>CM035787.1:28191120-28791120 GCA_020466265.1 Siphamia tubifer | reverse complement strand
AGCTCAGTAATTAATTTTGTCCCCAGTCACTGTTTGGATCTTTGAGGGTTAATAACAATTAGTACAGTTTTAACAATATTCTCAGATTATTATTAACACAACTTAATGCATTGTGAGCATTTAAACATTGCAGACATTGAGGCACATCAGCAGAGGTAAAATGGTTGCCGATACAAGGAATTTGGACACTTTGAAGAAAAAGTAGAATTTATTTCAATAATAGTTCGTGGACCAACCTAACAATGAGATCTCGATGAAGGAGAAAGGTCAGGTGCTCATAAATAAGTGTAACTCACAGACACACACACATATTTGACGAAGTACAATAGAGTTTGTTTGTTTTTTTTAAATATATATCTTTCTGCTAATGCTTTGTTTTTTAGGTTTTGTTAACTGAAGTCACTGGGTGTAATGAAATGCTGACATCACTTATGATATCTAAACAGACATAAGGTTAATTCAACAGATTGTCTCCATTCATTGGGTCTTAGGAGGAGCTGCAGCAGATCTCAGCGTGGTTTAGCCAAGAAGGACTTGTCTCTGATGTCCCTACAGAGGATCAACTGTGTTTTCTATGGCGTACAATGCAGCACACAAAAAGTTGTCTCGGCAGCGTGACAAGGGCATTAGACAACCAACGCTTACAACATGTTGCAGAAATGGCGGAGGTAAGTTATCATCACTGGAATCTGGATTTGTTAAGAATCGCATAAGCTTAATTGGAGATGGAAGAAGGAAACAGATATTGTCACAATTCACCTTTGTGTCCAGTGGGTTCAGAGAGGAGCTTACTGTGCCTGTTTCCACTAACTCATCCTCTTTACCATTCATCATAGGATTCAATAGGATTTATTGTGGTTCTCTCAGATTCAGATCACTTTATTTATCCCATCAATGGGCAATTAAGTTTATAGTCCCTGTCTCCATCAATCAACAATAACTCAAACAACAATAATAATATAAAGTAAAAAATATAAAAATACTAGACCTATAAAATAAATATAAGAAGGTAGACATATATCCAGTACACACACATTCAGTCAAACATCACATCTTGTCTTGTCAGTGATAATCAGCGCTTAATAAATCCACTTCTCACTCGTGTACTCTATCACTACCATCTTATTTAATAATCTACTGGTTGCAGGAATGGAGGAGTTAAAATACCTTTTTGTTTTTGTCCTGACAGAATAATAGCGTCTGCCAGAGGGCATTAAGGAGAATTCTCCTGCTAAAACATGATCAGGCTGATGATACTACTGGCCTTTTGGACCACCTGTTTGTCAAACAGAACACTCGGACTGTTTAAGTGTGGTCCAATAATCTTAGATGAAGTGTTGACAATGCTACTGAGACTGTTCTCATGAGACCAATCCAGTCTTCCTTTCTCTGGGGATCAGAATTAGACCACAGGCATTATTTCTGTGACATTGTATTGCCTGAAAAAACAATTATCTAGGTCAGATCCCTTCTCATCCTCAATATATGTAAGACAAAGAAGCATAATATCAGTCTTTGACACAAAAGGCATACAGTAATTGGGAACACTTATTCACACTGACAGTGGAAAGGGTTACTCCTGTACAACCACACCTGCAGACCAGAATTGTGAGATACACATGGATTGTACAGACAATCTGTAATTTTGGACCGTGTATCGTGATTTCAGACAACGTGATTTTGGGATCATCAAAGCCGGAGTTTTTTTGCAGTGCTCCTAACTGGCCCTGGTTTTGTTTTGTCAACTATTTTACACATGTACGCCTCCTCTCTGCCCTCCTGCCAAGGAGCAGCTTTCTATGCGATGCCAGGTCATGTGTTCTTGAATCCAATCAGTGCAAAAGCTGATCATCAATTTCAGAAAATCCTTCAACTAGACCAGAAGCAGAAGAAGAGTAGCTGCTATTCTTTCAATCCCTTGTGCCTCATTCCTTTAATGAGAGCCCCTGAGTGAGCTAAAGTAATTATTTTTATTTTTTAATTTTTTACTCCACCAAGGAATGGCAGAGTTATGTTTATGCCGGCATTTATCTCTATGTTTTTTGTCTGTCTGTTAGCAAGTTAACTCAAAAAGTTATGGATGGATTTAGCAAAAATCTTTTAGGAAATGTTGATACTGACACAAGGAACAAATTATTAGACTGCTGCTTGCAGAAGTGAAAAGGGGGTGGAGTCTGCACTCAGAGTGCTTTTCTAATTTTAATCTGACATATTCATGACTTCAGTCTGTCTCACACTATTTAGCGTGTATTCATTTATGGCTTCGATTTCTCAGGTTTCAACTGTTCTGCAAACAATCTTCCATAAGCATTAGAAATGATTGTTTAGATGTGTTCAATAATATGTGGAGAGTCGTGAGCTTTCTGTGTATGTCATGAATTCAGACACTGATGAATAAAATATTGGCTGTTTGTGCTTCAGGTACGCAAGTCCTTGGAGCAGATTCGTATGTTTACAGAGCATAAAGATGTTCTGGCCCAGGAGATACAAGATGAAAACGATCAGCTCAAGGACCAGCTGAGGCGTCTAATATCATTGCAAGGTAGGACTGATTTATAAGCTGAAGTGCTCCAATATTGAGAGGAAAAACAAATTCACATTATTATAGGATACCTCATTTGGTCAATCATTTTAGTGTGTATATATGCCAAAACAAAGAAATTTTGTCCTTTTTTTTCTCACAACAGATGCACAGATAAGCGAGGTGGCCAAAATGTTGTATCAGCAGGGTCTTACTGAGCTGATCCACAGCAGCCCCAGTGAGCAGGTGGCCTACCTCCTGGTGGAGAGAGCCTCCCTGTTAGAGACATGGGACAATCGAGACAAACCAACAGCTGATGGACGTACAAGCAGCCTGATGGGAATGGAGACACAAGCAGTGAATACCAATGCAGGCCAGGTTAGTGGATCCCTACAGAAATAAAATTCAGTGTTATGGTGTATATCTAGTTTTAAGTATCTGGGATATTGGTTATAGTTTAATTAAAAAAAACACTTTTACTTAAATGTTTCATATTTTGAATCTTATCATTACAAAATGTTGCAATTGTACATTTCTGCAAACAAGTCATACATACTCCAAGCAGGCCAAGTGATACTAATGTGGATTATCTCATTCCAATGGGACCAGTCAGTATAGGAGGGCATTAGGCAGATCATTTGATGTGATGTTTCCACATATACATTTTGTACCATAACCAGTACAGTCATGCCTTTTATGATTCGTTTATTAAATGTTACCAGTTTTGTCAGAATATATAAACACATTTGCAAACAACTATTGATCCATTTCCCTATGAACAAATGGCATACCCTAATATGGTTAAATGGGATCTATGTAATATTGATATTTCAAACTCTCAACAGCAGGGGGAGTAGTGACCACAATGTAAAAGCTACTAAACCACCAACAAATGAAGACTACATCTCTTCAGACCATGGGAGTAATCATGATGTTGACATTTGTGGGGACATAATTTGACCACTTCCTCGTGAGAGACAGCAACACTAAATAAATAATAACACGGCTAAAATAATTAAAATAACGTCTGATTTATTTTTTGTCAACAAAAACTAAGAGAGATTTTAGGAATGTTTTTATTTCTTAAGCCACATTTTGTCTGTTTTTTATTGGTCATCTATAACTGCATTATATATATATTTAATGATCTAGTTTTGCCTGAGATGCCCTGAGATGAACTGTAGACTCATACAAGGTGTACCCCGCCTTCACCCATTGTAGCTAGATTAGGCCCCCACAGACCCCCGTGACCCTACTGAGGATAAAGTGGGTTCAGATGACGTGACAAGACAAGTTTTGAATATGCTTGCTCTAGGAATAACTGTATCTGTTTTATCGGTCATTGTTTTTAGTTCTTATAAAGTTAAAAGAAAGAAGTTCAAATGTCTGTATGTTTTTCTGAGGAACCGAACATAACCTGGGACCTACAACACTTTAGCAAACAATGTGTGATTAACCATTCATTTTGTGGATCATTGTTCCTCTACAGTCTACCCACAAGGGGGGGCTACGCCACAGCCAAAACTCATGGAAGAGACTCTTCGGACTACACAAAGCTTCTCAGAGCAAAAATGCATTTATACCCGTATGTTTTCTATCTACTAATATTTGACATATTCATCTAAAATACTAACAGATACTAAAACATCACCTGTATCACTTAACTGGTTCTGTGTTGTGTTGTAAAGGTGTGTGTAGAAATCACTCTGCATGTCTATTATTCACATGACCTCTTCAAAAGCATCCACATTAACCCCACCCTCTCTTTTCTTTCAGTATTATTAAGCTCTTTTACCAACACACACTAGAGAACTGTGCATGGCAGAAGGAATTCAACACACTGATGCATTTTGAGGCAGTGCACTGCTCAAGGTGCCCTTTGTATTTTTACACATATTTCTAAAAACTCTTCCTTGTGTTGTGGGGATTTTTGTTCCTGTAGTGCCGGTCATTGTTCCGTTCTTGTATTTCTTTTTGTCCAGACTGAGACCAGATGTTTGACTGACCAGGCGAGCAATGTGCAGAGGGAGTGTTTCCGTTTAGAGCGGGACCTAGAGGAAGGCTCTCGGAGGCTGGCCATGGCTCACACTGAAATCCGGCGCCTGACTGATGAGCTTGAGTCTGCACACTTGACTCAAAGAACTTATGGTGAAAGATTTCAATCAGCTACGGACACAAACATGTTGTTTCCGTGATTTTTAATGTTGATAACATAGTAGCCTTCTTTCATCTGTGGCTTTAGTGTTTCCGTGACTTTCATCTTTCATTTTTGAAATGTATGTTTGACCATTAGAGTAAACACACTTAAATATGAGAGGTTTTTTTTTGAATACTTAAAGTTTTCTGGAACAAAGTGTCAGTTGTACCACCAATTTTGTAAAATATTCAGTAGTGGAGGAAGTCATGAAGCTTTTACTGAAGTAAATGTACAAATATTCTGCAAAATCTGGTATACACAGAGGTGTGTAATCCCAAGTTCAACAAGTCAAAGTCCAACCATGTATTGGTTTAAACCTGTTCACAGAATACAGGTGATTCCATTAATTATCCCATTTAATTGGATGAGGCATTGTGTTCATCAAAATGGACTGGTTCAGTGAACAGGGTTGAATCAATACTTGGCAGGACTGTAACTTGATGAACCTGGGATTACCCACCTCTGGTATATATACTCAAATAAAAGTAGAAGTACTTCATGAACAATCTTACTTAAGTGAAAATACCAAGTACTTACTTTTAAATTTGCTTTCAAGTATTTTTTAAGTGAACGTATTCATCCAGTATCTTGTGTCAATGTCTGGGCTTTGCCATTTTGATAAAGAATGTATACTGTTTTCTGCCAGTGTCACTGCTCATAATAATTATATATTATATGTGTATTGGAAAGGTCAAGTGGCATATCATGTATGCCACTAAATATACTGTGTAACTATCACATTTTTTTTTACATACTGTATATGCTTGTTTTTCAGAGCCTGAGCTTCAAGCAGCACAACAAGAGGTAGAGCAGCTCAGACAGGAAGTTAAACAACTGAAGAAATATGGTGAGATTTGTTTCTTGTTTAGGATAATTACCAGTACGGTACTTGAAAAAAAAGAAAGAAAATGCCTTTGAAAGTGGTTTGTTACCTCCACTGGCTGCATACTGCCTTCACAGAAAACAAGAGGAACGAGGGACCCAGAAAAAGCTGGTCCATTTGATGTTAGATGGACTTCAGCGTCACTCACGTGGGGTTAAGCCCGTCCCCCATTGCAGAAAATCTGAAGTAGCATTAGCATTAGCATCTAAAAGAGAAGACGGCGCCACAGTAGCTGCTGCACAAACTTGAAAAAAATGCCAGACCAAACTGGTTCATGTGCTCTCTGTGGAAATAAAGCCTCGTTTTTTTCTCTGCACGTTTTCTGAACAAGCACGAAAACTAGCTGGATGCTACTCTGGTAAGGTAGACACATACAGAGAGCGAGGGGGTAGGGGGGAGTGTTTGTTCACACATTCTGAGCCAATCAGAGATGCCTTGTCACCACGTCATGGACATGTATGAGGAAGTATCGGTAAACTCTGTTGTTTGACCTGAAGTCATTTTTCTACCGTGCAAAAACAGCTTGAAACAAAGCAATCCGGACATTTTTTTAAAAAATAGAACCAACACACAATGTATGCAATAACAACGGAGAACACAGCAATATTAATGAAATTAGGATGTAATGACACCGTACACAGTGGAAACCACAGCAAACATGACACAGAAGAGGTCACAAGTTTCAGACCATACCCCACAGCAATATGTGTATTTCTTTTCAATCTGTACAAAAATGAACTCACAACAATGTCCAAAACTGCACCTGCATCATATATTTTGATATATTTGTTTGTGTTGTAGTTAAAGCAGTTAAAATATATGTGCAGTTCACAGACGTAAATGGCTGAGTGCGTCACTAATCTCACTGTCATTCTAAAGAAATGGTGGAGCTGCGAAAGGCCAAAGAGCTGAATGATCGTCTGGATGTTGAGATTCGAGCCCTGAGAAGCAGAGTGCGCTCCCTGGATGCGGAGAAAAGCTCTGTGCAGCAGAAGGTGAGATACTCGTAAAAAATCTGTTGCCATGTGGCTTGTGTACAGTGGCAGTTGTGAAGTAAAATCTACTCTAATACTGCAACACTCAGGGTTTTCCTGTTTACTACACAGTTAATGTTACAGCTACTTTGATCTTCCCAAGATAATTTGTGTATGTCTGTTAAAACACCACTGTGAATGAGTACCATGCGTAATTTACAGAAAATAAATATGCAATAAACTATGAATAACCATATTTTTGAGAGTTGTTCAGATAGCTTCCAAAAATTATATGTAAGGATTGTTCTGTTCATACTAATCAGGTGTGGTTGTTTTGTTTTTTGTTTGTTTTTACTGAAATATGTACAAGGACCTCTTATAGGTGAACTGATTAGCTAAATATTTTCATCTGAATCAAATAGAAAATTGATCGGATGATGTATTTGTTAAATTGTTTTATTTTTCTGTGTTCTCATTACTTTATGAGAATAACAAAATGTCATCCAAATGAAGTTGTGATGTAAATAAGGTTCTTACTGTTGTATATTTGTCTTTATCCCAGGTGAAGGAGCTGGAGTCAGCCATGCAGAGGCATCACCCAAAGGTGCAGGTTCCCTCTGACCAGGACACAGATAAAGTAAGTTTCATTACTTAGTTGTATAAAATGTAAAACCATATTGCAAAAGTGAAATTAATATTTTATTTTAGTGAAACTTACATTCAGGCAAGAAGTGTCTTTGAAGTCAAGTGCTGATTTCAATCTTTCCTGTATTCTCATGCGCAAATATTTATTTTAGGACCTTTCAGTTGAGTCTGGATGTTAACAAAACTAGAGATAGGAAGTAACTAAATAAAATTGTCCAGCATTACAAGGTGTTAGTGGAGGTGTTTTTTTTTTAAGTTTGTGAATGGTTGTGGAAAAATGTATTTTTTGCTTATTGGTAAGTTTTGTTTTGGTTCTTAATGTTCATACATTTGAAAAACTTGGCTTGAAATTAGAATTTAAAAAAATCGGAGTCACTATATCTTGCAGCAAATAACTGCAAACAGATGCACCTGTTCAGTTGAATTTTCTAACCTGTGAACTTCTTTTCAGGTTGTATCTCTGCAGAAAAAGGTGGAGCTACTGGAATCAGTCCTGCTAGAGCAGCACCAACAGGCAGAGCAGCAGCTTCAGACTGTGCAAGTTAAAGCTGACAAGGCCACGGAGTTAGCTGAAGTACGTTTCTTATGTGAGACCATGAGCACTTCGCCAGAAACTTTGAATTTATCAATATTAGATGTGGTTTCTTGTGTTTTCTAGTCCAAAGCAGCTGAATTGATTCAGAGCAATGAGGCCAACAAAGATTTACAAAACAAGCTCAGCACTCAGTCAAAATACCTTTTGGATAAGGAGTCAGAGGTTAGTGAGCAAGGATATATAACGTGTGATGTTTTAAGATAAGTACTTGCACAACATAATAGACACTGCAAATTAGCACGGCAATTTCTTCAAATTGTTGTTAAACATGTTTTCTCTCCATTCAGATACTGTCTCTTAAGCAGCAGTTGGATACTTCCCAAAATGATCTGGATAAACTTGTAGCTACAGTCTGCATCAGGGAAAACAATTCTCAGGGTCTAAAGTAAGTAAAACTACAACATTCCAGACGCTTGAGTCCTGTTGCCTCCCAGTGTGGCAGAAATACACAGTTTATTTCCTTGATTGAACTGGTTTTCTATGTTTAAAGGCTGTGGAAACACCAGGAGGCAGATTCACAGGACTATGAAAACACCCACAGGCAGCAGGAAGACTCCTTTGTGACTAATAAAAAAACCCTACAAGAATCTTTTTGGCCACCACAGATTAAAAAAAATCCACTGTATGAGGTATTCCACTCACATATAAAGACTTGTGCGCATACTGAAAGTAATAATAATTTAAAAAAAAACTAGAAAAGTACTCAGAGAGGGCATACCTCTACCAAGGCAGATCAACTCCATCACCAACAAAATGTAATAATTTGTTCCTTTCGCCAGTTCCTGAAAATTTCATCAAAATCCATCCATATCTTTTTGAGTTATCTTGCTAACACAATCTCTACCATTCCTTGGAAGAGATAATTTATCATGTCTGATGTTGGCACTTTTGACAGCAGGACACTCCTGATTATCAAGACACTGTGAGGAATCTGCTCTCTACTCAAGATGAATGTGAGGCACTGAAGAAAGAGATATGTGAAACTCTTAAATGTCTCGACCTTGAACGGAGGTAACGGCTTTAGAAAGTCTGATGATATGGTGAAAACAGAGGCTGCTTCCTCTCTCGGTTCATATCTGCTTTTGCATTTTTGTTAATGTGTGCTTGCTTTTATTTGCTTATAGTAAATATCACGAGATGAAAGAAAAACACAAGGTGAAATTGTGTCGAGCCAGGGAGAAGATTGATGATGAAACCACATGGCGGGATGAGAAGATTAAGAATCTAGAGCGAGAGTTATCTTTGAGTTCTCATTCATTAATAAAGGTAACACCACAGCTGTTGTTCATCTGTAAATATGTAAAGACAGGATTTCAGAAATTCAGTCAAAGTGCCTTTTTCTCCCACTTGATCAATACTTTTAGTTTTACTGAAGGTCATTATTGCTGTTATGTGCTTAAAATGTGAGATTTTCTTTTTAAATTTGCTGCCCGAAGACCTTTCAACCATTTTCCCTTCTATCTTTTTTATTTACCGTTTTTTCTTATTATTTATTAAGTATTATCTGGGGAATGTTCACAGAAAGACAAGGAGGCTATAATACATGTACGGGGAGACCTAAATTAACAAATAAGAACAACAAAAAATACAAAGTATGGACATATAAAGCTGTAGGGTGATTTTGTGGAAGAAGTAAAGTACAAACAAATGTATTTAAAGAGGTATTAAAAAATATTTCCAAAAATAGGTAAATCCTTTTTCTTAGATGAAATTGGCATTTCTTTATGTGAATGAGAAACATCATGTTATCATTGTCACAATGTTGTACATGCTTATCACAGGTTTGCCAATATCGTACAGCCCTACGCCAATTCCATTGGCGTTTTTTCATGTATATTAGAATTATTCTACTAAGTGCACTGATTAATGTAAAGTCCAAAATTAATGAATTCATTAATACAGTACAGTACAGACATAGTCACACTCACAGGTGTCAAATACAGTTATGCTTGTGTCAAAACCTCTAGACTTCGTTGTACCCAATTTATTCTGTTTAAATGCAACACCATTGAAATGAACGTACAATTCACATTCTCTTTTCTTTATAGGAGAAAGAACTCACCTTAAGTATAACTTTGGAAAATGAGAAACTGCTTGTGGAGAGGAGAAGGTTACTACAACAGCTAAATGAGGAGGAGCACAATAAGAAAGACTGCAATTTAACAGCTTCTATGTCTAAATATAGGTGAATGCACTTTACTGTATGTTGAAACTATTAGTCTCTGCTCAAAGACACACTTTTAGACATTTAGACATTAACATGACATGTTTGTTTTTTGTTTTTTTTTTAATCTCAAGAGTGGATTTTCTAGAGACAGAAAACAAAAAACTGGGAAACAAAATACTTCATATGTCCAAACAGATGGCAGTCTTGGAGCGCAGCCTCCACAGCATGCAGTCACTACACTTTGCTGAGGTACGTCACATTTCAATTGACCTCTGATCTGGACATCCTACTGTTTCTACTGTAATGTGGTGGTTTGGTAATAATAATAAAATTGATTCATATTGCACTTTTCTATTAACACATACTCAAAGTGCATACAGTGGATCCATTATGTATTGCTACATCTACTGTATGGTTGCCTAAAGCAGTGTTGTTATCCATGAAATTAGAAGGAATGCTGATAGCTTATTTGTATACACCACATATATGCAATAAAAGTGAAATAAATTACTTTGACCTTTGTATGTCCTCCCATTTGTGGATTAGTCAACCCTAGATCTACATACATAAATACACACCCATTTGGTCAAATTGCTCATGTACAATATTTGTCTACCGCTAATGCTAAGTGCATTACAGTATGTTGAAATGTATTGCTTATAATTTACCTTTGGGTGTATGTTTTTTAATTAACTTTTATTTAAGTAGGAAAAGTCTCATTGTCATTGTAAGAGGTAGGTCAGCATAGGTTTTGTTTCAAATGCTATTTTATTTACTGTCCAACAATAAGAAAGGTGATTCTGGTGAGGGGGAAGAAAATGTTTGGTTGTTTTTAATGTATTTATGTTTTAATAGGAACTTAAGAAAATATCTGATCCTCAGCAAATTTTTACATCGCTTCCTCTTAAAAGGTATGTAAATTCCTAGTCAGCACATATTTAAAAACATTTCTACAAAACTAAATAAATACGTTTGTGTTCCTAGTGTGCCATTTCCAGAGAACGCTACGAGTCGGGGTTTGGTGGACATTACTCACAGCAGTCAGGCTAATGTGACTTCTTCACCTCAGTCCTCGGGGTCTTCCCCAGTGTCCCGATCAGCAGAGATGGGTTACCTGAACCTGACCTCAGCTCAGAGCCACTCAGACCATTCCACTTCCCTGAGGGTCCTCAGCAGCTCAGATACGACGCATTTCTAAGGTTTCCTGGTTGTCATCAACAAGAATATTGTGTACAGAAATGTTTTTAGTAATTTATAATTAATAAATGACACTTTCTTTTTACTAAATTAAAAATGTGTGTATATTTTAATGAATAAAAGTAGTAAACAAGAATATCTCTGCAAAGTTCATTTTCAAGATAGTGAATTCCTCCATTCATGATGCATCCTGATGATTTCTTTAGAAAATATTTGTTTAATTTCTTTTGACCTCTAGCCATTGGGAACACAGACTTGAAATCTGTTTTTGTAATTCCCACCAATACATTCATTCAACCCACACACGGTTTACTTTCTGAGTTTTCACATTGATGTAATCATATTTCAGTTTTCCTTCCTCATGTAATCTGATTTAACTGGAGGTTCAAAGAAAGGGGATGTGATGGCCACAGTGATCTGCAACTTGTTCTAGACAGAAAAAAAGAAGTTGTAATGT
Organism: Siphamia tubifer; assembly: GCA_020466265.1. Lineage (NCBI taxonomy): Eukaryota > Metazoa > Chordata > Actinopteri > Kurtiformes > Apogonidae > Siphamia > Siphamia tubifer. The sequence goes on along the minus strand of CM035787.1, from coordinate 28,779,484 downwards.
CATTTACAAATGAAGGAGGTGGAAATTGACTTTGGCAAACCCATTTACTAAATTAATGAATGAAACATTGAAGCAAAAGTCTTTTAACAAATGTAATTTATAAACCATGGTATAATAAATAATGGAAATCCAATAAACAAACATGGTTCAAACATACACTGGACAATATACACTTGCATGGTGTGCTCAGTACACATTCAGCACAGTAACACTTAAAATGAATCCCCTTTAGCACTGAACTGAAATACCATTGTTCAGTGGCATGAGGTTAATCTTAAATGTTTATTACAAAATAAAACACTGACTTTTCTTTTTTTTTTAGCAAAATTCACTTACATTTAAACAAGAATGCTTTGAAAAGTAAAGACTGAAATGTGACATTTTATCTGAGAAACTAAAGTTTGGCCTGAAGTCTATGCAAACCTAAGTGTCCACTGTGTTAGTTATCTTAAGTGGTTTCAAGAAAGTGCAATTTGTAAAAGTCAAAAGGCAGAGCTGATGTTTATTTGGTGATGGCAAATCCTAAAACTATAAAGGCAATAGATGAGATGTGGACTAAGTGCACGATTGTCTAAATGATGCAGTATCCGAGAAAAAGCCCATCCATGGTAATACTTAATATAAGTTTATTTACTGTTGGGCAATCATTTGTTGTTCATGAGTCTTAGGCCAAACCAAGTTTTAATAATCATTATGTATGTATATGTATATACATATTGTCTACTATAATGTAGGTCTAATATATATTTAAATTGTCACACAGTTCAATGTGTGGAACTGGACTAACATCAGTGGTTGGTTTGTTTTTTAAACCTGCAGCATAAATATTATGCTGCTTCTCCCTTTCACATTATTTACCTCATGTGGTCTATAATAACTGATGTCCCTCATAAAAATGTGTGACCATAAAACATCTATATTTTTCAGACATTCTCACTATACTTACTAAAGGTCCAGTGCAGCAGTTTTAAAATAATCACACTATTACGTAAAGTCTAGAAAAATCAACAAGTAAAAAATTAAATACACAGATTTTTATGTGATGGTGATTGATGTTAAATGAATAAAACATCACTGATAAAAAATGAAGTAAAACAGAGAGGCTAATCACAGGAAGGTGAAGCAGAAAAGACATGAGGTCTGATAAATAAACTGTTCCAACAGCCATCAACTTTGAGTTGGTCTGTTTTTGGAACTCAAAAACTAGAGTTGTACAACAACTCTAGTCACCTCAGACACACAGCAATATTCATTCCGTCAGTGTCTCACACAATAAACAGAACATGTAACTCTACACATATGACATCTTAAAAAGGTCACCACTAAAGCAGTTTTATGTCCTCCTGAGATCCAGTGAATTAAAATGTGAGCTTTTCTTTTTTACATTAAATAATTTCTGTGATTGAAAACAGTATGTTGATACAGGTTTTTTACAGATCCATTTTTCTTCTTTTAATGTTATGTCCTTTGCGATGTACTGTTTGGATCTCAGGAGGATAAGTTACGTTTTCAAAGGTACTTTCCTTTACTGAATAACTAACTACTTTGACTGCCAAACAAGGCAACAACATTACATATTTGCATTGATTTTACCTGAGATTCATGAACCAATATTTACAGAGGGCAGCTTCAGATATCGCTCCACTGTGGGTAACGCCAAAAAACAAGCTTGGTGATGAAAGCTTTCACACCAAAAAACTTTATACAAAATACAATATTTCAGTCCAAATTGAGGATCCTACGGTGCTCTGAGAGTTTCATAATATTTGGGTGCCCACAATAATCTCTGAACTCGTATGTCACTCCTGTAGCCAATACTGGTGTCCCAGCAGTACTCTGGAGAGAGCACCCTGCTGGGTTTGTTTAGCCACAGGTACTTGTTGAGATGGCTCTCATCGTGCCACAGGGCCTCCACGTCATTTTCTTTGTCCTCCATGATGCTCTTATAACAGGTTTCAGTCAAGGCCTTTACACTCTGCCATGAGCCTCCAAAAATGGCAGCATGATAGTAAAAATCCCCAGTTTGCATGAAAGCCTTGGAGTGTGGGTTGTGGTCATATGTAAACAGTGTCTTAGGGAAGTGGTAGAAGTGAGCGTGGAGCAGTGCTACTGAATCTCCTATTGCCTCAGAACCAAACCTCCCAGTGAAAACCTGATCCACATCAAAGCAGAAGACATGAGTGAAATGGTGCTGAATATCAGATTCTATGATATCTGATAGCGTCTTCATTCGCATCATTGAGATATCTTGCCATCTGGAGTGCTTGTCCACTTTGAAAACCTTCATGCCTCGCTGAGGGTGGAGTTTGATGTCTGGTACCTTCTCTGGCATATCAGTAAAGATGTAATATGTAACTGGCAAACCCAACATGAAGTGTTGCTCGGAAGAGTTAAGGAAAGTCTCCAGGTAAGCATCAAGGTACCTTGAATGAAGGTTGAGGAAAGAAACCTCACTGAGTTTTGTGATACAATAGTTATGATCAAAATGTTAACACTTAAAGACCTAGAACATTTTTTTAATCACAACTTCCTAATTATTTTTTGTCACCATTTATTATAATACTATCTTCTGTATTTGGTATTTTTTCTGTAAGAATCGGATATTTTATTATATTCAGTTTACGGGTCATGTTGATGTTGGTCCACTCTGATTGTATCTATGAACCATTTTCAAAAGGTCATAGATAAAATCAGGGACAAAAAGGATGAAAAAGTTACTTTTTCAACAAAAATATAACATTATACATTATAACAAGTGTGTTCATCTACGGTCATTTATCAGACTACATGGTTTTCACTGGTAAGTCAATGTTTTAGAGGATGATGTTTCTAAAATTTACAGTAACATGTAAATGATTCTTATCTGATGACCATGAAAAGATGACAAACTGCTTTGAATACAGACTATTTATATGTACTCAGAAGAGTAATGGCTCCAGGGTCAAACCAAACATGCTTTTGTCAGTGGTGGATGTTTAGTTCTGTGTTAAAAACTGTGTTGTAATTCTACGGATACAAACCTGCCAACAGCGAACACAGTGAGCGCCACAGTGGTTCCTTCCTGCTTGTGTGTCTGGTCATAAAGGTCTGGATTGAACATTCCCTCCCAGATGATGGGTGCTTTCCATGCTGTGCACGTCTGAACATCATATCTGGCACTGAAAAGTAACAGTTGGAAAGTTGGAAAACATTTAGTATTTAGTACCTTTTAGAATCCCAATAATGGAACCAAAGTTTTGTACATTAATTTTTTTAATTTGAAATCAATTATTCAAGTTTTCATCTTGCCTTTACAGGGTTCAAAGCTTATAACCAAATATGCAACCAGTTCTTAGGCCTGGTAATACTAATTTTCTAACCTACCTGCGCTATCCCTATTCATTACATGTATAGATCTAGGAACACTTCATAGTCAGGGGAGGCGGGGCTAAAAGGTTAGCATCACTTGGCCCCTCCCATGGTTCATCTTACTACCCTGTCGGAATGCGAACCCAAAGGTTCCCTAGGAACTATAGTTCTAAGTACTATTTAGTTCCTAGAACTACTCTGTGGGAAACCTTAAGCAAGATATACAACATCTGCTTTGCAACATATGTGGTTTTGGTTTCCACTTGTAAGTCAAAAGTATAGTTTTTCAACAGACAAATTATACGTAACAAGTTGAAAGACTGCTCTGCCGTTTGAAGCAACAAACAAACGAAGTGACTACCACCACATACTGTAGGCATGCAGTGGGAATTCACATTATTATGTTATTTTTGAGATAATAATAATAATAATAATAATAGATTACATTTCTATAGCACTTTTCAAGGCACTCAAAGCACTTGACATTATTGATCCATCGTTCATTCACTCTCACATACTCCCTCTGGTGGTGGCAAATCATGCATGCAGCCATTTCACGCCAACGGTCCCTCTGACCATGACCGAACATTCATACACATTCATACACCAGTGTGAGTGTCACTGGAGGCAAGGAGGGTGAAGTGTCTTGCCCAAGGACACAGCAGACTGACTAGGAGAGAGTAAGAAGTTCTAAGTGTGTGGTGGTCTTACTGAAGGTTTAGGCTGGAATCCACATTGTGGTCCAGCGCCAGCATCTTGCTACTCTCCAAACGGCATTTCTCCATGGGAATAAATCCAATTAAAAGTCTGATATATGGAAACAAAATAAAACCATGTTATATTGTAATCTTAGCCATGAAAAATTAGCTGTTTCTTTTAAATCTACAAACTTTTTTTTTTTTTTACATATTTTTTTTAAAAACATTTGATCTCTTTCATGCATGTTGTGCATTTATTCAAACACATTCAAACTACAATAATATTTGTAATAATTAATCCAGACTAATGTTAATATGGTAGATAGCACTATAATACCATCATTACCAGATAGATTACCTAATAATCAATGCCTCTGGTTTGTTAAAACATTATCATGTCATTAATGTGACGACTGATAAGCCAAATCAGTCAGAAATTATGAATATATTTGTGCAACATATGACTTTTACTGTAACACTACATTCAAACAATCAATATGTGGTTGTGCATCTCAATCAAAACAGGAACTAAAGCCATTTGGATGTGTGTGGTCATTTCTGTTTCTCAATAATGAATGCTTGAAAGGTTTAACCCTTTAAACTACCACTCAATGTGACATAAATTTCTTAATAAAGTAAACTGAATGCTGTTCTTCAACCATTTTCATAATATGCGATCAGTGGTTGCTTACTTTATGAATTTAAATTTTAAGATGAAAACTAGGATATTGGAGGTGGGTCCTGTTAAATGATGCAATAGCCATTTGTGGATATTTATTGATGTTTTTTACTACATGTGGACACTTTTTTTGGTTTGTTTTGGATGTTTTTGTTGGACTATAACTGCATTTGTTGGAATATAGTTCCTCTGTAAATAATTATGAGACATAAAGGTTCAGATCAGCTGTTTGCCATTTGTATTTTAAACAAATGAGTGATTGCACCTGCTGTGGATATTTTATCAGAAAGTGGTTTATATCTTGGGATGTGTGAGAATCTCTGTTGTTAAACTAAATCATGTGACATTTGGGACAGGTTTGGGTGGTTTGTTTAATATTTTTGAGTGACTACTTCCAGCCTACATGTGGACCCTTGGAAGTTTAAAGGGTTAATGCACCCATAGGAGTTTCCATCAAAATTAATTAAACGTGGAGTAAAGTATGAACACAAAGGCGCACAGAGCTTTGATTAATGTTTGCAATGGTCTGTGAAATGTATAATTTTTTAAAATTTTATTTTGGTACTCACTTCAAAGATGGAGCTGTAAAGTAGAGGATACTGAGAAACAGAGGGATGCCAAACATGTATTTCAAAGCATTCCTCACCTTGTGTCTGCAGGAATGAACCAAACAATACAATTAATAAGACAAGTGGTACCAGGAACAACAAACCCCGCCCCCTTGCACACCTTTTACCTGATTTGCCCTATCTCTGGTCATTGAAAAAACACATTTTTGTGACTGTGACCCTTGACCTACATTCACCAAAATGTAATGGGATCTATTCTGGACCACCTTTCACTTTTCTTGAAAATCTCATGGAAATTGGTTCGGAAGATTTTGCAAGGCGAGGGTTAGGGTTAGAAATGTAAATGTCATGTTGCTTTATATACTCATAATTATACATTACCCCTCTATCCTATACTACATTTAGAAATGATGTGATTTCCTAATGTGGCCATACACTGCACCAAGTTTCTTTTAAAACTCTTCTTCTCCGCTTCTTGTAACATCTATCATATTCAGTTTTTTTTAATCATTTGACTGTTGTTACAAAAAAAGGTCTTTCTATTGCAGTTTTGTTTAATATACCATTCGTGCTAAACCTGAAAAAAAAAACACCTTTTGCCAGTGCAAAAAACTTTTTATTGGAAAATAAGGGTTTTGTCAAAATTGTCCTTTTTCCATTAGGTAAATTTTTTTGCGTAAGTTATATTTAGGGAATTTGAAGGTCAATGGAAAAGCGGCTACTGTCTAATGAGAGCTGAGGTGAAGAGATGGTGACCCAGGCTCTGGTGTGACCAGACCAGTATTTATTCTAGTGTAGGATGTGTTGCTTGCCTTGATAACTCCTTGTAGTAGACGCTCATTACTTCTGCCAGTGGAGGTTATATAATCATCAGGGTTTGTTTGTCCGTCTGTCTGTCTGTTAACAACATGACTCAAAATGTTATTGACGGATTTCCTCAAAATTTTCACAGAATGTCCGCAATGACAAAAGCAACAACTGATTAGATTCTGGGGGTGATCCGGATCACCGTGTGGATCCAGGATTTTTTTTAAAGTAATCTTTACTACTGGGAAATCGGGCTTGTTTTGACAGAAATGCTTATAACTTGATCTCGCAGAGGTCTGCACTTTCCAAGTGCTTTTCTAGTGTTGGATCTGGCAAACTCTAGTCTGGGTGGAGGCAGAGGGGACACCACGCTCGATCATATTTTAAATGTGATTGCAAGGCAAATGTATTTGTATAGCACATTTCATGTAGAGGACAATTCAAGGTGCTTTACATAAAACATCTAAGAAAATTTAAATGATTAAAATGCATTAAAAGACAATTAAAATAAGATACATAAAAACATTTAAAAGACAATTAAGAATTTCAGTAAAAGCTCAAGTGAACAGTAATGTTTTCAGGCCTGATTTAAATGAACTGACAGTTTTTGTCAGACCTCAGGTGTTCAGGTAGTTTGTTCCACAGGTGAGGAGCAGAACAACTGAATGATGCTTCACTTTGTTTGGTTCTACTTTTTGGAACACACAGTAAACCTATTCCTGATGACCTATGACCTCAGGGCTCTGGATGCTTCATAGGGAACCAGCTGGTCTAAAATATATTTGGGTCCAAGGACGTTTAGTTCTTTATAGACCAGGAGTAAGATTTTTAATTCTATCCTTTGACCCACAGGAAAATAATGTAAGGATTTGAGGACTGGTGTGATGTGGTCCAGATTTGGTCGGGACTCTGGCAGCAGCATTTTGGATCAGCTGTAGCTGCCTGATTGATTTATTTCTTTAGACTAGTGAAGACACCACTACAGTAATCTATCTTACTGAAAATGAATGAATGAATGAGTTTTTCTGTGTTTTGTTTGGACAGAAAACCCTTGATTCTTTCAGATTTAGAAAAGCAGCATATAGGTGTTGAACAGAAGCAGTCCAAGAATGGACCCTTGGGGAACCCCACATGTCACCTTTGTACTCACTGACTTGTAATTACCAACTGAGACAAAGTTGGAAATAAGATTTTAACCAGTTTAACACAGTGCCAGTACGTCCCACCCATTTTTCCAGTCTGTCAAGCAGTATGTTGTGGTCAACTGTATCAAATGCAGCACTGAGGTTCCCAAAAATGGAATGTGTGATATGGGCACGTAGTTACATATTGCTGAGGTATCCAGATTTGTAGAAGAGATTTAATTAGAAGAGATTTAATTAGTACCAGGTTTGGCCACAAACCTACAAATAATTCCTTTAAAGAAAACACATACCCCATTCTTGAAATAGGCTTTCGTCAGGAGCAGATGTTGGTTCGTAGATATATCAGCACCTTTGACAAAACAGAAAAAGTGTGTTTTAAATCCTTTTTACAATGACTCCACTTTGAGGTTGAGTAATTTATAGCCTGGAATTTAGATTTGGTATTAGGATTATTCATTCATTATTCATTATCTGAACCCGCTTAATCCTCACTAGGGTCGCGGGGGTCACTGGGGGCCTAATCCAGCTACAATGGGTGAAGGCGGGGTACACCCTGTATGAGACGTCAGTTCATCGCAGGGCTGAACATATATAGACAAACAATTGCTCTCACATTCACACCTATGGCCAATTTTAGATTAACCAATTAAAATCAGTGCATGTTTTTGGATGGTGGGAGGAAACCGGAGTGCCCGGCGAAAACCCACGTGGACACGGGGAGGACATGCAAACTCCACACAGAAAGGTCTGGTGTGGGATTCGAACCAGGGTCCTTCTTGCTGTGAGGCACGAGTGCTAACCACTGCACCACCGTGACACCCCTAATATATATATATATATATATATATATATATATATATATATATATATATATATATATATATATATATATATATATATATATATATATATATATATATATATATATATATATATATACACATAATCCCCCCCCCATGTTGTGTGTATTACTGGAAAACACCAGCAAATTTGTTTTCTTTCACTTTGTGTTAGTTTTAATTGCTAATAAGGTGTTAAAATGGACAACAATGTATATTCTACCACATATCCTGTTTACATGCAGCTCTACATTGAAATATCACAAATGGATTTTTCAGTTATCCACTCATATTGCACTGTATAAACACAGCTTGACTCCTTTTACCTTTACACGACTTCTTTACAAAGCCAATATTTGCACACATCTAATAACATGGACATACACAGCTAGTGACTCTTTGCGTGTGTCGTCACGGCGTAGTTGTGCTGATTTTTTCAACCATGATGGATAGCGGAAGCAAAAGAAAACAGTCATTGTCTTTACAAGTTATAAGTTTATAGGTTAAAGTATTTTATTAAATTTTGTTTTGTTTTGCAAGATGGTCCTCTCTTGCTGTGTTGTAGGTTGTGTCAACAGAAAAGGGCATGTGTTTTACCGCATTCCTTTTGAGGTGGAGAGGAGGCAGCTGTGAATCACCACAATGAACTGCAAAGACTGAGAACCCTCGAAACATTCAGGACTTTGGAGTGAACATTTTGTACAAGGTGAGTTTGCAAACTTTAGAGCTTAATTCTTAACTCAGCTACTTACGAAAGCAACATTCTCTGTCACTAAAGATAGCACCTCATAAGATAGTGCACATTGAGAGGGCGGTGATAAGCTGCAGTCCCACAACAATAAAAAACATGTTTGAAATAAAAGCTATAAATGATTTATTTTATCATATATACCCGAGATGGGGGAGGATGGGGGAGGTCCCATGAGGGGATCCTCCCAGCACCAAGTGGTCAACCCTGCGACCCTCCAAGGTTGAATCCCCTAGACCAACTGTGATGGACTCCTTTCAGGTGGGCTACTGTCTCCTGTTGGTATTTAGCCATAGTTTACCACCTGCTGTTGCATTCTAAACAACCTGATTCCGAGAAGACGGGACCATTACCGGCCTCACGCCATCCAAGAGCTGAGCCTCAATCAGAAGGACTCACGCCACTGAGTGATACCGGGCAAACAGTTTTCCATACGCCACATTTCAACTCATGTCTGAATCCTGTGGGACTTGTGAGCGGGAGCAGGTGTGGGTGGGAGCAGGACTGGAAATCCTAATTCTTTGCGGAAGCAAGACTGGACAATGTGATAGCGGGACTGGAAATTGTGTCACAGACCTCTAACTTCAAACTACCCCCCATTCACCTTACGCCCCCAGTAATTTGAATTTCTCTTTAGATTACCGGGTGGTAACTTGAAAGAGGGGGTAATCTGAAGTCTTTACACTGGCATAACATCTGACATTGGTTACCCAGCCAGTTACAAAATACTGGTATGCATCAAGACTTTTGTATGAATTTAAGTCAGCGCCTGTATATGATGATGGCATAATGGTAGAGGTCGGGAAATCCTGCAGACTCGTTACTTTTGATAATTCAATGGGTAGGTCCAGAGGTAGTAAGTAAGGATCGGTCTGCAATTCGGTGAAGGCCAACTTCTCCACCGCTCTTTGTGGGTACCGACAAGATGTCCCACCTTGTCAGACAGTGTCTGACTTGTAGCCATATCTAGCAATTCAAGCAAACTAAATAAATTAAAACTATCTTAATGTTAATCTCAGAATATCGATGTTTCCTTTACATCCCAGCTACTTTGTTATATTATATGTATAACTTTGTGCGTTCTGACAGCTAAAAGAATGACAGACTATACTTCCATTCACCATTTACTGTGAAACCTTTCAAATGGGTCTGTAGTCCAACATATTGGAGTCATCAACGTTCCATTACACACTACTTTCCTATGAAAATTAGTTCACTATGATCTTACTTCCACCATCTGTCATGGAACTGTGGCGTCATCAAGTCATGTGTCATATATAACAGTACAGACCAGCATTTGATCCTGCATGGTGAGTTGATACACAACCAGTGTTGCCAGATTGGGCGGTTTTCCATCCAATTGGGTTACTTTTGATTACATCTGGTGGGGAAAAATGCATTGGGCGGGTATATAAAATTTGGACTGCTTTTGCCAACATCTGCTGTGATAAAATAAAATTTTACAATTACAATTTTCATCAGTGATGTGCAGTTCGATGTATAAACTAACCGCAACGACCACTTTTTTAACTGACCCGCCCACAGCTCGCACCGCAATGAATGTATTTGAAAAGAACGGACCCGACCTGCTTCTTTACCCGCATTTTAATCAAAGGTCTTTATGAACATCAAATGACCTTACTCACATACCTGCATTTATTTCCGTATTAAAATCCTATGTCATTGGGGTCGGCAACGTCTAACACCCAAAGACCCATTTGAACCCGGTTTCCACAGAAAAGAAAACACTAGGAGCTGCTCATCAACTTTAAAAATCTCAGTGAATGTGTCCCAAACATTACTTTTTTTGTCTTTTTTGTTTTGCTTTTTTGTATAATAATGATCCCTGGCTGGAATATTGTCCACTGAATGATGCCATGTATTACTTTAGGAACTTTAAGGAACAGTGTTAGAGCACTTTGCCTTTTTTTTATGGTGCGGGGGGGGGAGGGGTTGCCCTTTTTTCAAGATTCCTGTGCACATCCCTGTCTAATAATCTGTTAATATCCTCTGTCATAAAGGATAAAATACAATGACACTGACACATTCAAATTTCTCTCATGCAGTTGGGAAAGACCCTCTCATAACATTAGTTAAATAACTTTTTGGTTAAAAATTAACACAGGAATCGCTGGAGCCACATATGGGTGAAGGTGGGGTACACCCTGGACATGTCATCAGTTCATCGCAGGGCTGACATATAGAAATAAACAATCACTTTCTCAATTTACACTATGGGCAATTTAGGTTAACCAATTTATTAAGTGTAAGTGCAAGTGTTTGAGTGGTGGTAGAAAACCTGAGTATACCCACACAGACACAGGAAGACATTAAAAGTCGACTGGTTCCACCCCCTCTGTAAATACACTCACAAACAATGAAAAAACTCTAAGCTTTTCTTACACAGAGACCAATTAATTATAAAAAGAGAAGTTTCACTGTTACATTTAGTGTTACATTAAGAATGATGGGGAAATTCCCTGAAATTGTATCAATTAAATGATTAAAGATGACACAAACTTATGTAAACTTTTACATTCTGAGAAATGTCACTGCAAAAGCACTTACAAACTAATGGATACAAACCACAGCATGAAGACGGAAGGAAAACATCCTGATCAGGGTTTAATTAGCCAAATGGACCTGTGTCACTCTGAACAGTCTCTGCTCTACACTGAGGATGGGATGTGCCACTGCCAGGGTGAGTCGAATAATCCAAGTGTTTCTCTATGAGGGGAAACACTTCATGTGTCCTATTGTTTGAAGCAGAGGTGGGTAATTTCACATTGATCAAGTCAAAGTCCAGCCATGTATTGGTTCAAACCTGTTCATTGAACCAGCCCATTTTGATAAGCACAATGCCTCATCCAGGTAAATGGACAATTAATGGAATCACCTGTGTTCAGTGAACAGGTTTGAACCAATACATGGCTTGACTTTGACTTGATGCTCCTGAAAATACCCACTTCTGCTTTGAAGCTACCAGTAAACAAAGCAGAACCATACAGTCTATATAAAGGTAGATACTCTATGCACACAAACCAAAATCCACTGACCACAGAAGTTCATATGATGCTTGTGTGACACCATTTTGAGAAACACACTTCATCAGTTAAAGCCAAACTGAAAATTTTTAGTGCTGTTGGGCTACTAATAAACAATATGAATGGACTGGAACTGTGGTGCCAGGCCGACCCCACTCTTCGTACATATTTTATTTTGGCATCATTAAAGTCTTTCATCCATATTCAATATGTATTAAACATAACATTTAATATGCACCAAGTTTAAACTAAGTTCATATTCACATTTTTAAAAGCAAGTTGAAATGTTGTCCACTATAAGTAAATGGGGGGGGGGGGGTAATAATAATAACAACAACAACAACAATAATAATAATAATAATAATAATAATAATAATAATAATAATAATAGGTAACTTTCACCTATTTTTTTCCCTCCAAAATGTAATTATGGTACATTCTGAGTCACTGGCAGCTTATAAACTAGAGTTGTTCTGAATTCAACCAATAGTTTTGTTGCTAAAACAAACAAAAAAAACTGAACCAACACCAATACCCCTTGCCTCCCCTTCAGGGGACGGGGCAATAAAGTAGTAACTAGCCTAGCAACAGAAATGATAACAACCCATGATGAAATGCACTCAGAGTAATGTTGAGCAATGAAGCTTAGACCTGAAGCTCAATATATCGTTTCATAAGGAACTTTCATAGAACTCAATGAGGTTTTGACAGACTCCCAGCCCCCATCCTTTTATCATCTTCTCCTAGACTTTATATCTAATTTACACAAACTGGGTGAAAATCACCAAGACACATATGTGATCAATAGCTATTTACATTTTTGATTAAATGTTGGGAATGGCTGCGACAATCACGCAACGAAGTGGCTATTTTTAGACATATAAAAGTGTGTGTATCTCACACATACAGTGTCAGATTGAGTTGGACTCAATGCAACATTTGTGTGGAATGACAAACCCAACACGATAATGTGCAACTGTTGTACTGTGAGATCACAAAAGGGCTCTCTAATGCCCCCTACACTTTTTGAATGGGAGTGAAAATCTCTTTTCGACAAACACATTTTTGGCACACATATTCCTCATGCCAAGCTGAACCAAAAAGCCAGGGAAGACACACCCCTATTTACAATTGTGTTGCCATGAGAATGCCAAAACTCTGCTTTCAAAATGAATGGGTTTTGGCAGAATCCCTTTGAATTGGAGTGAATTTTTTTCAACATAGTCAAACCATATTTGACACACACGTGCCTCATACCAAACTGAACCAAAAAGCAAATGACCATACACCCCTATTTACAAACATGTTGCCATGACAACACCACAACTGTAGCATAGAACTGAATGGGGTTTTATCAGAATCCCAGCCTTCATCTTTCCATCATCTTCATCCACTTTACACCAAACTCTGTGAAAATCCCCTATACACATGTGAGATAAAAATGATCAATTACACTTTTTATCTTATCACATAATGGGTGTGGCTGTGATAAGTTAAGTTTCGGGTCAAAATGTGAAATTCTTAGAATTAACAAGGGAATAGGTTTTACTCCAAAGGAATATTGGTCTTAGATCTACCAGACCTACTTCAAAACACTCATTGTACTGATGTGCTGTAGATTTACATGCCCTTACAAATTTGAATGGGAACAGCTCCAATACAGTACTTCCTGAAGTTAATGCGGCTCCTTTGTTTCCTGACTTACATTATTGGACAAACTAATTAATCCAGGTGTTTCTGACCTCAGTCACAAGGGGTGAAATGTTATCAATTCAATTTTTGATCAAATATTGGGCATGGCTGTGACAACTTTGTAACAAAGTGGTCATTTTCACATGTATAGGGGTGCATGTGTCTCACAGAATGACTTTTCACTGTCAAGTGTTCTAGGCGGTCACATGGGGAGGCGAGGACCTATAATACTGCTCACGGTTTTACTAGTTATTAGGAGTAATAATAATAATAATCATCAACATCATCTGTTTTTGTGGGGCTTTTTTCAAAATACTATTCTTTAGCTATTACTTTCTTTTATCCTCAGCATGGCTATGATACTAAAATACAGTACAGGGTGGGGATGCACACATTGGACCCAAGGGACCGGTATAAAAACACCACAGTTATCTACCATATCAATTTCCAAGTACTGGTAATCGCATGTCACGGTATGTATGTCAGAATCCTGCACTGGGTCAGGTACCCACGGGTACTTAAAACTGAGTTACTGTAAATACAATGTGTTTAATCGGGGGTCTGGTCAGGTTGCAAGTCTACTCAGGAACAGGCAGGTGGAAAAGAGGTGGAGTCATGTGTGTTGACTCTCACCGAGGGGCAGTCACAGTTCATACAATATTAACTGTTAACTCTTTTTAGAAAATTATGACTTTGTTCTGAAAATATCTGGTGGCTTATTTCCATGTGCCCTTCAATGCATCGTCATAACATTTATTCATGTTGTACTGTGCCATGTTATTACTGTACAGCTATAAAGTACAGCTATAAAAAAAAAAAAAAGATTTTATTCAGCATATGTACAGTAGTACTAGGGTAAAAACTGTGATATAAACATTCCACATCTCTAGAAGTAAAATATTAACGCCCCAAAATACAAAACTAGAAGTCAAACTATACCAGTTTGACTAGTGTACACATCCCAAAGGTTTCCTGGTGCCTATCCATGCATTTATGTCTAACAGGTTGAATTACTATACTCTCTAAACAAGCTAAAGACAGCTGTAGTTCATCCAGAATGATGTCCTGACTAGAACCAGGAAGTATGACTACATTAGTCCTGTGCTCTGGTCTGTGCACTGGCTTCCTGTCATGAAGAGAATAGACTTTAAAACAGCTCTGCTTGTCTATACATGTAAGTCTATCACCAAAGTATATCTGTGACATTTTGGTCCCATATGAACCTTCTCAGACCCTGAAAAACTCAGAAACAGGCCTTCTGCTGGTGCCAAGAGTAAAGACTAAACATGGTGATTTCAGTTCCATTCAGCTAAGCTTTGGAACAGTCTTCCTGATGATGTCAGATCCAGGTAAATTTACAAAGTGCAAAAACTACAGTGACAACATTAAGAGTAGAAGATGTCAATGAGTTTTGACAAGTTATTTGGATCATGAAGTGAAAGTTTCAGTTCCAGACACCTGTTCCTAAATTCACTGTTATCTATAAGTTATAAAGAACAAGTGTAAATAATAAGCTGAGCCATAATATTGTTAAAATTTTACTTAATTTGTTTTAGAAATTTCAGGTAGTCCGGGATTATTCCGGTAATTCACTTTGTACATTTCATGAAATTTTCATGATGTAGTAGTAACTTTTTTTATGCACAAAAACAAAGAGGAAAATCTGTAGTTGTCATTATTTATAATTTATTATGCCATTTCTTGACCAGCCTGCTTATGTGGCTTCTGAACTAAAAGGAGTTTGACAGCCCTGATGCAGACAGACTCAGGACAGATCATGAGCTGGACAGAGGTGGGCTACAGCTTAATCATGTGGCTCTGCAATGAAGAGTGAATCCCTTCTACAAATGTGAAAATATCTTTCACAAATACATTTGAGAAACATATGCAGAGTTAGCTGTTGTAAGATAATAGCTAAACTCAGCGTTTAGAGTGTCTGAGTTTCACAGGATCAAGTTTACAGAATGTTATTATCAGGTCAAAAAAACCAAAAGCATTTTGGATTGAAGTGAAAGACCCCCCCCCCCCCTTTTTTTTTTATCATCGTTTACATTAGTGGCACAAAATATTCACATAGGTGAGGTTTGTAGTGATAAAAATAGATTTAAAAACAGCTGTGGTGTCAAAAACTGTTACCTACCCACAACAGTTGACATGAAATACATAATTTTTTTTTTTTAAAAAAGGTGTACAGTACTTGCCCAAATTATTACAGTTCTATACCAATGACACCTCCCTAAAGACTTTGACTCTATAGTCAGAACTATAGAAAATACATTTACATCCAGAGAGGAGCCGTATAATCAGACCTTAAAAGCTTTAAGAAAAAAGTAAGTATCTGTATCTGGAACTCACTGTCTGATCATATTAATTCTGATATGAACCTCACCGCTTTCATAAAAGACATAATATCCCAGTTTATATAACAACAAACTTGCCCTCATTTCATATTGTAAACATGATGTGTATCAAATGTGTATTGCACATCCTGTTGCAATGAGATTCACTGATTATTACAATAATTTCCTTAACACGGTTAAGGAAATGCAGGGAATGACAATTGGTTATATAAGGGTCACTTCCCCTTACATATGTAGTATATGTAATATGTATTATCTGTCCTTATCAGATAATCAATTAATTCCTTTTTTGTTGTTTATTCACCTTTTTTCTATACAATGTATTTACTGTAATTATTCCAGTACCAACATTTAACCTGCAGGACAACCCCAGAATAAGAAAACACCACACAATAATAATAATAATTTAAAAAAAAAACAAACAAAACAGTCAAACCTGTTGATGGATGATGGCAACAAATAGAACTATTGTAAGTTGAAGCCTACAATAAATACGACTGTATTTATTTATTTATTGTAGTTATTTAAATTATTAGACAAACTTGACCGCAAATTTAAAACCATTTGCTTAAATTACGCGCGTCTCTAAAGAGCAAAAATGTCACAGTTTTCAGAGGAGAGTATGTGGAAACATCAAGTCCAAAAAGTCTCATATTTTCCTGGGAGCTATCCATATTTCCACTGAAGACTTTAGCCAGCTGCCGGCGCTGCTTTTTCATCAGTATTCTGAATTAAACACACTCAAATATGTGGCGGATAAAAAATATTGGCACAATGGCATCGTTAAAAATAGAACATGTAAACTGTAACTGTGTTTATGTTTGTTACAGCGGATCGGGATTAAAGTAAAAACTATCTTTGTAGAGCTCATTGTTTCGCGCGCGCCCCCTTTTCTTTCTTTTTTTTTTTTTTTAAGGTCGACACCCTCGACCTAATAAAACATATATATATATATATTACATATAAAATTCCCCAGGATCGGGAACTTACCTGAATTATGTGTGAGGTTTATTCAGGCTGAAAAGAAAAAGGAGAGCAGTCCTCTGTCGTCTTAATAAATGCTCTGAGTAAAAGGGAGTGACGTTTGTCCAGACCACTTTAGTTCACAGGTGAATACACACACACTCTTCCTGCTTCGTCCGAACTGAAGGACACACACACACACACACACACACTATAGGCAAACGGAAGTGGGCTGTAATCTTGGTTGGTTGTTACTAAGGGATGAAAGTGTCTAAAGAAAGCTGTCAAAAGGACAACGACGAAGAAAATGAGCAAAATTATGTGCTTAATTTATGATGACCGTGACACCTGTGCGTGGGAATACTGTTAATTCCTTTCAGTGTAAACACGGGGACAACACATATAACCTACAACTACACAGTGTAGTTAAAGTAAACACTAAGACATTGGTTTACAGTCTGATAGCTTGGAACATGCAGACCAAGTCCAGATACACAGCTGAGAGGCCAAACCTAACTCGTGACTGTAAATTATTTAATGGCTTCTATCTCCATCCAAATGAATGCTTGGCATAGTACTTTGAAAAAAAATTCTTAAGAAGCATGATGCATTCTGATCTGCATCCACAACAGCAAATGAAGACTTTATGTGAGTGAGTGGACACGTGATCCAAGAACACATTTATTATTATTAGTATTATTATTAGTATTATTAGTATTATTATTATGGCTGTATGTAGGATTGTGGTTAAAACTGCAGTCACATCCACAATACCAGAGGTGGAAAGTAACTAAGTAAAAGTACTTCATTACTGTACTTAAGTATTTATATCTTTTTAGGTATCTGTACTTTATTTGACTATTTATTTTTCCAGTAACTTTGTGCTTTTACTTCCTACATTTTTACATAAATATCTATACTTTATGCTCCTTACATTCTCAGAATAGACTTATTACTTTTTTTAACTAAACAGAAGTGACAGTATTAAAAAAAAAAGGATCTTCAGAGGGAAAATCAGTGGTGGAGGAACTGTGACTTAGTTATATGAGACTTAGTTATATCAGAAATGTGACTTTTTATGTCATAATTTTGACTTTTTATTTCTCAATTTTAACATTTTATCTCACAACGTTGACTTTTCTCATGAAAAATATGCATTTTTTAATCTCTTCTTTTGTTTTGTTTTTTAAATCTCATGGTGACTTTTGATCTCTCTTTTTTCCCTGTTTTTTTTTTTTTTAATTTTAATTTTTTAATTTAATACTGTGACTTGATCAAACTGGTTAAATAAGTGTTATTACGTTCATGACCGAAAAAAAGTCTTACTTTTTACTTTATTACAATTGAAAAGTTGTACTTTTTAAAAAACTTTTACTTCAAGAAAGGAGTTGAATCAGTACTTCTACTTTTACCAGAGTATTTTTCACACAAGTAACTGTACTTCTACTTAAGTACAAAATGTGAGTACTTTGACCACCTCTGCAAAATACTATGAGTGTAGTATCCCCTCCACCTCCCCCCAGGTTAAGGGTTGCCACATCCAGTATTCTAGTACCAAAGTCCAAAATTGTATTTATCAGTACCACTCAAGGTGGCAAAATCTAGTCACAATTTTTGTAAAGGTACATGTTCATAGATAATATTTTGGTATGATAACCTATCTGAAGTGGTAGCATTGTCACAGTTATCAGGACATAAAGTTAATTACCCTCCTACAAGAAGCTGAATTCTTAGTGCTGGTGCATATTCTTAAACTAGACAAACCCACCTAGCAGCCAAAAATATTTTTACGTTCTCTTGTAATAATTCTCTTGTTCTTCCATATTTAAACTACTGTGCAGCAATAATTATAAATCAAATATTAACACTATATTCTTATTTCAAAATATGGCTATTTGAATTGTTACTCAAGCACAGTACTTGGCACCAACAAATTCCCTGTTTATAAAAATCAGGAGGAGAATGATCATTAGGGCTGTAAATGTTAATTGTAAACCTTAGAGTCATGAGGTGAAGTTTTACAACAGTAACATGTAAATGGACTTATGAAGTTGAATTATCTAAAAAATAAAGAGTTTCAAAAACAATTCTTGGCTGGGCCCATGTTTTATTTTAGACCCCACAATCAAACATAATAGTGGGATAATACAAGAAGATTATACATTTCCGGAATTGTTACAGTCCTGTGAGTATTCCAGTATTTGTTACTTGTGTCATTGCTACTTCTACGCATTACATTGCTCAAATAAACACTACAGTTTAGGTAGAAATAATGGACTAATAATTGTTGACAGTTTGAGGCATCAATGTGACCTCTATTTATTAGACAGATTCAGAAGTGGGTTTAAATGAAAGCCATGGGACTACCCTTTACAATACTACAAAAATGCCTTCCTAAAAGATGAGTAAAAGTCTGAAAAATGAGCATAAGTAGAATATGCACCAGCACTAAGAATCCACAATCTTGTAGGGTGGGTGAAGGGTGGGGTTATTAACATCATGTGCTGATAACTGTGACAAAGCGACCACTTACGATAGGTTATCATATCAAAAAGTGATCTATGGATATGTACCTTTTCAAAAATTGTGACTAGATTTTGTTGCTTTGAGTGGTACAGAAATCTGGTCTGGCCCCTGGACTAAAGTACCTACCACGGTTAGCAATGAGTTGCATGCCGGTGTCCTGCCAAAATGGGCATCCCATCACATTGGGCTCCCAAGCGCTTCTGAACATGTGCATTACCACCAAGCGTTTCACAGAGAAAAAACCTGTCAGTTTAGGCATCGCCAGCCAGATGTACAATTTGCTTTGGCGCTGGACGGAAGCAATACTTTGAAACTTAAAGTATATTTATTTTATCGTACCTTTGACCAGTAAGCAATCACATGTGTACAATAGGTTGGATATTGATGTAAGTTTTATGTAAGTAAATGGTGCATGATATAATGTTATGTAGCTGCTATACGTGAGTTGCCTGGGTGTTATTGTTCACGTTAGTTCAATGGATTTAAACATTTGTCTGTGTGTGTGTGTGTGTCTGTGTGACCTTTGTTATAACAAAAAAAAATGTAAACAGAACTAAATAGAGTCTACATAAAGTAAACAAAAACAAACAATGGAATAAACAAGGTCAAGGAAAAAAAAATTTTTAAATTTTGGCTGCTGGCAGCTCATTTTGATATGGTTGTTTTATTTGACACATCTGTCATTTTATGTATCAGGGTGGTCATTGTGACGGGTTCTCACCCTTTAGTTTGTCGTTTGATTTGATTTGTTTTTTCTCTCCTCTGCAGATAACCCACAACATCCGGCGCTCACTTTCTCAGCTCTGCAGTCTGGTGGAGGTGGTTTGACCTTATACACAAAAGTTTTCCTTGTGTGGTCTCCTGTAGAATGAGTAAACTCAGCTCTGTTGAATACATCTGCAGGTTCTCATTGTCTGACAAAGACTAATTTAAATTAAAACTGCAAGCAGTCTCAAAGGCCTTCACCATCCCTCGTGACCACCTCCCCTGGCAACCGCCTCCCCACGCAACGTCTGCATCAAATTTGTGCCAAATAGGTGTTTGTATGCCTGATCTACAGCCATTTTAGTAAAGGCGATTTTGTAGGGGGCACTATAGAGCAAAAATGGCAATTTCTATTGATAAACTGGTGTAGGACTGAGAGATAGACGTCTGAGTCAAATTTCAGCCAAATCCGTGTTCGTATGTCTGATCTACCACCATTTTACTAACAGTGCATTTGGCTAATCTGTAGGTGGCGCTAGAGTGCTAAATAAGAATTTCGTATGACAAACAGCTGTAGACCCGGGAGACAGACATCGGAGTCAAATCTCAGCCAAATTGGTGTTTGTATGGTTGAACTACAGCCATTTTAATAAAAGTACATTTCTAGGTAAAAAAAAGTACATTTCTAGGTTTCTAGGTATAGTACAACATCATAATGTCATTAGCTAAATGGATGTAGACCTGGGAGATAGACGTCTGTGTCAAATTTCAGCCAAATCAATGTTCGTATGTTCAAGCTGAAGCAATTTATGTGGTGGTAATTTTTCCCAAAATCTTTGCAAATTTTGCAACAGCGGAGCACAAAAACGATGCAGCCTTTCCAAATAAATTGGATAACTTTTGATGTCCCTCTTGTCTAGATCGTGTTCCCTGATTTTGAGGACATTTGGCCCAACGGCCAAGGAGGAGATAGATAAATTCCAATGACCGTGAAAACAACAACTCAACATTTTTCAAATATCAATCCAAGATGGTGGACTTTCTGTTGGTTTATGGGCGTGGTCACCATTAGGTTTTTTTGTTCATCATCATGTGATGAACACATGTACTGATTTTCATAGCTCTAACTTCACTAGGGTGTGATCTGGCCTAATACAAACTATTTTACCTTTTCTAGGGGGCGCTGTAGACATTTCTTTACTGACTTTAACGAAACCTTTAAATACTTGCAATTTTTCACACTTCTGAAGTGTGTGCAAAATTTGGTGAGTTTTCATGCATGTTTAGCTCAAAGGGCTGAATCAAATCAAACTGCAAGCAGTATCAATAGGCCTTGCACCCGACGTGGTACGCAGCGAAGGCCTGATGATTAAAATTGTAATGTAATGTAGAGGGGACAGTAGGAGGAATAGTAAATTATGTTTGAATTGCTACTGGGGATTTTCATAAATGAAATGAAATCTGGATTACACTAATGAGTGAACATCTCAACACAACAGCATCAGGTTTTTGTGATTTTTCCAAGTTGTTGATATTTGTCCATGTTATGTTCATGTGCGTACAGTTCGTAGCAAACAGACAAAAAAAAAAATATCAGCAGACAGACAGAGGTTGGAAGCTGTAAATAGTGTCTTTAGTAAACGGGCATTTAATTTCTTTAAAATATATAAAAGAGTGACTTTTTTAGCCTGTACTGGGGGAAATCCTGTAATAATAATACACTTTTCCTCCCCCTTCATTCTTGTTATTTTTTTAAAGTTGAAAAATACATCTCACCCTTTAGTTTGTCGTTTGATTTGATTCGTTTTCCTCTCATCTGTCGATGACCCACAACTTCCGGCGCTCACTCTCTCAGCACTGCAGTCTCATACCTCTAAGCAGGATGTGAAACTATGGTCATCAGGTGGGGCAAAGCAGAGCCCTGAAGGGTGGTTTGGCCTTATAAACAAAAAACTTTTCTGAGAAATGCATAGTTTGCCTCCAAAATAACCCAGGTAGACCAATTCAACCTACAATGAATGCTGCACATCCACCTCCGACAAAACCATTTAACCACATAATGCTTGATTTCATTGAGCTTACATGATTTGAGGGGGAAAAGAATACTGTTTGGTGGTAGTGGATCGAAAAATTGATCGAAGTCTTCCCAGCAAAGAGTGCCACACCAGTTGTAGTAGCCAAGGCATTGCTGAATGAAATCATCCCAAGATGGGGAATACCCACTAAAATCAACAGTGATAATGGCGCCCATTTTGTAAACAACATCATACACAACCTCACAGAATAATTAGGCATTAACATGAAGCACCGCTGCGCCTATCGTCCTGCCTCAGGTGGAGCTATAGAAAGGGAGAATGGGACATTGAAAGCAAAGTTAAGAAAATGTTAAGAAACTAATCTGCCATGGACGGAAGCACTCCCCATAGTGTTGATGTACATGTGCATGTGCAAGCGAGACAGAGCTAACCTTAATCCTTTTGAAACTCTCCTCACAGTGTCCCCACAGGTTGGGGGGGGAACTGAAGGAACTGCTCAACACTGCCACCTGTGAACATACTGTTATAAGTTATTGTGCTAACCTCACAAAGACTCCTACAGATATTTGAAAACAGGTAGCAGCGGCGCTGCCCAGCCCAGAAGCCACTCCACAATCTCCAACCAGGTGACTACACATGCTGATCACAGAAAGAAGACCTGGCAGTCACAGCCATTCCAAGTGCTGCTGACAACTCACACCGCAGTGAAGATTGCTGTACGTGCACACATGGATCCAGATTTTGCACCTCCAATTCAGGGTGAAGTGAAATAGCATTCCCCTGCACCTGTGACGTGCCAAGTCCCAATAATCAGCTAGGAGCCATTGCTCGAGCTGCAACCTCTGGTAGTAACCTAGTGGTGTTAAAAACGGGGGCGGGTTTAGGCTATTTTTTTCTGGTTCCTCACCATCGGCGAAGAGAGGGGACTTAAGCCATAAGCCTAAGTTTCGTTGTGGGAAGGAAACCTCTCAGTCTCTTCATTTAAAATGTTTATTTTCATGTCATGGGGTCAAAAACAGAGAACACATTGCATTTACTACCTCTGGTTATTGGAATGAATGTCTCAGTTTAATCAGTGCCATCTTTATATGGCAGTTATGCTGGTTGCCTGATCATCAATTGGCAATATCTTCCCTGATAGTGTGATAAACATAGGGACCCTGTACCAAGATGGCGGCTGTGGCACCTGAGGCTGGACATGCTAAGATGCTAACATACTGATATACTGAATAGTGATCTTTATCTATGTAATGGGGTTAGGATTTGTGAAACAGGTCACCTTAAAATACACTAGAATACAGGAAATTGCATCTAAGAAGTAAATTGACCTAGCACAGACCCCCCTCTGTGCTATGTCCCATATCTTGACAATGTCTGCCTCTGGCCAGAAGGGAGATTTTTGTTGGAACTGGACCAATATTTTTCTGTTGATTGATTGGCATAGGTTGTATGTCAACCCTGGCTTTATTACATTTCTTGATGAATGTAAGGTGTATGTGATTGTGGCTTATCATTAAAGTAATATCTCTTAGATAAAAAGGTGACTGTCATTATTAAATAATGCAGAAATGAAATGGTAAATTTGAGTATTGTTGCATTCGAGTACCTATGTGTATGAGTAGTGAGCCAACACAGTAGCAGCTAACAACAAAGAGCCTAGTGATCCTATGGGTAATTTTTTTTCTTGCCACCTTATCTCCACTACCACCACACTTCACCAGAACATCAACAACCAGAAACAGACAATTTTTTTCTCATGCAATAAGCCTACAAATTGACATGGAACTTGTAAGTTTGTCAGCTAAATCTGTATTTCAGTGCTTGTGGATGGGTAGATAATAGTTTATTGGTCGATTAGAGGAAAGAAAAAAGTTTAGAAATCAATTCAAATTTCAAGACAGTTGCCGTTGCCACTGTCAGCACTGGTGGCTGAGCACCCCTAAAGGTCAGACGCAAGAATCACCCCTGGTTAACAAGCCAGAGCAACCATGCCCTGCGACTGGAACCCTCAGTACCGCTCAAAATGGAAGGCATTGGGACTTTCAGCTGTCACGGCGGTGGCTGTAGTCCTGCTTGTTGGACACTATGACAAACCATGCCCCTCGCAGATGCAGATTTCTGTCCCATGCCCCAACATTTCCAATGACAGCGACACTCTACAAGAGCCCCCAATAACCTCCATGCCCTTGAGCATTTTGAACCTTTGGAACTCCCAGCAACGAAGAAGACAGGTTAATGTACGGCAACAATGTGAACTAAGTAGAGCAAAGACTAGATTACTGTGAGGAGGCTGATTTGGTTCCTAAGGTCAGATTTGGTTTTGGTACTGATAAGGGCTATTTATTTGAAATTCCTTTCTCTGCCTTGAAACAATTAGGAAGTAGTTATGATGGTACAAAATTACAGGTGGCATAATTTAGCCAATGCTGAGGAACAGTGGGGAACTCCTGGGGAACAGTGGCGGCATATACAAAAAAACAACCTGCACAATTATCTTATGGTTTTTCACATCTCGTTCTGGATGAAGGAATTTGTTCACCTTCTGTGAAGGATGATCTGTCCTGAAGAATTGTCTGGTTTATCAAATATGATAAAAGGTGGGGGGGGGTATAATGGAAATGTATTGTGCCTTAACATTTGTATTACATTGTCTTTGTTATTCACATCTGAGAGTGTTAACTGTTGACTGTGCTTAACTAAAGACAGGTTTAAACTAGTCAGCAACAGTTTTTGTAACAGTCAGTATTGGTCAACGGCTGTTTATCTGGTTATAATCCTGACCAGACTTCATGTATCTTCCTGTCTTTGTCAATTGTATCTGTTCTTAATTAAACTGAAACCATTTTGCAACATAACCCATCCCCCATTGCAGCAAATATGAAGTAGCATTAGCATCTAGAAGAGAAGACGGCGCCACAGTAGCTGCTGCACAAACTTGAAAAATGGCAGAGCAAACTGGTTCATGTGCTCTCTGTGGAAATAAAGCCTTATTTTTTCCCCCTGCAAGCAACGGCACGAAACCTAGCTGGATGCTACTCTTGTAAAGGTAAACACATATGGAGAGCAAGAGGAGAGGGGGGAGTTTTCCTTCATTCAATCAGAGATGCCTCATCACTGCATCATGAACATGTGTGCGGAAGTACCGGTAAACTCTGTTGTTCAACCTCAAGTAATTTTTCTACCGTGCAAAAACAGCTTGAAACAAAGCAATCTGAATGTTTTTTTTTTTTAAAAAGTAGAACCAAAACACAATGTTTACACCACATAGCCTGAGGCCTTACAGTGGTGGATTGGGCTCGGTTCTGACCTGAGAGAATGTTCTTCATGTCACTCTCATGCTCACTTTGCTCATAGATCCATTTGAGCAGAAAAGTAAATATCAAAAGGAAACAGGCAGGAAATCTGAATCACATTTCCATTCCTGTCCAGTTCAGTTTTACTTGTGTCATTTATTCCAAAATCTGAGAGCAAAGATTCAAGGTCCCCAGACCCTCTGCTATGAGGGAATCTCACATTCAGGACCATATTTGGTAACAAGAGACTTGTTTACAAGTGCTATAATCTAACTTGGCATAGATGCTTGTTTCATTGTGACTCAGAAGTCACTGTTCATTGTAAACACCCTTGAGGGAAGTTAGTGATTTCCATGTTTCAAAATATTGGACTTAAGCCTTCTGAAACATATTATTCTCACCTGTTTAAACACCAGTAAATAAGGGAAGCCATGTTGAGTGTCAGACTTCCCTGTAAACTGATTACTTTATGGACAGCTCAAAAATAGCCCATCACTTGTACTTGTACAAACTCTCTGAGCAGAAACTAGCACATGTATGTTTTCATTGACAGACAAGCAGGTTCATCATTCTTTCATTCATCAATCAAGACAAAGCTTGGTCATGAATACTATCTGAATACAAATCATTGGAGAAGCCTGTTTGTGCAATTATATAACTATTTATTATAAAAGGGGTTGACAGTCATTATAATTTATTTACAGTATATATAATGTCATGGCATAAAAAGCAAAGATAAAATTTAAAAAAAAATAAAATGAAGTGGACCATAGAGTTGTAACAAGGTTAAGGCTTAAATGTATATAAAATGGAAAAGTACTGATTATTAATACAACAGTAAAATGAATATTCAAAGACAACGGATGCTGCATTTACACAATGCCAGTAGAAATTCTGGAACCACATCTGCAGAACATGGCAGCAGCATTGTGGTGGTGTAACATTTCAGCCCAAATGTAATATTTATTCTTTTTGCACACTCTAATACAGAAAAAGACAAAAAGTACCATAAGTGCAGCATTCAATATGATATCAGCACAATAATCCTTGATATTGTGGTGAATTTGGAAAGATAAAAGCAAACAAATTATGTTTTAAGAGTATTTTGATCAGCACAGTAAAAGATTAAAAATCACACATTATTAAATCCCTTTTAGCACTTAACTTGATTTTGCTTGTCACGTGTTTGAAGAGTTGTCTGGGTTTTAGCGCCTTTTTCATTTAACACTTTCAACAATGGATTGCCTTAAGCATACTTTTAATACACAAGAAAATAATTGTAACAGAAAAATAAATGTCCATAAATCCAATTCTGAAATGGTCACTCATCCTGGTTTGGAGCAACAGTAACAAAAGTGTAAATAAAAGTCTTACGTGTGCATTTTGGCAATGTGATTGGTGAAACTTTGCAGACACTGACATAAAAAGTGACACGATATACTTACTGCACATGAGTACACACAATATAAGCATTCACCTCTATGTTCACTTAGCCTTGACCTACTGTCGCTAAAGGAAGACTATTTTTGTTGCAAGTGCATCTTGCAAGACTTAAGTAAGGAACATAAAGGACTGTATAAAAAGGCAAACAAATTTGTTAAAACACAAAAAAGTTAGAATTCCCATGTAGCTGCCTGGAGTGATGCCTTTTTTTTCTGTGTATTCACACTAAAATATTTAAAGCCTGTAATTTCCAGGCCTGAAAGTGCTGAGAAATCATCTTTGGATGTCCCCGATAATACTATCTGGTCAGCAACAAAGGAAATAAAGATATACTTGTTAAAACAGTACCACTTCCCAAGAAACTAGTACAACCTGGCACAGTACTGGGAACCTATCTGT
Organism: Siphamia tubifer; assembly: GCA_020466265.1. Classification (NCBI taxonomy): domain Eukaryota; kingdom Metazoa; phylum Chordata; class Actinopteri; order Kurtiformes; family Apogonidae; genus Siphamia; species Siphamia tubifer. The sequence continues at coordinate 28,752,190 of CM035787.1, read as the reverse complement.
GGATTCAATGTCTGTCAGAGGCCTGCTGATATCACAGGTGAGTCGTCTGATAGGGAGGCAGGAAGGTGGGGCTTTGACAGCACTGAGGAGCTCAGATGAGGGAGATCCGTATAGGGATGGCAGGGGACTCGGTCCTGTGCTGAGGGGAGTGATGGGACACCATATGTTCCACCACTGTGTGCTTGGACATGTGCTTCATAAGGTATGTCTCCTGGAAGACAAGAATGTTTCAGTCATTCCAAAAATAACACACAAATCTGATATTAGGATTAGAACTATTGGGCTGTTATCTCCACCAGTTACATTTTTATCATCAAACCAGTGTCCATAGTTTTGGGAAAATTACCCTGATTGTCCTCACTTTATTTTACATGTGCACGATTCTGAATATAGTGAATTTGACATACTCCCTTAGGATATTTGAAAATGAGACGTTTTTTCAGTTTTATGGAGATGCTTTGGACATAAGAAAACAAGTGTTACTGATGAAAACTGCACTTCCTGATAAACGTGGAGCAGAACCTGGTCTCACCTATCAGGCCACACCCAATCCTGCCCTTTCTTTATTGTCAGTACACATGTACAAATACGTGGTGTATGGAATTGTCTACAAAGAAAAAAGAGCAATAAAGCAGTCGAGGTATAGATATATACAATATTGCAGGTAATAAAGAGGAATAGGAGCAAAGACCAAGCATTCACACAACAGTCCGTAATCAGCAATTCACTAACTATTTCCAGTTAACATTACACAAGACCTCTGTCAGGATGGTTTTACTACACTGACTGGATCAATAGATGCATATTTGAGTAAAGTGCACTTTATGTAATGGTTATTTGGATTACATTTCCTTCAGAATTTTTTGAATTGCATTAATTGCATTATTGTTTTTCCTTGAAGGTTTTCTTTATGAGACAAGAGTGGAAATCTGTCTCGAATCTTTCAGAGAACTGGAGTAAAGTCATCAAACATAATCCCAGCCCACTTTATACTTTATCATGTGCAAATACAGAAAATTTGAGAAGTCGTTTAACTTCTCTAGTTAAAAAAAAGAAAAACAAGAACAAATTATATTGCAGACCTCTCATTTTAACAATGTTCTGCACCTACACCCCTGTTGTGTCCTGCTCCCCTATTAACCCACTATCATTTCCCCTCATTTATGCCTCTCCTATTTGCCCCCATACTCTACCTTTTGAAGACCTGTAAAATGTAGGTCAACACAGGCATCCAAATTTGACGCATCCATCGTGGTCTAGTACTGACAATGAAAGTCTAGGTCAACACCAAAAAATGTCCTCCTAGAATTTCCCGATACTTCTCAATTTCACACTGATGGACAGACACAAGAATATGCCAATGTCCCTGTGCTCATCCGGACCTCACAGCTGTGATGTCTTGCTATCAACAAAAGGGAAACATTTAACAGATCATAAAATCAGAATTGAAATCCGTTTGAGAATTGAGGAAGGAGAAGCGATTTTAGTAAATTGTGGACGCCGACAATGGACGGATGAAGTGCGATGGCAATAGCTCATCACGACTATGTCTGGAAGAGCGAAAAGAAGAATGCTGTTGATAATATCTAAAACATCATGTCCATTGGTTTTCTCAGACCTTTTTCAAAAGATCCTTAGTGACTCAAAATCTGAAAATCTCTTTCCCTTCTCCCTTTGGAGTAAATGGGGTTGGAATATCCATGTAGTTTTGTAAACCATCTGTGTATTGTAACCATCAGTGGTGTAACCAAAGAGGCACTGAAATAAGAAGTTACTCTCTAGGGAACTAGCTGTTATCTTCTCAGCTATTTTTGGCTACAAATAATCATTTTTGGATATTGTAGGACAAAAGTCAGTATCAGGGAAAGTTTCCCAAATCTAAAAAGTTCCCTTTTGTTGACCTTGAATACAAAAAAACCCTGTGAGATTTTATTCCAATTCATCATATGTTCTCTTGAAGTGGTTGTTGGAGATGGTATGTTGGGTTGGAGTACATTTAGCTGCTCTGGTGGAAATCTGTGAATAATGAGTACTATTACCTTAAAGCATTTTAACACTACAAGCACCAGTAAGTAAAATGTACTAGGTTAATATGACAAAATACTGTTCATATGGGTTATTTAAGGTACTTTTGTTATGTAAATGACACTAATGTGATGGTTGTTTCATGGTAATATCACACACACCCACGTTCTTATATATATATATATATATATATATATATATATATATATATATATATATAAATTATATTATAATATATATATAATTATATATAATATATTATAATATATTATAATTATTAATTATATATATATATTAATTTTGATAAACAGAGCAGCAAATGATAAATAATTCACATTTCACTTGAAACATAAACAGAATCAAATCCTCACATTCATATTTTTTTTTTAAATCAAATAAACAAATCCTCACATTTAACATTATTTTTTTTAAATCACTGAAGCAATTATGTTTTTTTTCTAGAACTGTATAATATAAACATTTCAGACTCACTGAGGTGTATGCTCTGCCACACATACTGCAGCAGTAGGCCTTGGCATTTTTGATGGCATGTGCAGAGTGGTGGATCTGCAGGGAGGCAGAGTCTGAATAGGCACGGTAACAATTTGAACACTTGAAGGGCTTGTCTTTGTTGTGTTGCCTCTGATGAGACTGAGGAAATGAGAAATGACACACATATAGAGTTACTGTCAAGTTAATGCAGTAACTGTTGTCATTGGGGAGCACTTTGAATGTTTACCTGTAGATTAGATAGCTGGGTAAAAGCTTTTTCACAACCTGGATGAGCACATTTATATGGTCGATCGCCTGTGTGGATTCTGAAATAGAAAACCAGATGTAAACGTTATCAAACTAAACATTGAAAAGTAAAATAATAACTAGTTAGAGGCTGATCCAATGTTGCATGAGACAAATCATTTTTTGGCATGCTTTCTATTACACTTTCAACTTTTTAAATATTTATCTATTTAAAGTGTAGTTTCAGTGCAAAAGTAAAAACAAATGTTAGTATACTGTTGCCCATAATTTTGTTAATGATTATGTTTTCAGATAGTCTTGTGTATTTATTCCTGTTTATGCACTTATATTGTAATTTTAACATCAAGATGAAATCATTTTGCCACAATCATTTCATGAGAACAGGCCTAAATATTTAATTCCAACTTCATGGGCAACAGTGTAGTGTAACAAGCCAAACTATACTCCTGTCACAGATGGGTAGACTTTGGATTGTTACTATAGTATTGTAAAATGTCATGGTGGATTGCGTCTGTTGTCTCAGGTGACGCATATCATCAACACCACAATGACACATTATCCTCAAGAACACGGTGAAAAAGGATCAAAGGTGAAAAACACAAGTCTGGTCATGTTGAAGGTGCAGAGACACTGACAGACCCTACTAAGACAGAATGTTAAAAGTGATGTCACTGCTGTGGTTTGGGGTCTGTAGTCTTTACGTATTTTCAGTCTGATATTTAAACAGTCTTACAATGAATTGCAACTTTCTTTGCTTGTAAATTAACATTTAAAATTGGAAAAACATGTTACCAATATTACACTTCAACGAGGATCCAATATCTATGTCACTTGCTATTGACTGTGATATTTTTTTCTTTTCTGAAATGAGGTGTCACTGAATCTCACTGCAAATATAAGTCAAAATTCTTAGAGCTACTATTTACCTCAAAGTCAGAAATTCAACTTGAGAGGCTTGATATAATTCCTCGTCAACTGTCTGAGCCAAACGTCAATAACAATGGTTAATAAAACGTCTAATATGTTATAGTCCAAATGCATTCACTGTATTATCTCTAACATTAATGTCTATAATAACAGTTAAGTATAATACCAGCCTCTAACACTTATACATATCATAAGGTAAATGTTTCTGAGTAAAATCCCAAATATTTCCAGTCCAGTAAGGCATAAAATATTTGTATTTGTGGATTCAAACCAGTGTGCAGTGCCAGTTTATTTTCGATCTCTATCTTTCTATACAAAGCTGAAAACATGCCTAGCAACAACAGATGGTCAACAAAGGGAAAAGGGAGCGCTCTAAAGGAAAAGGTAATCTCCATTGACAGGGTATAGCCACACCACCCCACAGACATTCAATCTTTCTTTGTTCTTTCATAACTGTCAAGTAAACGTATCAGTGAAATAAAGGTGTCCTGCTATTGTTAGTGCTATACAGGGATTCGTTCACCTGGCATGAAAAAAAAAAAGTTGTTTCCCTATGAAACTAGTCCAGGACAGAGGAATTAAAAATGAAAAACAACATGTAGTTAAATGTTATGAAGCAAGTTTAGAAGTGTTTCGGGTATATTTTGAAAAATAAATATCTACTGAAGTAAAAGAAAAAGTATTTTTCAGATAAAACACATTTTTACTTGATGTGTGCATACAAAAATGTGCAGGTAACACTGGAAAACTGACATTAAATTATGTGCTACCATGTTTTTTAAGTAGCCTTTCATCCTCTCACAAGTACATTTTGGGAACCAACGTAAATATGCAAGACAGAGTGTCTTCATAAAAATGGCCTGTGTTGTAAAAATCACTCATTATTTATAAGGTTTATAAATGAGCAGGTTCCACATGTAACATGAATGGGCACAATAGGTTACATGACGTGAATGCAGGAATGAGACCTCCAAGTCATGAAAAACTTGTATGTCTGAATTGGAAAAAACCAAACCACAACTTCACACAACACTCAAACTTAATACAGTGTCTTCATTTATATCGGTATATACAACCATTTCAAGCTATGTTTTCAAGATAAAATGCACTGACACCTTGGTAGCTTCTCCTGTCCAAATTTTGGTTCTATTTTTGCTCCAATATTTTACTATCTATCTATCTATCTATCTATCTATCTATCTATCTATCTATCTATCTATCTATCTATCTATCTATCTATCTATCTATCTATCTATCTATCTATCTATCTATCTATCTATCTGTCTGTCTGTCTGTCTGTCTGTCTGTCTGTCTGTCTGTCTGTCTGTCTGTCTGTCTGTCTGTCTGTCTGTCTGTCTGTCTGTCTGTCTGTCTGTCATCATTAAATACATCCTAGGGCCAAATGTGTCTAATTTGTCTTTTATTATTGGGTCTAAAACAGCTGGCAAAGTACCAGGTATGAAAATAAACCCAATTTCATGGAAAGATGAAGCATGTGCGGCTTTTTGCTTCATTTTGAGCAGTTGTTTAGATTTCCTCCACCATTTTTCAACAGCATCAAGTGTGAATTGAAGGGACACATCATGTAAGCTAGATAAATAAAGTGTTGTAATTTAATACTGGCAGAGTTCTGTCGAAGAATAAGGATGATTAAAAAGAAATATTAAATATGAAGTACTGCATAAACTCTTGTGAATCAAACCTTATGACTGCACTGTAAAAAATAACAGTTGTTTTTACAGAATAATCCTGTAAAAAAAAACAAAAACACTGATATGACACACTGCTATAACTGGATGCAGTCAGAGAGGATGAAATGTAAAGTCCAGACCTGGTGTGCTGCTGCAGATGAGACAGCTGCCGGAAACATTTCTCACAGTAGGAACAGCGGTAGGGTTTGACACCCAGGTGGATGCGGAGGTGCTGGGCCAGGTACGAGGCGTTTGCAAAGGACTTGGTGCAGTGAGGACACTTGTGAGCCTTCGCCTCAGTGTGTGTTTTGGAGTGAATCTGCATGTCTGACTTGGAGAAGAAGGTCAGCGGGCAAACTTTACATCTGTAAAAAAAACCACAGTGACACAAATACACAGTGAAAGGCCTCAGTAGGTAATAATCACAACACTCCATCCATCCACACCCGTTCTCAGTCACTGAGAGAGACCACAGTGGGATGATTACACTGGGTTTACGGTGGTGAAGTGTTACATAAGAGATGAAGAATGGAGTCACAATTCTGTCACCCTGTTCTTTATGGTCTCTATATTGCGTAATCAAATCTTAACGTATTTCTGATTTACTCTATTGAAATTGTATAATGTATGTATAATCAGTTTACTCTTGTAATTTCATTATTATTTCTTGAAATTTTATATTGCATGTATAATCAGTTTATCTTGTAATTTTATAATTTTGTGCAATCACATTTTAATGTATTTTTTATTCCATCTTGTCTTAAAATTGTATTTTTATTTTTAATCAATGTGAAGCACTTTGGGCTACAGTGTTTATATGAAAGGTACTATACAAATAAAGTGTATTATTATTAATTATTATTATTATTATTATTATTACAATCACTCTTTGCATGTGTTCATTTTCCAAATTTCATTTTCAAAAATCATAGACAAAACAGTACATTTTAATTCCTGACAATGAAATCAACAATAACTATCACCTGTGTCTGTCAGAAGTGGGAGGTAATGTAAAGGTACTGCACATTTAGCCAAGAATAACACTGAAGTACTTTATCCCAGATATAAGATGTTTCTTCCAATTGTAATAACCCCAGTGTTGAGTACATAAAAAAATACACAGCAATTATACAGTAGTGGAAAAAAAGTTTTCAAATGTTCTTAAAATGTTATAGAATCAAAAATATTATGATGAAAAACCTTTTATTTGTTTAGGTGTGGCTGCATTAGAGAGACACAAACTTAATTTTTTTTTCTTTGTTCATTTTTAACAAGAAAAAACCAAACTAAATTCTTGACAGTTTCAACATGTCATACCCTAGATACGTTTCATTATCTGCTGAAACATAGAGCTTTGACTATGATAAAAACAGAGCACATGCAGACAAAGACCTGTACATGACTATACGACTACAACAATACTTGGCTGAGTTCAGTGATTTTTCCTGCAATATATTACATATATGCATGGGATGTCCAAAACCTTTTTCTCCACCACTGTAAGGAAAACCTGTAATAAATTAACAAAGTACTTTGATTTGTTAAAGAGTATTCTCAATGTTTGATTATTCTATTTTCATTTAATATAAACAATATTTACACTATCATGATTTACAGATGACTTGCTTTTTATGTTAATTATTTCCTAAGAAAGGAGGAAGATATGTGCTGGATTTAATATTAACTGAAAACAAGTTGTCAACATTAGTCAGAGCCACACAGTGTCTTTGTGCTCAGCAGGAAACCAAGAGTGAAATATGATTTTTAATCACCTGTAGGTTTTCCCTTCTTTGGCAGTAATGGTGACACAGGATTGGTCATTGCCTGAGGCGAGGATGGGGTAGGGCACCACTAAGAGGGAGGAGCCGTTTTCCGCTTTGATCTTTTTACGACCTCGATCTACCTTGGGAGGAGGGCCAAGGAGTCCCACCAGACCCCCATTGTTTTTCATAGGCTCCATCCCGTGGCCGCAGGCTAATCCTGAGATGAGGTGAGGAGTGGGGGCTCCACCCAGTCGACTGTGGCTGCTTGAGGTGGGAGTGGTCGGGGTGATGATCTCTGAGGTGTTGAGGTTACCTGTTCTAGAGGCCAAAGCCACACCTGTGATGTGCAGGAACAATATGGAAAAAAATAAGAGAGCCGTCTTTATAAACATACGAGTGCAAGTAATTTTGCTTACAATTAAAAGATGTTTTCCTTTTTTTTTCCTCTGTAGTTTTAAAATGCAGGCTGTGCAACAAACATCTGAGTTGTACCAAGATCTAGAATAAAGCTACCGAAAGTTCATAAAGAGTAGACAAAATGAAAATGGCAACAGCAGAACATGTAATTATCAATAGTGTTCTAATGAAAACAGTTGGAAAAAAGTTGGAAGCATGTTATTTGCACTTTTTGAAAATAAAAAAAAGAAAATAAATACATGCACAATCCTTCCACATGAGAGGAGAGGAAAAAAAAAAGATATAGCTAACAACAGCTAGCCCCTGTGGGCCCCATTCTACCCTTAGGAATACAGTGGATGGAGCAGGAAAGATAGTAAACACTCATCATTAGGAGGCGACTTGAAACATGACTCCCTTTGGAAGCAGTGTTTTCAAAAAGACTCACATGCTGTTCTTTATTCTACATTCTATTTACTATTAATAGTAATGAATCCATGTTATTTTTGTGATGAGTGAAGGATCTTTCTTTCATTGTTCCTACACAACAGGAAGTAACATAGACAACTGTGCTTACCTGACACATGATTACTTCGAGAGGGATGATCGATGAGTTGACGCAGGTGCCAGTCTTCCCATAATCCTCTGGCTTTTATAGTTGCCTTATCATCTAGGTTTAAGTTTACGTCCCCCAGAATACGACCTGGTGAGAAAATTCATCTTTAATTAATAATAAGCCATTTGAACATTCCAATTATTTTTAAAAACTAAAGTCAAATATTTACAGTTAGTTGGAAACATTAAATAAATATTTTTTTCCCTCCTATTTTTTTTGTCTTCTGTCTTATTTAAATTCACATACATTACAGATTAAATATAGAAGTAATGTGCAAAATTTGATGACCACTTTTAGCTGTGGTGTTTTTACAAAGTTGAAATGAGGGATCCATTTCTGTTTTTAAGAACAAAATATTTTTTTAATTAAAAGAAATTAACTAATTGCTTTAACAAGGAATAATCTGTATTTAGTGTGAACTAAAATGTTCCCATAACACATCAGAACCCATTGAGAAACATTTAACATACGTTGAATGAAGATGGATAATTTCATATCGTCTGCACATAAGATTTCAAGTCATCTATTGGTCTGATCTAAAGGAGCACAAGTAGAACAATAGGATTCTGTAATCAATATGATCACATCCTTACTTGTGATATTTAAGCTTCAAGAGGTAATTTTTTTTGCTATTTGATAGGAAACCAGACTTCTGCATATCCATTTAGTTTAGGAAATTGTCTGTGAAGTGAAAATCTGGCAAATAATAGAAGCAACAGACTTTTCTATAGTGATATGAAAACATCAGAAAGACGAGATGCTGTAGGAAGACAGTGCGTATTATTGGTCCTGGTGGTTTTTCACTAATTCTACCTATTGGAACTTGAACCTATGAGACAACCTTGTTGTGATTTGGGGCTCTACAAATACAATTGAATGGAATTGAATTGAATAATATACATATACAACTGTGAAAAAAAAGACCACTGCAAAATAATCATTGTCTGATTTTACTATTTTTAGGTATCTGTTTGAGTAAAATTAACATCTTGGGTTTTATTCTCTAAACTACAGACACGCAAATGATACAATAGGTCCCCGCCTCCCCTTGTGACCAGCTGCTCATGTGACCGCCGAGGTCACCTGACACTGAAAAGACATCGTATCAAGTGCAGGGTCCAACATTCTGTGAGACGCTTGTACTCTTATGTCTGAGTGGTAAAATGTTAATATTTACCTCCCATTGTGGTGTTATGGTGGTATCACTGTGGTATTATGGAGCAATAAAATATCTTGCATTATGAGGGCTTTAAAATAAAAAATCATGTCACAACTATAAATGTATATGGCCCATATCTGACATGTCAGGTCAAGACCACCTGACAATGACAAGACATCGTATCATGCAAGACATCGTATCATGCACTGGACCTGACATTCTGTGAGACACATGTGCTCCTGTACGTCTGAAAATGACCACTTTGGTAGAAACTTGTCACAGTCATATGTGATCACATATGTGACCTATGCTACTCTACACCGTTTCACACTAATCTCTTTAATTAATGAACTTCAACTTCGTCTTCATCCACTGTCTTCTTCTTCTGTTTTAATTTGGTGAACTTCCATTTTGTTGTGGAGTAAATTTGCAGCGTTTCTCTCTTGCGGTTGTTTTGGGAGTTTACGTGTTTTGTTATTTGCAGCATATTTTTTTTTCAAATTTGTTTTGGGGGTTTGTTCATTTTTTTTCTTACAGCTTCACTTCTGTTGCGTTTGTTTTATCTATTTGTGTTTTTTGGTTGTGCATCTTTCTTGTGTTTGCAGCGTTTTATCAATGTGGTGTGTTCACCCCTGTCAGCCACCGTACTACGCTGTCACCATCCTCTGATGTAAAGCCTAACTGATCCTCATTTTTTCATTGAGTAAAAATCTACTTTGAATTAGGCTGTGGAGCCGCAGCCTCTGCTTTCTTGTGCCTTGTTTGCTAATGGCTTGAGCCGCTGCTCAGTGCTCAGGGACTGATGGGCTGGGGATCTGGGGATCTGTGTGTACTATGAAGCTGAATCCTGGTGGAGCCGCTAACCAGTGAGAAGGGGGTATATGATCATATCGATATTGGTATCGTCCAATACCACTGCTCTAATTTTTTTTTTAAGTATCTGCTTCAGACATTACATGTGCAAAATTTTACCTACTTTAATAAAATGAATCAGAAAACAAATGACAAAAGTACTGGTTAGCTCATGTTTTTGATATATATGAAGGTGTGTTATTATACATATATGGTGGTTTATGTACATGTATACAGCAGATTTGTAAATGTTCCACTAGAAAGAACCTGTAAAATTAATGCATCATAATGTGCAGACACTCAGTACATTTATGCACTTAGAGAAAATTTAATTATTGCTTTACAAAGCCATGTAAACACCTTAATCTGCGTATAAGTGAATCAAACTGGAGTTTGAGAAGTCAGAGTAACCAAGTCAGATAATGTGACTGTAATCAAATGTCTTCATGCATATAAAACACCACTCAATCTTAGCTCAATTAATGACAGGCCTGGACACACCCCCTTCAGAAAGTGACGAGAGACACAACATGACCTTGGATGAAAACTGGAAACTGGATATGGTGCCGCCCCTCAGCAGACACACTGACTTTTCCAGTGGCCACTCATGGTACTGCAATGAAAAATCCCACAGGGCCCAAAAGACAATTTTCCCATAAACCAGTGGTTCTCATGTGCCAGTATCCTGCATGATTTAAATGTTTTCCTCTTCCAGCACACCTGGTTCAATTAATGATCAGCTCATCATCAATCTCTACAGAAGCCTGATAATGATGTAATGGCTTCCAGGAGTCATAGTCCAAGGAAACATCTAGAACGTGCATGATAGTGGTACTTGAGGACCGGATTTAAGAAGATTCAAGATTCAAGATTCAAGATGTCTTTATTGTCACTGAGCATTTGCATGTCAGTGAAATTTTCAGTGCAACCCCCGTGAACAAGATAAACAAGATAAACCAACTGGCATGCAATAAAAACAGAATAGAATAAGATAAAATAAAATGAGATAAATAGAATTATGTGCAAATACGAGAGAAAATATACATGTCTGTATGTGTATATATACGTTGTGCATATGCATATATACACTAAGGTGCGGTTGCGTGGGTGGCGAAGTGCAGTGTGCAGTGATTCAGTCTATTGTCCTGCAGTGCCGGCTGAAGGGGGGGTGATAGCTTTGACCACTCTGGGGAAGAAACTGTCTTTTAGTCTGTTAGTGGTGGTGCGGATGTTCCTGTACCGCTTTCCTGATGGAAGCGGTACAAACAGTCTGTGGCCTGGGTGGCTGCCATAGACCACAACAGTAAAAGAAAAGGCTGTAAAACAGTTCACAGAACACCTCCAGCTGTCACACCTGCTAATTACTAATCTTTGCATTCCATATTTTTAAGTCATGGACTTTTTATTTGTCAAAAAGTTTTCTAAAGGCCAGAAAAGCCCCAGAAAAAAATAATTATTCATGATGACATCACAGCGATGCGTGAGCACTGTCAAAGTGTGGTTGTGTGGTGTCTCAGGAGTGAGGGTGCCTGTTAACTCAACAAGTGCTCCAAACAGGGGGGTTAAAGTGGTCGGAAATGTGGATTAAATGACTCAAAGGTGAGGATTAGAGTTAGATGAAAAAAAAAAATTAATAAAAAATAAAAATGTTAAAACGTTTGTTATGGTTTTTGTTTTAATTTTCAATTCAAAATAATTGGCACTTTTCCAAACCTGATAGAGGATTTTAGATCTATCATTTTATTAAATTATTTTATATTAAGCTCATAAACAGACCAGCTCTTTTTATTTCTTTTAACTTGCTGGGGTGTTTTTGTTCATATTTTTATTCTCATCACACTGTTCACCCACTTGGACACCAGTTTTCCAAAAATTGTATTAATGTTCCCGTTATGTATTTAATGTTGTTTAATAAAACATTTCTGTTGAATGTTCCCATATATTGACGCCTACTTATGTTAAATAAAATACAAAATAAATGTATATATGATGTGATTATAAGTAGTCATGAGTGGGGTTTTATTTAAAACTCAGTGGCATCTGGTGAATTAACCCTGACAGCTGACTTTAAGAAAATACAGTGTTATAAGGTAAACAGTATGACGTTTCTGACACCTATGAAATGGTAAGAATTTGAAATTATTAATCTGACAAGCAATGACATTAAGAGGGTAGTGTGTGTGTGTGTGTGTGTGTGTGTGTGGGGGGGGGGGGGGTCGTCTAAACAGCCCCAACTAATTATTATAGTCTTTCTTTCTGCTCTTTTCAACTAATGTCACCCACTTCCAAAACACATCAGTAGCAAACAATCTCACATTTTTTACGGGCTCTGCACTAGTTCTAAGAATTTCACATTCTGACCCAAAACATAACTTGTCATAGTCACGTCCAATATGTGATAAAAAGTATAACTGATCATTTTTGATCACACGTGTAGGTTATTTTCACCCAGTTTAGTGTAGATTAGATGTAAACTCTGGGACAGGCATGGGCAAACTATGCTCCACAAAGGGCCGGTGTGGCTGCAGGTTTTTGTTCCAACCAACCAATCGACTCTGAAAACTGATATCAGTTGATTAATTGAATCAAGTCTGGTATGCTGCTGCTTGGTTGGAACAAACACCTGCAGCCACACCGGGCCTTTGTGGAATGATTTTCCCATGCCTGATCAAGGAGAAGAGGTTGAAAGTATGAGGGGTGGGATTTTAGAGGTCCACACTTCCATTCAATATGGCTGACTTCCTGTTGGGTTTAGAGCATGGCCATAATGTAATGTTTTACTTGTCTTACCATGGGCTATGTGTGTGCCAAGTTTCATATTTGTATGTCGAAAATGTGCCATGTGCGTAACATAATTTGACTTTTGAGAGGGCATGGCCGAGCCATTTTGTGAGATCATGAAATTTTTCACTGAGCTTGAATGTGGGGTCAAATAAAATTAAGTTCTTTTTAATGGTCAAAGGGTGAAAATGGGGGTAAAAGTGGTGAGAGAATAATAATAATAATAATAATAATAATAATAATAATAATAATAATAATAATAATAATAATAATAATAATAATAATAATAATAATAAAGGTGCAAGGTGGTCCAGAATAGATCCCATTAAATTTAAGTCAACATAGGTCAAAGGTCAATGTCAGAGTCACCAAGAATGTGTTTTCTCACTTATAAATAAGGTAAAATTTGTCCAAAGGAGGTGGGATTTATTGTGCCAGGGACCACTAGTTTAGGCTGTATATGTGGTTAACATAACACATGGTCACAATTAAAAAAAAGATCCAGGTGATTTTATATGTAAAAGAAAACCAGTTCATATTCATTTCTAAAGGAAACAAGTGGTGCCCAGCACAGCAAACCCTGCCCTCCTTCCACACTTTTGACCTGATTTGCCCTATTTCTTATTGCAAAAAACATGTGTCCTAATTTTTTTTTAAAGGCCTCATAAAGCAGGATACAGTATTTAATTGCTTTTAGAAAAGCACCAACTTACCACCATAATACAACAAATGATTGTTCACCCACAACCTGTAGATGTGATGGAGAATTGAATGAAGCTATAGCAAAAAACAGGTAGAGTATTATATTACTGTAGGCTCCATGCTTTGAAGTTTCCAAATACGATTCATTGCCCCCCCCCCCCTGAAATAAATAAATAAACAGTATTGTTTTTGGTTCTGGGATTTTTTTGGTTCTTGCTGTTGGTTTTTCGGCAAATTTACACAACAATGTATGGACCAATTTCCATGAAATTTTCACAAAAGGTGCAAAGTGGTCCAGAATAGATCCCGTTAAATTTTTGTGAATGTAGATTAAAGGTCACAGTCACCAAAAATGTGTTTTCACAATAATAAGAGATAAAATGTGTGCGGTGGGACGGGGTTTGTTGTGTCTGTTGCAACATGTTTTCTTTTTTAAAAACTCTGACATTTATAATACCAGGTGTATCCTGTTCCTGTTTAGGTTTTTCAAGTGTTCTTTAGGTGTATGATGTAGGCATTTTTAATATTTTCACTGCTTGTCTTTTACTTTAGTATGTTTTAAAATCCTGGATAAACATTTCACTATTCAAAGTTCTGATTGCCTTTGTAAGTTCTTCACAATTACTAACAAAGGTACTTTTTCTTTCATTATTTGAGTGTACATTTAATTGTAAATTACAGTAAATACTAGATACTTGTAGGCTTTAACTTGAGTGGTATTTCAGATGGTGACTTGGACTTCTACCAAAATAATGTATTGGTGTTCCAGTACTTTAAACAACACTGTCTTATGGCGATGCAGGACAGGTACTTGAAGTGGTACCTGTGACTGAACTGGAGGCAGGCCGGGCGTGCAGAGCAATGTCCGGCTGAGACGGGCTATGACTGGGAAGAACCGGCATCTGCTGGGCTTTGGACATCCCATGCTGACCACCTTCCGCCTGGCTGGGAGCTGCCAGTAGGGCCTGCTGGGAGGGGGCTGTGGCAGGGGTCAGGTGTGGTGGTCTGATCTTCTCTGCCATCAGCTGCTCCTTGATTTTATTGATCAAGACTAGGTTATCCAGCTGATAGCAAGGAAACAACATTTGTGACAAGAGAACAGCCATCATCAGTTCAGTCAGTGCCACTCTGGCTCCCTCTACTGGATCTAAGTTGACATTGCACCCAAAGTTCCTTCAATTGAAGATTATTAGTTGATGGCTTTGTATAAACTTTTAACAATGAAAGCAAAATAAACCCTGTGTAGGAAATTCACAATGTACTGACCTTACATTCTCCATATATATATTAGTTTAAACAAAAAAACACAATCCCTCACCTGGCTGGGCATTGTAGGAGGTGGAGGCCAGAAATAAGCATTGTTGAAGCGAGGTTCAGCCATCCTAAAAAGAAGACACAAGGGTCAGAAATAGGAAAGAAAATTATCTGTCGCCTTCATATGTGAAAACACTGTTCAGTATATACATTTAGTACAAGTCTGGATCTCTTAAAGCAATGTAGTACTAGTCGTGACTCTATGAAGTCTCTTTACTTGCCTCATTACTCTGCCAAGGTATGACAGAGCAATGTAATCATCAGGGAATGTCTGTTTGTTTGCAAGAAAATTCTAAGAGTTATGGACAGATTTGGCTGAAATTTTCAGGAAATGTTGAGACTGACACAAGGAACAAGTGATAGACGTTTGGTGGTGATCAGTGGAGGGTGAGCACATGCGTGTATTTCAGGAGGAGGGGCCTGATGTGCCTTGACAGAGTCTGTAGTCTGACTGCTTTTCTAGGTTACCCCTTACTGAGTCAGAATTTACTAAAATATAAACACTAGTGACAGAAGACATAGTCAAATAACTTACTTCAGTTAAAATACTAATATAACACTTTGAAAATACTCCACGATACGTACAAGTTATACATTTAAAAACTGACTTAAGTGACAAGATCTCATCAGTTAACAGTGCTTCCTTTAGAGTACTATCTTTGTCATAAACTGGGGGCAGTGTTTTACTAATATATATGTTTTTGGATTAATATTAACCTGACGCTATGGACGTGTCCATACCAATATTTGGATGTTTCTAAACGGTCCGTACCAATTTTTGAATGGGAAATGACATGACATGTGGGAAACAAAAGGTTACTGTATTTTCTGGAATATAAGGTGCACTTTAAATACTTTAATTTCCTCCAAAAAGCACAGTGCACCTTATATATGGATTAATTCTAGTTATGCTTAGTGACGTGACTGTGAATTTTTACTTTTTATCTCATAATTTTCACTTTTTGTCTAATAATTTTGACTTTTTATTTAATCATTTTGACTTTTTATCTAATGATTTTGACTTCACTTAACATGCTTCATAATCCAATATGAAGAACCTAAAAAATAAACCATTTGACAGTGTGCCTTATAGTGACTAAATATTGTCATCAACAAACCTTTATCACGTGACAAAAATGAGACAAACCAAGACGTAAATGTCAGTCTTGTGACGATAACTATAATTAAATATAGAATGCAGTTATAGATGACCAATAAAAAACAGACAAAATGTGGCTTAACAAATGAAAACATTCCTAAAATGTCTCTTAGTTTTTGTTGACAAAAACAAAATGAGACGTTATTTTAATTCTTTTAGCCGTGTTCTTCTTTCTTTAATTTTTGTTGCTGTCTCTCACGAGGAAGTCGTCAAATTATGTCTCCACCAATGTCAACATCATAATTACTCCCATGGCCAAGCTTATATGGATCATCACCAGCTAAGTCGTTCTGTGTATCTCTCTACTCCAGTTTCCGCATTTCAAGACCAATCAGAAGCTGAGTTTGGCTAACAGTGGTGTCGTCATAGTTGAAAAAATAATTTCGCTCCCTGGGCCAGGGGTCTCTAATCAAAGCATCACACCTTGGTGACAGAACAAAAGGTATTCACAAGC
This sequence comes from Siphamia tubifer, assembly GCA_020466265.1. Classification (NCBI taxonomy): domain Eukaryota; kingdom Metazoa; phylum Chordata; class Actinopteri; order Kurtiformes; family Apogonidae; genus Siphamia; species Siphamia tubifer. The sequence continues at coordinate 28,735,592 of CM035787.1, read as the reverse complement.
GATAGACAGGAGTCAGCCGCATGCTGATTGGTTCACTGATCCACGGAGCTACAGTACAGTCTTCCATACTGTTCATATACATGTACATGTATGTTGAGTCAGACAGCAAAAGTAAATGCAATTGTCCCCAATGACTCTTTTGCCTGAAACTAATGCTGCTATTAACCAGCTTGTTGTTTATTTGGTTGGTTTCTTAATTTTATCAACTCAGACCTGATATGATGCATGCTGTCACATGATCACAGCAGTTATCAGAAAAAAACAAATGGTTAAAATGCTGTGGCCAAGATTCAAATCTGTAGTTGTCTGTTACAACTGTAAGATGAAGCAATGTGTCCGTTTTCTCTGAAAGCACAACAAGTCGTGAATGAAGCAAACTGAGGTCAGTACCCTAATTTTAATGAATATATAATGACATAATGGTGTAGATGACGCAGTTGTTAATTTTCAGTCCCAATATGACATGGCATTTTTTAAAGACATCTCCAAAACAAAACTCCTCTGCATGCTAGTCTCATAGAAGGTATCTGAATTTGATCAAATGGCTCATACAGATTGTATTTCTGATCGACGGAAAGGTTTGTTTTTCATTCTCAGAGGTAGTGAGAGAAGCCTTCTTTCAAGTTCCTCTCTGAAGGCCTTTCTTTCCATAGCGTCTCTTTTCGACCCCATTGAAGCTCTTTTTGAGACATTTTGCATTGCGTTCTTTGGCACACTTCACCATTCCTAAGTCTGTTTGGCTTAGCAGAGGCATAACACAGCCCACGTCTGAGAGCCAAGAGAAACAAAAACGATACGTCCAGGGGTACGAGCATACAGTAAACCCCACAAAATATTTCTCTAATGATGCCAGTGGGGATTGGTTTCACTTCCTGGAGGTTTTCTGCCTCAGGGAGCTGCCTGGAGACTTTGACTGCCACTGGACATCAATGTGTCATTTCTGATATGACACTTTTCACTGAAAAAATATGAACGACCGCAGTAGGGATGAAGCACACACAGGTTTTTTTTTTTTTTTTTTCAGTAAATGCCAACTTTTCAGTGTTGTATGACATCAAGACATTCTGGAATGTTTCCAAACAGCAGGTTAACTTTAATTTTTTTTTTTTTTTTCAGTCAGGCTGCACTGTGCATCGACAATTTTAGCCGTCATGCTTTTTCAACATCTTCTCACAAGCCAGTTATTATTATAAGCCACATATTAAAGTAAAATACTTCCAATAGGTAGGTCAGACATCCATTTAAGATGCAGCAGAGGTCAGTAATCTCTAAAAAGACTTTAGGAGTGCAGAGAACTGTGTTTATAATGCCCAAGTGCTGAAACTTAACCTGAAATTATTTACCTTACTGTCAGAGAAAATAATAAAATTTTCTTATTTAAGGAGCTAGATTAAGATAAAACCATATGGAATGTAACTAAGTACTCAATAAATTAAGGTTAACTCAAGTACTACTCTTAAGCCTATTTTACCATGACTGAAATATGTCAATTTTATGATACTTTACCATTCTGTTCCATCACATTTTGAGGTAATAAGTGTACATACAAAGAAATATGTTCATAATGCATGTAACAGCTAACTGTTATATGAGGAAACATCAACATTGAATTCATTCATGTTTTAGAACTCCACAAGTAACAAGATTCTTTTCACATTTCGAGGATTTTACTTAATATCTTATCTATTATTATAGTTGAAATGATTTTCTTTCTGACATGAGGTGATTCTTTATGATGAATCTACTCAGTCTTATGCAAACATTAGTAAGAAAATCTGAATAAAATCTTCTAAGAATGCAGTACTTTAAAAATGTGGTTGTTTTGTTTTTTTTGTTTTTACCTTAAAAGTACTTTTTACTGCTAAGGAGGTACTTTTACTAAAGTTAGGATAAATTCATGACTTTTTATGGAGAATTTATTCATGCTTTTACTTCAGAAAACTAGTGTAGCTTCCACCTCTTGTTTTCCCCCCCATTTTTATTTTATTTTTTTACAGATCTATAACTGACCTCAAATGTCAGTGTTAATTCTCTTCATTTAAGCCACTTCCCTTCTGCAATTGTTTATTATTCTGTATCTATAATTTTGCATTCTATCATGGGTGTATATGGTGATTGTCTGTGTAATAATAATAATGATAATAATAATAATAATAATAATCCTATAGATGGGTTAGTAGTTTACTATAGTTAATTGGTGATAGCAGCTCGTCTTTTGCAGAAATAAAACTCTTAATTAATAATAAACCTCAAACAGAAAATACCTCCAACAATCTCAATGCAGCCTTCCTGAAATTGACGCGTCTGTCGTTGAAACCGTTCGTTTGTAGAAGAAAACAGCAGTGAAACTAAAGTTAGGGCTAACTTTTCCCTCTGTCTGGTCCCTGCTGTGCAGATTCAGCCCTCGGTTAAAAAAAAACAAAAAAACAAAAAAAAACAAAACAGTGAAATGTAAACCTGAGCGGCTGTAAACGGCAGCATCATCCATATATGCATCCATCCATCCATGCATCCAGACACAGCCGATCCATCCGCCGCCTCTCCCACATTCTCAGACAGTTTATTAAAAAATTTCAGACAAAAGGAAAACAAAAATGGCAGCCCAGTCTTATTTTTATAAGCACTGGACGCCATATTCTGCAGATCCGAATTTTATATGAAGATAATTCATCAGATCTGATCGAACGATCGCGTTTTGGAGACGATGTGCCATATTTGCATTAAGCCTACGAATGATTGTTTACTTTGATTTGCAGGTTTGAATAGCCCGGCTCGAGGAGGGGAGAGAGAAAAAAAAAAGAAGCCTGACACTTCCTACAACAATCATCATGCCTTTGCTGAATGCTCTTGCCTTGTCGCAGTTAAATCCAGAGGTCGATCCGTGTCCTGACGCGCAATGAAAGCTCAGCATTTGTACAATGGCAGAAAAGAAACGCGTGTTTATCATGTTTTCGCTGCAGATGAGATGGTTTTATTCCAACTTTTGCATGAGTCAAACAGAGGCGGCGACGAAGCAGCGCAGGACAGTAGTGAGAGGAAAGAGAAAGGGGGGGAAAAGCAGAGGAGGTGGTGTTTTTTTTTTTTTTTTTTTTATTTTGTACGGATCGGCCAACATACCTGAACCAGCCCGAGGAGAAATATTTAATAAAGGATTAGAGTCCTCTTTCTGCTCGCTCTCAGTCGGACTTCAAACCTTCCGGGTCGCCTGCTGTTCACTTCTGGGTGCTGCAGGCGAGGAATTGTTCAACGTGAAACCCTGAGTCGAAGCGGATTTTTTAACCCATTTTCTGGTTTCTAATTTAATCGCCGGTTATTTTCAGATGCAGATGTTGTAATGGTTGCATCTGTACTGCGCCTTTACGCACAACAGCAAATGCGTGGGAAGCTCAAATTTAGCATGTTTTGACCCCTCTACCGTGGGAGTAGTGGTATTAATAGCTTTTTTTTTTTTGTTTTGTTTTTTGTGACCCTGTGTTGAGTGTGATCACTAATAATATAGTCTGATGTGATATAAACAGAGATAAGGATGCTCTGCTGGAGTCCACAGGAGGATCATTCATTGAATTACATGTGTCTTCTCCTTACAGGCTTTGTCTAAATGCTTTTTATCTCTCCCAGCCGGGTCACAGCAGTCATGTACAGTCAGTATGGAGTGTAATCCTCTCAGCAGCAGCAGAATGACATGCTCATAATGTGCTCTGTGCTGAGCTCAGCAGGAGATGGCACTGCTGCTACAGCTGAAGAGGGTGACAGGTTTACTTCAACATGAATATAGGCATTTACAGATGAGGGGCAAGTCATTATTATATACCTTTTACACAACAGCTACTTTTACAGAGATTGTTGAATATTATTGCACTATTATTTTTTTTTTTACCACATTTATATTGATTAGAATATTAAAAAAACAAAACACACACACACACACACACATAGGCCTGTATAATTTTCTTTATCAAAAGTCAGTGTGAGTGTGTGGAGGGGGAAGTGGTGTCTGAATGTCCCATGCATTTGGGATATATTGCATTTAACAATTATTCTGAAATCATTGAATTCTGCCCAGTATTGCTCCATTCTCCAAACCCAATCCCTACTGCACATACTCTATTTCATCAAGGTCAAAACTGGATGTTTCAGCAAAATAATATAACACATTTAAGGTATGACAAGTTGAAACGACTGAGAATTTATTTCAACAATTTTTTAACTAATTTCTTGTTAACAATAAGAAATAATATGTATTTATTTGTATGTATTTATTATTATCATTATTATTATTGTTATTATTATTATTATTATTATTGTGCCACGTCAGGGCCTATTAAAACTGAATGGTTTCGATATTATTGTTTTTTCCTGGACATTTTGATCCCGAATGTTGCCCTTTCAATGTTAAAAATAACTTAATTTTATTTGACCGAAAATTCAAGCCCACTGAAAGTCATTATTTGAGGGCATCCAAAAAAAATCTCGTACAACACCTCCTCAAAAATTACAAAAATTCATGAAAAATTTCAAAGTGCAAACATAAAATTTGGTACACGCATAGTCCATAGTAAAAAATCCCATGATGGTCCCACCCCAAACCCGACAGGAAGTCAGCCTTATTGGATGGAAATGTGGACCTCTATAACATATAATGTTTATGTGGCTATATCTCCTAAACGATACATTGAAGCATGATGCAGTAAATAGGAAAACATTTTCAGATTGGCCCAGAGGTTACACATTTAGTCTCATAATTCTTATATGTCATACCGATTTTGTATCAGTATGCCAAATAAAACCCCATTAATTCTTAATTATTATTCTTAACTGACAAAAAAGTTGCCTTTTGTTCTTGACGCTACTGCTTTGTCATACTTTCACGCACAGACTTCATTTAGACTTTAAAACATAGGTATTTTTGTCCTCTGTGCAGGATGTGATTCTCATGAGGATGTGATTTACAGTTCTTGATAGAGAACTCATAACATCCAAAATTTAACTTTTTTTTACCAGTGGGTGATGTCATCGCTAGAGCAGGAGAGAAGCAAAAATCCACCTGAAAAATATCTGAATAACTCACCATCATGGCAAAACCATAAATAGTAGGCAAACAATCGTTTTCACAAATGTTGCCATGGTTCTCAGAATTCAAACAAACCAGGTTTGACGAACCAGCTGTTTTTAAAGTGAAATGACATGAACCTGTTTGGGATGATGTCAGGGTTTTTCCTCCATAGATGACCATTGTAAAACATAAGTTTTGTGTCATGTTGAGTTCCGTGTTTTTAAAACTGTCCTAGCTCACTTATTTTTCACAGTACAGACAAAAAGTACATCTACTTGTCCCTCTGATCCTCCTGCCACTCATGATCAACTTTGTTTTCACCAATTATTTACAGTTTTCCCAAAAATCGCAGGAGTTTGGCAGTATGGGTAGATTTCAAATGTCTATAAAAACATGGACTGTGTTTCAATTTACTTCAAACTTGCCACATATATAAAGGCAATTGATATGATGACATCAGCACATGCATAGACACGATGACATCAGCTGGATCAATGCCAAAATAAACTGCGATATGTGCAATGGGTGGGGTTTGTTGTGCCTGGCAACACTTGATTCTGAGTTCTTCATGATAATACTTGAGACTGTGGAGAAAAAAAAGTTAATAAATCTACTGCTGTATCGTAGGGCTAATTCACTTTTAATATAGTTAAATTATATGCTTTATAAAGCAGTTAGAAACCACAAGATGTGTTGTGCTTGATGGTTCTTATTTTAGTTTAGTAATGATGCAGTTTTATGTAATCATGGGGGGGGGGTCAGGTCTGTGGCTTTCTGACTTTTTAACACACCACCCCATCTGTAAATTTATTTACAGTAACCAAGAGGATTTTACATTAATCCCTCCAGTCTACAGTTGCATATCTGTTGTTAATAAATTCATTTTGGTCCAGATGCCCTACAGATTTTTTCCAAAACATGTTTAGTCACTTGAGTGAACATCATGTTGAATTATACGTAGTGGAAATGTTGTGATGGTGCACAGCCAAGTCAGAAACTGGCAACATCAGAATTGTTCTTATAATCTGAGCTGTACTGAAAGAGTTTTCCCAGGTGTTGAAAAATTTAATTAAAGATTGGTGTTAAATTTAAGTATCTTTCTTGGAAGCTATCATTGTTTTGTGTTCTCTATTTATTTTCCTTACATGTATTTCTATCATTGCGTTCACCTCCATCATATCTTTCTTTTGTAATATCAGAGATCACAGATTAAAAATGTCCCTATAGTAGCATCTGCCTGCCTTATTTCATATACACATATAGACCTAATAAACTAGACAGACAATTACAATTTTTGTGGATTTTTCAGAAATTAGAACTTGAATCATTCATTATCTTATATGTGCTTTTGGTTATACGTCATTACACCTTTACTCCTCATTTAATCATACGATCATAATCTGTGACATCCACTGTTATTATATTTAAGTCAACACAAAAAGTCGCTATTTTCCTATCTATTTGTCTACTTTCTGCTGCAGACAATACAAATACACTTGGAAACATGGACATTCAAATGCAGTTTACATGTCAATTGCAAATGCAAAACACACAACCTAGACAACAAGATACGAATGATGCACCAGAGGCTTTCAACTGTGGAGACGAAGGGAAACAAATAATAAAAACCTCAGAAAATCTCATGTTTTCTGATGTGCTTCTAACTCTTATTTTAGAAATAATTAAAAATGATTTGAGCAGGTTGTGTAATGTTACAAAACACAAACATACTGTAGCATCATATTAAAAAACCAACATCATCTCACCACGATTAGCATATGATCAAATATGTACATACTGGGATGTACGTAAGTCTACAGCCAACATTTGGTTTGTTGGTTTATTAAAGTCCCCAGTGACCACACATACATTTCTCAGTCTTTGTATTCAGATATAATTTGTATATATGGGAAGTAAAACAGCTTCAACAAGACGTGCCAGGTACAACAAACCCCACCCCGCTTATACACATTTTACCTAATTTACCCTGTGTATTATCATTGCATTTTTGGTGACTGTGACCTTTGACCTTACATTCACCAAAATTTAATGGAATCTATTCTGGACGATCTTGTGCCTTTCCTGAAAATTTCACAGAAATTGGTCGAGTAGATTTTGCGTAAAGGTACACACAAACAAACCAACCAATCGACTAACAAACTGATTCAAAAACCCCTCTCACATTCAGGGGCAGGGTAATAAGCCAAAGTGATAGTATTCATTGTGAAGTTATATTTAACAAGTGTTTAACCCTTTATCTTCATACAATATTGTATTAATTTTCTTTAGAACAGGTTTCATTCAACAAATGGCAGATGTTTCTGTGCTCCTTGGGTCAGAGGTCGCCTAAATAGTGAATTTAACCTTTACAACCCATCTAGTTCATTTTATAGTGATTATGTTAATCCTGTGCACATTTCCTGTATTTTCTTAGATTGGGGGAAAATGGATAAATGTGTTCTCTTTTAAACCCTGAAAAACTAAAAAACTAAGTTAAAGGTGGAGCAAGACATTTGCACAGTATTGTATATTTTCCTCTATTCTTTTCTTTTTTATTCAGGTGAGGTCCCTATTGTGATTATTCTGAGAATGATCTGCACAGTATATAGTGAGAATAAATCAATACATAACAAACAACTCACATACACCAAAAACAATAGAGTGTAAAATGATATATCAAAAACTAGAAAAGCACTCAAGAGTGTAGACTCCACCAAGGCAGATTATCCCCTCCACCTGAAAGACTTGTACGCCTCCCCACACTGATCACCACCAAACTTCTGTCACTTGCTCCCTGTACCAGTATCAACATTTCCTGAAATTTTCAGCTAAATCCGTCAATAACTTTTTGAGTTATCTTGCTAACAACCAAACAAATCTCGGCGAAAACATTACTCCGCCATTCTTTGGCGGAGTAATACACTATGATACTATAGTGTTTGGACAAGAGCACATGTAATTTATCCATTTATTATACAATTATATTATACACTTTCATTTTTGGGGGCCTTAAATACATTTCTTTATTATTTTCCCCCAATTCTTCTTAAAGTGTTCTGCATTCTGCACATAACGCCCTGTTTTAGGTTGTCCGGGATGAGTGAGAGCTTTTCTGATCACAATTTTGACATTTGGAGCTGAACCGAACATTTAATGTTTCAAAAGACCCGAAAATCACTGGAAAATATACATCCATATATGTTATATTCCCGTTTCTGTCGTCATCCTTTCATTTGTATTAGCTTAGCTAGTATTGTTTCGCCACCGGAAATGGAAAATGGTGTGTTTGAATGTAACCTGTAGTTTTGCAAGTGATAATGTATTGCCCACGCGTGGACGGGGTGTTGTTCCTTCGGGACGTAACAACATCCCTCCGCCTTCGGCGTCGGGGTGTTGTTCGGCCCTGTTGGGAATATTTTTAGATAGTCACGCGTGGGCTTACATTATCCCGCTTATTCTACGGGTTATTACAGTTTATTACTGCTACTACTCTAACAGGCCAGAAAAAATAGCCATTACAACGTAGCGAATATTTACTTTCGAAATAGCCGAACTACCTGCGGAGTGATATCAGACCGTGAATCTGAAGTGACAGAACTCGTTGCCATTGGCAGCGGGCAAAGGTGAAGCGGGCGATTATCGGGAAAAAAAAAAACGCTTGTAGAAGGCTGGGAACGTCCATTCAAGTGAACCGGAGCTGTCGCAACGTTGTAGAGGAGCCTAGAATAATGTCAGTTACTTTAACCTACACTCGGTACAATGGAAGAATATAAGCGTTTGATGAGTTTGGTCCACCAAATGCTAAAACAACTTTTAGAAGGTATGCTTCTACCCCACCCCTGACCACACGATGAGTTTCACGTCTTTGCAAATGAAAGTTTAATTCCGTTTTAGGAATGATTTTCCGAGGCTTTATGTGCAAAATGCCAAACTATCACTTTAATAAGTGTTCGATTAAAGATCACAATTTGTTCTTGACAACATTTGAATGAGTGATTTCACCTTTAGGTCAATTTAGGCAGCTCTGAAAAGTTTATTATTTTTTAAAAATGCATTTATTTATTTATTTATATCTCAGATGAAGACAAAGACAACAAGATATTCTTACAATTTTCCATAACATCCACAATGAACAGGTCACATTTGTATATTGCAGGAAATTGCATGATGTGTTTAAAAGCTGTAAGTGACACTCTTCAGTGAAATGGGTTTGTCTACTGCCGTTTCATAAGAATGCACTTTCTGTTCATGTATTCATATAGATTACCAGATGCAGTTTCAAGTGTGTAATCCTCCTCCCAGTGACACAGCTAATGTTAGGAACCCTGCCTGTGTATTCACTCTAACCTTTTCAATAACACAGTAATCTGAACAAGCTGAGTGTAACATGCACCCTCACTGGAGGCAAAAATAAATATTCTTTCCAGTATAGCTTTTGATATCAACTAGTTTTTCTAGGCTATGCAAAGTCACATGCTCTCAGTCACACACACATACATGTGCAGATGCATTTTACACCTCTCACTATTAGGCTGTTAGTTGTTGGACTGGTTTGTCTTACCTGCACAAACACAGCCACACCTGTTTAGACGCACATGTTCTGTCACCTCCACACAGGCCAGGTGCAGGAGCAGTGGGGCAGGAGGAGGTGGAACAAGGGATGTGTGTGTGTTGGGGGTGGTGGTATTATCCTCACCAGAGGGCGGAGCAAAAGGAAGGTGAAGAAAGCGGATGAAACTCGTATTGACATGCTGGTCTGAAGGCTCCTGTGAGCACAGGTAGGAAGCAATGAACAGTTTTTGAGCTACACTCACATTTCTGCATTATGACATTTTTAAAAATAATTATAATGTTCTACAGATGGAAATGGAGTTGTGGGTGTTTTGTTTTATTTTTTTTAAACAGGTTGAACTAGTCTAATAACAATACCATAGTCAGGATGTGGACATAGCTCTAGCAACAGTGTGTTATCTGTGTCTGTTCTTAATTTGCATCAGTGTTCACATAACAGGGAAGTTGCATGGTACTTTTACTGGGATAATTCCTGTTTAAAAGAGGATCAATGACCTGAGTGTCATAATTTTTTAAACTGTGAACAATCAGTCCAGGGTTCAACATTAATGTAAACAAGGAAATATTGATCTGCAACTACAAGTGTAGAACCACTCAGTAATCATTTAAAAACAATTGTGAGTTAATAAAATTCTGCAGACAGTGTTTGCAGTGCTTTCTGTCAACAAGAGTTCCTGGCATTCCTGAACTACTCGTCTACCCTGAGGCTAAAGCCAACAGAAAACCAGTTGCTCAATTTGCTGACCCATGTGTATGTGTTGTTCTGTTTTAGACATGGATGGTGTGTTGGAAGGAGCAACTGTGTTGTGTGTCTGTAAATTGGCTGCCAGTCTTTTCTTCCTGCCTTCAGTCGGTACCTCCTTCAGTCCTGTTAGCTACTGCTGCTGCTGTCTCCTCATCTTCACTGACTTCTTGGTCACAGGTGAGTAAGAGGGGTCACACCAGGGAGTGGGAATAATGTAGTAGCTCATGATGCAGTGGTTTTACAATAATTCACAGACACACACTATAAAACAATTATCTCTGACATACAAAGGTGGTGAGAATACACACTTTCTTTATTCAATTAGAAGTACAGATTTAGTTTTGCACTATAGAAAACTAGAGTTGTTGCACTGGTTGGTTCTGTGCAAAGGTATCCAAACTATTAACTCTAAATAACATAAATAACTAGAAAAGCACTTTGAGAACACAAACCTCCGCCAAGGCAGACCCCCCCCCTCGAATGAAGAGAGGTCCACAAAGGAGGTTATGTTTTTGCCAGAGTTTGTTTGTCTGTCTGTTAGTTAGCAAGATAACTCAAAAAGTTATGGACGGATCTTGATTACATTTTACGTTGGGGTAAATGGAGAATCCACTTCAAAGTGATCCAGAATCCAGGATCTCTTCCGGATGATCACTAAAATATAATCATTTGTTCCTTGTGACACTCCCAACACATCCTGAAAATTTGATCAAAATCCGTCCATAAGTTTTTGAGTTATCTTGACCCCACTCCCCCTGATCACCACCAAAATCTAATCATTTCTAGATCTCCCCATTACCAACCTACCCTGAAAATTTCATCAAGATCTGTCCATAACGTTTTGAGTTATCTTGATAAATATCAGACAAACAAACAAAAAAAACAACCTCTTTGGTGGAAGTAATTATTAACAAATATACTTTGTGTCAGTGTCTTAGTATTTTTTATTTTATTGCATTTCCTGTGTGTCATATACACAACTATCATCTTTTCTATGTGTTATTGAGTACATTTAGGTTAAAAAACATTTTTGAGGGGAAAAAAACATTTAGGGAATGTCAGGCATAACCACTCTTAGCTGTTGTGAAGTTCGTACATGGGTCACTCTTATTTGTTCTTAATCCCTAAAAGATGTGTCTCCAGAGCAACATTTGTTCCTAAATATTATTCCTTTAGGAATGTACATACATGCATCAGCTGCTATAATTTCCTTCAGGTTATTGACAGATAAAGCTGTAGATGTACTGTGTTTATATAATTCAACTAGTTCTGGAGATACACACTCTCTCCATCCTGTCTTGGCTCAGTGATTGAGTTATAATATTCTAACCATGAAGGCTTGGTTAACAGGGGAGTGCATTCAGAAGTAGGTTTGTCAATACATTGTACTGACCCATCTATATTCTCACAAACCAATACATTTTTCCTGTGGAATACACCCAGAGAGTCTTCTAAGTGTACTTCAGGTCTGCTTTTCACATGAAAAATTACACACCAACTCCAAATAAGAAGTTGATAATGAATATTTAAAAAAAAAAGAAAAAAAGAAGGCATTCGTATTGGGATATGAGTGCCATGGATTTCAATTTAGAAAGTTCATGTCTTGTCCAGGCGAATTAATTTGATTTGTCCATTTGTGACACTCAGGACTTTAATTTTTAAATTTTCATACCATCCCAGCTTTTTTCTTCCCCTTAATTGTGACAAAAATCTCCTCAAATGCATTACAATTGAAGTAAAGGAAACCACGACAACAAAAACCTGTTTTAAAATGCATAGGGGGATAGTAATACAGGGTTATTCATGTTAACACAATGGGAATCAATGTAAAATGTCATAAAAATAAATACATGAAACATCTGTAACGTGTGTTTAAACCTTGCGTGTTGGTGTCAGTTCCACAAAATTATATAATTACGCAGACATATTTCCAGTACCTTCTACCATTGCTTTTATTCTGAGAAGTTGTACCTGGAAATAGCTGCAAAATCTGCCTGGAGCGTCTGCATCAGTGTATCAATACTGTATTGTTTAAGGATTATGATATAACATATTCCTGTACTGATATTTAATCTTACTCCTTGTTACCACATTGCTTTAATCCAACTAATCTAATGAATACTGACACTGGGTTCCGTCTTCTTTAACAGTTTATCTGGGTTTGTTCTGGATCTCTGAGTCGTGGTTAACTGAGCTGACCCCAGAGGGTGACGTCATTGCCCTGCGCTTCCTGCTCTTCATCAGCCACACATATGGTGCGGTGCTGCTCCTGACCACACCTCTGATCGCCGTGGAGACTCTGGTCAGACTTCTGTGGCACCAGGAGGACATCAGTCGAGAGGCCGCGGGCTCTGATGGACAGAATGTTGAGGAGGTAAATGGAGAAGAGGAAGGTGATGTGGACAAACAGAGGGGTCTGTTTCACATCATCAGCTACCTCTGCTGCCTGTCAGTGTGGGTCGTCGTCGCCCTCAATGTCAGGTGGCGATGGAAACTAGAGGAAGTGTGGGCTGCTGCTTGTTTGCACACAACCAACTCTCTCATCAGATGTTTGCCCAACATGTTCAGTCCCATGCTCAGTGTTGTAAACCCCTGCTGGGTCATGGTCTTCTTCTACCTCCTCCTCCTCATTCTAACCACAAGCACAGGTCTGCACCGTCGGCAACGAGCTGCACAGACAACAGAGACACAGTCAGAGAAACGGGCAACTAAGAAATACTGTGACATTCGCTGGCTAGACTTGGTTCCACCTCCGTCTGCAGCGTCCCAGCCTGTGAGCGCTGGGATGTCAATGCCAGAGCTTGCACAGTCTGTTGACCCAGGGAAAACACAGAGCAGCTGCAGCGTTCACAGTGCATATTCCTGGAACAGCATGCAGATGTCGACATGTCTCCATGGAGATTTTGGTCTCCACTCCCCCGGGTGTTTGTCTGTGAAGAGGGCTGGACATGAGCATCACAGCACAAAGACTGCTACACCTTTGACATTTATCATAGAAGAACTTGTGGACTCACAATACAGAAGCCTTTGTGGGTGGCGACAGTGGGGTTTTCCCTGCCTGGGGGTGAATGTAATGACAGGGTGTATGTGCGTGCTCTCTATCTTTGTGCTCCCCCTGAACCTTAGCGTTAACATTCTTCTGATCAGGACTATAGAGACTCTAATGGAGCTGTGTGTGAAAACTTTATTGGGAAACCCAAGCAACAAGTTCATGTCTTACAATGAAATACTTGTATAAAACCAGACTGGGGAATAACAAAAGCTTGATCAGGGACTATTTGCAACATGATCACTAGATGACAGTAGTGTGTGCAGTGTACAGACAGCAGTCTACCTGTCAGCACCTGTTCAATTGAGTGTAAATATGCATTTCTGAGTAGCTATTTATATATGAGTAATATGTGGAAACAAATGAAAGGTGCTGAGGAGGCAGGTTGAAACATGCTCGTTCTTAAGACTCTTAACATGGATGAAAGAAAAGTGGGCAGTCTGCTTTTAACATATCTACAGTGATTTCTCATCTCACAATGGCTTTACTCTCTAGTTTGAATAAGATTTATCCAGGACAAACATTGCTTTGAATGTGGTAAGATGAAGTGTGCTGATGCAGCAGTATAATAACCCTGCATGAAGCAATATCTGATTATAAATAAAGAACTTTAGGGTGTATCATAGATATAGTTTTGTCAACAATACATATTGAATGACTGAAGAAGTTTGACACAATACTGCTGCAATGAATCAAGTAATGTTGTCACTGAAAGGTGAGCAGATATGAACACCAGAGGGCACTCCAGTACTACAGCAGCTCACAGATGGTATCCTAAACCTTGAAGCCCCTGTCATGCTTGATGGAAGAGCTTTAGGATGTAACAGGAGAAGGATAAAAAGGATTCAGCAAACAAAGAAGACATTTTAGGTAGTGTTACATTGATGAGGCTGCAGGGTGAATACTGACTGACCCAGGACCTGTAGACCTTTTTCCTTTCGAAGAGCAGAAACCTGTGCCGACAAATACTGATGCTATAGAAATGCAAACATTGACTTTATACAAGGCTCAACAATAAGGCTATAGGTATATTTGTATATGCTATGTTAAAATCAATGCAATCACTGTTAATGTCTCAATGCATCCTGAGGTAAATTAACTCCTCCGAACTTTAACATCACATTATCTAGGCCTTTCTGCTCAGTCTGAAGGACAAGTGGCTAAACGGTGAAAAGTCGAATGAATGAATGCATTGAATTGGTGTCTTTGAAGATTTTATTTGGAAGTCGAGTATGATGAAATTAAAAGGAAATGTCTGCACCGCTGTAGGTTTCCTCATGCTGGATGTCATTACTATTCACTGCAGATCAGGGATCTCATACTCATTTTCTTTAAAGGGACACATTCAGTCTGATTTGATTTACAGTGAGCCAGACCAGTCAAATAATTGAATGGCATGTAAATAACTCCAAACTTTTGTCTTTGATTTAGTCAGAAAATATTGTCTTTTATAAACTATATATTGCGGCTTCCAACTTGTTCCTATTGCCGCCTGAGTGTATGAGGTTGGTTTCTTTCTGTGGCTATTTGTGACGCGCTGTAATGCTTTAGTGGATGAAACAAAGGCTGAGATTCTTGATGCTTCTTTGGTTTTATTTTGTTTAACATGATCAGAGCAATTACAGGGTGGATATATGACGGAATGAATAACCAGGAGACTTGACTGAAATAAAAGCGGTAAAGCGGTCAACAAAAATTGCGGCCGCCAACCCTCATTCTCTCCTTACCGGACCCCCTGCTGAAGGCTCAACTTTATACACTAATGTGTACACAACTACTTCCGTGGGCACCACCCATAAACCACCTATTTACCAAACTTTGTGATTCCTAGCTTCTACACGATACAAACAAAAAAGATGGGAATAACCAGAAAAAAAACACTCATTTCATAGGAAAAATAAATGCAATTTTAACATTTTGCTTCAACATATAATTTTACATGAAGAAGCAAAAAAAAGTTGATTGTACTGAAATTTCGTTCGACATTTCATGTTATTCATACTTGTTCAGGTTTTTCGCATTTTGTTCCATTATAGTTTGTAAATATTTCCATAGTTTTTTTTAAACTAAAACAAAGATAAACATTTTAAGTTGTCATTATCTGCATAAGGTAAAATGTTTTTCACATCAATCTGAGAAGAAAATATGGATTTCAAATTTTTTTAATACGTTTTTGTTGTTTGACTCTAGATAATATTGGTCTACATGTCAAACCTGAACTAAAATGAGTTCCACAGCCTTGACTGTGGAATTATCACATTTTACAAATTCATCCCAGGGGTCTGCATGTTTGAGACCCCTGCTGCAGATACTTAGACACAGAAATGATAAGAATATCAAGAACTGCAATGCTAGTACAAGAAAAGACAATTTTCTTCGCAATGTTGTTAAATTTTATCATTTTAACAGCACACCCACAAGTGACTTAACTGCTCCTAGTGGGATGAATAATCATATGATTCACCTATGAGTGACTTTATGTGCAGATCTTTTTTTCCTGTTTCAGTTGGGATGAGCCTCACATTTGCAATTATGAAGTAGTTGCACAACATGTGATTCATTTTAAAGGTGTAACCATTTTTTAACCATACAATTATTATTGTCTAGGTAGGTTATTTTTTATATGAAAATATGCATCCACTCTGACATGCCAGTTATTTTAGGCAAATTAGTCTATACAATATAGTACATCTGGCTTTATAGCTGTAAAACACACTAGCATAAAGTGAAGATTGTTTTTTTTTTTTCTCCATCACAAGATTAAAATCCTACACTGAGGCCTCAGGAGGACCACATCAGACTGCAATCAGATACAGGTCTCTCAAAGGAGAGCTCAGTGACTTTTTAATGGACACTTTCCCCTCAGGTAAAAATGTCTATTACAGGATGGGCACCTCATCTTTGGATAACTGTTTCCATCACAGAAATAACCAGAGAAAAGTATACAGAGCCAAAGCTGAGAATATTAACCTGCAATTGCTGAGGGTCCGATGAGAATAACCGACGCTCAGCCTCCAACAGCACAGTTTGTCGTCAAACAGCTGTAATCATGATGCAACAAGACTCAACTCGCATGGGAGTGTGAAATAATAAAGCTGGAAAATCACACAGAAAAAAACTTTCTGGGCTGGATGTTCATTTTCTAACATTATTTCCTCTAACATGGATATATTGAAGGCTGTGGTTTACACAAAACCACAGACAGAAAATACTGGACTATGGCAGACTTGTTTTGTTATTAATTACATCGCACACCTTGGCTTCATGCAAAAGAGAACAGTAACAGAGCCATCTCCCATGGTTTAGAGTTTGGCAGATCTCAACTAAAATGTCTGGCATGAAACTCATACCGAGAAGCAGGTATTGACAAGCACAGGCGAAGCCTTCCTATGTTTCAAACAGGATTTATCAGACCGAGATATGCTCACTTTCCATTATGTGTAGTGATATTCAGGATGGAATAACGAGGCAGATCATATTCTCTCACTGAAAGGAAAAACCTTGACAGACAAGCAATTACTTTGACCTTTACAGAACTGTATACTTGAATGGAAGGTTTCATACATTTAGGAAATACAAGGACTCAATTCTTGCACACACTATATGCAACAGACACAATTAGAACTGAAGCATAATAATAATAATTAATAATTTACTCTTCATTACTGTTAATCTACTTCACTCTTGGTTCTGTGTTCCTGTCATCAGTCTAAAGTCATGACTTCAAGGTTCATAAACACCTGTTTTACATCATTTTATAAAACGCTGCAAAATAAAGTGATACAGATGGTTGTGATTTCTCTTTGCCAACAGGTATCAGCACCTATGACAGAATCATGTTCGAAATATGATCTTGTTAGTCACAAATCTATGTTCTAACATGTGAGGATACTGCTCTGCAATATTGGTGTTAATTCACATGAAACCTTTACAAAGAAAAGAAAAAGCCCATTGGATTTTATCAGTAATTTATTGTACATTAAAACATTTCTCACAAACCTCCAGCAGCAAAAGCACACTAGAGTGTGTTCACACAATGATGGGTGCACAGCGGCCATCATCAAAAGACACAATCATCATTATAATCATTAAAAGTGTCATAGTCTTTGTCAGTCCAATTATTTTTAACTAACATCATCATCTCTACCAGTAACCCAGCACCATCTTGCAATAATCTCATTCTTTTTAGTATCTGAGCATTAAATGGATGAACCAGACCCACAGAGGCCTGTACATCAGCAAACAGAGTCTGATTGGAGAATTAGTTTTAACCTGTAAGAAGCAGCAGCTGTTTGGGTTTTACTCCTTGTGAATAATTTACACTGGTAAATGAGGAAAAAAAACTAAATGAATACTGTCCTGATTGTCTACATGTTCTGGTGCTTGTTACCTTCACACATAAATCCTGTTTCATAAAGCAGGCTATACCATAAACAGCAACACTCAGCTGCTCTGAGGCTTTCAGATGACTTTCAGACCTGCTGTGTGAAACAGGCTGCTGCAAATCTGTGCACCTTAAAACAAACACCAACAGTAATTTGCAAATGTCTGTAATTAGAACCCTGTTTGCATCACAGAGCACACACTGGAATCACAACAAAAACAAGGGCACTGCCCCAAATTCCTTTTCAATGAACAACACAGACAACACAAGCACAAATGCAAAGATGTACGGTGGCAAAAGAAAGGTTTGGTGATTTAAAACAAAAATTTTTTTTTGCTTTTTATTTTGTTAAGGAAAAAATACCCCACTATGGATTAATACCTGATCCAAAGTATTCTAGGGGAAAAACACTTTTGGCCCCTGCATGGGAATGTCTGATTGGCCCCAAGAGCTTTATCAAACGGGACTGAAAAATTATAGTTAAACCATGATGCATGAACATATCCACACACATGGATGGACACACTCGCCCCAGCTGGACTTGGCTGAATGACAGGAGCCTCTTAGAGCAGATTCTGCAGGGCCTGTGTACAACTAACGATAGAAAAAAAAGAGCACTTGAGGCACATGGGGCAAAGAAATAAACATAACTGAGCCTCAGCAGAATTATCAGTAATTTTTTTTCATTAGGAAACCCAGCAACAGTCTTGGAAATGCCAGGAGTGGGAATAAAAAGCAACTGTGCTGAAATCCATTCATCACCCCTTTTCTTGGTTATTGCCATTTCCCAAACATACAGCCTGACTTCATTTACATGAAAGATATGATTTTAAATAGAGGGGGGGGGGATTGAGCTCCATAACAATTTTTTTTCTTTGCTTTTTCAGATGGTTACGTCTGAGAAATTTGGCTTTATAACTAAAAGTATATGTTTCCTGGAGCTGGAGAAACTGAATTTTGAGTAAGAGACGGACAATAAAAAAGCTGAAGGGGAGTATATGTGTGGTTTTAGATAAAAAGTGGAGACTTGTTTATGATCTAGCACAACTAGAGATTTCATCTATTGAACCCATGATATTCTATATACAAACATGCAGGTCCGTACTCCACCTATAGCAGCATATTTCTGGATGCCTTCTGCCTCCGAACAGACTTTCGGACCATACACAGCCTATAATTACTTTGACTCATTTAACTGGATTTAGGTGGTATGAATGATCACTGATGCACACAGAACAAAAGCTTTCCTTACAATGAAGAAGACTCGAACAAACAGATGAAGATGTGAGCTGCAAAAGGAGCCAAGATCATGGCCTCAGACAGAAGTAAAAAGTGCCGACAGACCTGACAGATTCAGGGTGGTTCACTGGAAATGTGGACAAACACAAGCCAAAGAAAGAACCGGGTGCTGTCAATCACATTCCACAAACAAAGCTAAGCCAACTATACAGCACAGAGATGACAAGTGACCAGTGTTCAGTGTCAGCTTGACTGGACAGAAAGTGGACATCAAGTCTGACAGGTCTTCAGCTTAATAAGGGGAGTGGTGCCCCCTGGGATTGTGCAAGATGGGCCCGGGGTAGTCACTTTCAGAAAGGGAATTGCTTTTTTTGTTGTTGTTTTTTTTCCTTAATCATCACTGCCACAGACCACAGAAAAACCCAGAGGTCCCCCTTGTCTCCCTTTAATGTCCTCTTTTCAGCTGAAAATGTAGAATGAGACTCAAATACAAGTCATGACCCTATGGTTTCTCAAATCACACACACAAAAAAAAAAATAACAGCGCAGATTTAAGAACAAACATCAAGTACAATTCTGAACACCAAACAGAACTGAAAGAAATAAACATCTCAAATACCCTATTAAACATTTTTTAACTGGTTCCTTGGAACATTTTGAAGTTCTGTGAATTCACCTATGATAATTCAGGACAATCATGGCCATAGATGTGTGTGTGCTCAGCTCTTAAAGGCGTACGGTGTTGATTCGCAGTGGCTGCACATTTTTGCCATTGGCGTGACTCTGGCCGGGGCTGAAGTAAGGGAAGACCTTAGCAGGGAATTTCTCCCGGTAGGTGTAAAGCCAGGACATGTCGTCTGCGTTGTAGAAGATAAGCAGACCTTTGGGGTAGTCCAGGTACACCCCGACCTTCTCCAGCTTGCTCTTGACATTTAGACGGGTCCAGGGCTCTGTGCAGGCACTGTACTGGTTCCCGTCGTGCATAACGATACAGTAGAATCCGCGGCTGGGCTGGATCTGGATGCTGCCCTTGCGGCTGACTGTCTCGCTGGCCACACCGATCATCCACTGGGTCTTCTCTGACACCATCACCTCCCAATAATGGACTCCTGACATAAAACCCTCGGCCCCGAGCACAGATACTTCCACATCAAAGCGGCGCGGAGAGTCCTGCAGTGGCTGTGGATGGAGATTCCCATAAGCCACTATGGTGCAGTCGTCTGAGAGGATCAGTCTTTGGTGGGCTGTGATGGGGTCAAGGGTCAAAGCTGCTGGTACTGAGGAAGAAAACAACAAGGAGGGATAGAGGGGCAGAGTGTTTTAGTATGGGGACTCAGCATTTTCTTTACTTTGAGATAGCACTTGGCCCAGACAAGTAGATAACTACATTGTATGCTAGAGGAAAGAAAAAAACAAACATATCAATATGTTGTGTCTCAGGTTGGCCAAAGAGAAAAGAGCAAGGACTGCAGTGTAATGCTCAGAGCAACCCCCCCCCCCTTTTTTTTTTTACTGCTGCAGATGCTATGAGAACACTTTTATGCTGAGGCAGTAAAGTAAACAGCACGGCTGCTCAGCCACTTTACAGGAGAGAAGGGTCAAGGTTATGCTGTGATCTCTCAAACACTCCCACTGAAAATATATCATAACAGGCAGCTCATGAAAAACAAACCACAGTCTGAAAAGAGAAAAAAAAATGAGTTGATAAAACATTCTGTCCAGTAGCATCAACACTCTGTGAGGTCCAGTTACATTTGATTTTGCTTTATTTTTATACCTTATGTTACATCTCTGAAATGTCTGGTGCCTAATGCAGTAGAGCTGAAGATAATATGTTTAGTCCATACTTAGGCCTTCAAGAAATTATTATTTTCATCATAGGGAGAAAATGAATAGTTATACAATGTAAGGATCAGTATTTTGTGAGATACGAGATGATAAAGCACTGAACCCTCACATTTCAGAAGCTAAAGGTTACTTACTAAACTTGCCAAGTCATTCATTTGCTTTTGAATATCTGATTAAGGCTATGCATATTAGTGCTTTCTGTTTCATAGGAAAGAAAAACTAATACAGAAAAAATAAAACTAACGATAATCATGGGAAAAAAAACCATAATTTCTGCTTTTTTTATTTTGCTTTAACTGACCTTTTAAGACCAACAGACTGGTGGAAACTTTACAGCAACCAGCACTTTAGTTATTAGTTATGAGAGCAGATCAAAGCTCTGGCCTGTGGTAAAAGATGAATGATGGCTTGTGATTATACAGTTCAGCCAAGTGCCTTTCTACTCTTATTTCAGGAAAATGAAGGAAGGTTTGTGCAGGATGATCTATTTTTTATAAAGTGTTTGTACCTTTATGCATAAGCTTGAGTCTTCAAAGTCAAGAGCTCTCCAGTGTGATACTGTAGCTCAATTTGAGAAATATCAGATCACGCAAAGAGGACAAAAAGAACGATGATGCAGCTGCTACAGCAATGGGTGAAGCTCACTCCACAGGCTTCTGGCTGAGAGGACGGTGTCTCTTTGCTCAGTTGTGTGGTTTTAGGGAGGCAGGCTCTTTGCCCATGCCTGGTGTAACTCTGAAGCATCCATTTAAAAGGAACCATATCAGGCAGAACAATAACAGCTTGTTCCCTCTGCTGTCTTTTACACAGAGCAGATTCAGGAAAGAGGGGAAGGGCATCTTTCCAGTTCCTCAGTATTTATATCAGCTGGGATAAATGGAGGTGAAACATTTGGCCGTTAGCCAACAGGCAGGACAATAACTTCTCCAGTCAATGACATGCCCCGTGTTTGTTACAATCAAGTCATTAAAATTTCATAAGTTGAGTGCCTCTTTGTGCTATACCAGAGAACATGTGAGCATACACACATCAGCAGGAAACAATTTTTTTTCTGCTGAATGGAAGCGGGAAAGAGGCACAGTGTCTGGTTATTCCCGCTAACCCATCAGTGACAGCAAGGCATGAGGGATGATGGGAGGAATGTCTTTGTTGGGGCTCTGGAAACCGCTGGTGATGGATTGTTACCAATTGTTCCATTTGGCAGCTAGTTGAGGGAGGCCAAAAACTGCCTGTGCTCCCTTCAGCCAACAACGGGCTAGAACTGGAGAATTGATTGAGGGAGTAAAACATTCCTCAGCACATTATTTTCAATAATCTCGTGTGAGTGATGGCTGAGGGCCGAGGGGAAACGACTCTTCTCTGCAGTTGAACAGAGAAGGGCATCGATGTCCTGCAGGTCTGACCACCATTTCTCATCCAAAGAAGGAAGAAAAAAAAAAAAAAAGCTCCAAGGCATCTCAACAATCCTAAGGCAGGCCAAGATTAGTTCCTGCATGCTGTAACAACATGCATGTGCCAACAGAAAATTAGATAATCAGTTTGATATAACGCATATGGTCCCAATCTCCCCCTTATAAAATGCACCGTTTACACACATGGAACTTACCAATCACATTCACATACCTGGTGAAATATCCTGGAAAAGTGATTTCCATATTGTGTACTGTAAAGGCCCCATGTACTTGGATGTTGGGAAGTCTTCATATGTCAGGTTGGTTTCATGTATCTTTCCTTTAATCCTGGGACAGAAAAACAGATCAATAATAATGGATTGATATAGCACTTTTTTGGCCACTTAAAGCACTTTACATTAGTGGCCTATTATTCATTCACTCACATCATTCTCCCTCTGGTGGTGGTAAACTATATTTGTAGCCACAGTTGCCCTGGGGCATTCCCTCTGACCACCACCCAACATTCATACACCAATGTGAGTGGCACTGGAGGCAAGGAGGGTGAAGTGTCTTGGCCAAGGACACCACGAGCAGGAATCAAACCGCCAACCCTTCAGCTACTGGACGACCCACTCTACTAACTGAGTCATGGCCTCCTCAATAACAGTCTAAATCTAATTTGTTGCTTTTCACAAACAACTCTGGTCCTTTATCGATGCTTTTAGTAATTAATCAGCTTTGCGTTGTTGAAGTGTGCAGTTATTGGTGTTAAACAACTGGCAAAGTGTGTCATGAATCTCATGCAGCAGAGATGAATATGTCAGTGGGGAGGACAGAGGAGGTTAAAGCTTTGATGCTGTACCAATATGAATGTCCCCATGAATCACACAGTGCACTCTTACATGGAGTAGTGATTTCAGGCAAGGCGTTCACTGCATTGGTTATTGCAAAAACAAAAACAAAAAAACAAAAAAAAAAGGGGGGGGGGGCAACACAAAAAGATGTTTTATAAAGTAAGAATAAAAAAGAAACCTAAAACTGATGAATCAAAACTTAATTCTTCAAGACCAGCTATATATGTATGTATGTATTACATCCCACAACATGATGTTTTCAGTTCATTTATTACTTATTTGTAGCGTAATGCTGATCATCTGACAGTAACACTAATTCGACTATTATGTTTACTGGAGTATAATCACTCACTTCTTTGCCCACTCTTAGTATTTTTTTTTAACCTTACCTTTAGGGCATACATATTTCAGTCCCAATTTATGGAACAACACATTGCAACGAAAAAAAGCCAACAGTAAAAGTAAATATCTAAATATGATGAGCATGTCCTTTGTTTCAAGCACAGATGTTGATTTTCATGTTATTTCAGTCGTGATCCTACAATATGTAGTAACTATCATTTCTCTAACACCAATAATCAATTCAGCCTAATTTTGAAATCCTGCCACATTCAAGATCTTGCAATATAAGGTCGTCATCACGTTGTGATGTCTGAATCTGTCAGTCTCGCTAGCACTATATTCTACCTCATTAAGCAGCTCTAAGTTATTAACTGTTCAATTAAATTGTGCTCAAGAACCCATCTCAGATTAAACAGCTGCTTTATTTCAGGCCTAATACTCCATCTGTTCAGGGATTAACTACTGCTGTTGCTCAAAACTACACTTTTTCCAAAATACTTCTGGTACAATGTGAGGAATCACCATCTTAATAAAATAAAGTGGTGAAGCAGTGTTCATAAATAATTAAACCCAATTTTCCATTTGTCTAAAATCCTGTTTTTTTCCCCCTTTCTGATCTACAGTTGGGCTGAATGATGTCATGAACTGAGATTGTGAATAGTTTTCAGTTATCACATGATTTACTTTTGAGAGGGTTTACAGTTTGTGTCATTAACAACATAAATGACAGCGCTGTCAAAACCTTTCTACTCTGCTGACATCAGCTTGAAACGATCCATTTATTAGTGTAAATATGCTATTTTACAGTGTCATACTGCCATATTAATGACAGCAACTCAGAAATTATTTCAGACCATTTAGTGATACTTTAGAGACTGCTCATATTAAAATGTTTTGATTTCAGTGTGCACTAATTTGCAGAGTTTGTGTCTAGTGTCATTTTGCTGCAGCTGAAGAAATTATGAGGACAAATTACCTTAAGTCAGTCAATTGAGAATCCAACTTGTGAATTCCAGCACTCAGCAACTCTAATTTACACTGATGCTTTGGAGTTACAATATTGTGAAAACGCTTCTGATTTATTATAGTCACGCAGGGAAAATTAGGCCCCGACAGTCTAAGCAATTAAAGGAAACGCTACAGTGGTTTACCAAGAAAAATGTCACTAGAGTGTACTTTATCAAGATGGTATGGTAATAGTTTTTATCAAAAATGATGCACAAGTGCAGAGTTTGTAATCAGATGACAACAAATCGCACACAGCCTTCACAGACTAAAGGAAACTAAAGGAAATCTTATGGTTTAGTGATAATCCACTATATCCACCTGATATTCAGCAATGCAGTTATCCTTCATCAGTTTTACTTTAAAAATGAAACAAAAACACTGACTACTGCAAAGGACATTTTGCAGAAAATTTTAAAACTATGTGAAAAAATTTCGTCAATCAAGAAAATTTAACATTAAAAAGCCAAGTGTCAGGAGGATAAGAGATGATTTTGATCATGGATTGTGATTCTTCATCTTCATATTATTTTTCCAGATCACTGTTGCCCTAATCTACACACTAATATTGAACCTAGGAGGGTGTGGAGCACCTCTCAGATGTGATGGCTACTCCCTCCAGGAAATCGTGTCGTCCTGTCTCATTGAGACGTTCTTGCAGGATCTGGATTCCCTCTTTCACATCTCGCAGCTGCTGACTGTAGCGCTGAATCTTGTGCTCGATATCGGTAAGTTTGCGGGCTGTATCCATCTCCAGTTCCTCCAGCATGCTCTTCTGACGCTCACGCAGGAAACGGTGAAGGCGTTCAAATGCATCACCAATAGTTGCACGCAGGCTTTTGGCTGAGGACTGGAAAAGAGCCAAAAGATAGATTACTTAAAGTAACCCTGACAACACCATTTATTACAGTTATTACACAATTGTGGAATAGACTACTGTGTAGTTAGCTTGGTATGTTAAGCATTTCAGTCAGGCTAGCCTCTTAATTAGACATGGGTCAGTAATTCAGGGGCTTACAAAGTGCTTTAAATTGTGTTGATATTACAGTAACATCCACTCATTGATTTAGCTTGTACATGTATTGATTGTAAGTGGCTCTCTGAGAACAGTGTGTGTACAGCCTTAAAGAGAAAAAAGAAGTTTAACTTTTACTTTTTTCGAGAACATGTCTAAAAGGATGCTCAGGTAGGTGTCCAGATGACATATTAGGGATGTCAGCTGATTAAGACAACAAACCAGAAGAGTGTAAACTGGAACAGACACAGTAGGAGTTAGCAGGGGTTGGTGTAGCGACAGCTGAAGAGACGAAGGAAAATCTTAAGAAACCAATTTTTAACTATGGAGAAAAAACAGGAAGCTGTACCTCAAAGAGAATGAATCATCAGAGAGTCTGCAGTCAGTGTCAGAGAGCCAGAACAGAGGGGTGTGACGTTACAATCCAGTTAGAAAAAAAAAAACCCAAAAAAACCAGCATGAGGCTGTAAATTTGAGGTGTCTAAGCAAAGCAAAGACTAGACTTTGGATTTTACTCAAATGTGTCTTTAACAATTGCAGTTTTACTTAAAAGCTGAACTCATGTTTACACATGGTTCCTCATTAAATTCCAACATAACCTCAGAAAACAGAGAGACCCTGATCTAAAGAAGATTTTCACATAAAATATGTTTATATGAACATTCATTCATGGTTGAGACTGAATTTTATGCTGGAAAATCCCAGCACCACTCTAATCATTTCAGTAGTTGGATGTAGAATCTGTGATCTGAGATTTAATTACATTTTCCTAAAAATTCAATCAGTCTCCCCTCACACAGCAAGTCCGTTATTTCTCTTCTTTCACAGGCCAGAGGCAGGTATTCTCACTCTGCCTGTGGGAACCTATTAAGATGAATATTTCTCTCTGAGCATGAAAGCTATGACATTCAGAATGAGTGAATCCTAGACCTCCTACCTAGTTAAGAGTTGAAAACGGGTGGTATGGAGGGGGAGGACTGCAGCAATCCAGCTATCAGTCTCAATGACGTGCCTCCTGCTTTGGCCCAATGCACTGTGATGCCACAGAGGGTGTCTGCAGCCCTGGGAGACAGGAGGCTGACTACCTTTCTGGAAAGCATGTTATTATCAAGTGAATCCCTGGCAGGCATCTGTACTGGACCCATTGTCTATCTTCTAGTGGGAGACCCTGCCGAGCACATATGAGCTAAATCTTGCAAGGCAGCCTCATGTAGCTAAAATAAAAACTGTAGCAGCGTCTCCTTCACAATCACCCAATGTGGAAAAGCTATTGTGTATCCCAGTATCAATACAGGCAGAGGAAAAAGAACTTTAAATTTAGTAAGAGGTAGACAGAAATAAAACATGGAGACATTTCATTGTCAGTTACCTAAAAGCAATAAAGACAGAGATCAATGTAGTCACAGTGGGCCCTTTTCCAAGTTGTGCACTCTGTGCAAATGGATGTAAATCTAATGAGATCAGCCCATTTCCAATGAAGGCAATGTGCAGTGGGGGCAGCTGAAAGACCTGCATTGAGCAGTTAGGTGAGTCAATGGAGGGACTGAAATGGACAGGTCTGTCAGCAAAGGGCCCTGCAGTGCACTGCTCACACAGAAGGACGAGTGATGCTGCACTGACAGCAGGTGTAAAAACAAAAACATGTGGAAGAAGAAGGTGTTCTTTAATGACAAATCACATTGATGACTGTGACAAGTCTCTGCCAGACACCTTTTTATGGTCAATACCATCACAATGTCACTGCAGAGGAGAGAAAAGACGTGTGTTGGGTAGGGGGACGCTCACACCGAGCTGATGCTCAGGGTTTGCTGATTAAAACAAGGTGTCGAGATTAAAGAGCAGCTCAATAAACCAATTTACTTGACGGAATTTAACTGTCAATCCAGAGCAGTTAGTAAGGAAGAAGAGGGATAATCACTGAGAGAAAGAGTGCACACATTAAAGGGACCCTTTATTTCCTGCCTGTTCAGACAAATTTGGTGTGTACTTGTTTTACTAATTGGCTGTCACTGTCTCCTCACAGTCTGGAATGATGACTGCAGATGACATTTACAGTTATAATGACTTTTTTAAAGACAAAATCAGCTCCAGCTCCATCAAATCCATTGTCAACAGCTGCAACAGCCTAAACGTGATGAATAATCAGTGACATTTACATTAGATTTAGTGAATATTTAATTCTAAGCCGAAATATAAAAAACTGATATTTTGGTGATAGCAATAGAATGTTAATAATAAGCTATTTAACTGATTAGTTGGTCTATGGAGAAGAGTTAATATTGAAATGATTACTTGTGTAATTAATGTCAAAGTTTGCTTATTTGCCATTTCTTTAATCAGGGGATTTGCTTATTTTCTTTAAGGCTAAATATGAATCAAATCATAATTTAGACTATCACAAATGACTGCAATTTAGAAGGGCAGATTTAGGAGGATTTACAGTGATCAAATTGCAGATACAGAAGGAAATAAACACAACATCTGTTGCATAACATTTAAGATTTAGTGTCTCTTTCACAAAATTGTGCAGCTTTAATTCTCCTTGTCTTTTTAGAACATTGAGAGGATAAACCGAGACATTATTTTAGGTTCTAAGCATCTGTGAAGAACATCATGTCTCCCTACTTTCATTTCAGAGATGCACATATCTTCCAATTCAGTTACAGTGACAGTGCTATCTGCTTCCTGTTCTGTGACTCCCAGTTGCTTTAAAAGTGGAAATATTCCTGTACCTTGGTTTCAGTAAGTTGTCTCTGCAGGAGCTGAAGGGCCTCAGTGTGTCCCTTCTCACTGTCCTGCAGGGTGGCCAGCTGCTCCTTCATCTCTCTCTGTAACACCACAAAACACAGGTCAATGAACAGTGACTGGATCTCAATAGGATATTTAATTTGGAGACTTTGACTGAGTGATGCACAACAGTTCAAAACACACCAATTATACTTTATCACCACTCAACCACAGCCTGTTGCACTGGAAGTTAATATATTTGGCGTTCAGAAACTCTAACTAAACTCTATTATGTTTATTCAACTGGTTTATTTGTGTAGCTTCACCAAGGAATAAAACCTCAGCAACACAACACAAGTGCGGCGGATGGAAAGTGGGATATGAAACTAAATAAAATTAAGTCTCTCTGGAGATGTTGGGCTGTGTCCGAGAAAACTGAGTCTCCTCTCCAGTCCGGCACATGCTGGCAGAACCTGCACCACTCAGCCACCTCCAAGCCTCCCCAAGGCAGGAGGAAGGCTCTGCGGGAGCTGGGACAGCTGCTGTTATGAACAGCACTCAGTTCTATGCAACTCCCATGTGCCAACAATACAGACAAATTTGGATTTACGTTTAAGGACAAAATTGTTCAGCAGAAACACTCACTTCGGTTAAGGCTTTTGTTTACACGATTTACACAGATTGAAACTCTGCACTTTGTAACAAGCATTTAGTTGATGTTTTAATATACTTTGTGACTGATGGAGTCAGCACTTTCCAACCCAAATCTGTTTGTAAAGCCAACAACATCATATTAGAGGAAAATGTTGCTTGAGTTTTCACGCTTTACATGATGATTTTGCAAGGGAGTCACTGTGATTTATATATATATACACTCAACAAAAATATAAACGCAACACTTTTGTTTTTGCTCCCATTTTTCACAAGATGGACTTAAAGATCTAAAATTCATTCCAGATACACAATATTACCATTTCTCTCAAACATTGTTCACAAATCTGTCTAAATGTGTGATAGTGAGCACTTGTGCTTTGCTGAGATAATCCATCCCACCTCACAGGTGTGCCACATCAAGATGCTGATCTGACATCATGATTAGTGCACAGGTGTGCCTTATACTGCCCACAATAAAAGGCCACTCTGAAATGTGCAGTTTTGTCTCACAGCAAAATGCGACAGATGTCACAAGCATTGAGGGAGCGTGCAATTGGCATGCTGACAGCAGGAATGTCAACCAGATCTGTTGCTCGTGCATTGAATGTTCATTTCTCCACCATAAGCTGTCTCCAAAGGCGTTTCAGGGAATATGGCAGTACATCCAACCGGCCTCACAACCGCAGACCACGTGTGACCACACCAGCCCAGGACCTCCACATCCAGCAGGTTCACCTCCAAGATCGTTTGAGACCAGCCACTCACACAGCTGCTGAAACAATTGGTTTGCATAACCAAACAATTTCTGCACAAACTGTCAGAAACCGTCTCAGGGAAGCTCAACTGCATGCTCGTCGTCCTCATCGGGGTCTTAACCTGACTCCAGATCGTCGCCGTAACAGACTTGAGTGGGCAAATGCTCACATTCGATGGCGTCTGGCACATTGGAGAGGTGTTCTCTTCACGGATGAATCTCGGTTTACATTGTTCAGGGCAGATGGCAGACAGCGTGTGTGGCGTTGTGTGGGTGAGCGCTTTGCTGATGTCAATGTTGTGGATCGAGTGGCCCATGGTGGTGGTGAGGTTATGGTATGGGCAGGCATCTGTTATGGGCGAAGAACACAGGTACATTTTATCGATGGCATTTTGAATGCACAGAGATACCGTGATGAGATCCTGAGGCCCATTGTTGTGCCATACATCCATGAACATCACCGCTGAAAATGTCCCAGTTCTTGCATGGCCAGCATACTCACCGGACATGTCACCCATTGAGCATGTTTGGGATGTGCTTGACCGGCGTATTCGACAGCGTGTACCAGTTCCCACTAATATCCAGCAACTTCGCACAGCCATTGAAGAGGAGTGGACCAACATTCCACAGGACACAATTGACAATCTCATAAACTCTTTGCGAAGAAGATGTGTTGCACTGCATGAGGCAAATGGTGGTCACACCAAATACTGGCTGGTTCTGAGTCCCCAGACCCCCAATAAAGCAAAAAAAATGCACATTTCAGGGTGGCCTTTTATTGTGGACAGTCTAAGGTACACCTGTGCACTAATCATGATGTCAGATCAGCATCTTGATGTGGCACACCTGTGAGGTGGGATGGATTATCTCAGCAAAGCACAAGTGCTCACTATCACACATTTAGACAGATTTGTGAACAATGTTTGAGAGAAATGGTAATATTGTGTATCTGGAATGAATTTTAGATCTTTGAGTCCATCTCATGAAAAATGGGAGCAAAAACAAAAGTGTTGCGTTTATATTTTTGTTGAGTGTATATATATATATATATATATATATATATATATATATATATATATATATATATAGATATAGATATTTATTTATTTATCTATATTTTAGACTGCATTATTCATTAAGACAACAGAAAGATCTCATATCACCCTGATGAGAGAAAAAAAACAGGGAAAAAAAAACACACCTGAGACCCTTAATATAATCTATAGGAGCCGAGTTTCCTTAAATCTTGAGAAAAATCAGACACTGACCTCGTCAAACTGAGGCTGAAGCCACTGCTACTTCAATGAACTACTAAACTATCAACCTGACTTCCCACAAAACCTTCTGTGTGTGGTACAAAGAGTTTTGTAAAAAGGAAAATAAATTAAAGTAAAAAAGTTAAAATAAAAAAAAAAATTATCAAGGAAAGGTCATTATATTAAAACTATTCCTTTGTCCTTTGTCTAAACAGACCACCAAACCAAACACTGTGTCCTGCTGTAAGCTCTATTCACAAAGAGACTATAACACTGTTTATGTGCCACTGGAAATAGCTGTATTTCTCTGCCTTTATTCAGTAAGTGACCTGACACAAGCTTCATTTATTTCAATCCTCCCATTAAGCTGCCCTGCTGCTGAGTCTCTTTGCTCATGTAACCTGTGTGTCACCTCCCCTGAACATCAACTGCAGCAAAAAATTCACCAAATGGGGCTGTCAGCTTAGCGGGGCTGATACAGCAGCCATCACTTAGCTACTGGGTCTGAAATGAACTGCAGAATAGATCTCCACTGACAGGAAAAACACATAATAATATAAGCATCTGCTCTAGAGGGTAAAAAGGTTATAGTGTCAGTGGAAATGAAGGCGCCTGATCTCAATCAGTCACTGCAAAATTTAAAAGGAGCATATGAAGGCTGTTGAAGATGCATGTTTCTTCTGAAGGAGAGAATCATCGAGGCAAACAATGGTTGCTGCAGAGGGGGAGCGTGACTCTCCATGTTAATGATAGGAGTGCGGCAGGCTCAGCAGGCTCTCCGCCTCATTGCTACGCGCTTGTCTGCAGTAGGTCAAAGGCCGCTCCCACACACAGAGATAGACCGATACCGACACTAGCAAAGAAAACATGCTCTTTGGCCACACATCCTCCAACTGACAGGTTAGTCAGGGATAACTTTGACTGCAGAATCATAGAAATTTAACTTAAAATCAATTGCAAGTCTGGCATTCAACTGCCATGTTTTTGCATCACTCTCATCTGCATTAGCAAAAACCTTGAGGTCTCCAAACATTTTCCATAACATGCAACCATATAATCCTCTTTAATCTTCCTGGAAGTAAAGCCTATCTTTTGAGTATCCTACAGATGTAAACTGAAAACGATTCAGTCAACCAGTGTATGAAAAATTCTGTATGATGGCAAACAATTATGTTATAAAACACAAGAAATGCAAGTGGTTAGATGTTGGTTCATGCAGCCTGTGTGACGAGGTGTCTCTCTCCTGTCCATCGCATCTGACCAACGCTAGTCTGACATGACATTTCCCCAGGACGTTAAGTCACAGGGACAATAAATCTAAAACTCATCTCATCCTGCCATCATTCCCTTCTCCCTCTACCTTCTCTGTCATGTTAGCATCTCTCAAAATCAGACATTTAAAATAAAAAGAAAATGAATAATATACCAGCAATAAACATTTTAGTGTGTGTGTGTGTGTGTGTGTGTGTGTGTGTGTGTGTGTGTGTGTGTGTGTATGTGTGTACATGAGGTTTCAAATCCAACTTTTTTTGCAGCTGTGTGCTTTATTACATTCAGCAGCTTGTTCAGGATTTAAAAGGGCTTTATTGGCTTCAAACTGCCATTCCCAATGAAGAGCCGAACAGAACAACATACAGTGTCACAGCATGAATAATAAAGAGTCAGCAGGACGACGAAATTCCACTCACGCACATGCAAATATAGCTTCCAGTGATTTTATTCACATGCACTGATGATCGTTAAAAGGAAAACTTGCTCGTTCGATATAATTGTATCGTTGTGCCTTACATCTGTTCATCCTTAGGTTAGAGCTGCAAACCTGAGCTGAGCCCAACAATAACTCATACATTCTGTAATGTAAGGTTTTCACAAGGACGGTTTGGAATAACCTTCACTGTGTCGACATTATTTCTGTCAGGTGTCAGACGTGGAGGGTAAACAGTAAACTGCCAGCCAGCCCGCCACAGGAGCCATTACACACAGGCACTACACTTTATGTTCTGCTTGTAATTTAGCATGGAAACACGTCGCCCACACCCAGCTGCTGCTTTACACATCCACTGTCACAGGGTGCACTTATATAGTGTGTTCAAGGTTGTTATGAAACTGAAAACAAATACAAATGTGCACTTATTACAGTATGAAATCATATACATTTACCCAATACTGTGGTGGCATAAAGGCTGGTTTTCCCTATGCCATTATAAGACAGAAATAAATATCTTTAATCATGAAAAATCTGTATTTCTTTCTGCAAACATGCATTTTAAATGGTGGAGTCGTTCACTCCCTGGATTTTTATTTTTTTTTTGCAGTATGCTTTAACAAAGTTGAGAATTAGGCAAAAATGCATGGCTTTCAAATGGCAACAAAAAAAGCATTCAATAGCTTAAACCTTCTCAAACCAAAAGGCCTCGACAAAAAGATCTGCAATTGTATGACGAAGCATGAAAATTATTAGGTGTAACACTGCACAAGCAAATAGGAAAAAATATTGATGATGTAATAGAGCCTATAAAGTCCATGAACAATAAACAATAAACACATAGGAAAAAAATGCTTCACGTGTAAAGAGCAACAAACAATTCTATGGAGAGGTTAAGTCACACCCTTCTACTTCCGGTCCATGGGTGCTTAGCTCGCAAAAAATTTTAATGGGAGTGAATGGAAAGAGTCAAGCTAAATTCTGACACTGTTTGACAAGTGCTCTGAAATTCACATATGATAGTAAGTTAATAAGAAATATTTGATGTGGTATAGGTGAACCACCTGTTTTTGATGGGAAGCAAATGTGACATTAGGTTTTATGTGGGCTTAGTAAGAGACTACAACGCGTCGCGTATGTGTATGTGTGTGTGTGTGTGTGTGTGTGTGTGTGTGTGTGTGTGTGTGTGGAGTCTGTGGCGACGTCACATGCGCGCCAGGCGTGTAGTCCAAATTACTAGCGGGTTTTACCGGCAAATGAATCAGCTGTTGATTAAGAGAAGCAGTTGAAACGCACATCAATAATTATCACGTATTATGAGGTACAACACGTGTGATTCAGGGCACGTGACAAAACAGATACAATTTTAGCATTTTATTTCTCATTGAAAACTATTCATTAATTTTCCGATCTCAGGACCCATGAGCCTCCCTGAAGGGGCGGAGACTTTAGCTTCTTCCAGTTTTTCTTATTTCATGCGTGTATAATTCAGAGCTTAAGTTATGATGAAGACTAATCAAATGAATGTAACTCAGTGTTAACAATGTACATATTTGTTTATTCACGGTCACATTGAATTTCAGTTCTATTAAATGTTGTATTATAGGGAGGTGAATTTCTGCAGACGGTGTCTTTTTTAGTTGAGCAACTGAGTTTCCTTTAAGTGACCACAGACCTTCCGTCTCAGTGGGTGGCCCTGAAACATGACAGTATGTGACGTGGCAGTGGTTGTTCAGTGTATTTTCATGTCCACAAAATGCAAGGACTCGTTCACTCAACTCAATGGCAGACTGTGCAGCCTGAGGACACTGAAGCAGGCTGCAGTGAAACAACCAACCAGAACTGTTTCAGCAGAAATACTTGTCATCATGTGAAGATTTTTGAGTTTTATTTTTACAAAAATTATTATTTCTGGCCTATTGCATTCAGTGCAATGTTAAAATGCAGACTGAGGTTCTCTGGGAATACAATGCAATGTCTAAGCACTATCTACAAGGTACTACCTAGAAAATTAGAATATCGTAAGTTATTTCACTCTGGTAATTCAGGATAAAAGATGAAACCAAAACATTTTATAGACTCATGACATAAAGTGGGATATCTCAAGCATTTCTTTGTTGTAATGTTGCTGATTATGACTTATAGCTTATTAAAATGTCAAACCCCAAAACTCAAAATCGGAATATTACTTGAAAGTGAGTTTTCCTAATCAGCAAAATCAAAACAAAATCTTGCAATATATGTATTCACATATTGTCTAAATAATATGTGCACTTTACCTTTAAAGCTGAAATACAGAAATACATGCACTTTTTCGGGATATTCAAATTCTCTGAGTAGTACCTGTATGTGATTTAATCATTATAGAGGTCTATCTGGGCATGTTTATGAGCTGTGTGAGAACTTTCAGTGAGGTGAAGAATTTGAGGTCTAGCCCCAGAGTCAAAATCAAAACAAAGCACTTCTAAAGAAACAAAAACAAAATCAGAAAAATGCTGTCTCAGTTTGTGAACTCTGGTGTGTTTGTTCCAAGAAATCAAATTGAGCTCAAGCTGTGCCTTCCATCCTGGAGCCTTGTTTTGTGTAGTATCAGCAGAGCCTGCAGCCTCTCCAGGGGGACGAGTGTGTCCCTACAGCCTTAGCTCAGCTAGCAGAGGCCAGCTGAGCTGACTGAGCAGGACTGGCTGGAGGACAGAGAAACATATTTACCCCCAACATCTGCCCTGTTGAAATGAGCACAGTGTACAGTATGAGGCCACACAGCTCTGGAAAGAACAACTTATGAAAAACCAATTCACACACCAGGATGAGCTGTATACTTTTAGAGTGTGAAGATGAAATACGGTATGTAGTGATTTTTATCTGGATCAAAGCCAGTATATGGTTGTCATTATCAGTTACAATATTCAATTTACAGATCATGACAAAAATATAATTCATCAGAAAGCTTGATAATACTTTTAATTTAATCAATAACCTTAAATTTCTTTTGTGGCTGATTGTGAACTCGTCATCTGACCAGCAACAGTCACTACAATTAGCACTAAACATATAATGAATGTAATCATGTAATGAAGAATTTCATTGATTCGAAAAACATATAGCCAGGTGTAGAACATAAATCACGAAAGTTGCAAAATTTTGATTAAGGGATGGATATATATATATATACACACTCAACAAAAATATAAATGCAACACTTTTGTTTTTGCTCCCATTTTTCATGAGATGGACTCAAAGATCTAAAATTCATTCCAGATACACAATATAACCATTTCTCTCAAACATTGCTCACAAATCTGTCTAATTGTGTGATAGTGAGCACTTCTGCTTTGCTGAGATAATCCATCCCACCTCACAGGTGTGCCACATCAAGATGCTGATCTGACATCATGATTAGTGCACAGGTGTACCTTATACTGCCCACAATAAAAGGCCACCCTGAAATGTGCATTTTTTTTGCTTTATTGGGGGTCTGGGGACTCAGAACCAGTCAGTATCTGGTGTGACCACCATTTGCCTCATGCAGTGCAACACATCTTCTTCGCATGGAGTTTATCAGATTGTCAATTGTGTCCTGTGGAATGTTGGTCCACTCCTCTTCAATGGCTGTGCGAAGTTGCTGGATATTAGTGGGAACTGGTACACGCTGTCGAATACGCCGGTCAAGCACATCCCAAACATGCTCAATGGGTGACATGTCCGGTGAGTATGCTGGCCATGCAAGAACTGGGACATTTTCAGCGGTGATGTTCATGGATGTATGGCACAACAATGGACCTCAGGATCTCATCACGGTATCTCTGTGCATTCAAAATGCCATCGATAAAATGCACCTGTGTTCTTCGTCCATAACAGATGCCTGCTCATACCATAACCCCACCACCACCATGGGCCACTCAATCCACAACATTGACATCAGCAAAGCGCTCACCCACACGACGCCACACACGCTGTCTGCCATCTGCCCTGAACAATGTAAACCGAGATTCATCCGTGAAGAGAACACCTCTCCAACGTGCCAGACGCCATCGAATGTGAGCATTTGCCCACTCAAGTCTGTTACGGCGACGATCTGGAGTCAGGTTAAGACCCCGATGAGGACGACGAGCATGCAGTTGAGCTTCCCTGAGACGGTTTCTGACAGTTTGTGCAGAAATTGTTTGGTTATGCAAACCAATTGTTTCAGCAGCTGTGTGAGTGGCTGGTCTCAGACAATCTTGGAGGTGAACCTGTTGGATGTGGAGGTCCTGGGCTGGTGTGGTCACACGTGGTCTGTGGTTGTGAGGCCGGTTGTGAGGCCGGTTGGATGTACTGCCATATTCCCTGAAACGCCTTTGGAGAGGGCTTATGGTGGAGAAATGAACATTCAATGCACGAGCAACAGATCTGGTTGACATTCCTGCTGTCAGCATGCCAATTGCACGCTCCCTCAATGCTTGTGACATCTGTGGCATTTTGCTGTGAGACAAAACTGCACATTTCAGAGTGGCCTTTTATTGTGGGCAGTATAAGCAACACCTGTGCACTAATCATGATGTCAGATCAGCATCTTGATGTGGCACAGCTGTGAGGTGGGATGGATTATCTCAGCAAAGCACCAGTGCTCACTATCACACATTTAGACAGATTTGTGAACAATGTTTGAGAGAAATGGTTATATTGTGTATCTGGAATGAATTTTAGATCTTTAAGTCCATCTCGTGAAAAATGGGAGCAAAAACAAAAGTGTTGCGTTTATATTTTTGTTGAGTGTGTATATATATATATATATATATATATATATATATATATATATATAATTATTATTATTATTATTATTTTTTTTTTTTAGATGGATTTATACTTTAAAAAAATAATTTTAAATCTCTGTGGTATACATGAACTGTAAATACTATGTTTGGGTCTGAATTGTTTAGTAATTCAACTCTACAAGGTCATAAATAAATTTAAATTATACATGTTAAAAAAAATCTTGTTAAAATAGTGGTGGTTCAGCAGACATAAGCAGTTATAGATGTAAAACGTAAACGTATAGAGTCAGAGGATGGGCATAACACAGTGACGGCAGAGCTGTGGCGGTTCAGAGAAACAACTGGAAACAACCACAGAAGAAGAACAATGAAGACGGTAGATGACTGCTAGCTGTGTAGTGATTTCCTTTCATCAAAGATGAGTGAAAAATGTCATAAAATGTCAGAAATCTTTAAATTATTCTTATAGAAGTGACAACAGTCGTTAAGATCCATAGTCCCCAATTTTGTTTAGTCATTCATAACTTTCTCCAGACTCCTCTGTAAACTGGTGTCAAACTACGTCATCTTAAAGATTACGCTGATTGGTTGTAGTACCATCCTATTGCATACAACCTTTTAGCCCTGCCTCCCCTGACTATGAAGAATGACTAGACCCATACATGAAATGAATGGGGATAGTGCGGCTAGGCTATATAAGGATAGTTTTGCAGCACCCGGAGGGTTCAAATTCAAACTTTATGATGTATTTGGGTTAAAATACACAAATTAATTAACAAAAGACTAATAAAAGTGGATTTAGCAAGAGATGACCCATTTAAAATTAAATGTGTCAACAACATACCACTATAATTTAATTACTGGAGTGTTACAGAGATAAAATCATAAATCAGATTTTGCAAATATAAAGGCAAGTGCCTGTGAATCCAGTTAATAGTTTCCATTGGCAAACACACCATGTCCCCTTAAAGAACTTTAATAGAGGTGTATGTTTGCATTAGAGCTGTAAACTGGTGTTCCCATGAACTGGTTTAAAGAGAATAAACTAGGCTACATAACGTCATCAGAAGACGATTGTGCAGTAACTCACATGCACAAGCACTGAACACAGAAGCAGAGCAACCTGTGGCTGTTCCCACATTGACTGGCTGTAATGCTTTTTCCACATATGAGGAATGAAGAACCTGGTTTACTATAACAAATAAGAGGATGAATGAGCCGACCAATCATACAAGTCTTATGTTCGCGATATTAGAATTTATTTTAAAAAAAGGAGTTTCCATTTGTTGTTACTATGCATTTACCCTGTAAGAGGCAAAAACTACCTCAAATTTGCATCTTTCTTAGACATACATCCTTTCCATATAATTCGGTTCAGTTCAATTTATTTAAATCACACTCAAAAAAGCATGTACAAAAAAAAACAAAAACAAACAAACATATTCATGCAGTGTACATGCTGAACTGTAAGCATCTGGAAATCATCTTCTGTCCTTTACCTTTGGTCATCACATTGAACTCAGTTGAACTCCACCTAATTTTAAGAAATTCTGTCAAGTTTTTCTTTAGAACACAGACAAGGGTCAGAAAAAAATAGACATACATCCTCTGTACATGTAGGGACAACGCAAAAGTATCATGCCTTCAGCAGTGACAGCAACCAGTGCAGAAGCATAAAAAGCAACAGGGATGAGTATAGGTATGGTTTCTGGCGGCCTCCTCCAGTCCTCTGAATATAGGGCACGTCATGTAAATGATGAATGCTCAGAGGCTGCTGCTCCACTTCCTGGAGTGAGGAAGGGCACAGAGCATGCAAATGTATCACCTCAAACATGAATAGCTAAGGGGGAAAAAAGAACACACTGGATGTCAGTTTTAATATTTTTATCCTTAAAATGAAAAAAAAAAAAAAAAAAAAAAAGAGTCATGGTGTTTGAATTGCTGACAAAGGTCTACAGATTTTGCACTTTGCTACAGGAGCAGTGAGAACAAAGTGTGCAGCATCACTGTGGCTGCAAAATCGTGGACGTCAGAGAGTTTTTAAGGAAGTCAAACAGGTCCCAGAGCCATCAATGCCAAGTGTGATCATCTAGATTGCACAGTACAAGCCATTTAAAATGAACAAGGGGTATGTTGTTGGCACAAGGGAGGAAATCTGAGCGGTATGAGGTGATAAGGGCAGGGCTGCTGCTTCTGCACCAGCCTGACAGATGCTACTCAGAGCTTCAGCTTCAGTCCGGAGGCTCATTTTTTTACCACCAACTGTGTCCACCCTGACAATCAATTACAGTTGATTCTTCACACTTCATCTTTGAAAGGTATTTGACTGACAGCCTCATCTGAAATTTTTTGTTATTTGAATATATTCCCACAACAGAAAACCATTTCTGAAGTGCTATCAATCAGTCCTGTCAGGAGTGAGACATTAAGACTGTAGAGGGCTATATATAATTTTAACAGACAGCGGATGAAAAAAAAATATATTGACATATTAAAATGTCCTTCCTTTAATGCTTGACAAATTATACAATGTCTCAAATGAACCATACATTTCTGGTATTCTCTTTCTTAAGGTCAGGCACAGCATCACCTATGCCAAATTAATGTAAAAATCAATGTGGACAGGATTAAAAACTCACTAAATGACTTTAATGGTTGCAGTTGGTCTCCAGTGGACTTCTTTAGCAAATGATGTTGTTTAGCTTTTTTGGATTTTGATTACTTATTATGTACTTTAGTTTTGGAAGCTTTTGCGCATAGAATTATAATAATGGCCTGAAATAAAATGACAATAAATGCTGCAAACCAACCAATACAACAACAACAGAGGACAAATATTTGTGAATATAACCAAGATGTTCTGTATTCAGTAGAAAATATGCCTTAGGGTTAAGCACATTTGATGAGATTTCCTAAAACTACCATAAAGGCTACACAATGAAAGACCATAAAAGAAGTAATTGGGGGGAAAAAGGAAACATTTACTAGTAAGGTAAGGTCAAGTACTTTGTTTGTCATTATACACTGTACAGCGAAATGTGTTCTCTGCATTTAACCCATCCTTGATGCCATTGGGGCACCTGTAAGGATCAGTAGGCAGCCATGGGTGGCGCCTGGGGACCCATCTCCTGCTATAGAGTCAGGCTAATGGTCAGAAGCACCTGGCTGGAGGATTTACCCTAACAAACATGTTTTTGGGTGATGGGGGAAACCAGAGCACCCAGAGGAAACCCATCCAGACACAGGGAGAGAAACATGGAAACTCCACAACTACAAACTACAACTCCACACAGAAAGGCCCGCATGGTCCGGGAATGTTGAAATTAAAAATAATTCCTTTTTTTTCTCCAACATGTTAAATTTGTCATTCCTCTGAAACAACTTTTCCATGCTTGTTTTGGAACCTGATGGGTCACCCCGAGTAACCAACACATGCTGCGTTTGCTGTGTGGTGTCTCACCTCCACTGGCTGCATTTCCCATTCAAGAAAACAACACAGAGAAACGAGCCACTCAGAAAAAGTCTGTCCACTACATGTCACAAGGACATTGGCGTCACCCACGTGGGGTTCAG
Organism: Siphamia tubifer; assembly: GCA_020466265.1. Classification (NCBI taxonomy): domain Eukaryota; kingdom Metazoa; phylum Chordata; class Actinopteri; order Kurtiformes; family Apogonidae; genus Siphamia; species Siphamia tubifer. The sequence continues at coordinate 28,694,669 of CM035787.1, read as the reverse complement.
CCCATCCTCCATTGCAGCAAATCTGAAGTAGCATTAGCATTAGCATCTACAAGAGAAGACAGCGCCACAGTAGCTGCTGCACAAACTGGGAAAAAAAGGAAGAACAAACTGGTTCATGTGCTCTCTGTGGAAATAAAGTATCTTTTCCCCTGCATGTTTTCAAAACAAGCGACAGCTCGAAACCTAGGTGGATGCTACTCAGGGAAGGTAAATACACACAGAGCAAGGGGGGGGGCCTTCATGCATTCTGAGCCAATCAGAGATGCCTGTTTACTGCATCATGGACATATATGCAGAAGTACTGGCAAACTGTGTTGATCGACCTCAAGTCATTTTTCTACCGTCACCTCCACATGATATGCACATGGTCACAAGAGCACGAATCACAAACAAGTTTCATAAATATTAAAGAGTTTTTTCCCTTCACAACTCCAATCACGTAGGTATCCTCGTGATTATTAAAGAGCCATAGTGGCACATGCACTGGCAAAAACACATATAAAGTGACTGTATTCATTCAATATAGGGCTGTACCGAACCGAACGTCTGTTTTCAACAGCTCGGTACGAATTACATATACCGTTATCCATATACAGGCCTCATATGCAATTGACTTCTTGATTTTACTGTTTGTTTAGGGGTGATGGTCAAATCACAAGCTTCTGACTTGAAAACAATAACTATACATAGAGTCTATGTGTAGTGCACCATCCAAAGCCTTCATACCTGTGAGCCTAAAGCCATCCAAATACTTACAGAAACCACTTCCCTTCCTCTGAACCACACACTTCAGTCATTTCCAAAAAAGGGTTTTGTATAAACACTGGCCTACAAGGTTACCTTTGAAAAAACAACCTGTACAGAAACAAAACTAAACAAAGGTGCAATAGGCAGCACTGTATACTGTAACTGTATTTTCTGCCAATACCATTATTTTTTCCATTCTGTGCAGTGACTTCAGTATGTGGACAATGAGTAAAAACAACCTGAAAACGACCCTTAAACAACTCAGCCTGCCAGTGGATTCTAGCCAAAACCAAATATATGTCCGTGTTATCTTCGAAAAAGCTTCTTAGGATTAGTCAAACCTCTAACAGTCAGCATGTTTTTAGTATAAAATCATGTAGTGTACATCAGATACAAAATCACGTTGTTGCACACCAGCCAACGCCACATGACACAAATGACAAACAGATTTGTTCGTCCCTCATACATCTTAGTGGCATGAGTGTAGCTGGAAGCTATTCTCCTGTAGCTGTTGTGTATACAGTATGCAGACATGATAGATACAGCACACCAACAGCTTCCTGTGACCAAATAAAGTATGGTCTTTGTTCCTTTTTCACTAAGCTGCCTAACATCAAATAAATATTTGGGCTATGCTTTAGTTTTCAACTCGCTTTGTAAAACACATTAAGACACTGGCAGCATGCTTCTATGAATTATAAGTACAGCCTGAAGGAAGGGTGTATGTTATTAAATTCCCTCATGATTTCCAATAATCTGCTTTTCACAGACAGAATTATCATATTAAAACACATTCCAGGTTCTGCTCATACAACAGGAAAGAAAAAAACCTATAATTTCTTTACCACTACTGACCAGTAGTACCTTCCACCCATTTACTGTTTTAGCACCTTCGACCAGATGCAATTTTTCTTTCCTTTCCCAAAAACTTAAATCTACATGCGTGTTCCATTGTATACATTATTACAAACATGAAAACCTACAGAGCTGAAGGTACCAAAACTGGACTGTGACCCATGCCTCTATAAAAGAACCGTCTGGAAAGGCTTCTCTTTTTGCACATTATAGAGAAATCACTAATGGAGATATACAGTGTACATTGATAAACTGCACTTTTTTCATGTAAAAACAGCCTGTAATTTTGTAAAGATTTTATTTTATTATAGCATTTATTTATTTTGGTAAAGAACTCGCAATTCAGTAATACAAAAAAAATAATCACAACATCTCATCTAAATTTCTTTTCAGCTATTTAAGCATGTTTGACAGTGGCATGTAGAGACAAGACAGGAAACAAAGACAGACATGGACAGTACATGCAGTAAAGCTCCTCTAGAAGATATATTAACAGGATCATCATACCTTTTGGGGCTCTGTAATTAAACATGAATAAACTTGACCCCGCTATGTTTTTTTTTGTCCAAAACTTCCACAGCTTTATCTAAAAAAAAAGCCATTGCAATAGGACATTCAGAGAAAAAGAAATTGAGAATGTATCTGAAAAAAGCCATCAGTCTGATGCCATTTTCTGAGTGGACAACTTTTTAATCCCAAAAAGAATCTGAAATTTGTATTTTCCTGGGTCTCAGGAGGTTAAAGGAGCTATGGTATTTTCTACTTTCAACTATTAATGTAACGTATCACATTCCTCACCAATTTATTTTTATAAAATCTAATCCGAGTAATAGCCTAAGTATCACAAATCTGTTAGTCTTCTTGCGATTATGCAGTTCCAAGCCGTCAGTTTGTGTATCAATGCTAACATGTTCAAGACCCAATGAATCAACTGCCGAATTTGTTGCCAGCTCTTTTCAGAATCAATTTGGATCGATTTGTTGCACAGGGGTGCTCAATCCTGGTCCTTGAGAGCTACTATCCTGCATGTTTTAGATGTATCCCTCTTCCAACACACCTGATGGTCATTATCAGGGTTCGACGGAGCTTGATGAGAGGTTTATCATTTGAATCAGGCCATGTGATAAAATAGCTGACGTTGCTTTTGTGCACATGCATGCATGGTTCATTTTGTGTTTTCATTGGTGGTTTCAGCAGCAGTGGGAGTGTTTTATTACATGACTGCACCCACTGATTTAATTTGAGTTCATACATACCCCTCTTAACACTGATACATATAAGAAAGGGGTTATTTCATCATTGTTAAGTCTTAATCTAAAGTGATAAAGCTTGATGAAGCCACTGGCTAGTGTGACCTGCTACATCCGATTCTACAGGAGTGATCAGTTTCACAGACAACTTTCTTAACATGGCATTTTCTCATTTGTCCGTTAACAACAATTTTTTGCTTCAAATAAATTCTCTCAGCAATCTCAAGTTACAGCCCAAAGCCACTCTTCAATCCTTAACATCTTTTGTAATGAAGCGGCCAAAAAGATTGATGTTGGAAGAAGCAAAATGAGCTTTTCATAACAAAACTGTTGAAGGAAAAAAAGAGATTACTTTGTATTTCAATAGTTTCGTTGTCACCTCAATACATTACCCTGCTGATAAGATGGATGCTGTTGCTTGACTTTTTGTGATTAAAGATGTAACACTTTCTGCAGCACTCTAAACTATCTGACAGGTCACACTTTTAATCTTGAGAAATGCTTGTTGTTTTACAGCTCCAGCTATTGTTAAGTCACAGAGTATAAAAGCTTCTACTAAACACCAAAACCATAAACAGTTGCAAAGTCAGGGAACTTCTGCTAATGTGAAGTTTGAATGATGCAGAGTAGACCGACCAGAGCTGAGTGCTCCCCACTGATTAGCCTGACCCTAGACCTAAATGCATTATGTGAAATATACAAGCTCTCGCAAAAACATGGCTAAAGACACTTGAATTGCTCATATATCATAAGAGCAAGCAATTTAGGGGCTATCGTGTTTGAAAGCTAATGGGAACATCAATTACTGCATAGGCTAAACAAGAGCAACCATGCAAATCTTCTGTCACAAACTTTGGTATTAATTCACTTCTGGCATTTTACATCAGCAGATAATGAATAATAATTAAAGGATTATGTGGCTGTTTTTCATCACAAATCTGACATTCTGTTGCTCAATCTGACACAATTTTGCTAATCCAAAACCAAGAATGTTGGATTTTCCCAAGAACTGCCCACCCACCGATCAGTCACCTCTTATTTGTCCGAAAACCAGTTTGAGGCAAGGACTACAGGTTGGTGGGTAAACAAACCAGTCTCACTTGAAAAAAAACGTGGTATTCATCAGGTAAACATTTCCAGGTTTCTCCTCAATCTCTGGTAGTAGTTATAGCTCAGGAGTGTAATTTCTGACTCTGGCTAATTGGAAGCTGTAAATGAGGACTCCTATCAACAGCACATATAATTAAATGATCTGGAGCAAATCATAGACACAGGGAATTACAAGAGATTAGAGCTCGGACCGGCCCTGCCCAGACCCCTGAGAACAATGGCCTGTAATCTGTCTTAATTCTCCAGCTAATCAAGCAATGCAGGGCTGAGAGTCTCAGAGCTACAACAATGAGGTCCAAGAGTTCATGATTAACCTAATATCAGACAGACAGACAGAACTAAAAAGACAGCTCTACATAATAAGCACTCAGATCATTCAGCGCTCTATGATTATTAACATCAAGATCTGTGATTGTCTCTGCTTTAAATCCATCATAAAAATACTAATTTCATATTCCCATCATTGCAGGCTACTTTAGTTCTAAAAGATTATACAGGGGGAACATTTCTACACTTTTCAGAGCCTGGTGTTTTATATTTAATGTAATCTTTATAGCAGTGTCAGTGGTGTCCAGGCTGCTTTCCCTGTTGATCTGCCTCACATTAGGGAAGCCAGGGCTCAGCGTTAAGCCTCACATTAAGCTGCAAAACTTTAAGGACAGCACTTCCTCTGTCATTCACTAACATGACCAGTACATCTCTCTTCTTCAGTCACTCTTCCTCTCACAACACAATATACCTGACCAGTTACAGAACACACTGCACTCCTGTGTCCAGCAGGTTTAACTGGTAAATACTATACATGTTCAGCTAGGCTGTCATACAACCAGTATCATTCATACAATGGTAATGAATCATCCTTACAATGGAGTGTGGGCACTTTTGCACAAAAATAACACATCCGATGGAACTCAAGACTTCTTGCCTTCCCAGATTTTACAACCAACATTTGCATTTGTAGCTGTTTTCATGTGCAAATTGTAGAGTCTTTATTAACATAAGCCATTTTAACATGTTAGGAAACATACGGGACATAAAGAAAACTGTGCAGGAAGGCTATATAAACATAAACAACAATAGATGCAACAACATTTAAGTCACTTAAGCACAAGCCAAAGTAATCATCTAAACAAGTTAAAATGTTCAATGAGATGGTGCTCTACTTTCCCCAATTAATATAGTTGTTAATCGGTTATTCTCTCAACAGAATGGGCTGAAGTAAATTTGTTGCCCATCCATGGCAAGCTTCACGCACCATCAGTGGTAAAGTATTAAGTGCAGAACAAGCTACAGCCTTTCTTTGCATTCCTCTAATGGAACAAGACTGGTCTGTCTTTTCCTATGTCTCCACTTGTGCATCAATGCCACCTGCATCACCGTCATGACTGGCCACCATGATGAACAAAGTCATTAGCTTGCGATTGGTAGTTAGGTGGCAGATAAAGAAATAGGGAACCGCCTTAATCTAAAGACCTGGTTTTCAAATAAGACCCATGGCACGCAATGAAGCATATGCATATACTATATCAGGAACAACAGCTATCAAACAAAGAGAAGATAACATTACAAGGAAGAATGGAAGAGGCAGAGATCTAGCTACCAAAGGAAAAGAGAGCAGACAGAGGCAAGCCACAGGGGACATGGCAGCCGTGGGTGCCCTTGAAATTGCCTGACTCATTACTGCAGCAGCACGGCCATGCGTGGTGATGGCAGCCTCAGAGAGCTCTTGGCTGGGCTCTGACATTCAAAGAGTGAAAGACAGTCCTGTTTGTAAACCACCAGAGAAACACTTCAAAGAGTAACATGCTGATTCAAACACAACCCTGCATTAAAGTGAGGTGGATGAGGAAAATGCTAATACATTTTCATGTTAACCCTGCTTGTTTGTGGTGTGATAAGAAAGGAGCAACAATTGAGGACAGCACACAGGTGCCTCTAAACACACTGAAGGGCAGGTCTGTGTGGGTGACCGATTCCACTGTACACATTAAATTCCACAGCAGCGTGGGCTTTAGTCTAACTCAAACCAGGACCACTCCACAGCTGGCTGCTGCTATTCTCTAGCCATATACCATTCACAGAATATACACTCTCAGTGACAATGTTCCCATATATATATATATATATATATATATATATATATAAATAAAACCAAGGGCTACAGTCTTGTTGCTCTTCTTATCCGGTCTTACACTATTGTCAAATAAAGAACAGAGATGTCCCAAAAGGATGAAAACAGCTGGTACAGCCCATCTATCCATGCAAGGCTGTGGTCACAGTCGCTACTGTGGTTTCCACTTTGTCTTTGGTAGGACTTTACTGCCAACCTTAGCCAACAGTGGTGTGCACAGTGTCATCCAGCTCCAATCAAGGCAACAGAAATTCAGTCAACCTTTTTAAGATGGCGCCAAGTGCATGACTGGGGGAGGGTAATGTAATGTCATCACCATTAACCACGTTGCCTAAAATAAAGGCACCATTTCTAAAAACACTTTGCAGGGTGGAGAATTGGGTTCCCTTAGATAAGAATGTCTGGCTTTTCGGTTCTAACCTTATTTAATGAGTTCAGTTTAAGACTGACTGACCCAAAAAAATTCAACAAAACAATAGTGAAATGTCTTGGTGTGCATGAAGAATCTACTTACAGTAAGTGTGGACTGTGGCTCTTTTAATATTTTAGTTTTCAAGAAGTTTGAGAAAATGCTGTATTAAAAGTGCTTCCTGCTTTGGTACATTAAGTTTAAATGATGTGATTGGTGGAATAAAAACCCCTCCTAATCAGAATGCATTAGTTCCCTGTGAAATCTCTGCACCCTGAAGCAAATGGCAGAGCAGACGACAAATCCTCCTAGATCCTACCGTAATGTCCTTTACATTGAAAAATATGCGCAAGCTAGCAATTAAATGCTGGCTGAATATTTGCCAGATGTGTGTGCATCACTCTGCAAAAGCTGGGATGTGTTTATGTATTACAGATTTGGCTGCAGGAGCAGTTGTAGGGGAAAAGGATGCAAATCAGCAGGAGGTAAAGCCCTCAACGCAACAACAAGACTCATGGCCTGAGGTCAGCGCTGTGACATGCCAAGCTAAGGAGATTACAGGCTGCCACAGACCAAAGGATGCTGTCAACAGTGGTCAGCCCAATACAGTACATCACTGTTTGTCAACAGTGATGACATTTCTGTGGGTGGGGCATAACTGGTGGCAAAAAGTGACAGATCCACCAAGACCAGGTAATTACATTGTATGTTTAAGAGGCAGAGCTTAGGTTGTGCAAAGTCATAGTAAGTGTCATAGCACAGAGATAGCATGACTGTAGGACCTCTTCATTCATTAAACACTAACTGATGCCGAGTAGTGTTGTAGTCAAACTATCTACAACCAGGTTGGTTTGTTGTTTTACCAACATCAGTCACTGCTGTTCAATATGGAACAACTCATGGAACATATAGCTGTGTGGTCACTGCTGTTATGATTCATCATTGTGCAGGCCTGTATATTTTTTAAATAATAATAATGGTTTACATTTCTATAGCACTTTTGAAGGCACTCAAAGCACTTTAAATTTTTGATCCATTATTCACTCTTACATTCTCCATCTGGTGGTGATAAACTACATTTTTGTAGCCATAGCTGCCCTCATGCAGGCTCATGGAAGCGTGGCTGCGAATTCACACCATTTGGCCCTTCTGACCACCACCAAATATTCATATCCATTCATACACAGGTGTGAGTGGCACAAGAGGCAAGAAGGGTGAAGTGTGTTGCACATTTGTTGTTTTCAATTCCATTCCAGGTGTTTCATTTGTATTTTATATGAACATGCTACCAAATGAAAAGGAGCTTTCATGTTATGATGCAACAATGATTAATTTAATGAATATATACATGTTTACATGGAAATACATTGGACTACTTTCATGATTGCAGTGAAAACAACAGTAAACAATAGTGTTGACAAAAGCTTCTATGACCATAATGATATGGACGTACAGAACATATGTACACAAATACCTACATGTACGTGTAAATGAAAGCCTGGATTTAAAGAATGTTAGCCTCAGGCCATGTGATATGGATAAAATAAGACTGTTTGTGAGTTTCCTAATTTGCAACAGTGTTTGATGAATGAAAGAGATGCCAGGGGCTGGATACAGATGCTTTTGTATGATGAGAAGTGACCCCTTCTTTTTGACTGTCAAAAACTAAAATGCACTCCATTGTGTCTCCAGTTGGGTCGAATTCAGTCTATCTGCTTAATGGATTTACGTCCTAATTAAGCTTCAAACTGTCGTCGACGATGGTATTCTGTCAAACCAAAGGTCATCTGTATTTGTTTTCCTATTCTGACATAACATGTCATCTTTATTACTTATTTTTGGCATCTTATTCATTTGCTTTCCCTTTATTCTGTCATTTCTCTGCCACCGTGTGCATGCAGCTGCAAGTGGAGTAAGTGACATCAACTCAAGAGTAGTCTACAGTTATCACATAATTTAGATGAAGGTGGGATGACATTACATGAACCTATATACAATATAAAGAACAGTGTGCAAGAGTCTGAAGTGTGATATTTACAGTGTCAGTGGTTCTGATTGAACAAGATACAAGTAGATGAACACACAGCATTTGGTGGCTGACAGGAGGATTTTATCTTTATCATAGTTCATCATGCTTGTCTACGTTATGAATTAAGCTGTCAGATTTTTGCAACTGCAGATATTGAGACTCGATTGCCATCCTTGTAGCACTGATGGAAACAGCGAAACACACTGATCATCAGTGTCTGAAGACAGATGGCTGTGGACAAGGTGATACAGGATATGTCTGTGTCACTCCTGCTTCTAGCAGATGGTGAAGTAAGAGGATGACAAAACATCAAGGCAAACTTTACTGGAAAATGTAGTAACAGAAAAGTATTATTACTCAGATATCACATCAGTATTCTAATTTTTCTTAAGAAAAAAACATGACTCCTTGCAGCATATTAAACATCCTCCTCTGCACTTTTGTGAACATTTCTTACAAGGGATTCATAGTTTACTAGAATGACAGAGATTATGAGTTCTATCATTGTCTCTGAGGTAAATGAGAGAACAGCACACAGAAAGACTGAAGCAGACTCAGTGAATGCATACACTGAACACCAACATAAGAGGCCAAACCTTGGCTCTCGACCCACCAAATCCTTTTCTTTCCATCAAACTTTCCCACCATACAAAAACTCTCAGGTTCATTTTGAAAGAGACCAACAAGCTGGCATCACATTTACCCCTCTGGCCTACACAGTTATAACACTCCAGCTGATTACTGCTGCACTTTAACACATCCTCACCATGTTGTTTTGGCACTTTGGATAAGCATTGTCAAGTCACATGCTAAAAGCAAAGACAGCCTGCAGGCAAAGTGCATTTCTATCCAACACATAACTCCTGCATACGCAAAGAAAAGAAAAACTAAAAAAGGGATTAGAAGAACAAGCTGATTTAAAATAAATACAAATATTTGTATCCATAACCATTTATTGCCATGGCAGAAAACAAATTTAATGCCTCATTCTGATGGTTGTTTGTCTGGCAATGATGACATGTTACATAACAAACCACCCCACTCATAGATGTGAAAAGACAAGTATGCCAAGCTCATCATGGGACGCAGCCGTCTTTGGCGGGGTCTAGCTGTACGCTTACTCTTTTTCAGCAATGTGGATCTGGGAAGCCTCCAAGGCTCCTGCCAGAAAACAAAATGCCAGATCGTGGTCTTGAAAAGCGTTCCAAGCAGAGGGACAAGCTGGAGTCCAGGATAAAAGAAACATCTTGTGCTGGGCCTAATTACTTCTGCTCCAAGATTACAGAGTTTTGACCTTTCTCAGACATCCAGTGCAGAACATGATTGGAAATTAAGGAGTACAACACTGATGTTCATACAGGAGGCCTGAGAGCCAGGAAAAACTATAACTGTCTGATTATACTTATAAGCAATGTATTAACTGAATTAGTCACTCATACAACACTTTCAAATTATATATTTTTTACTAAAATTAATTGTTATAATTCAATTATCACATGATTTTTTAAAAAAACATCTTTCGTCTCAATAATATAATCTGGAATAATGGTACACTGGATTATTCATTCTATTATCACTAGGCGTGTGCATTAGCAAAAATCAGTATTTTTAGAATGGATACATTTTCACGAAACAAATACTGCAAGATTCTACAGTATCAATATTCTGACAGACTCCAATAACAAATATCCTCCTTTCTTCTTGTTTCGGTGTATCAGGTACAGTGTATCTGCACTAAACCCTTCTGCAATTCCACATCACATAGCTAAAGCCACTCCTTACATTAAAAAGAAAGTAACAAGGACTACAAATTGCATAAATAAATATAATAAGTAAAATAAATCTAAGCTTGCATGCAATACTGAGATCAGGGAAAATCCATTAAATATGATGGATTGAGAAATCAAAATGTGGTCACAGTTGTGGATCATCTTCCAGAGCAGTAAGAAATTGAACATATTTATAGATACTATCAAGTTGCATGTATGTGGCTTTTCAGAGCAATAGCTGCTCTTACATACAATAAAATGCACATAAAAAAATCCAGATTCTATATCCCAGTGCTGCTGAGGTGGGTTGAGATATCCTCCCAAGACCCAGAAAAGAATGTTTTTCCTCTGTAGTAGACAACCGTTTCATACGTTTACTTAAAAAACAAACGAACAATGTATCTAGGAAAAAATGATGCAACATTCTATTATCAAGGCAATTATTTATGGAAAGTCCAAACTGATACTTGCTGTGTCTCAGAAGGATATGGTCGAGAAATTAATTTAACAACGTTGAGTCGCTACTGTGGCTTGTTTTAAGACTTTAGCTCATATGTAAAGCTTTTCAATTATTGAAAGCAGTGAACGCTGAAAAAACCCATCAGAGACAAAAATGAGACTTAACAGATACATTTATCTGTGTTGGCTTATTGATTCTTTGCAACAAGAAAGTTCTTCAAAAGTACAGTCACACAGGTAGAAGGGTGCTATAATATTAAAGCTGGAGTATGTATAACTCACTAAAAATATGATGCTGAGTGAAAATACAGTTTAGATTAATGTGAGAGTTGGTCTGAGCTACGCTGGGAGTTTAAATCCTTCAAAGCTTTTTTTACAGCAGAGTCAGCAAAACAGCTGAGTGTTAACCCATCAACATTTTCTTATCAGAAAGCAAACTGCACTGTCTGCCAAGAAAACTGGGAAACCAAACATTTTTATGTTGCAGAAAAAAAAGATTCCTCACATGTACAATTGGACCAGCAGATGTAAAAGATGGCATAAAATGTGTTTCAGGGCATACTTGAACTCAGAGCCAACAGGATTAGTACATTTATTTAATACTTATTGGATTTTGACTGTGGGAACAGAATTATGTAGACATTGAATGGGAGCACAAACATTAAACTATTCCTGGTGATGTGGAAATATGACTCAACTTAAATATTCATAACATATTACAAGTAACTGTGTAATGAAGTATTCTTGATTTTAACAAATATGCCTTTGAGGGACTCCTGCAATTTTCTCCATTTCAACATTTTCTACATAGTCATTCACTTAAGTTTTCATTCATACTCAGATCTCTGTAGAAACCACATTAGTCTGTTCAATGAAATATATCTAAAACATTTGGATGTGATAGGCTGTAACACAAAGAGTACACTAAGCACTAACAGTGTTTAGTGTTTTCATTTTATTTTTAGTGGTAGAAGCTTAAGTGTGAAATAATAATTAAAGGTAGTATGACTACGATGCTCAAGAATAAAGTACTAAAACTTGTCTCCTCTTTGGTGCTAAAAGAACCAAGGGTTGAACTTCCACGGCATGGGGTGAGTGAGAGCAGCTGCATGAATCTAAAGCAAAGCAGTGATGGGTTTAAAGAAAATGTCAGAGTCACCCTTACTAATGAGGTAGCTCAGTACTTGTGCTTCACTGACCTGTATCTCCTCAAAAGCCTCGTCAATCGTAGTCACTTGGTGCTGTTCGTGTAGTGCCGGTTCGTCGCAGAAGAAGCACACCAGACTTTTGTCAGTCAGGCAGAAGAGCTTGACCTTTTCGTGGTCCTTGCAGGGATAGGAGCTCCTTTGTGCGTTGAGGATGGCGTCAAGCGGGAAAGCAGAGTAGCGCTCCACTATGTTGGACAACTTGAGACTTGGTGAGAGGAGGGGGTCAGTGAAGGTCCTTCGGCACTCGGGACAGTCCCTTGGTCCGTGAGGCTCCTGTCTGCTCCAGTGCTCAGTAATGCACTTTCTGCAGAAGTAGTGCTCACAACCAAAGCTGACAGGGTCCTGATAGATGCTTAGGCAGATGGAACAGAGGAGCTCATCCTTCAGACAGCAAGCCATTTGCAAAAACTAAGAGTAAGCGGCATCTAAGAGGGCAAGGCTGTGTAACTGAATATACTTATATATATGTAACCTTTATTGGAGTTTTACTTCCATGTGTGACTTGATGAACAAGACCTTCAGGAAAGCTGGGATTGCACTTTGTGTTGTATCTGTTGAGATATAATACACACAACATATTGTCACTAATCCAGTATAAAGTAGCGACATCTGGTCCATTATCTGATCTATGTATTAATGCATAAATGATTAACAGCAGTTAACTCTTTCGTTACACATTAACAGACCGCTCCTCACTGAGAAACTTAGCAGTGACCGTCGACTCAAATTCATGGTGATTTTAATAATTTGCAAATATACATTTTTTTTAAAAGACGGCAAGAAAAAGAATGTGCAATTGAGATTTTAAAAACCTAGGATCTTATGGAAGAAATCTCGGGTCATTATAAAGCACATTGAAAACAAAAATCAGACCTTATAGGGGTAGCCAAACCCTCAAATACAAAGGATATAAAGGACCAATATACCACATACATAGGTAATAAGAGTGTGTGCTTTTACACGTTTAATAGAGTTAATATAGTGGTCAAAATACGCCGATGGTATTTCAATAACCTCTTTTCTCTATGAATTAGCAATCATTTTAGAAGCATTTATTTATGTCTGTCAGTGCACTTCATTCAACTGGTTATTTCTCCATTACCTCGTCCTCTCCCTCGCTGTATGTCGCTGACTTATTCTTACTCTTACAGCTGTTTCCTCCTCTAAATCTGAAGGACGTGTTCATATCCACAGTTATCTGACAGCAAACCACCAAGAAAACAGGGAAACACCTGCAGCAGTGTTATCTCCGCTGCTGTCTTGTTTCCTCCCGGTAAGTATGAAGCTTCCTGGACAATTCCCTTATGAAGAGAGTTTTAACAGCAGGTACAAGGCTTTTAATTTTTTTTACTATCTAATTCAAAGTGTCGGGTCCAGTATCCGTGCTGTGTCTCAACATGAATGCCATTTAATTGGCTTTTCTGCTAGCTGCATTTGTAAACATTACCGACCTGGACCACGACACCACCAACCAACCACAGCGGTAGGATGTGAGGGGACATACAAAAAGATATAAAGACTAAGTTAATGAGCAACACATTAAAAGGCTGTTTTCAGATGTTGCATGTTAATATATATCTATATCTTTATGTGACAATTCATAAATACAAAAGCGAAGAAAACGGAGAAAAGGGCACTTACTTAGCAGATCCTCACAGCGACATCAGTGGCTTCAATCCAATGTAAGTCTCTTTCAGGAAGGAGAGCAACACAGCGGCAACAGACCGTACCAACTGTCAGCACCGACGGGGGTGATACCGAGCGAAGATAGTCACACCAAAACTACAATTTATCCGTGAGTATATTATCAAAGGAGTCTTACATTGTTTATATTTACCTGGGATATTACATGATACACGGGGGAACGACAGCTAAATAAAATCATTTTTTTTATTTAACACCCCTAAGAAGGACGCAGTGGTTCAGACTTCCTTTTCCTCACTTCTCTAACCATTAGCATCGCTGCTTAGCTACCTTATTTACAACAAACAAACACACCAACCTGTGCCAAGTACAAATTATCGTGTTTGTGTTGCAGTTTTACGTTTAAATAAGTATTCAACTCGACAACTGAACACACTGTCACTGCTGACTCAAACGTTATTTACTGGTGGAAGGAGAGTGGCTGTCAACGGCTGTAGTGCTAGCTGTGCTCCAGCAGGGGTCAGCAGTGTCCGCAAAAAACGCAACAGTCCTCCCAGTGCACGTGGAGAACAGGGATTTAATGGATGATCTGCATCCCAGTCTGCCAAGTTAGTGCGTGTAGAGAACAAGGTTTCAAAGGGTGAGACACATCTTTTAACCACGCACTCAATTAATGGGGTTTAGCATGTAAGAATAATGAGAGCATCACAGGTCAGTGTGCAGGTCAGGTCAATGTTTGAGGTAAAAATATACTTGCTGTGTTAATGAATAGTACTTTAGTTCCCTGTGTGCTTGCATATAATGCAAGGCACAGGTGCATTATTTATATTTATATATTTGTTATGACCTTTGACTGACTTCTGAGGTCTTCTAACTTGTACAAAAAAACTTTATGAAAAATACGGCCCGTACCGCTGTTAATACACCAAACATTTTGATGCTAAACTGTGCGGCCTGGTCTCGAAAGATCATACATTGCGATGCACAGATGTCGTATAAAATGTGAAAAAACAGCCAAAAATGTCCATCCGAAATGAATTGAGCCATGTTTACGTGGCTATAACCCCCAAACGTAGCGTTTTGCTGTAAATAGTAAAAAAAATATTCGGATTGGCCCAGAGATTACACATGTGGTCTCATAATCCCGATATGTCGTACAGATTTCGCATTATTATGTCAAATAAAACCCCTTTCATTATTAATAGGACTGACAAAAATGGCATTTTTTGCCAACGCTACTGCTTCGCCATACTTTGTCGCACAGACTTCATTTAAACTTTAAAACCCAGGCTTTTTTGTCCTCTCTTTAGCATGTGAATCTCATGACTGTGCAATTTACGGTTCTCGATCGAGAACTCACGAAATTCACCCCAAAAAGGCCAAAATCTAACTGTTTTATCAGTGGGTGATGTCATCGCTAGAGCATAAGAGAAGCAAAAATTAACCTGAAAAATGTCTCAATAATTCATCCTCATGGCAATACCATAAATGGTAAGCAAACAATCTTTTCCACAAATGTTCCCATAGAATTCAAACAAACCAGGGTTTGAAGATCTAGCTCTTTTTAAAGTGAAATGACAGGAACTTGACTTTCATTGTAAACATAATTTCTGTCTCTTGAGTTCAGTGTTTTTAAAATTGCCCTAACTCACTTATTTTTCACAGTACAGACATAAAAAGTACATGTAGATGTTCCTTGGACGCTCCTGCCACTCATGATCAACTTTGTTTTCACCAATTATTTACAGTTTTTCCAAAACTTGCAGGAGTTTGGCAGTATGTTCACGCCTATTTTTTTTTATTTTACATGTAACAGTGTGGAGCTCTGTCTATATGTGTCCCCTTTGAAATTTCCATGACTGCTCATCACCATGGAAACAGTGCTCCTGGCACTATGAAACACCTGCAGACAATTAAGACTGTGGGAGGAGTCTTAACATGATTGACAAACACTGGGCAGGGCTTTAACATGATTGACAAACTAACAGATCTGCTTCATTTTGGTGACTTGAGGGGTTTTAAAACTGCTGTATCTCACTTATTTTTCACAGTACAGGAAAAATACATGTATTTCACTGGCTACCAGTTGAGTTTAGAATTACATTTAAAATTGCCCTCCTTACATATAAAACCATTAATGGTATGGGCCCCTCTTATCTTAAAGATGATCTGGTTCCGTACCAGCCCAATAGAACCCTTCGTTCTCAGAATGCAGGTTTATTGAAAGTTCCTAGGGTTTCTAAAAGTACAGTAGGAGCTAGAGCTTTTAGTTATCAGGCCCCTGTCTTATGGAATCAGCTTCCCTTTAATATTAAAGACGCCAAAACAGTCTCTACATTTAAAATTAGGCTGAAAACATTCCTGTTTGAGAAAGCCTATGGTCAGGTTAGTTAAAAATTATGTGACTCATATATCATGTATACATGATGTATGAGTCACAGTTCAGTCTAGGCTGCCCTAGGAGTTAGAATGCTGGGGGAAGTACAGACACTGAGTTCTTTCTTCTCTTTCTCTCCCTCACACCTGTTTCTGTCATTTTTATAACCTATCTTTCATACCAAGTCTGTTCATGACTAGTCACCTGGTGTGTCCCCCCCTGGGGGTAGTGGTGGTTCTCCTGACAGTGTCTGCACGGGAGCCATGGACGACAGGATCTGCAGTGTCTCGCCTGTGCCGACCTGTGACCCCGGACCCCCGCCCCTGCCTGTCTGGACCAGCCCCCCCCCCCTGCATTTATAAATGGACGTTCATCTATAGCCTGTCCGTCCTTGGGAGTGGATCTCTCCTTCAATGTGGTTCTCCTCAAGATTTCTTCTTTTTCCCACTGGGTTTTGAAGTTTTTTTCTTGCCGAGAAGGAGGGTCTGAGGACAGGGGATGCTTGGGACTTTTCATGTATCTCTGTAGTTGATTGTGTTTTTGTAAAGCCCTGTGAGACAACTTTGTTGTGATTTAGGGCTTTATAAATAAAATTGAATTGAATCGAATTGAATCTACTCGTCCCTCCGAACCTCCCGTCTCTCATGATCACCTTCGTTTTCAACAATTATTTCGTTTTCCCAAAAATCCTAGGAGCTCAGTGGCATGGTTTAACATTCAGACAGGCTTTACTCCAAGTCAGCTCTCTGTGTGCGTCTGCGTGTGTAACTCCAGGCCGGTTTCCCAGGCAACAGGGAAAATCCTTCACTCTCAGAAAATGGGAGGAGCTTTAATAGAACTGACTGACTGACAGATTCACATATGAAGTGGACAGCAGATATTTCTTCCTTTTACATCACACCAGCCACAACTCCACCAATCCAGCAAGAGACAAGCATGCAGGTTACATTTCCTTCAGAAAATGTATGGTAGTCTAATTATACATAATGTTGCTGAAGCTCTAGAAAAGTAATACAGATGTCCTGATGTGTGCTAACTTGTGGTCAGAAGGAAAGAATTTTCGAAAACCTACTGAATAAAATGCAATCACCCCACACTCAATTGAGTTCAAATCACTTGAGCAATTCTTTAATTTAAACCTGCTGTAGACCTGAAACATATGCATGTTTTTTTTTCTCAAATGTCATCCATGAACTCCAGTCTTACAATATAATTCAGTGCATACAGACTCTTTACTATTTAATTTTCAGCTCAGTAAAACATCTTTCAAGTCCTTAAAATAAAGTGCACACTTCTGAGTTCATATTATCAATATCTTATCTTTTTCAACATTTCAAGTGATGACGAGACATACAAATACATGACTTGCTGAATGAAATAAGCATGTCATCATCTTTATTTACAATATCATACACCTTATATACATATACACAAAAATATTATATGACATGTGTTTTACAATATGCATTATTTGTAATACTACTGCTAAGAATGTTTGTGGTCTTTGTATATCCATAAAGGAAGAGTTATTTTTCCTCTGTTGCTTGTCATGACGTAGTTTACATTCTTTCCCCTGTCAAATATATTTTGGATATTTTTATTTTTCCTAAAAAGGTTAGAAGATTCTATGTATTGCACATGTTTTATCCCTTGAGGCAAACTTATGACTGTGGCTAAATGAGTTAAATGGAATAGATTGTATTTGTCAGTGATTCATTACTATGAAAACAAGTTTCTGCGTGAGTTGTTTTTGTTTTGAAATCACACAAAAAAGTAGTTTAACCAGTAATCCTCTGCTATGTTGAAGTGGGAAAGATGGAAAACTAGATTCTTGTATCCATTCAGTCTTCATGTACTGCAACTTAAACTTTCCTCCACTGATATCTGTGAATGCTTGCCAGCTTCTTGCTGTGGGATACTAAAGCACTCCTCTTCCTCTCCATAGGAAATCTTTGGGTCTACCTGCATCAGATCTGTGGGCATCACAGATGGACTTCCACACGTTCCATTTCCAATGTGGAATGTGATGTTGACGTTGACATGTGGATTCGTGGTCAAAGGGTTGATTATTTGGGGACTTGTGGGCTGAGAGGAGGACTGTGTGGCCACACAGGGCTGAGGGATGATGGGATCTGCGCTGGACTGTAATGTCATTGGTTCAGACAGAGCAGATTGAGTACTGTAAAGGGGTAATGTTGACTGCAAAGGGCCAATGGACTCGTGGCTGCTGCAGCCCTCTATTTGGGTTAAAGTGTCAGAATTGCTGTTCTGACTATGGTCACTGCAAGCCTCCCCTTTTTCCAGTAGACATTGTTGTTCAGGTGATATAACTTTGAATGGCACAAGCTGAGTTTCCTCCAGATAAGAGTGACTAGTCTGCCATAGGGGAAAAAAATAATCATCAGTATCTTGTTTGGGCACAAAAACATGTCAGTCCAGCAACCAAAAACTCACTTTATCACCACTCTCGCAATTTCCATTTGCATCAATTTTAGGATGGACTATTTCAGCATCTGAGAAAACATCAGAGGCAAAATACATCAACATTTGTAAAATAATTCAATATATTATATATAATATATATTTTGATGCTAAAATAGGTTAATTGTCTTTCCTTACAATTAAATTCATTTTTTTCCCTTTTACCTCTCTTCCAGGCTGGTTTACAAAGGATCACTGTGATAATAATTATGATGAAGAGTAAAATTAATCCAATGACACCACCAACTGCTGCAGCTAATTTGGAGGTAAACACACACATCATTGATTAATTCTAACAGCTTCCTGATGAATATGATACAAATATAATACAATACATATCCAGTAACATACCTAGTGTTCCATCAGGTCCTGTGCTTGGTGACTGGCTTTTTGTTTGGGTAAAATTTGTCTTTACAGACTCACTGGAAGACATTGTGGACTCTGTTGGTTTATGTTGAGACACTGATATCACTGGGAGCATTGTCTTCAATGGAGGCGCAGTTGTCAACATAGTGTTCACATTGAGCTTTTCTGTTGAGATTAGCTGCGTCGTTTTGGGTTCATATTCACACACAGTATCTGAGGTAGAGTTGCCTTTCCTAACAACAGCCCTCCCATTACAGCTGAAGAAAGACAAAGAAAGAGGTCACAGATCTGAGCCTTGAGAAAGCAGCTGTTTCCATATGTGACTGTGCTCACTTTGTATGAGGTTTGCAGGCATCTTTGAAGGAGACTGTGTCAGAGAATGTCCCGTTGGGGCATCGTTCACACTTTACATTTGAGTCTGCTTTCCCTGTGAACAACACATAAACGCATTATATTGTATCAACCTCCATACTATGTGTAACACATTGAATGTGTCATCGTTTGCAATATAAAATATTCACCACGAGAGATCTACCCTTTCATTTTAACATCAGTTGAACATAAAATATGTATAGTTCCATGTCTTACACATGTTAAAAATGACTGGAAGGAAGCTGATGTCATACCTGGGACAGACACTCCATAGCCAACTTTACATACTTTGTACTTCGCACAGTCATCACAGTAAGGATCATTAAATCCTAGGTTACAGTACATCCCCTCCTGGCAGATGCACTTTGAATTAATGGTAGGGGAGCAAGTCTGGGCGTACTTCAGGCCTTTGTCTGAGGGTATAAACAATTTATGTGTTAAAAGCTTCAATAATAATGAATAAATAGTAACATTTAATGTGCAGCTACTGACGTTCTTTGCATGTTGTACATTTCCTGCAGTTTCGAGCGTAGTTCATGTTCACCATGTACTGTCCTGATGCACACGGTTCACAAATACTTTCATGAGCGTCAGTGCAGTCATTTAGGAGTCGTTCTCCTGTGATTATAAATTGAAAAATATATGTCACCCATTTTTATTTAATAGCACACAACAAAACAACAAAGATTTATAGTTTCTAAAATGGTTGCAGCAGTTGCTTGCAGGAAACAAAACTGGAGCTTATATGTCTCTGTATATTTTTAATATACAAAGACATTTTTAATAATCCAATTACAGCTGTAGTTTTGTAATTGATGGAAATGGCCAGAATATTGTGACTGTAGCTTCTACAGCTTAAAAATAGTCACAAGGAAATTGACTCCAGCCTCAGAGGGAAAGTAGGAAGCAGAATAATTAACTTGAAATTGAGGAAGACGGAGTAGGTAGGTGGCTTGTTACTGTTTTGAACACTTTGCCAGTTTTTACAGAAATATATTTTTTAAATTGTTATTTGTCACTATAAACAAATTGGGATTATTTTGTTTTACACATCAGTAATTCCTTTGACCAAATGCAATAATTCCATACTCAATCCCATTACATTTTATCTATTAAGAATAAATCACATTGTCACAATTACTTCACCAGAACAGGGAAAATATGTTATTCAAACTTCACGGGCAATATTGTAATTTACATGAGGATGTGCAACTGAAATAGACCATTAACCCATTACTAGCTGAACATGCAGAAACACACCATACACTACAGACTGATAGTGATGGGCTGGGGAACAAATGGTGGGTTGAGCACCTTGCTCAAAGGGACATCTTCCACATGTTTCTTAGCTGGTCCAGGAAATTGATCACTCATGATCTTTAAAACATTAGCGATAAATTGACAACAATTGACGACATTTGTGTTCTACATGTTGTGCTTTCAAAGCAAAAATGTTATAATGATGTCTTTCAACAAAAAAAGAAAATAAAGAAAACACTTCCTTTAACAATAAATTATTAATATCATTTTTTTCAAAGTTAAACTGACCTCAAAGTCAATACTTTAGAATTCCTAAACTGTGTAATACAAAACAATTTAAAGAAAATGCACCAGACTGTATAAAGTTAAATATGGTGGTCCTAGCAGGTTTACTGAACCTTTTCCCTGAACATTTTCCTCAAGGCTAAGAGTAAAATTTTACATGAACTGTTGTTTTAAAAAAAAAAAAGCTTTTTAACATATTTGGCACCCATTATTTTAGTTTGTGGACTATGTTTGCTAAAGTGATGTTTTGTTTTCAATGCCCCATGATGCTAATATTTAATTACTGTATAAAAAATATGTTTTCTGTAGTTATTGTTTAAAAGTAAAATATTTGGGGAAAAGTGCTAGATCAAAATTATCAAAATTAATAAAATATCATGAGGCCCCTTGGAAGGTGAATATAGGTTATACAGTAGAAAAATAAAATTTATTTTCATATGTTTGTATTGTATTTTTCTAAACTTTACAGTTGCCATTCATAACATTCACTGTTGTGGCCAAGCCCATTTTGTAACATCACTTTACTTTAATTGAACAAAACTTTTCTCATTTATTACTTTATTTGTGGGGTGTATTGGCATATTATAACCACAGAGCTGCTTTATGTTTAGAATACAAACAAAAAGCTGATAAATGTCTGATGCTAGTTGTCAGTAGGTGTGTTTCACACCTCCACACCCAAATTTTTGTCAGCCTGATTCTATGCTTGTGTTATCAAAGCATGGTGTCTTTTATTCCACTCAGTACATACAAGGGTATTAATGTGATGATAGTCAGGAAATTTGTGCTGTTCATTAGGAGGCAATTCAGATTTAGATTAACTTGATCAATTACTTCTGTCCTCAGAAAAAAAAGAAAAGAAATATGTATGAAGTACAGTATATGCATTTAAACAGATCTAAGTGCAGTTCTATGTGTGTCTTACATACCAGGGGGACACTTGTTGCAGCACAAGTTAGAACCATCTGGCCGATATTTTGTATTGTCACAGTTTCCATCTGAATCTGCTGCAGAGGGCAGTGAGCACACCTATTGAGAAAACAACATTAGTAGAACCAGTCATCCCCTTCTATGTAAATGAACATCTTAATAAAGATTACTGGGGGCTTTGAGCTTAAAGATAAATGTAAAACTTCAGAAATTACATGTGTGGAAAGTTTTGGCAGCCTACTTTTGTGTCTGCTAGACATTGTTCCCTGAAATGTCGCTGCTCTGTGGTGAACTCGACATGTAAAATCTTCATTAATTAATCAGTCAAATCAACAGTTTAGTCATTGGTTGACTGGTTAAACCCTCCCCTCATTAAACAGGAGTTTGAAGTAGTACCTGACCACCCACACAGTTCCTCTACTTGCCCGTTGAGCTGCAGCACAGTTAGACAGACAGCTTTTGTTCTAACTTTGTAGGAGGGACTTTTCACCTTTACCTTCCCTTTCTGTGGGGACCTCCAAAATTTCTGGGTTTCTGGCAGTTCTACAGTATATCTGTAATTCACATCCACACTGTTAGTGTCATGCACCAACGCAAACCAGAAATCACCACCTGTTAGTAATAGCACTGTACAGTTATCGTTCACACACCTGTCATGTGCTCAAGAAATGAAAGTTATCCAATGACAGGCAAAAGTTAGAATATGCTGACAGCAGCAGCGTGTTTCTCGTATTACAGGAAACAGAGGCGGCAAGCAAGAAGCCTTTGGTTCAGAAGTAGAGACTGATTTTTTTTTTTTTTTTTGTATGACCACCGGTAACCTGCAGCGTGACAGTGAAGATAAACCTCTGTAAAGCTTCTTATTATTAATTACTGTTAGTTCGAGGAAGTGAACATTCAGTTTTTTCCTTGTTCTCTTGGCTGCATGCCTGAACAAATTCGTCATCTTTAAAAGCAATGTAAAAAGTGTTGCTGCTTTACCTCAGATTCAATCTTAAACTGCATTAGATGTCATCCAACTGAAACCAAGTAATCATACAAGCTGACATACCTCATCTATCTTTACAGAGAAAGACTTTCTGTGAAACGCGTGACCACAAAAGTCACAGTGAGGTAGAAATCATAAAGTGTCTTAGGCTGTCTAACAGAGTAACAAAGCTGTAACAAAGTTGAGCACACTTTATAGAAATAATGCTTATGATTAAAAATGCACATATATCATTTACAGTAACACTCTGTAAGTTATCACTGAAATACACTTAAAACATGAAACGTTTATTTTATCTCACTATGGACTTAATCTATAGCAGTGGACACAGGAGGAATTCGATCACGAGTCTTTGCTATATTGCACATGATATATTGTACATGACAGACAAACTGACAAATATAAAGCCTACCTTGATTGCTTGTGTACTCAGCAAAACCAGTAGTACACGTATGCACGTCATCACTTCTTCAAAGCAGAGTTTAGAGTGTGGAGGATAAAGCCACCAGTGTGCTCTGCAAGGTACTGTTCATTTTAGAAACTAGCCGTCTGAGCAAACTGAAGTAATTTCCTTGAACTGTACTGTTTGTAGGAAGGAAACAAGCAGGCAGGCTGCAGCCCACATTCACCAGTGAGAGCTGAATAGTCAGTGGATTAGACCAGATTTGGATCAAACTGAAACTTGATGCTGTACTTCAGTGATGTATTGACAAACAAGTATTACCTGTAGAGTAGAAGAGTCACTGTACCATGGAGAAATATACAGTGTAGAATAAAAATTGTAGGCGCTAGATGCCTATTTTATGTTTAGCTTTGAATGTTCCCAAATGTTATATTATGTATTTGGTATTCATATTTTATCATTTGATATTGATAATATGTTTAATATTTGTAAGTTCATGAGTGATATAATTCATAATTTACATTAAAAAAACATATATACAAAGTTAAAATATGCATTTAGAATAATAACAGGAAGTTATATATTGAACCTTGTGTTACTATGGAAACACTGCGCAGGGTGCCTGGTGTGCATTTTGAGAGCAACACGGCAAGAGGGAAGTTGTAACCTCACGGTTTTTCTGACCGTGTCTTTGTGTTAGCATGTTGTGGAACTATGTGAATTTAATTAACCTTTGTGGACATTTTAAAAGCATCATTTTTTGGATTCGTATTTGTTATAATTTTGGTTTTAAAAGAAAAGTGGAAACGTGAGGATTGTGAAAGATTTATTTCTTCTTTGGATCCTGGAACATGTATCAGCCACAAAGTTTCAACCTTCTAAAGATTTACTTTAGTTTTTCAAAAATACCCTACAAAAATTGTAAAACATCTTTCCTGTAATCTTTCCATAGCATATAGAATAAATAATCTGTTGCCTTTGTTTGATTTTATATGATTTGGTGGAATGTTTAAACTTTAAGACACTGACGAGTAAAACCAGCCAATGATGTCAAATGTTCAATACCTATTGATCCACTAATTCAATCAATACATGTCAATAATTGGTGGAAAATACAGTTTGTCATCTTTTCATGTCATAACATATGATCCATTTGGAAGTTGAGAGGCGCTGTAGTTATTGTAAAAACAATATCATCTTCTACAACATTGATTGATTAACAAAACCCATGGAATTCGACCAATGACAGTGGGCGGACACACTTGATTGATGTTCAGTTCATGATAGATTTGAGTGAAACAGTCATTGTTTCTTCATTTTTCTCTGTTTTGACACAATAAACCTTTGCATTTACTCTGTTTTTATTAACATCTCCATGATTTGTGAATTAAATGTAGGAAAATACATGAATTACAGTGAAAAAAAAGTCAAATTAAGAGGATAATATCGCAATACATGATGGTAAGTTACTTACTAAAAATTAAATATGGAGATTTTTTTAAGTACCACTGAGTCTTTATGGGTTAAACAAAAATAAATGAGAAAAGAATGAGTTGATTTTTATTTTAATGTTTATATACCTACATATCAGGTTAAAAGTTCTATTATCATTTTCACTTACAGTTCTGTTTCAGTGCTGCAACAGGATTTCATGGCTTTTCAATATCGAATGTCCCATATTAGTGTTAGTAGGTTTTATTTCAACAATCATGGCTCTTTCTCTCCCAAGTGAAGTGTTGCAGCTTTTATTTGACAATAATTTAGTGTCATTCAGCAAAGTGTGAACACTCTTTAACATCTCACTCATCTTTTACTTTGAGGGAAAACGTGTACCTTTACTTTGTACCGACAAGTGCTCTGTGGTCAACATGTTAAGTTTTACAAATGAACCATGCTAAGGCAGTGCCCATTTAATACACATATGCTCTGTTTTGTTTGTTCCTGTACAAGACTGACATTTCACCCAAAAGTTTCCCCTCCCACATTCTTAACATTTCTCTGGTGCTTTAGAGGAACATTAGTAGCTCTATTGTCCATTGTGGTCTTATCAGTTTTGTCTGTCATGGTGAAGTCTAAGTTACATGCTGCAGAATTATGTCTTTTTCTTCATGCATATAAAAGTTAAACATCCATTTACGGTGTTAAGTGTGACAGTCGAAGTGAAACTTTTTTTTTTTTTTTTTTTTTGTGACTCCAGCATTTTTAGGTATAGCCTATGTACTATGACTGTGCTGAGTAATTTCCTGAGTATAGCTTTATACTCGAAGATAAATGTGCTTTGAACTTGGCACAGATTGATATAGACTTTCAAGTTTAGTGGAGCACAGTGCAGATCTACATAACCTGTCTGTGTATCTCTGTATTATTAGAATGACAATGCACATAGGAAAAGACTGGGAACAAATGTAGTTCTCACACTGTTGCTGATCAGCCCACAGAAAGTTTCAAACACTGTAATTGATTTCTGCACCCCATATGAAAAACACTGACTGATGAAATGAAGGAAAACTTATTTAACTTAACATTAGCTAAAACAAAATGTCATTTAAATCTGGTATCACCACTTCAATGTCATTTAAAGTAAACACTCTCATCAATCATATACTAATATATGAATTGTCGCTGTTGTATGTCAATTTATTGATGATCTGTCAGGTGGATGTTTTGAATTTGAGGCAAAGTTGCATCTGCCAGTCATGGTTCTCACAGTTTCCTCTGATTCACAAGTGTTAAACATATGCCCCAAATATTGAAATATTGTCAAAGTCACTATAGCAGAAGCCCAATTTGGTCAGACCAGTAAATATCAGAATAACCTGTAAATAATAACAACTCCAAGCTGCTAAATGTGTTCTGTATTTGTAGATCCACTGTCATCTGTAATGCACATAAAAATAAGTTGATACATAATATTGTTAAAATTGAATTTTCCTTAAGAAGTTTCAGGTTATTCATTATTTTTGGTGAAATGAATGTTTGTCAGTGCATATTGTAACATTTTCATAAGTTAATGTGACTTTCTTACACTAAATATTTGGATACATGTCAAGGCTATTTTTCTTTAAGCTAGTCTCATATTTCATATTGGGCAGTATATGGTCCCTGAACTAAAATGAGTTTAACACCCCTGCTTTAACTGGGTGAAAGGTTTGTTTATGGTAAAGTGAAATGTAACATTACAAACCTTTATTTTATACCTTAACACTTTGATTATCCCCTTTGTGTAATTTGAACACATCATACCCACTAAAATCAGATATTATCTTTAGAGAAGTTACTATTGAAGTGAAATCCTGATAAAAGACAAATTAATACATTTTTGTTTTGTTTTCTTGAACTTATGTGCCCAATTACTGTTACTTAAACCCAAATGTCAAACAGAAAACTTGGTAGGCAGATGTGTGATGAATATACAGTGTTGGACTAGATGTATAGGCAGTTGTGGTTTCCTGTGAATTGCAGTCGTACTGTATCATTCTCAACTCTTGTCACAGAACTGTTCTCAGTCCTAAAGTAAGGAAGTAAGAAAGGAAGTCAAAAACAGAAGCATGTATAAACCTGGAGCCAAAGCAAACAAATGGAAAGGGAAGCCCAACAGGTTGTCTGTGCAACAGATATGACTAAAAAAAAACATCCTTTATGTTGTGAAATTCAAAAAGCAACCACAAATGTAGCTTTCTGTATGCAATTTGATGTGTTAAATATATTTCCACTGTGGTGCAACATTATATTTCCTCACATACACGGGGCTGCTGACATGTGAATTGTAAATCAGAAAAAAAAAAGTCTGTTGACAGATGGTACATTTTTATCCCTGCATTACACTTTCCAAAATTTAAGGTCAGACACTTACAAATTATTGACACTCCCTTGGTTTTCTACATAAAAACCTGTTTATTTAATGTTGAAAAACACTACTGTAGCAGTCATTATGGAAATTCCTCACTGGTGTAATAAACACCAAAAGTTCAACATAGAGAAGAATCATGTTGGGTGGTAATGAAATGACACACAGGAACTACAGTGATTATCATATATAAGCAATTGTCACGTGACAGGGTGAGATGTTGTTCCTGTTTTCCTTTTTGGAGACAAGTGTTGGAAGTGGTGTCGAGCCAACAGTGACACATGTGGAATCTTATCAGGCTTCACGTGACTAGACCCTTTGTGAGTAGAGAGATCCTGATTAAAAAAAACAAAACAAAAAAATGAAACAAATGTTAAAAAAAAAAAAGGACACATTCTTACAAGATGCATCATTCACATTCAAGCAGCCTTTACTACCTCTGTGATGCTTTTTTATGAAAATTTTATTAAACCAAACTCTGTAGTTTGGCATATATTTAAGGGTCTACAGTGTCTCACCACTAGTTCCTTGTTCGGTGACTCAGTGCCATGCTTTATATTCAGACTAGTCCGCAGATCAAGGCTACTTTGTGGTGTCAGGAGGCTCTGACCTGTGTTTGACCAGCCTGACAGACAGTGCTACAGAACAGAAGAGGCAGGGTTTTAAACAAGAAACAAAAAAGAATGAAGGAATGGTATGATACATTAATAAAATATAGAGGTTTTGACCCATTGTGAACAGATTACAGATGACAAGACAGTTTCTTTGAAAAATCAAGAATTATGCAGAGGCCTTTCTCAAATACAGGCTTACTCACCGAAGGCAAACTCAAACTATCAGATGGGTCAAAGCTACAACGCCGATGAGCTTTGTACTTGTGAGGAGGCAAAAGAGTGGAGCGAGGAATGCTGACCCTTGGAAAATAAACCAAAAAATATTTTCATTTTATTGACATGAAAGACTGAAAAAATATGAAAAGGCTGTTGTCTTACAAGTAGTGAAATACATCAGGTTTATGCAATGGATCGCAACTTGTTCCACTTACATGCTATGTTCAGTCACTATGTGGTACATATTACTTTGAAACACTTTGAAACGGTGAAACAATAAAATTACACTTTTCTAGTTCTTTCCTATGATATTTGAGGACAAAGAAAGATACTCATGTCACATCACATCACAGACTGTATGTACTAATCTTGCTGGGATAGTGACTATTTAAATTCACACTATGAAGTACAGTACTTCATACTACATTATATCTATACTATATAAGGCTATCAAAAAGAATAAACATGAATTAATCCATCATTATGACAAATCTGATTAAAAATGTTAATGCAATTAACCTATCTACAGCATAATATGACATGCAAATGCAAATGGCTAGTTGATGACAGACAGACTAGTGACAGACAGAAGAGCGAACCCATAAAGATGGAAGACACTGAAGAAGACATTGGCCCTTGGCAGTTGTTTCAAGTTGTTTTGTTGAAACTGTTAAAGGTGTTTAAAAAAATAATTGCATATATATTACCTTCATTCTTGAGTATGTTTGTGCATGAAAAATGTAATGTGATAGATTAAAAATGGATATTTAATTGTAATTAATCAAAATTAATCCATATTAACCCTATGATCAAACTGATTACAAATTTTAATTGTTTAATATCATAATATCAAAAAACAAATGCTAGGGTTGTTACACATTTTCTTGCTTTATGTACTCAAACATGTCCAATGATCTTCTAATCTGTAACTTCTTCATTGTACTGGTACGTTTCATCTACACAGGTTACTTTTGGTCAATAAAATGCAATGACATAACGTTAGTATATGTGAACAGGCTCTTTTACAGAGTCAGTGAGTGGATCAAAATGACTCACTGTGAAACCCACCTTGTGACTATGTGCATATGTTACAGCTTTTGTGGTTATCTAGTCAAGACCACCTCAACTAAAACCATGTCAGTAGGGAGAACAGAGCAGATCGAAAGTGTGATAAGATCAAGACTATGAAAGCCTGAGGCTGGGCTTAGAAAAAGACCACAGGAGTAAGAGACTAAAACAAGGCCAGATCTAAATCATAGAACATCACAGGGAAAAACTTTTCCAAATATTGTGCAGATTACACAGGTAAAAATAACTACTACATGGCTTTGGATCAGAATCTGTGTATCATTCGTTCATTCATTTTTCAAAATAAAACCAAATATAACAATGAAAAAAAACAACCTGTTTATTATTATTTGCTTCCAAAACCAAAATGAAAAAAACAGTGATGCATTTTTTTTCAGTTTTCCTTTTTGTACTTAAATGAATAATGGAAAAAAAAAACTGATAACAGCCATTTCCCTATTTATCCAATTTTGACCTGAAGCAAAGTAGGTAAACCGGAAATTAATCTTAACAAACGAAAGAAACATGGCCACCAGATTTGAAGATCATTATGGAATGATCTGACACCAATTTTCTCCGTCGTCATATCTTCAGGTCTTAGGGCAGACATGTTCAAACTATTCCACATAGGACCGGTGTGGCTGCAGGTGTTTGTTCCAACCAAGCATCCACAGGCTGACCTCTGACAGCACCAGTGTTTTCACAGTCATCAGACTTGTAGATCACTAAACCTTGAACCCAGACACAGCAGAAGTGTTCATAGCTGCCAAGGGACCTGAGGCTTTCGAGTTATTGTACTGTGTAGTAATTTATACTGAAAACAAGATCGTTATCTAACAGCGTTTAGGTACAGGGTGGCAGAGTCTGGATCCCTGCACCAGTCGGAACTGGTGAATAAGAGTATCTCATATGGGTCTATATCTTTAATATTTCTGATCTTCTCCAAATACCTTTGCTTAGCAGTGGCATTGAGCTTCTCTCTACAGGGCTGACTTGCTTTTCCCACTGCCTAATCAATAATCTTGATTTGCTCTTTCCTGCATGTAGGTATTATGCTCTTGCCCAATGTCCATAGGAACCGATGGCTGGTAAGTTCAAAAGAGCGCAGCCTCTCAGAAATATCTCCTGATATGGCGTGTGTTCTCATTCCTACTTAAGTAGCCCCAAAGCCACACCGATCCAATCATGCTAGAATCATGCCAAGTTAGCGTGACGCACAAAGCACAGGCATAAGAGCAGCTGCAGCACACATGCTAATGTTTGGGCTGCAGCTGGAGTGTTCCCTCAGGAGAAAACTTTACAGAGAACTTGGCTGACTGGGTTACTGAAAAGTAGAGATGTAAAGGTGCACATCAATACAATATTGTGATGTGATTTATTTCCATATCCCAACCTTTTCTATATTATCAGCTAGCCCACCTTAATTCAGTACTTTGATGTGATACTGGCTGATGTAATCAGAATACAGAGACAACTTTTAGACTCCCTGGTTTTTAGAGATAAAGGACAAATAGATTGCCCATAATTATTACCTTATTAGAGCTGGTTCAGCAGTACTGTGAGGGTGTGTGGATTTATGTCTTTTGCACACAGGACAGCACTCCTTAGAATTAAGTGGGACTGGAAACAGCCTGCTGTTAATCCTATAAGAGAAAGTACCTAGACAAAAATGAGAAAGTAGACATAGATGAATATCAAGCAGTCATGAAACACAAATATTTACAGAAATGACACTTCTTACATTGATGAGTGTCCTTGTTAGTGTCAGGGTTATTCTTGCCTGATAGCAACGGCAAGACTGAGAGACTCGCCTCAGAAAATCTGTTAAAAAGAACCAATACTTGAAGCCATCATCATTTACACGTACAGAGACTGTTCAGTCACAGCCAAGTGCAATCAGATGAAAAATACTTACTCTGCTTGTGGGCTGCCTACACACTCATTTTTATGGAGAGATCGAAATGTGTGTAGTTCATTGAAGAATTCATCAGAGCGGTCTATCAAGGAATCGTCAGCATCCAGGACACCTTATAGAGAACGGACATTACGTGTCAGTGGTCCATTAGAAGACTGAGTCAGATTGAGAGAAGGAGGCAGTAAGATTTACCTGCTATCCAGTCGTATCCAAGTAAAGGCTGTAAATGATGATGGTCTGAGGAAGGAATCTCTGCACATTCATCAGACTCAATTGTGTCATCTTCCACCTCCTACAAAGATAAAGAAATTATATAGAAAATGAGAATTACAACTGTACATTATATTACATGAGTTCACATAATTCAGGAATGCTTCTTTAAAATTTGAGAAATACCTAAATCACAAAATTAAGATGATTCCTCTGGAGGCTTTTCATGCTCCACAAATACCCAGAATGCAACCTTTTTGGTTCTTGTAATACATTTATTGTGACTGTGTTTTTCTAGTCAAATGTTACATACAGTTTTAGTAAAGACAGCATATTTTTCCGTTTACATCTTGTCTTCATTTCTTATAGCTAAATAACATGACAACTAATGGTGTATTCATAAAATGTATTAATACTATTTATTTATTTATTTAGTTATTTTACACATACAACCTAGTTACAAATTTGAGGTAAAATCCACTGAGCTGTACAATTAAATGACAATATTGATCAAAATAACAGCTTTTACAGTTGTACATTTGCAAAAAGCTTAAGTTTAAAGGTTCAGACTTAGTAGGATTCAGGGTGATCTAACAATAGAAACGGAGAAAAAAACCAGCCTGTGTTTTATGGTTTAACTTTATACGTTTGATTTGAAAAAAAAAACTCTTGTAAAATAAAACTCTCAACATTTTCCTTAACAACCAAAGATAGGCTCAAATCAAAACCACAATTAACAATGTGAATTTGTTGCCAAATCATGCTGGATTACATCAGCAGTTGGAAAAAATTGAGAAAATCATTCATGGTTGTTTCACCCACCCTTTTTTCACAATGATTTTCCAGATAGGACTTGGTATTGGGTGTCCTGCTGCTTTGCAACCTCTCATGGATTGAAGGATTTCTGTCTCTGACAACATCTGATGCTGCTGTGCGCTCCAGGGATCCTCTTCTGTGATCAGAGGCCAAATAGGGTGTAGAAATACTTTGCTGGATGCTTTTGAGTCTCTCACATGTATCTGGTAGAGACCCAAACAAACAGACTGATGTAACCACAGGAAACAAACCCAAATCTACAGAACAGAAGCTGAAACTTAAGAGACAGATAAATCAGTTTCTTTATATCTCATGTAGGACACTAAAAAAGATTATTGATCAGACTCACAAATGCTAAAACTCATAGTTCCCACAACCCATAAGCAATTGTTCTTCTCGTTCTTTCAGTGTAACATTTGAGTTTTATTATACATGTTTCTGTGCAGAATTTAACAAGCATAATAACAATTTAGTCTAATAGCATCACAATTCCCTTCATGACACAGAAGACAAGGCTGACAAGGAAGTTGTGTTGTGCAAGGACTGTATCAGCATTTTTGTTGTTTGTCAAATTAAGCAAAACTGCCACTAGAAAGCAGTGAATTATAGATTGAAAAGTAGTGATACGGCATATTCCAAACAGTGGTAATCAATGGTTAATATTAGGCTTGTAAACTGGAAATAATCACTTTAAGGAAAAATAGTTTGGGAAAAAATTAGCCCACATAGCTTTACATCCACATTTTTGTATATGCATTAATCAGTGTTTCAGAGGTTTTTTTTTACTTAATTATTTATTCTGACTAGAACTTTCCATTCAACAAATTTCCATTTTCTCTGTCCAATCCTTTATCTCAAACATGAATGAAATCAGTATATATATATATATATATATATATATATATATATATATATATATATATATATATATATATATATATATATATATATATATAGGCTTTTTGTTGCTGCAAGTTCAATACAGCCACCCAATTTTTGTTGTCATAATTTTACTGGTCGGGTACTTTACTGTTAAGGTTACAGTATACATTTCATGTATGTTTTTGCCAGGTTTTGCTTGACATTTCCAAAAAATAAACTGGATCCATGTCAAATGTCGTTATTTTCATCTCAATGTTTTCAATACATGTCTGGAAGGATATTGTGAATGGGGGCACTATGGAAATAAACCTGTCTCACCAGAATTTGAACTATAAAAGCCATTGAATGTTTAGCTCATCCGGACGAAACCGCAATGAGCTACTGCCATCGTGATTTGTCCTTCGTCCGTCCATAATTCACTAAAATCGCTTCTCCTCCCTCAATTCTCAACAGATTTTAATTCTGATTGATTCATTAGATACATCTAAGCATTAGGCAAAATTTGCCTTTGTAAACAATTTGTTTACAACTATGTTTCTTTTTCCAGTCTTTCACTAAAATCTCTTCCCCTCCATCAACGGACTTCAATTCTGATCTATTGAACGCCTCCCTTTTGTTGATACCAAGACATTACAGCTGTGAGGTACGGATGAACACAGGACCATTGGCATCATCTTTTTATTTTGTATTGAAATTGAGCATCATATTTTTTTCACTGAAATTAAGCAATTGCTTTTTTGATACTGAAATTAGATATCTAAATATTTTGTAATATATCTAATATATTTCACTCAAATGAAATATTTGAGTTTTTTGCTGTGAAATTAAATGGCAGATTTGTTTGCTATTAAATTAAGTGGCTCAGAATATTGACACAGCAGCCGTACTCCAAAACCGGGCGATGGAGGTACGGCAGTGAACTGCGCATGCGCTCCGACCCTAACCCTAAACACTATCCCAACATCTAGCATACGGTTGCCGTACGAATATCCAGTTCGAATTAAGTATCTGAATTTTTCAGCACTCATATCAAGCATCAGATTTTTTCACTGAAATCAAATATCTATCTCTGAATTCCATTACGTTCATAAATTTAGAGGGGAAAAAGATGCAAACATTTAATGGTTTTCTAATTCAAAAGTTGATTTGACAAATTTACTTCTTCACAGTACAGATATGTAGGGGGAATGTAGTTGTTTCGTACCAATCGTATACGGGAAAAATATTTTCACCAGCCATTAAAGCCCTAGCAAATGTACAGATCTTAATATGTATCGATTAATGAGTTTGAACATTAGCTGCTCCAGCTCTATAAAAGAATTAGATTATTAGCTAGCTAGCTAATTTGGGCAGAAGGAAGAATTTAATACACAACTGCTTGGTATGCAAGATGTAAACAGTTCGATTACCGGCGAATTTCACTTTAGTTTTGCAGAGCTCGGCCCTGGCTGGACCCCGGTTCCTGTCCGTGAGGGTCCTCATCTCTGTCGAGTGACTCCCCTCTCCTTCGTCGTCCTCTCTCTCCCTCTTGCGGCTCTGACTGCTGCCGCACACATGTTCCAGTTTCTCCCGCTGCTGTCGGAGTTGAATCAGCAAATCTTTATTACGCTCTCGCAAAACCTCCAGTCGTTCGTCGGAGGACATTTTAACAAAAAGTCTATGGTCTTATTTGTTTTTGTTCGCAGCGACCACACCAAGTTTGAGACTGTGATTTTAAACAACCTGACGCTCCCAGCTCCATAACAACCCGCTGACAACAAACGTTTGATTGGTTGTGAGCTCTTTACCCACAAGGCCATGCGACAGGCTGAGGCGTTTCTTAAAGAAACAGATCATTAATTTGAACAGGTGAACAGAACGTAACCAGCAGATGGCGCTGTTTACCTAAGCGTTTAGTACAAGCACAGTTTCCTCTTCTGTTCTCTTCTAATTAATATTTCCCAACATTGGTTGGGAGAGAGATTATTGTAATCACCATGTCTGTCTGTCTGTCAGTGTGTCTGCGGAGACATATCATGCAATAAGTCAATGAATACTTGAGATATCACTTATTATTGGCACAAAATAGGGGCGAGATTAGGCATTCTCTGAATATTTGTTCATCTTAACATTGATTAGTTTAATATCATAAAAATAACGAATACACGAAGAAGAATTTATTGCCTGCCTAATATAAAATGTCCAGATCAATGTATAAAAATCGATAAACAAACATACAAATTATAATGACATAATAGCAATAAATACCATTTTAAGCACTTTCATGTTTTCAAATAAAAAAAGCAAAACAAAGTAATATCATATTTTTACTGGCACCAGTAAATATAGTTACAAAGTGTATATGCAGATGGAAAAAGATGCAATGCTTCCAAGTAAAAATTAGCGTAGTTGAGTGATAAAATTTAGTATTTTGCTCATCTTCCATTGAAAGTGTGACAGTTATGAATGAAGGTAATGTTATGAATAGGAGTAATCATCAAAGTGAACATAACCTTTGTTCATGTGGATGCCATATAACGGCTTTGCCAAAGACTTGATAAATTGTGCAAAACTAAAGTACTCAAGTGAAGATTCTTGGTTAATTTCTCTCTTAACAAGGGCATGATGTAAAATGAGCTCTACATAATATGTCATGTCAAGTACCATTCATTAATAAAGACATGAATTAATAGAAACAGAGCATAACTAATTCAGTTTCTCATTTACAATCAGATCAGCCCTGAAGAAGATTGATGTTCTAAAGGTAACACATTTTTTAAAACAAGGCACTCAGAGGTAGCAGACCTCCGCCAAGGCTTGATAACGCAACTAATGATGTCAAAACATAACACGATGGAGCCATAGGTGTTGACCCATCTGATGTCCAAAGGTGAGATGATGTCAATGCAAAAAAAAACCACAATTCTATCTTGTCTGACCCCTGAGATATTACCACTAATGTGTTTTAACTGTTGACTTTTAGTGTGACCTTGACCTTTGACCTTAATTGCTCAAAATCTAATGTGTTCTTCCTTAACCCATTATCTATCATTCCTGAAAAAAAAATCCGTTCAGAACTTTTTGCGTAATCCTGCTGACAAACAGACAAACAAACAGACAGACAAACTGCCCCAAATTTAATACCTCCTTGGCGGAGGTAATAAAGATATAATCTGCTGAAGACGTAACAAGTCCTTGAAGTACACTTGAACATAAACAGTACCACCAGGCTCTCTGAGAGAACAGAGACAAAATACTCTCGAGAAAACCATATTTGGTAGAAAGAGGGAAGAGACGACAGAGTTCAAATACCTAAAATGTCCCCCTTCAAAAGATAGCAGGACAAAATAATAAAACAAGGAGTACAATGAAATAGATGGTGTATTTAGAGCAGTGTTTACACACAGGATAATTCTCCACAACCATATCAGGCTGGGGTGGTTGTTAATGGAAAAGGAATGAAAACTTGAAGTCAGAGTTTTGTTACAGCGATCTAAAACCTTCACATGTTTCCACACTGAATAGATCCCAAACACTAGCAAACTTTAAACACATTATGAGAGCACAGGGATGTAGTTTTCATCACATGAGCTCAGAAGGAGCTTATGGTGCTGCTTAAAGGAAGTGTGAGACTTCTTTGATGCTTTGATAATCAGCATCTCTTTTGTTTCTTCTCTTTATCAGTGCAGTTGGAGGACTCAGAGTGATGTGCATACACCAGCAAATTATAAATATGTACGATGAAGTTTGGAGTCCTGTGCTGTTGAATTCATCACTCACCAGATGTGATGCATTCATCACCATTTAGTGTTCTGGATCAAGGTGAGTTTTAGTTTCACAGAACATACAGTATTTCTATATGCTTATGTAAATATTTATCAGGGTTCAAACAGTTAAAGGCTCAAACTCAAAATACCAGGGGACAAATCTGTAAACCAAAAGCAGTTTATTTTTGTAGTTTAATGACCTCTTGTTTTTATGATATGGCAAAGTAAAATGGCTCTGCACATTATGGGACTTTCAATAAACACTGGCTCTACAAACCATACACAATGTCATATAATGATCCCTTTTCATTGAAAAAGTATGACAGATTTCTTACAAGACCTGAGAAAATAACTATAAAACTATCCAACTATAGCTTGAAACACTGTAACTAAGGTGAGATCAAACTGAAAGAGTAAATAAAAAAGCTCTTGTTAAGATTAAACTTTACAGATTTTCCAACTGTTTACTTGTTGCACGCTGTAAGATGATGGTCTGACTGTTTCTTCAAGGACAGCCTGTGCTTGTATAAGTGGAGGCTGTAATATTTCTTCTGCTGTGTAACTTGATGGCATTATTTACATTAAACCTGTCCATCCATGGTGGCACTAATGATAGAGTTACAGGTGGTTCAGGGTCACAGACATGATAATATGCCAGATCCCCCGTGGAGTGAACGGTGTAGAACAGAGTGGATGAGTTTCTCTTCAATATTCCAGTCACGGCTCATTTGCATTGAGAGCTGTCCAGGCCAGTCCAGTATGATTAGCTGACCACAGCAGTGTGGAGGTGCAGCCCATTATCATTAAACGGTGCCAGTCATGAAGTCATACCCACCTCCCTGTCTCTCTGATTACATCCCTACTGTGAGGGTCCAAGCAATTACTGCTTGCCAACAAAACGCTTCAATGTTCATTAGGTACAGATAATGGACACATCAACAACAAAACACAAAGAAAACATTGATTTACTCAAAACGTCTGCAAAAATAATAATAACAAAAATAATATGACCTAAGGAAAATTACCCTGTTGTTTGTTTGAGGATAATCTGAAACCTGAAAACTAGGCTCATGTATGAAGTACCACAGAGTTATGTCCTTTCCTTTTTTTATGGTCTTGTGATGGGAGTCTGGTATTGAGCAGTTGGCTGTAGCTGAAGTACAGTAAATCCATAAAGCAATACACCACACTGTCGAGGTCAGTAACACAGACAGACATGCATCGCGTGTGTGTCTGTCACTCTCTTTTACTTCACCTTAAATGAAAAAAAAAACCACACGGCCAACTGAAGAGGCATTCACTAGCTAATTTTGGTGATATAAGCAGCATCCGCTAGCTCACCTGAGTGAGCAGCTGTGCAGACAACACACTCCTTTTTTCCAAACATGATGTGGGCACTGTGGTGTGCAGCTTGGCCACTGCCTTAAATTTTTGCACTTAATATAAAAGTGAGAGACGTGACAGACGTCTAGACAGTCTGGTTTTAGAGCCGTTGGTCCAGACAAAATGTGGGCATATGTTCTCCTACTGATGTTGTGCAGTTAAATGTAACAGAAAACTCTTTGCTAACGTTAGCCTTTGTTTTGTTGTGGTTAAAATGTTAATGCTTGTATCTTGTCAGTGGACATTGTTACATTGCAGTGAACTTTAATACAAGTTTCTCATTGCTGGACACACATGTGTCCGTGTTTTTTTTTTTTTTTGTTTTGTTTTTTACCTGCGCGTCTGTGTTGTTCCTCACCTGACAATGTGATGACATTATCACAACACGTTGACTCAACTATGACTTTATTGACGAATGAGTCCACTTGAAAAAAGTCGTTAATGCCCTAGTACTAATAGTACTAAGAGTAGTGGCCGTATTCACAGTAGTAGCACTAGCACCAATACTTTTCACCAGTGCTTAATTTGTAAATCATAAGGTAGCGTAACATAAAGTGAATATGACAGCACAGTGATGATGAGATGGACAGAAGTCCCGGAACACACATAAAAACACAATGTACAACAGCAAGTGAGTGAAAAATTGTGCTGTGGCACTTAAATGCCTCAATTTCAGACAACAGCCCTATTATATGTTATTATGACAACAATTAACCAATAATTAGGTTAGCTATATTCGTGGCTGTGAGCCCCTCAGCCAGGGTCGCTCCTCCAGAGGGGAAGGACATTTGAGCCTGTGGCCGTGGCTTTAATGGACATCTCAATGATCAGTAACTTCAAATGGTTAAAAAAGGTTAAATGTAGAGAAAAAAATAATTTGGGCACGAACATAAAAGTAGCACAAGTCGTTATGGGTTAAAGACTTGATATGCTACTGAAATGTGCTTGGTTTTCTTTAATTAAGGTATTTAATGTATGTTGCTGTTGAACAGTGGAGCTCCTACAGGCTTTCATTTTGGGATAAGGAATGTGTTCATGTATAATTAAATATGTTTATCCAATCAGAATCAATCATAGACTTTGTTTAGAACATTAATAATGATGGGCTTGTGTTAGATTGTGTAAATGTTCAAAAGAAGCAGCTATAGCATAATGGTCAGTTTTGATTATGTTTCTGTATGTGGAGTTCAGGCATCATCAATTCTTAATCAAGAATAATAAGAGTCAAATAACACAATGGAAGTTGTAATAAAAGTTATACTGTACAAGTCCTGAGGCTGTGAAAGATTCATCATCATAAGTCAATCCTCACAGAAGAACTAATGCTTATTAAGTTCCCTTATGTGACTGACAGAAAAATAAAGTTTGACATCCAGTTGAAAAGTAACCCTGTTAAAACAGATTTGAGCAAATATCCAGGGACAAAAGAGTTTGGACTTGTACAAACCACACGGTGTGAGGCTTTGAAAAGAAAACTTGGCTTTAACGCATGGTGCAGTGCTTGAGGCTATATCAGCTTTTTTTTATCTGATCTGAAAAGTCTTACTTCACTCCCTTTTTGCAGAGTGGTCGTTGTCACAGTGGGAACATGAGAAAGCAAAGAAAATAACCTGGAGCCAAGGTACACATTGACCCTCTATGCTCTGTGTGTGGTTTTTCTGTGTATAGTTCTGTTAAAAAAAGTGGAATAAACAAAGAAAGAAAAAAGAAACTATTCAACTTTTGTACTTTTTTCCCCACCAAGCTTCTTATATTTTTCTTGAATTGAGTGCCACCACATAAGAACTGTTTCAGTGAGACTGTGACAAAGCACAAGAAGGTGATGTAATATCTCAGTGAAAGACCATCGAGGAAATGTGATGCACAGAAGATGGGTTAGACAGAGAAGGGTGACGAGCCCGGATGGTGAGGGAAGTGCTTTTGCAGATAACAAAAGGGAATGGGTCGATTGTCCTCACTGTTTTAGCGATAGAGGTGGATGCCATTAAGATAAGGAGGATTAGACCTGTCACACTGCTGTCCAAGATGTTTCAACCTGGAGGATAGGTGGAAAGGCAGACACCAGGGGGTCTTTTCTTCACTCTGATGATTTTCGCTGGTTTTAGAAGGAAGCTAAATGTTGATGATTTACACAGCCGTACAACTTTATTCTTTTTTAACATTCCTGGACAAAAATTCCATCATTCCATTCCAATGTATTATAATTTAGCGATTGTAGCTGTAGAAAATGTACTCCATGATACTGTTTTTTTTGTTTATTCACACTAATACTACTACTACTACTACTACTACTACTACTACTACTACTACTACTAATAATAATAATAATAATAATAATAACATTACATTTCTATAGGGCTTTTAAAGGCACCCAAAGGACTTTACATTATTGATCAATTATTTCATATTTCCCTTCTGGTGGTGTTAAACTACATTTGTAGCAACAGCTACCCTGAGGCAGGCTGACAGAAGCATACCAAACAGCCCTTCCAACCACCACCATTTATGCAGTTTGAGTTGCACTGGAGGCAAGAAGGATGAAATGAAAGACTAAGGCAGAGTAGGTTTCAAATCGCCAGCCCTTTGGTTATTGGATGACCCTTTCTATGTTATGAGCCTAGGCTGTTGTGTCTTGTTTTGTCTTATTTTTTGTCAATTTTTTCTCCTTTTTCTGTCGTTGGTGTCGTGGGCTTTTATTTTGTTATGTTCATGTTCACAGTTTCTCGCTTTACTTCCTGTCACTGGTGTTGCCCCGCCTCATTCATTCCCCTCATCACCTGATGTGTCTCACCTATTTGTCTTGTTATGTTTGAGTTTGTTACAGGCTCGTGGTAAATAATTTATGAGCGTTTCTTCTTGTCTTGTTTTCCTGGCTTTGACCTTGTTGGTCTCTTGGTTTTTTGGATTCTGGTTTTGTCTGTTTGGTATTGCACACCCCTGTTTCATGACCTTTTGCCTGCTTTTTGACCCTGCTCCTGCCTGCCCCTCATCTGTACTGCATTGGACATCAGATTGCTGGTTTGACCCTTTCTGCTCCAGGGTAATGTGTTTGGGATCTTCTCTGATTTTGACTTCATGTATTTTTGATCTTTTTTTGCCTTTGTGTGCTGTGTCCCAGGTGTACTCATGGAGGGGCAGATTCCCAACGCAGCGGACCACATACCACAGCGAGAATAAATAGTTGTTTTTTCATTATTAATAAACATTGTCAAACTGTAATTTCTGGTGTGAATCATACATTTGGGTCCACTCAGTATTCAGAGCCATGGCCACTCAATAAATACATAACTGACAGCGATATTTACCAATCACTGATTAGATTACAATTTTTTACATTTATTTATAAAGTTTATTTGATAGGGTCAATGTAAATGACATAGTATAACTTCTACCTGTTTCAAAAAAGTTGTAGAACTCATGATTCACAGAGAGAGATTCTAGATATTGCTAGTTTCCATCTCCAGTCACTATTCAGGCTTTTAGTAGAGAAAGAAAGAAATGCAAAGAGCATTTAAGGTTGCATAAAACGGCATACTATAATCATATATATATATATATATATATATATATATATATATATATATATATATGAATAAAACATATGTTAAATATTTTCATCAAAATTGCATATTACATAAAAATCAGCATTTTCCAAAAGCTTGCATCACTGATTTAGCTTTAGCCAGCTAGTGACACTTTTATTAAAAGGTGTTTTTTATGTCTTGACTACATTTTTTATTTCTGTGGCCACAACTACTAATCTGTTCTGTGTCTCAATATAGAAGTGTGAAAAGATTAAACTAGATAAAACCAGATTAGATTAGACAAGATTATATTACATAAGCCTTAATTGATCCCACAATAGGGAAATTACAACCGTCAAAGCAGCAGCACGTAAAGAAGTGCATGGATAAGATAATAGAAAACAATATAAAATAAAAAAATATATAATAGTGATAAAAAAGCTGTTTGGTCCCATGAAGAACTCTGTCACATACCAATAAAACTTCAAAATGTCCCACAAGTCTCATATTACATTTTGTAGGACACCAGTCCAAAGTTTTAAGCAACTGGAATGTGTTCACTTTGGAAACAAAATGCAATTTTG
Source organism: Siphamia tubifer (assembly GCA_020466265.1). NCBI lineage: Eukaryota > Metazoa > Chordata > Actinopteri > Kurtiformes > Apogonidae > Siphamia > Siphamia tubifer. The sequence continues at coordinate 28,652,791 of CM035787.1, read as the reverse complement.
CCTGTATTTCACAAAATATTAGTGGAAAAATAATTCATTCTTGTCAGTATCTCTGGGACAGTGCTGATAATATTTATAAATGAAAACTAGTATGGAAAAAAAGCCTAAATCTCAGTAAATTCAAATGAACAATGTGTGTTGCTCATTTGTTCAGAGATAATTGCAAAAACAGAAGTACAACGTGTGTGTGTGTGAAAAGATAGGACATTAATGCACACTTGTATGTTTCTGTTGCAGATCGTCGTCTCATTGTCTGAACCAGTTTTATCCTCACTAGTGTCACACGACAATGTGTGACGGCGGGGTACACCCTGTATGAGTCGCCAGTTCACCTCAGGGCACATATATAGACAAACAATCACTCTCACATTCACACCTATGTACAATTTACATTAAGCAATTAACCTATCAGTGCATGTCTTTGATGGGAGGAAACCGGAGTACCCGGAAAAAACCCACGCAGACAACATGCAAAGTCCACACAGAAAGGTCTGGCATGGGAATCGAACCACTGAGGCACGAATACGAACCACTGCACCACTGTTCCACCCTGTTGCAGACCCTGCATAGGGGTTTTTTTAGGGTTCTTTGCTTTTAAATGGGCTTTCTTCCCAAATAATTTATTCCTCGAGCATTTATGCTCAGCCATGCCTGGTTTTGCCTAAGACTGAAGAGTCACCGGTGAAAACATTCACAGTGAAATCAGCAATCATGGGGTAGTCAACCATATTACACCTGGAAACAGTGACCTAATGGAGCCTGATTTATAAGACGAGGACAGAGACCATGAGCTTTGCCTGAGCTTTCCTGCCTCTTAGTTAGTCAGCAGTGGGTCTTCATTCTGGGACTTTTATGTCACTGCTGTGCTTAATGGCCTGTGTGCTTCTCTGAGGCCTATTAAACACATGTAGTAAATCAACAGAGGAAGAACATGCCAGTGAATCACAGCCTGTGTTTCAGGTCAGCAATAAATTTACCTAACACCATCGAGCTGACGGAGAGTGTGTAGAGAAAACTAATACTGTCATGTCCAACAGACAGACTGCCTTAGCTGTGTCAGAAGGAAATCAATGCCATTATTTCAGCCAGTCTTTACCCGTCTTAGCAAATCTTCTTCATATGATTATCTATCTATAATTCAACAAATCTTTGTCTGTAGTGTGTCCGGTTTATCTGTGGAACGCCTAACACCTGCACAACTCCACCAAATGATCCAAAATATAGAGGGTGACTTTCCAGGGCTGTGGTAGATTGCAGTGCAAAGTTTCACACCATTATGACATACAACAAAAAAGATATTCAACTAATTTCATCACTCTTTCTAACTTTGCTGCTCTGAGCATTGCCGTCCACATTGCCTAAGTCCCACCTCCTGATCTGGCTACAGCTGCGCCATAGTGCATTACTAATGACAACTAATTGTTATGGGCTTTCACAAGGTCCCTGTGACAACATCACAACTGCGTTACATGTCGCTAACAACTTCAGTCCCCCCAGGAATTCGCTGACATTTTTTGTCATTGTTGCAGCAACAGCAAGTTGAATTGTGACTGAGGCTACTATTATGGCGCATTCGCATAAGTTAAACAAGGTCCGTAATTTACTGAATTAATAGGTGGAATGTCTGATTCACCTTCAACTTAACATTGCACCAATCTTAATGACTGTAGGCTACATTACTATCTGGCTCATCACAGTTCAGCTTTATCATTTCACTTTTAGACCCTTTTCATTCATTCTTGGTTTGTTTGTTGTTAGCTGTAGTTTAGTAGGCGGACACACATTGCCCAGTTTCGTGCTTTTTGTGCATTCAAGTCTGAAAGTACACAGTGACATTTGAGTGCTGGTTGAGCGACTGGTGGTTCACTTCATGTAATGGGTGTTGATTGGTGTGGGTGTGCGTGTGAAGCTGCTAGTGCTAGCTACCTGCCACCGTAAGCAGGTAGCTTGCTTGGGCAAGATCTCATTTCTACCTATCAGTGACTTATACACTTTCAAAGCCACCAAGTGTCTCATTGTTAATGGTAAGGGTCCTCTTTAACTGTCACTTGAAGTGGCGAGTCATTTCAAGCCTTTTAATATTTGATTAGATTCAATGGTTTGAAACTTTTATCTTCAAGGCAACTAACCCAGCAATTGCAAGAAGCATCACAGCTGGTGACATTGCTATTGTATGCAGATTCGTTTCAGTTTTTAAAAATGACAACATCAGTTAACACTTGGGACATTATTCATATGACTTGTCTGTTTGCTGACATATGATTGGATAGTCATACATAATATTTAATATTTGCTTACGGTTAAGAAACCGTAATGGGTTGAATTTTAGACTGCCACTGAACTGTCTGGGGCGACTACTAGTTTCAACTAATAACAGAGCCACGCTATCCCACAACCTGGTGTGGTGTTAGAACGCTATCATCTTTGGAACTGTTTTACTCTACGTAATGGGAAAATTGGTTTTTGAGCGGCATGGGATTTGTCGTTGCAGTACGACAAGTGGCCACTGGGAAAAATCGGCACATCTGCCGAGGGGCGGCGCCATATCCAGTTCTCTTAATACACCTATGGTTTGACCTTTCAAGTTTGCTCAAGGTCAAAAGTCATGATGTTTTACACCACTGAAAATAGGGGAGATAGAATCACAAGAGTGATTTATAGAGGTTTCCATCAGTGTGCCGTTAACTGTGATAAATGGAACAAGCAACAAAAGAACCATGAATTAGCATGTCCTTTGACTCATACACACACATGTTTCAGCCTCGTATGCTAGTGCTATGGACATGGATAGACAAACTCAGTTACTCGGTTAACAATGCTTAGATTAACCTTCCAAAACCCATAAAAAACAAAGTTTTATGTTTCAACCATTTACATTCCACAATATAATCACAGTTTATCACAATTACCTGAAAACATGGCAGATTACATTAGCTTTTCAGGCCTTTATCCAACTTCTAAACTTTTGGCCATTAGCTTCAGGAACTAACTCATATGATTTTAAGACTGCTGTTTTTACCATCTCATAGTCCAGAGTAGCTTCACCACACAAAGCTGAATAGGCCTCCTGGGCTCTCCCAGTCAGAACACATTGAAGCATGTGAACTTTATCTGAATCTGGCCAATTTTTAGTGTCTGCAATGTGTTCAGAAAGTGAGAAAAAGGAATCAGGGTCATGTTCATTAAATTTAGGTACCAAACGCCAGTTAGCAACAACATCAGTCCCCCCGGATGCACGGCCATTAGGTGCACTAAAGCCTTCAATAGATATCTTGCCTTCTTTAATCAACTGCAGCCTGAAACATTCAACATCTAACTTCATTCTTTTCATTTCCTGCCTCAGTCTCTCCAACTCTAATTACTCTCCTCTCTCTATACTTCTACAAAACTTCTCCTGTTCAAACCGCAACAGTAACAACTCTTTTTGTTGCTCAAAAGTTAAGTTTGTAGCCTGAACTGCTGGTACAGACACTGAAACAGGTTTTGGATCTGCCTCCATAGCTCCTTCAGGTAACACACCTTGGTCATATAAAGACTTCAAAATTGTCTTCTGAATTTCAACTTCATGACCCTTAACATCAACAGCAATGCTATAGTGATGAGCCACTTCCAATAATACATCCTTTTTATATTTATTCAGAAATTCCAAAGTGGGCATCTTAAAAAAGTCTGACAAGGAAGCCATCCCCAAATGTTACCAAAATCACTGAAAAATACTTCTTAACAGCTTTAAATGCACTTGGGCCAGTGTTTCCCACAACAACGAGCTTCCCCCTAACTGCCTAACTGAGAACTGGCTAACTCAACCCTCTCTTTGTGTGGTTTGTGGCATATATTTATGCACTGCATTATCTGTAAGGAAGTAATGACTCCAGCCTGTCAACCCAGGAAAGCAACCATTATATGGTGACCCCCTGCAAAAACAGATGTACTCCCTAATGAGCAAATGCTCCCCACAAGAATCACCATATAAAGACAAAAACACAAACGGACACTGTCCTTATTGGAACCACCTTGAACCTGTTGGGGAAACCTCTGTCAGTGCGTCAGCTGTAACAGATACAAACGGTCCAGCCTTTAGTAACAACAAAAAAAGCACTTGGTACGTCTCCCAACAAACACAACCTGAGTAAAAGCAAATCACTACATACCAGACACAACTACTCAGGCAACAAAGCTTAGCAAAGTAGTCTGTAGCTAAACAACTAATCAAATCTCCAATAGCAGAACTACCAGACCAAAAAAACCTGCTATTTCAATTACAATTACAGCTTCATTAACCAAACCCAAATGGATGAATCCTCACTTGTCATGACGCAGCTCAGGAGGTCACAGCAAAAGAGGGAGACAACACCATGGCAAAGTTTTTAACAGCAATTATTGACCTAAGATAAAGGCAAAACCAATTTAGACCAAATCATCAAATTAGGCAGTTTTTTATTTACTGAATTAAAAAAAAAAAAAAAAAAAATCAGAAAAGGGGCCGCACAGTGGTGCAGTGGTTAGCTCTCATGCCTCACAGCAAGAAGGACCCTGGTTCAAATCGCACACCAGACCTTTTTGTGTGGAGTTTGCATGTTCTCCCCATGTCTGTGTGGGTTATTGGTAGGTTCTCTGGTTTCCTCCCAACATCCAAAGACATTAGGCTCCCAGTGACCCCCGCAACCCTAGTGAGGATAAAGCAGGTTCATATGACGAGACAATCAGAAAAGCCTATTCTTGGTTTTCTATCTGTCAGTAATAGTAAGTGAGTCTCTATGTCCACCCATTTCCCCTTTATAGTCCATTTGGTTTTTAGGTATTGACTATGTGACCCCCAATGGTTAACAGTAGGTCAAAATCTATACATACAAAAGACAGAAAAAGTTTGCTCAAGGAGCGCTACCTGGACTCAAAAAAAGCAATAATTGTAGGATATAATGATGAATGCTGGTTGTACACCCCCTGGCCTAATTCTTCGGTCAGAAAGAATGCAGCTTTCTAGAGATTGGGTCTTTATTTCTCATTTATTTTATTTGCATCCAGGTAAATCTGCTGTCATTAGGTTGTGTGGTTTCTAAACAAAGACAAAAATAAAAGAAACAATAGAATGCTATGTATATATACACATATACACACATACATATACATACACATATACACACATGTATATATATGAAGATAATTAAAGGAAATAATACTGAATGCACAGCAACAATAATAGGGTGATAAATAGTGCTGAGATGTTCTATAAAGCCTTAAACACACCACCGGATATCATACTACCTTATTTATTATTGAGTGCAGATAAACACAAAGTGTAGTATTTCAATCATAATATTGCTAAGTCGAAAAACATTCTAGACATTTTAAATACGACCTTAGAGCAGACTAGAAATGAAACAAGACTTAGCCAGGAAATGAAGGTACTTACATATACATTTACGCACAACAGCACTGAGAGCCATTCAAACGAGGCATGAAACCAAGGATGCGGCGACGTGGCAAGGAAACCTCCGTATGAGTTTGCTATCACACAGCTTACGTGCATTCGGAGCTTCTTAAAGGGGTGGTGCTGCACCTCCTTAAAGGCACAGTATTACATAATGAATGACATAAGGTCAAATTAAACAGCAGAAGGCAGATAATTTTGTACAGCCGCCCCCAAATTTACAAGGTAAATTTGAAAACAACATAAATTAACTACCCATCAGATCTTAAACTACGGGGCCACATCGCTGGTCATTTCAGGTAGCTCAATTAACTTAGCCACGGGTCGTAGGTACGTGTTACCTTTGATGTCTACCGCGGCAGTCCGGACTTTACCGTAATCACTAATGATGACCTTACTAACCCTTCCTACTGGCCACATAGCTCTTGGCAGCTGACTTTCCATTACCAGGACGACCTGTCCAACCTTGAGGTCATCTGACGAACCCTTTCATTTCTGTCGCAGTTGAAGGTTGGGAAGGTATCTCTGGATGAACTGACTCCAGAAGTGGTCAGCAATGACCTGGCTATGACGGTAAAGTCGTTGTCCCAGCAGCAATTCGGGTCCATACAAGGCCTGTGGTAGAGAGGCATCCCGCCGCCCCATAAGGAGCAGGTTTGGCGTAATTGGGTCGTCTGATGACACGTAGCCCAGAGGTTTTGAATTAAGGATACCTTCGACTTCCACCAACACAGTGGTAAGGACATCTTCGGGAACAATTTGATCATGTAGTACAACCTGGAGAGAAGATTTAACAGACTTGATCTCTCTCTCCCATGCTCCTCCAAAATGAGGTGCACGAGGTGGATTGTATCTGAAAGCGATACTCTGTCGAGCAATCTGTTCCCTCAGGGAAGGTTCAAGTTGAGAAAGGGCCTCCTTGAGTTCTCTATCGCCTCCTCGAAAGTTAGTGCCCTGGTCACAGAGAATCTCAAATGGCTTCCCCCGTCTCGCTATAAATCTCCAGAGAGCAAGGAGGAATGAGTCACTGTCCATATGGCACAGGAGGTCTAAGTGGACACATCTGGTAGTCAGGCACTTAAAGATGATGCCCCACCGTTTCTCCCGTCTCCTACCCATTCTGATTACATAGGGGCCGAAACAATCAACCCCAGTGGACCAGAAAGGGGGTTTATTTAAACGAAGCCGTGCAGAGGGTAAATCTGCCATTTGGGGAATGTCCGGTTTCTTACGCCACTTGCAACACTCTGTACACAGCCTCTGATGCTTGCGGATGGCTTGACGTCCACGCAGTATCCAATACGATCTCCGAACCTCGGCATAGACTCTTTCTGGTCCTGGGTGAAGGAGACGGTGGTCATAATCTTTAATCAGTAGACGGGTAACCAGGTGATCAGGTGGTAGTACGATCGGATGAAGAGTGTCATCCTCTAGATCTTCCGCCTTCCGAAGCCTTCCACCCACTCTTATCAGTCCATGGTCATCAAGCTTTGGTGAGAGGGAGCTCAGTCGGCTGCTGGTTGGTATGGCCTTTCCAACTTTGAGAGCAGTTACTTCTTCAGGCAAGCTCTCTAACTGGGTTCTCTGCATGAGAGCCAGCTCAGCAGCAATGCGTTCAGAGGCGCTTGGGGGTGTTGAGTCTGCCCCATGAAAAGCCTGATGTGTGCTGAGTAGTAGAGTAGTAGTATTACATAATAAATGACATAAGGTCAAATTAAACAGCAGAAGGCAGATAATTTTGTACAATAATAATTAGAGGTGCTCTATTGGATGGGAAAATAGCAAGACAAAAAAGAAAGAAAAAATTCCAAGGCACTCTCTTATAAGTGAAAATTAAAAAGCCTTTATTAACTTGGTTTGGTTACAAAAACCTACAAAAAAAATCTTATAAAAACCCCAATGCGTTTCGGCATCATAGCCTTCACCAGGGAGTCAGGAAATACAGAATTGAAAGATGAACATTTTGGTGCACTTTGGAAGTTAAAATAGTTCAAAAGTTTCATCCAAAATCCAGTTTTGACCTTTATTGTGAACTTGACCTAGAGTCTTCACATTTGGCCTTCAAGGTTTTGATGTCAATGCACAGTACTCTTTGCCTTTCCCAGAAGGTGGTGGGGTGGGGGTGGGGGGGCAAACCGACAAAACAATACCCTCACCTCCTCTTCAGGGTAAGGGTAAAATTAAAAAACAAACTAAATAGCTGATCCATAATGTAACATCAGCCTTCTACCTCCTTCTACATGAGACTTTCTCAGCACATGTTTCATTTTCTGGCACAGGCTTTTAGAAAAGTTAAACAGCCTTCTCCTTCAAATACATAGCATCTATCAACAATAGCCTAATTAAAAAGCTTTCAAGCTTGTTTTTCAGATTCACTAATCACTGAGACAGTCCAGTATTTGTTAATGGGCTGTGTGAGAACAAACATACACCGCTTTACAGAAAATAAATCTCCAATAATTGAATTTGAGGTTCCCTACTTGAACATAATTAGACTTATGACTGCACTTCTGAGGATATAGTTTATTGTGAACTCAGATATGTACTGCACAGTATCTATTAGAAAGTTATGCTAAAATAAAAGTAATTTTTTAATCCAAAAGCTGATGACTATATGGTACAACAGGAGACTTTACTGCACAAACACCAGTGAAACACAGTAAGCAAACAGAAGGATGCATGTGATGAAGAGAATTGTCATTTCGAATAAAAAGGAGGAATGAAAGAAAATGAAAGACACTTCTTAAAATTACTGATTAATTTTTCCCAGTGAATGAAGGCTTTTTAAAACATTCTGATGGAAATGAGCCTTTTGCCAAGCGTGGATAAATTTACATTTTATTTTGATGTAGATCAATTCAGACTGTTCCTTCTCAAATAAATAAATTGAAACCGAAGAAATGAGATTCAAAAGGATGCATTTCTTCAGCTTCTTGTTTAGCTGCTTTCTTTTTCCATATTATCAGCATAAATTTGCAACAGTCAGAACATTTACATGTGCATGTAAGTTGAGCTATTGGTACTAATCGAATTAAGCACTTAACAGTAGTTTCTCAGAAATCCATGTTTACATGTGCAGAAAAAAATTTGAATTAAAACTGGAAGCAGTCTCTAAGGCCTTCGCCATCCCTCGCGCCTGCCTCCCCATGCGACGTCTGAGTCAAATTTCAGCCAAATCGGTGTTCGTATGTCCGAACTACCGCCATTTTAATAAAAGCTCATTTCTAGGAGGCGCTGTAGTACAAAATCAGAATGTCTTGAGTTAAATGGATGTAGACCCGGGAAATAGACGTCTGTGTCAAATTTCAGCCAAATCGGTGTTTGTATGTCCGAGCTGAAGCAATTTATGTAGTGGTAATTTTTCCCAAAAACTTTGCAAATTTGCGACAGCGTAGCACAAAAAAGATGCAACTTTTCCAAATAAATTGGATAGTGTTAAGATAGACAGTGTTTAAGAAACGGGTGTGAATTTTTGGGGCTCACTTTTTTGCACATTTATAACAATATTTGTCGTCTTAGAGCAAGGGTCTCAAACTCATTTTCTTCAGGGGCCACATTCAGGATGATTTAATCTCCAATGGGCCGGACCAGTAAAATGAAAACATAATAACCTATAAATAATGACAACTCCAAATTGTTTGTCATTATTTCAGTGCAAAAAACAAAGAAAAAAACATTAAATTATGAAAATATCTTTATAAATTAGCCAAATGCAACAAGTGTTAAAAGGTGTTACATTTTAACAATAATCTGTCTCAATTTATCATTTGTTCATGTGTTTTATTATGGGTCAATTCTACAAAGACACTAAAGTTTTAGTAACAGAAGAAGAAAATGGTTAAAATTTTGTCTAATTTTGTCTAATCATGTTTTTGGTACAGGATTGTTTGGAAATGTAAATATTTTCATAATTTAGTATTATTTTTTTGCAGTTAAACAATGACACAAATTTGGAGTTGTCATTGTCATTCATATGAAAAGAAAAAACTGAGAAGAAAATATGGGGTTATTTAATAAGTTATTATGCTCTTCATCCCACGGGCCACATTGGAACCATTGGCGGGCCGCATTTGGCCCCCGGGCCGCATGTTTGAGACCCCTGTCTTAGAGCTATTTTAAATAGTTAAATCCAAATATTAAATGTTACACCTAAATGTTAAATACTAAGCCTAAATTCTGAATGTAAATGTTACATTTAAATCTAAATATAAATGTTAAATATAAATATTAAATCTAAATGTAAATGTTAAATCTAAATGTGAAGTGTAAATGTTAAATCTAAATCTAAATGTTAAATCTAAATTTTATATCTAAATATAAATCTAAATGTTAAATTTAAATGTTATATCTAAATATAAATCTAAATGTTGTATCTAAATGTTAAATCCAAATATAAATGTTTCGGGTGAAACTAAATATTTAACTAATATGCAAATTCCGCTATGGCCACAACAACCAGCCACTAGGGGGCACACTTTCACTAACTTTGACATCATTTGCTCAGTAAGCGCCTTCTCTTTATGGTTGCATAGCAACGTCGGAAGAGCCGTTCTAGCGGCGATACAACATTTTTCCACTGGGGCGATGGCAGCGACAGCAACCCTCACAGGGCTACCACCACAGGCCAGCTCGGTAAGTGTCTATGTGTTTACTAATTAACGTAGCATTGGATTCGTGTCAAGGCTAATTTAACTAAACTAGCTACGGCAGCTGGTGGAGATGTGCCCTAGGGTCACGGCTAACGGAGGCTACTCATGGCTCCAAATTAACGGTGTAATAATTATCTTATTGGAGACAAAGGTTCACGAGGATGTTATTTAATCATAAAGGTGATATTACCATGTCACAAGAAGTTTGCCGGGCAAACAGACCATTAAGGTCTTTAGAAGCACTCGAACTTTAGAATTAGACTAGCTGGTCGCTAATGTTTTATTTAACGTGAGAAGACGATGTGGGTGATGCTGCCAAGACACCGTTATGAAACGACATCCTTGTGAACCTTTTTCTCCAATAAGATAATTATTACAGGCCTAAAGCCTAATTATTAAGTCAGGTACGTTGGACTCCCAGACACTAGGTGGCACTACATGCCCTTTTGTGTTGATCTTCTTCTGGTTAGGGCCATGGAAGAATAACAATAACTAAACAAAAGCAGCAGATTTGAAGCAGACATAGAAGAAGTGTCAACAACACTGAGCGAGAATATGGATGAAAACGATACAGCAGCTCAGTATATTTCGTATGCACTGTATACCGTGATTTATTATACGTAATGTGCATGTTGTTATGTTGTGTTTCTGGTCACTTCTGGAAGGGGGCAAGTCCAGGCCATTGTACCGTAAATAGTTGCAGTTCCACCTAGGGGGCGAATGTGGACAAGTAGAAAATGAATTGGGGTCTATGGGGCTAAATGACTAAATTGATACTTTATAAAGTATCTGTTCACAAGATTCCAAAGATATTTGTTATTTTCATAACTTGGCTATGTATTTTATATCAGAAGTGAAAGTGAAACTTACTCATGTGCATTTGGTGACTTTTTTTCCTGCAACACATTAGCATTCAGCTAATGGGCGCTGATTGGCCAGAGAAGACTTGCAGCTGTTTATGACCAGAACCTGTGAACGTGTCCACTTACACTACATAGACTATAGCAGTAAGTGCAATAATGGATATCATTATTTTATGTTATATAGTATTATAAACTTACATAATGGTCCAATATAGCTTCTCAAGGCCAGCTGACAAGGTATCGGCAGGAAAAAATGGAGATTGCCATAAAGTAGTTTGTAAAGTGTGATGTCATACGCATAGCTTGAAATGCCATTTGACACAAAAGGGTAAACATTTATATATTACAGAAATATGCATTATTTTACTCCTAGTATCGAATGCAATATTAAAATTGGCAACCAAAAATGTTATCCCTAGAACCGAATAACTCCAGGGGCTCAGCTCCATCGAAAGCCATTCATTCTGTACTTGTCCACAATCGCCATCCAGCTACAGTACCACCTGGAAGAGTTCTTGAAAGTGCTCATTGCCCCATATTAAATGTTCTGTGATCGAGCTAAGGTTGGGTGGCATTTAAATGCATGGAGAAATTCAATTAGAATCGCATCATCTGACTTGGTTAGTCCGACTTCTAAAACTCCAGTTTAATTCAATTATAGTCTTACTCAGGTGTATACATGGCTTTGAGAATTTCTATTTTAGATGGACTAAGGCAATAATTCGAATTTCTCTAAGTGCATGTAAACATACTAAGTCACCTGAGTCTATATCACATGTACAAGCATGGCATACATCATCTGCTTTTAATGTAATGTGCCCAACACCATGCTATAGAGATGACTTCACAGTTCAGAGGAATAGAAAGTTTTATGTCTGGTTTCATGTCATTTTTTGGACTTTTCTTAACAAGGTCTAAGGGACTACACACAGAGATATTTCCCAATAAATCGCAGCTTCAGGCAAATCATAAATGAAAAAATAATATGGTGTACATTATACAGAAAATTATTAAGAGACCATTTTTTGCAGCATGTTCTTTATTTTGTTAAATGCAGGATTTAAAACAGATGCTGAAATTGTTACTTAGTTTGAGAGGTAAGATGACTCGTTGAATTGAATACATGAGGGGAAACATCCTCTCTGCTAAATAAAATCTATGAATAAATTATTAACTCAGTTGCAAACCTCGACTACCCACTGTGTTTCCGTTCATCAGCCATGTTATTGTTAATTATGTGTAATTTTTTTTATTAATAAAATTTATATGATGCTTCATACGATGCAAAAACGGAATCTTTGACAAATGAAATGCATGTTTGTGCTCTACGTTTAGTTTCATAAATGCTATTTGTCATCCGTGTTGTTTACGGTTTGGAGTGTAGCCTCTCATCATGTCTGGGCAGCAGCAGCACCTGAGCAACTGGATGGCTTCAGAGATCAGCCAATCACTGCAGCTGCCACTCTGGCTTTATTATCAGCTAATTAGTGCGGGTAATCGGGCTGATAATGAGTCTCCGTGCCAATGCTGCTGCTTCCATGTGACTCCAGGCTGAGGTTCAGATCCCACCAGGAGCAACTAAGACCTGTGTTACAAGTAGGTAGTGCTGCGTGTTTTGATAGTAACAGAAGGAACTCCATACATTTTTGGCTACTGGGATAAAATAAACACTTATCAGAGGTTTAGAAACTCTGATACTAGATTATCTACTTGCCTCTAGCAGTCTGACAAAACATGCTTTGTTTGTCTTATGTCTCCATATCTCTCAAGGCTCCACATTCTACTCAGCCTGACTCAGCAGCTGGGGACACTTCACAGCTAGAAAATTGATACTCAATGTGGTTGTCCAATACTCCGTTGGTGCCTCTTAACTTTGTCAGATAAACAAAAACATACTACAGCCCACATCAAGGCACACACACACACACACACACACACACACACACACACACAGAGAAATGTCCTCATCAGAATCGTGCAATCAAAAATAATCCAGTACTATCACCTCCCATCTGCTCCTCTCCTCTCCTCTCCTCTCCTCTCCTCTCCTCTCCTCTCCTCTCCTCTCCTCTCCTCTCCTCTCCTCTCCTCTCCTCTCCTCTCCTCTCCTCTCCTCTCCTCTCCTCTCCTCTCCTCTCCTCTCCTCTCCTCTCCTCTTCCTCTTCCTCTTCCTCTTCCTCTTCCTCTTCCTCTTCCTCTTCCTCTTCCTCTCCTCCTCTTCCTCTCCTCTGCTCTCCTCTCCCTCCCTCTCCTTTTGCTCTCACTCTCTCGGCTGCCTCACTCATTCCCTGAGCAGCACACTGAACTGGATAACGTCTCCTTCAACCCGCAGCACAGACTCATTTCTCTTCACACCAGCTCTGAGTGGATGCTCAGCAGGGGTGTTTGAGATATTAGCGGCTGTGGGAGAGCGGCTCAGGGACTTTTATCATCCATATATAAAGGTAAGCTTTTGGATCCTCTGATTACATGTATGCTATTAAGTAGGTACTAGTGAAGTACAAGTGAGTAGACATGAAGGTGGATGAAGACGCACCAAAGTTATATGCCTAAAGCTGTAACCTCTAGGGTTTCAAGTCATTTCAGAAGACAGATATACACTTCATAAGAATATTTCTTTGATTTACAAATGTTCTGGTGTGTTCTTTCATGTAAAATGTGAGGTCATTACCAGATATGAGAGTCTATGTTAAGTAGCTTGGTAATTCAGTGAAAGTGTGCAGATTTCTGGCATAGTTTGACCTGTATGTTAATCCTGTTTTGTTTGGAACACAAGTTTAGACAAACAGCACGACCAGTCACTGAACAAGCCACTTGTATTCTTAACATGAGCAGGACAGACCAGTCTCACTTACATGATTTTAATTTTGATTGTAGCATGACTTTTTATGTTTTTCCCTTGTTTATCTAGTGGGAACACTAAATAATCAGAAATAAGTAAATGAAGTCACTCATTCACTAATGAGGTGTTTACACATGTATATGTAGATATATGTAGATTTACATGTCAGGTTGTTTCTTAACATTTCTAAACACAGAGGTTCAGTTAGCATTACAGTACACCTGATATGTTGTACTGAAAAGTTTGCACCAATGTTACTGCTGTGGTTGACTGTAATCAGGGATCGAGAATCTTTTGGCAAAAGAAAGTCATTAGAAACAGCAGAGTGATTTGTACTTTCCATCTTCTAAGTTGCCCAGTAACACTGTGTGAATGACCATCTGCAGAGGCCTGTGTTATATGGTGGTGAATGAGCACAAACCTGGAGTGTGTCACAGTGTTTTAGCTGAAGAAGGACGAGACCCTGGTTTACTTTTGTCACTGCAGCATTTCCTTTGTTCCTGTGCTGTTTTGGTCACGCATAGATGCTTGAGGTCAATTCCTCTCATGGCACTGAATGGCAGCAAATGCTTTAGAACTTTTTTTTGCCATAAGTTTTGCCTCCAGTGTGAAATACTTATCTTAACCAACTGGATGCTGGTTTGTAATTTTCTTATTGTCTGTTATTTATTTATTTTAGAAATTTTACCTTGGGATTACGGTTACCTCTTTGGGATTAAATTATCATATATATATATATATATATATATATATACACATATATAAACTGTGCAACACCATAACTATAATGATTAACAGTGACTGACCTGAGGAGTTAAAAAAAAAGTTTCTGCTTTGAACTTGTTATTTTTAAATCTACATTTTGAGGCTATTAATGTTGCATAGACATTATCTACCTTTTCTGGACTGGAGACCTACATAACTATGTATGTTCCTAAATATGAAATTCAGTAGTGCTGGAGGTTTAATAAAACTGGGGTTAATACAATATTTAAGCCATTTTAAATGCAAACAACTTATTGATTAATAAATGCAACAGATGTTTTGCACCAATGCTGATCGCATTTAGTCGTATTACTCAAACTCTTTAATATTTAATGTTCTTAAAAATGTTAAATTATGGATTGCAAGTGACTAACAAATTGTTTTTACTTTTTAAAATGAAATCCAGGCACTCTAGTCTGAATTTTTGCTGTGTCTGGAAAAGCTATTGCACTATGGATTAAAATATTATGGGCTGGATAAGCCATGCCCCTAATATTCATGGGTTTTGTTTACAAATCAGATGGAAAATAACATGTGTGACTATGTGTTAAGTGTCTTTGAAATTTGGGAGAAATTAAAAGAAGCTTGATAAAGACCTGCAATAAATAAGTCGCTCTAGACTGCACAGTATGACATAGTCCCTATAAAGTGAGGCGTTCCTCTATTATAGTAAACCAGGGTTTTGCCTCATAGATTCTGTTTCTGTGCAGCATGAGGATGGCAGTGAAGCTCTAACAAGCCCCTGTCTGCTTTTCATCACTGCAGTGCCAGATATGTGCCCATGAGTATTTATCAGGATGGGCTAATGGGACACAGCAGTGTGAATGTCTGATTTACAGCGCGTCCCCTGTCAGGCTTAATGATAGGGCAATGGGACTGGTTATGGAGGAACAGGTGCTGCAGAGTGAATAGATGCAAAGCAATGCTGCTGAAAGCTATGGGTGATTGTCATTTTGCCCTCTGCATAAATGCTCATTTGGAATATTGTGTTCACACATAGATAATTATTTTGCATAGAAATTGTCCCTCCTGAAATAATCTTATAGCTAGCGGCCTAGTGTGTGTGTTCAGGGAGGTGAGGTGATGGGGGTTGCACATTTCAAAAGGTGATTGACAGTAAAAGTAAATGTACTAGTTAATTGACATTTTGTTAAATTGTTTCCTGCTTAAATGTCACATTCAGTGCAGACAATGACTCGAGTTATATTACCAACAGCTGGACCTCAATGGTAAAGTCATACTGTGAGAAAGGTATATTGAATGAGGCTAGTTCATTTAAAAAAGGGACATCAATATTTTTACATTAGTGATGCATCATGCATAGATATTAGAATTGAGCCATATGGAGAAAAGTATTATAAGAACTGTGGGAGCTGGTTCAAAGTGCAGTAGTTTATAGACTGTAGTTCTGTGTTGTAATGCTTGGTAAGATTATGTCCATTGAGAGTTGGCAAAACTATTCCACATCTGGAAGAAGAAGAATAATTACAGTGGCATTCAAGAAATAAGAACAAGAAATAATAAAAAGTACAATAACAAGACACAAGAAGATGAAACATTCAATTATATACAGTAATAAATCATATTGCAGTAGGGTGTTTTTGAAGTTATAGTTTTTTGACTCAATAATTTAGGATATTTACTCAAAGGTATGTACTAGAACCAAATTTTCTTTAAAAAGTGTCTTATAATTCATATTTTTAAGGTAACAAAGAGCGGCAACATATAAAAATCCATCACTAAACTCAAAAAGAGTTTTCTGTAGAAAGGAAAACACTGAATTTAAATCATTTGACACTTTCCTAATAAATCTCCATATTTCCTGTCATTTATTTAATATTCCTTTCGCTTTCAGGTTCCTTTTACAGTAAATTAATACATAAATCAGATTTAAAAACACATCTAAATATGTGAAAAATGTGCCACAAGTAAATAATTATAACAGCTCTGAAATAACACATTCTTACTGTAATAAGTAGTTACTTGAGGAAAGAATGTGTAATGTGACAACCTGTTTCACAATATTGATGTTCTAGGTATTCAGCAGTTGAAGCTCATTCACTGCATGTCAGTAGGCGCACAGTTTACAGATGGATCACTGCACAACCCCCCCCCCCCCCACCCCACACACACACAGTGGTAGCTCTTTGAACCATCCCACACTGTAACAGTGTGTTTCCTGCAGAGCCGGCAGTCAGGAGAATGGGCAAATCTGAAAGCCAAATGGATATCATGGAGAAATCAAGTAAACCTGGGAAGCGTCGTTGGACGGTTGCAGAAATTGGTCTGTCTGTGCTGCTGCTTTTGGTCAGCTGTGCCTTGGCCGGGCTCGTAGTCCTCTACACATCAGTGGTGAAAGGTAACAGCTTTGTTAGCCTCAGTGTGGAAAGATCCTGATATGACAGATGACAGCTGTAATGACAAGTGTCTCCTTACTCTTTTTTTTATTGTTACTGCAAGTAAATAATGACAAAGGAAATTAATTTGATCCTTACTGCCTCCAAAAATGCCCATAACATGTTTTGTGCAATAAATACCTGAAAATGATATGTGAAAATAAACCATAAAATATATTAAAAACAAAGACTAACCTGAGTGTGAAACTGAAGAAAAACAACTATTATTACAACACTGCATACACAGTGTGTGTGTGTGTGTGTGTTTTTTTTTAATATTATAGGTCAATAATATTTGAAATAACAATGTTTTATCACTACTTGTCTTTGACAATATGATGTTTCACCCAACTCAGAACAATCTGACAGCCCAAGTGTGACAAGTGTGTCAAGGAGCTCAACGCTTGAAGGTGAGTATCAGTCAATTTTACACTTTTGAACAGAGCTCAGGGTAACAGAGGCAGAGCGATAACCAGTTTGTTATGTGTCATATAAGAGCCTGCACCACTAATAGTCACAATTTTACTGTAATTCCCTTTAGTGCCTGATCAGCATTGTCACACAAAGGTGGACAGAGGACAGTATCACTGCTGACATAGACTTTGTCACTCACACACAAACTGTGCACCTAAGCTGTTTAGATTTACCTCCATAACACATTGATCTGACATAATTCACACAACAACATCCTCTCATTCTCAGCTGATGTGTTATGTGTCAAATAGCCAAGATTGTTGACACTGATTTCTCCAGGGCAGCAGCATCAGTCCAGCCAGGATGTGTGTACAACTGCTGATTGTGTTACCGCAGGTGAGAGGGAGATCCCCCCCCCCCCTTATTATACCCCTTATTGCTTTGTTCTTTTTTAAACTTATTTTTACATGACATTTATTTTGGATCTTGCATTCTAGTCTCCTCAACTTGACCTTGCTGTCTCTCTTTTCTCTCTCTCCATCTGGGTGTGTGACATCTAAAGCTGCTCGACTTTTGCAGAACATGGATAAGTCTGTGAAGCCTTGTGATAACTTCTACCAGTACGCCTGCGGGGGTTGGCTGGAGCGTTATGTCATCCCAGAAACCAGCTCTCGTCACAGTGTCTTTGACATTTTGAGAGACAAACTGGAGATTGTCCTCAAAGGTCAGCTGGCACAAGCAAACAGTATCATGGTTGTGGATTTTAGTGGGTGTGCTGCAGTTCTTGGAGCCATGCGTTGTTTTCATTCAGGGAGGAATTAGCTATGTGTTTTATTGTTGCAGGTGTTCTTCAGACAGAGAATGGACAAGACAGGGATGCCATCAGGAAGGCCAAAATTCTTTACAGCTCCTGCATTAATGACAGTAAGAAAGCATTTTCTCAGCGTGACAATAGGTATTTTTTTGTAAACAGAAAGAAATACAGTCTGTTTGGTCTTACATTACAAACAGTAGGAGGTCTGCAGTTTTCGGTGGTATCTTTCCCACAGGTCTCATAGAACAGCGTGACTCCCAACCCCTCCTGAAGCTCATTGACAGTATCGGTAATTGGCCTGTTGCATCTGATGACTGGAACACCACTACAGGTACTGTGGAAATACCTCGGAATCATAATCTGATTAATGTCTAGTTCACTCTGCAGAAACAGGCAAATGCACAAACGCAGCACACTCCCACAAACAAACACTCATGTTTCTACAGTCTGTGGAGCTATATTTGTACTCAGTGATATGCTTTGAGTAAAAGCTTGGTTGGCGGGATCAAGAGGATGGTCATGGCTCTTCAACCGAGTAGTCAGGTGTGCAGTTTGTGAGTGTTTTGAGTGGGCAGAGGAGCAGCCACTCAATTAGTCTGTGAAGAAGGCTTTAAATAGTCTACTGTGCTCTTCCCAAACCTCCTGGCTCTTGCCACTTTAATTAAATGTAATCACTGACGATGGCTCCCACTGAATTAACCACGCATACAGATTCACATCCCTGTTAAATGTGCAACAGTGGCAAAGAGGCAGCCTTCTGTATTAAATTGTTCATTGTTCATTAAATATCTAATATAAGTGATTTTTTTTTTTTTTTTTTTTTGCAGAGGAAATATGGAGTTTGGAAGACACACTTGCTACACTTACAGCTCAATTTCATAAGAAGGTTGTGATTGACTTGTATGTGTGGACAGATGACCGTGACTCTCGGCGCCATGTCATTTATGTAAGATCATTAATAACAATTTAAAATAGTTTTGAAAAAAATTTGACCATGACAAAATAACATGGACTCCGCCCATGACAATAAAGCATCCATTCCTGTATTCTGTTAGATTGATCAACCTGGACTTGGAATGCCATCAAGAGATTATTATTTCAACGATGGGAACTATAAAAAGGTCAGGTCTTTAATGGGAATTCATTCAATTTCTGCAATAACTTTCCTTTGTCTTTGGATAATCCTAAGTACCAAGGACCTTGTTTTTGCTACTGTTGGGAAACTTATGTAGTTTATGTGACTGTACTGCAGGTTCGAGAGGCCTACCTACATTTCATGGTTTCTATTGCGAAAATAACCAGAGAAGATAGGAACTTGACTCAGGATGATGACCGTGTGTGGGAGGAGATGATGCAAGTTTTGGAGTTGGAGACAGACATCGCCAATGTGAGTGTCAGCCACAACAGGAAATGGAATTATGGGAAGACGGGACTAAAGAAAATTAGTGACAAGTTAAATAATGGGGACCTTCTCTGATCCAAGTAAATGACAAAACCAGGTCATATCTACTGTGGACTTAGGAGACCAGCCAAGCTTTTACCTGGTTTTTGTGCCTGTCGAGAGCACAAAAACAAATGCTTGCTGATGACGAAATGTAATGTGTAAATATCCATCATCACTTTATGGAAACTTTGTCCTTCCTGTTGCTGGACAGGCCACATCTCCAGCAGAGGAGCGTCAGGATGTCACCATGCTCTATAACAAGATGACACTCAGTGAGCTCCAGAGCACATTCAGCCTTAATGTAAGTATGATTTTATTATATGCCTTATATGATATATGAAAAATGTGCTAGTTGGTTTAAATCTCTTGTAGCGCAGCTTTAAGTAATGAGATGGATTTATGCACACATTTAATGACTCACCACCTAAGTGTGAAGCCAAGTACACATACTATACAATGTCTGTGCTAATATCCAGGTTTCCATGGAACCTACTTATAATAAACTGGGATCTTAATATCAGTGAGAGGGAGGTTTGGAAAAATATAGTTTTTGATCAAGGTTAAATCAAACTGACTCTTTCTATGTCTCTCTTTCTATCGGAATTCAGACAGATGTCAAACAGGACTAGAATGTTGCAGAAAGCTGCTGAGTTCTTCACTCTGTTTAATAGAACTGATTTGCTTGTAATTCTGGGTAACCAAGTGCAGTTCATTGCAGTAAAAAACTTTCACATTTACTAAAGACTTTTGCAAGTTACTTTAGGACCAATTCAGCAAAAATAATAAAAAATATATCGAAAACATTTGCACTAATTCTTCTGTCAGGTTTTGTCCAGTTATATTTGAATACTATTTTATCTTTTCATTCCTTCATCTATGATATTCTGAAACCACAAACAATTGGTAAGTCTGGTTAGTATAATTGGCTGTTACCATGGTAATAAAGCTCTTAGTTAGGTCGATGATAGGGTTTTTAACTTTTTAGTCTTGACCAACTAACATTATATACTTACCGAAGAGCAAAACTGTAACTAGTCAGATCAGTCTAAAACACTCTTATGAAACAAGCCCAGGTAACCATAGCAACATTACATACATGTAATTTTACCTGTCCCTTACTTGAATTGACTGTGAACAAATTGAATGAAGGGGTAAGTTAATCTTCAACTGCTGCCTTGGTCCATCAAATACAGTTGTGGAAAAAAATATTAGACCATCAAAACTCCTAAACTAACTCCTGCAAGTATTATGTGATTAAAATAGACAGAAAATAAACCACGGAATGCCTAAAAGCACTGCTTTTGTCAGTACAATGACATAGATATTGATGTAAGAACTGAAGTGATTTTGGTTATTATCAAGAAAACATGGAAACTGGAATGATATCAGCTCTGAAATTAAACTCTTATGAGCTATTTTAGTTTTTATTCTACCAGACATTCATATGAACAAGGAATTGAGAAAAACAAGGATGATCTAATACATTTTCCACAGCTGTAAATGTGATATGAAGCTGTGAGGTTTTCTTTAAACTGCATTAGAAAAATCTTTACTTCAATCCATGACAGTGACAGCTTGTTACTGATCACTTTATACACAGTTTATAAAGGTACCAAGTAAAATGTTTATATTTATTGTGTCCTTTGTCTTTCCTAGGGTTTCAACTGGACACGGTTTATTCAAGGTGTTCTTTCCAGTGTGTCCATTGACACTCAGCTGGAGGAGGAGGTGGTGGTGTACAGCTCTCCTTACCTTGAGAAGATGAATTATGTCCTCTCCAGACACAGTGTCAGGTCAGTTAAGGAGCACAATCCAGAGATATTTCATCAACACAGAATTCCTACAATCCCAGTAAAACTGTTGTTGTTGCAGAACTATGCAGAACTACCTCACCTGGCAGCTCATCATAGACAGAGTGAACAGCTTGAGTCGCCGTTTTAAAGATGCCAGGGCCCGTTACAGAAAGGTGAAACAGTCATGACCTTCTGTATCAGAATAAGAAATATTAACAGATGTACTGTATTTTCTGGACTATAAGCCACACCTGTATATAAGCCACATCCTCTTTATTTTTAAAAAATATAATAAAAAAAGAATATATAAGCCGCACCGGGTTATAAGCTGCAGATATCTATGTTGAAAAATCAGATATTTATTGCGTACAGAACGATTTTGAACTGTAAATGTAGTTACATATATGAACCTGAACAGATTTTTTCCTAACGGTGCCTTTTAAGACGACAGCAACTTTGCTGATTAAAACAGAACAGAACCAAGAGAAAAATAAGCAGGATTTACCATATTTATCTTTATTTCTCCTGTGTTTTAAATCACAAATCACTTTAATTATCTTCACTGAAACCCATGAAGTCATCTTTTTCTGTGTCAGCGTTGAACAACCTCTGAAGTGCTTCATCACATCTGTCTTTATGATGAAGGGGAGAGGATTTGAAAAATAATTAACAGTTGCTGATTTGTCATATGTGTTCTATGGGGAGCTTAAGTCTCCACCCCTTCAGAGAGGCTCATGGGACATGAGATCGGAAAATTAATGAATGGTATTCAATAGGAAATAAAATGCTAAAATTGTATCTGTTTTGTCATGTGCCCTGAATCACACACATGTTGTACCGCATCAATAATTAATGGTAATTATTGATGTGCGTTTCAACAGCTTCTGTTAACCAATGGCTGATTCATTTGTGAGTAAAACCCCTTAATAATGTGGACTACATGCTTGGCGCGCATGTGATGTCACCACAGACTCGCATTGTAGTCTCTTACTAAGCCCACATAAAACGTAATGTCACATTTGCTTCCCATCAAAAACGGGTGATCTGCCTATGCCGCATCAAATACTTCTTATTAACTGCTATCATATGTGAATTTCAAAACACTTGTCAAATGGAATCAGAATTTAGCCTGAGTCACTCCATTCACTCCCATTCAATTTTATTGCGAGCTAAGCACCCATGGACCAGAAGTATAAGGGTGTGACTTAGCCTCTCCATCTGCTAAAGAAAAAGTAATGTATTCTTTTTTGCATTGATTGTTCCTAGTAGTTTTTATTCTAATTCTGTTAGAGCGCCCCCTAGTGGTGGAAGAAAAATCCACAGAATAGCCGCATCTTTGTATAAGCCTCATGGTTCAAAACATGAAAAAAGTAGCAGCTTATAGTCCAGAAAATACAGTAGTTACAGAAGTTATAAAGCCTCAGTGTGTGTGTGTGTGTGTGTGTGTGTGTGTGTAGACACTGTACGGGACCACTGTGGAGGATGCTTGGTGGCGAGAATGCGTTCGTTACGTCCAGAGCAGTATGGAGAACGCAGTGGGAGCTCTGTATGTGAGAGAAACATTCGCTGGAGAAAGTAAACGAATGGTGAGCAGCTTTTGTTCTGAAAATGTGAAACAAACTGTTTTTACAACTTGGAAGAGAGTTGTTGTCTCAAGTATTTCAACCAATTACGAGTAATAAAAGTTGCTTTATGTGAAACTTTGTCGTTTATTAACAGGTCAGTGATCTCATTACGAAGATCCAGAAAGCATATGTGGAAACACTGGAAGAGTTAAGCTGGATGGATACACCCTCTAAGGAGAAGGCAAGGGAGAAGGTAAAATCGATAACCAAGCAAAGATTTTTAATCAGGAACAAAGGTTTATCTTCTTTAGATGTTAAGTAGTGTCACTCTCATTTATGGATTTTCTCTTACTTTTACCTCAGGTCTTCATTTCATGTCATTACTCTACTCTTTGTTTTAATTATTTCATTCCTCCTCCACTCAAAGGGGATGTTAGGGGCATTGTTTCGGATTCAGTTTGTTTCTCAAGACTTTAACAGCAAAACTATTGGTTGAATTCAGTGACCCAGGATAGATGTCATTAGATGTAATGGAGGTAATTTCATATGCCTGTTACTGTACAGCAAAACTGTTAATTGAATTCATAGCATTTTTTTTATAGATTGCCAGTGATCTGTAATAGGTGTGATTAGATTTTTGGAAATTTAGGCCAAAGTTTCCTTTTTTTAATGTATTTTTTTCATTGCATCTGATGCAATGATCCATTGGAGTAAAGGTCAAAGGTCAAGGTCGTATTTAGCAGAAAGGTCAAAATCACATAATTGGCTCTAATTCAAGAACAGGTTGTCATAGAAACTTGAGATTGGCACAAACTAGGGGTGAGATTAGGCATTCTCTGAATACTTGTTGTTTTATGTTTTGGTTGCTATTTGCCATATAAGGCATTGCTTGCTTGTTTGCATTGCAGGCACTGGCAATTAAGGAACATATTGGCTATCCAGACCACATCCTGGAGGACAACAACCAGAAGCTTGACCAAGAGTATGCACATGTAAGGAAAGCTTGAGTCTTTCTCCAGCTCATACTCAATAATGCTCTTAACAGATCACAGGTCACCTTTTTTCTCCTCAGCTAAATTTTAGTGAGGAGCACTACTTTGAGAACATCCTTGAGAATCTCAGGTCCGAGGCCCACAAGAGTCTGAAGAAGCTTCGAGAGCCAGTTGACCCTAATCTGTAAGCAAGTACAGTTCTAAAACTTATTTCAGGACAGTAATCAGGAGCAGTAACAGAAACAAAAATACTTTTGAACATAGATATTGTGCATTGAGTGTTCTGTTGCAAATGGTTTCCTTTAACTTATTTCTAACAATATGGAAAAAGAAACATTTGTGTTGTTGCTGTGAAGCAGATCCTGAGTTAAGTGAATATTGTTAATTTGACTATAACACCTACAATGCAAATGAGTGAAATTAGACAAACTTGTTACAATAGTTATTAAACCAGTTTTCCAATCTCAGGTACACAGTAAATTTTGCAGTGTTAAATCAACACTTAGAGAGTTTATTTAACTCCTTCTAGAGTGTATTTGGTCCCATTGTCTCCAAATTAACTCTCTAAGTGTTGATTTAACACTGCAAAATTTACTGTGTATGAAGATTATTTTATTCATCTACCTATTGATCAGTTATTCCAATTAACAATCCAACGAACAAAAAATGATCTAAAAATTTGTAGAATATCATAAAATTAACATCATCACAGAACTAGGGTGTTAAAATTGATCTACAAATATGGATAATAGGTAACCAAATAATATTCATATTACAATTAGAAAGAGGGTTGAACACATCATAAAAACAAAGTTGTGACAATAGTCTACAAGGGGTTAAATCAACTAATGACTTGTAATATGGAGATTATTTGGTGGCTGATGGTTTACTCTTTGTTAAAAGACAACAGGGTGACAACAGATTTCTTGTGCAGCAGCAGTGCTTTACTCTCCTCACAACAGCTACAGCCATAGGCTGTACTTTCTAACACACGCCCTCACAGACTGAACAAACCAGCCAGGAGCTAGCAGTGCTTAGAGTAGTAAAAGTAAGTGATTTACAAAGGCAGATTATTTTAGCTGGTTGTATACTACAAATGAGGATGTTTAAATATGTAAATAATACATTTTCAAACATAAATGTAAATAGTTAATTGAGTAAACACTGTCAATATATTTTTAACAAATGTACTTCCATATATGAATTAACTAATGCCCTGTAATCTAAATTGTATTCACTGTTAAACCTTGTATTTCCTCACCATAAATTATCTTCACCTCTGAGCCTTACTGTACATAATTATAAATCATGCCACCTTCAATTTTACACTATTTTATCAGTTCTTTTCCTTTTTCTTAAGGTGGATCATTGGTGCCGCTGTGGTAAATGCCTTTTATTCACCTAACAGAAACCAAATAGGTAAGAGATTTGCAAGAATTAGTGAGACAAGCTGCAGCCTTTGTTTGAAATGCTTTGATGATGACATACGGGCTCCTCTTTAAAACCCTGTGGTGCTGCTGTTAAATAGTGTTCTCATTCTGCATGTCTTGTTGATCCAGTGTTTCCAGCAGGAATCTTGCAGCCACCTTTCTTCAGTAAACATCAGCATCAGGCTCTTAACTTTGGAGGAATAGGAATGGTTATTGGACATGAGATCACACACGGATTTGATGACAATGGTGAGAGAGTGGTGATTCATTGCAGATATTTTGAGAAACCCAAACTCAATACAGTTTATCATTTGGTATCACGTTACAATAACAAATTATTCCAAATTTTCATTCCAGATATGCTTCAGCAAACAGTACTTTTCTTAATGCGCTGTGTTCCCTCCTAGGGCGTAATTTTGACAAGGATGGTAATATGCTAAACTGGTGGAGTAATTACTCTTCGGAGCATTTTAAAGAGCAGTCACAGTGTATGGTGCAACAATATGGCAACTTTAACTGGAAGCTGGCAGGTGGACAAAATGTAAGTAGCATGCACCAAATTAGAAATTCTGTCTTGACTGCAATCCCAGATTATGTAAACCATGAATTAAGTGGCGACCACAATGAATGGTGTCATGCTGATGTGTGTTCATGGTTTTGCCTGGACAATTACAGGTCAGTGGAATCAGCACTTTAGGGGAGAACATTGCAGACAACGGAGGGGTTCGTCAAGCATACAAGGTTAGGTATTAACTGCAGAAGCACTAAACCACACCTTACTATTTCGACATCAGTGACAAACTCTAATTTCCAGTAATACATTTTCTGTACATCCCAAAAGTGTTTTTAACGTTGCATCTATGTGTTTACAGGCTTATCTAAAATGGGTAGAGATGGAGGGTGAAGAGCCACATTTACCTGGTCTAGACCTGGACCACAAACAACTTTTCTTTCTTAACTTTGCCCAAGTAAGTATGTCTAATAGGGGACAAAAGAAGGAGAAGAAGAAAACATGTTTTCATCAGTGTGAGTGTAGATTATAATTTCATCATCTGGAGTGGACAGCCAAAGTTCAGGAGGGGTATTTCTCAGTGAATGTTCGATGCTGAAAAGTAAACACTGAGACAGAGAGAGAGAAGGTCAGGCTAGGACACTGAAGCACATCAAAGAACAATGTTGAGTTCAACACACTGAGGGGATTAAAAGAGTAGCCAAAGGAATGAGACTCTTGGTGCTAGAGGGGGAAAATAAGTATCACTACTACAATTACAAGTCGGGAAATGGACTTTTTGTTTCAAGTTGTGATTAGATTTGGTGAAGATCATTAGATGCAATGTATTGTAAATATTTAGTGTATAATGGAAATACTGAATACATGAGGTAAAATGTTAGTTGCAACAAATAAAGGGTCTCATTTGTCTGTCTGCCTGTATGCTTGTCTGTATGCCTGTGTGTCAGAAGGACTACAAAGAATCTACTGAAACCCCATATTTTCTAATCTGGATCAGTTACAGGGGTTTTCTAAAACCAAAGAGCCTCAGGCCGGTATATAAAAATTACAAATACATGCAGAGTAAAACCTCCAGACACATTACTAAGTTAGACCAAATATTTTTCTATGTGATTGGACCATATTTTCTATAAAAAAAAGTATTGATTCCAATACAATCAAGCCAACTTGGTAATGATATTTGATGTCTTATCCACAGACTAGAAAATTTTAATGTTACCTGATAGAATCTAACACTCATTAAACAATTGTTTAGTGAGTGACAGGTTTAAGTGTTGGATCCCAGTATAGTAGCTCAATAATCTTTCATGTAGTCAAACAAGGACCATATGATTTTCTTTTTCATTTCTTCAATACCTGGGGTAAAAATAACGAAAATGATCGAACATGTCACTGATGTTTACCACCACACTAAAGAAATCTATTCCACTGAACCACAAGACTGTATGTGACAGTCTTATGACTGTCACATACATTGGGAGAAGAGTCCGTAACATCACGGAACTGACATGATTGGTTCTTAGTGATTAAAATGATGGACGCTTAAGCTTATTAGCTTAGGCAAGTTAGACTTTCTTCAACGGTAAAACAGATTTAACATGGTTACTAACCAGTTCCATCCACACCACAAATAGAAGGAAAACACACTGCAAGTCATATTCACTCCATCCCTGAACAGGAGGGGTATTGTTTTTGGGTTGTTGTTTTTTATCTATCTGCTTGCCATAACTGTTGAAGAGCATTGACATCAGAACCTTGAAGGGACAAATTTGAAGGCTTTAGGTTAAAGGTCACAAGAAAGGTCAAAATCAAACCTTGGATACAACGTTTGAACTATACATTTTACGCACTTCCAATGAACATCAAAATGTATAAATCTTGACCTATTTTTGACCCAAGAGGTCGGGGGTCACATAGTCAATACTTAATTAAAAAAGTACTACAGCAGAAAAACGACCGGTGATAGACCCTCAGTTACTATTATTGACAGATAGGAAACCTGGGATAGGCTTCAAAATGACACCATGACCTTTGACCTTTAGTGACCTTGAAAGGACAAAATCAAGCTCGCATGATTTTAAATGGTTGTAACTCCAAAAAGAGTGGTGATAAGTACTCACTATTGTTGACAGATAGAAAATGACATGTAGAAACTGCATGTAGCTGACATCACAACCTTTGACCTTGAACGACCTTGAAAGGTAAAATCTCTAGTGTCACATTTTGCGGGGGAGATGTTCATTAGCTAAAATGTTTGCAAGGGGTGGGGTTTGTTGTGTCTGGCACCATTTGTTTGTGTTCTAAATATATTGATGAAGAGGCAACAACTGCCCTCTCATGTACACCTCTCATTTAAAATTAGTTTATTATACATGTTTATTGTAATCTTATAATTGTGCTGACATTCATGTTGGCATTTTTCCTCAAGGTGTGGTGTGGTGCCTATCGACCAGAGTATGCCAGCCAGTCCATCAAGACTGACTCACACAGTCCCTTAGAGTACAGGTAAAACTCCAACACA
Organism: Siphamia tubifer; assembly: GCA_020466265.1. Taxonomy (NCBI): domain Eukaryota; kingdom Metazoa; phylum Chordata; class Actinopteri; order Kurtiformes; family Apogonidae; genus Siphamia; species Siphamia tubifer. Next base: position 28,624,361 of record CM035787.1, on the reverse strand, counting down.
AGTGTCCTATCAGGTGTTACTGTTATTATTTTTTAGAAGCAGAGACCTTGCCTTAAGAGGATTTTGGATTAATACTGCATAATTGCCACAAATAAGTAAGTGTGAGGCCTGAAATCTGTAGTTGGCTGCTGAGATAATTACAAAAACTAACACTCTATTTAAGTCAAATGGTTGGTTTAATTACAACAGAATTAAGATTGAATTAAACCCTATTTGAGGTCATCAGAAAAAGGAAAATTAAACAATTATTGATATTAAACAACTCATAATATCAGTAGAAACATTTGAAGTAGTCTAAAATAAATTACATTTTTTAATAATAATACTAATAATACTAATAATTGTTTTTATAATAATATCAATAAAGGTTTTGGAGGCTTTTGAACATACATTTCAAGACATTTGTTCCTTTTACTCCTGGACAAACAGCTTCACTTTTTATTCCACTATAATAAAATTCTTGCTGGAAAGAGGTTTTGTTGTGTCACTAAGCCAATAACAGTATATCTGCTGTAATATGTTTGGATGTTTGACTCAGTTCAGTTCACTTCAGTTCTTAATATGCTGGTCACTGCATGCTACTAATGGTTTGTTTTCCTTCTATCTTCAGGGTGCTTGGATCACTTCAGAATTTTGAGGCATTTTCGGAGGCTTTCCAGTGCCAAAAAGGCAGCCCGATGAACCCTGAACAGAAGTGTCGTGTCTGGTAGAAATAATTGATTTCTTGACGTGGATAACTGAAATCAGAAGAACAAGTTTTTCCCCTCAAACCTACAGAGATGATATTCTGCTTTAGACTAATTCTAATTTATCTGGGGCAGCATGATGACAGATATTTGCATAGATTGTAGATGCATTAGAAATGAAAGGCATCTTGGACTACACACTAGATTAAAACCAGAATGTATGTTGAAAAAAAACAAAAACTAAATGTCTTGGCTGTCTTCTCAAGATGGAAAAGTTATATTTTAATGAGAAGGCCTCTTTTAGTACTGCGTCTTAGTGATCACGAGTGGATCTGTGAATGAAAACTAAGACCTTGTGTTAAGGTTAAAGCTTGTGGATGGCTTTACATGCTTTTCCAGCCTTTCTGGAATTAATCCTTGTATCTTGTGAAGATCTTTGTGATTTATCGATTAACGGTTGGTGCGGAGTTGCCTCGGCGTCCTATCTCTGATCTATTATTTTCAAAGCATTGTGCCACTTCAGAGGGAACATTAATGAACAAATCAGACTCTGGCTGAAACACTAGTATGAAATAAATGAAAGCTCGGGGACTACAATAGCATTAGTCACACTCTGAAAGTTTTGGTCATTCACTGTTACATGAAACAAATTACCTAAAGACTTTAAGACTGTTAAATCTTTGCAGCTTTAATCTTAAATTAACATTCAGTGAAAGAAGCAGCTTTCTGAATTTTTACAGTTACGGAGTGGATAAATGTTCCAAATTTACAAAGCAGTTTAGTACTTTTTAACAGTTTACTTATGTTAATATTTTTGTCTTTTTCTTTATTATTGTCTGGAATTGATTGTTGCACCATACTCTGCAGAAATATATATGTACGTTTTAACTGTTTAGTCTCACTCAGTTGCCGGACAGATCTATATACCAGGTGTATTGAAATATATTGGTACCTAAGTCATATCACATTGTTGCAGTATTGATTATTGCTAAGTTTGACTTTAAATTAATTGAAATACAAGTTTGATATATGGCAGTTTGCCATTCACAACTATGTGTTTTAATCCCGGTAGTTTTCGACACAATCCTTATTTTACATGATTTGTAGAAAACAGTTCATATTGGGCTGATATATAACTATCAAAGCTCATATCATGTGCCGTTGGGTAGAAAATGCATATGTATAATATTTGTATGCCTACATTTAACCCAAAATGGTAAAGTCTTGTTTTTTTTCCCCTTCATAACAAAATCTCATAAAAGGAGAGCCAAACAAATACTGATTATGAGAGCTGTAGCTTCTGGGCAAAGCCAATTACCTGTACGCACTGAGGGGATGAGGAGAAACCCCTTAGATACACTTACACATGAACAGGCAGCAGATGAAGTGGTTTGCCTTCTGATCTCACATTGATCAGTGTCGTGTAGATGAAAGGAGTGTGTTGAAGCGTGATGACCACTGTAACTGAACCGCTAGCCCTCAGGCAGACACAAAAGAATGAGGTTTGTCATTACAGAGATGGCTGGGGCCAGGACTGTTATTTTCTACCTTTATTAACAAGTAATGACAGGAGAATCAAAGAGAAGTCTGAAGATTAGAATGGCAAGATGATCAGCAGAAAAGATATACAGCCAGTTCAGGATGTTTACTCGTCACTGGACACAGTGACAAGATGGAGGTCACAGGATGGATTGGTAAACTGAACATGACATGTTCTCTACAGAGGCTGCTGAACACAATGTGCTTTTGCTCTCAGTCTTCACACATTTGCAAATACTGTTGTGTTTGGCATGGAAGAGCACGGATTGATGAAACTTTTGCTCATGACGTCAGTGCTGATAGTGTGCTGCCATCGAAAACAACAAGGCACATTTATTGTGTCTTGTTGATAGAAATGCTGGAGGCTCAATCATAAGCTATGATGCAACGTTAGGCTACCATTTGAAGACCAACAGTTTAGACTCTTGTGTGTTTTGGCTGTTTTTCTAATGCAAGAGTAAAACAGTGCAAAGCTGTTAAATGAACAAGACATGTGCATAATAAAGTATGTGTTTCAGTAGATACTAGATGTTAAATTCTTCAGTATTTACACAAACAGTTCAAATTAGGTAAGAAACAAAGCAGACATTTCTTACCGCAATTGTTGGATTCAACATTTATATGGTGACATGGTGCCGTCTTTAAATTACCAACCAAAATACATGTTTTTGCTTTATATGAATGTGTTTCATCTGTATACTCATCAGAGGAATTTATTTATCTACATGAATATTTATGAAATATTTTGTTGCTTTGCAAGAATTCAGATGTTAAAGATGTTTATGAATGTTTCTGCTGCTATGTAATTACCTAGACTAACTGCTATTTTTGTGACTCAGATCTGTAATTATCACCATTAAAGTGACTGTTCGACTGGTACAGTGTCAAATCTGTTTTCTTAAAGGAACTGTATTTTACGTTTTGTGTGATATTGCATTTTCTCTACTACGGAAGCAAATGACCATCCTGATTTTAATATCTGTGACCTGTTTTGTTCTTCATGGTTTGGGGTAGAGGTAGCATAAATTCAGTGCTAATGCATGCATTTGTGATATTGTAAAACCTGAAACATTCACCCTAAAGGCTTCTACTCAAGAGTGTAGATATGCACAAAACATTCATTTTATCTTTCGGCTAACACAGTGCATTAGAAGGCAGTAAATATAGTCATAAAATAGAATATGCCTCCTAACTAACTAGCATAACAACACACATAACATTTACTTGTTCATGCTATCAAATCAAATAGGAGACATCAAAGTCCTTTTCTACTACCCAGAGTATAATATATTAATGAATGAATGTCATCACAAATTAATTATTTTATATGCAAGAAACATAGAAACAGGCTGGACAAGTGGAATAAATAATTCTGAATTATAGAGGTATCAGTGGCAAAGCTGGTCTTTAGTTGTGCAGCAAATATAACTGCAAAGACAACATACATGGTCTTAAAAATAGTTTTAGAAATCATATTAAATCAATATCTAAAAGTGTCCAAACAGTGGTGAAACTGCTGCTATTTTTTTGTGCATGCTCTATGTTGTTCTGTTGTACAGTTCTTCAGTTACAGATTGGATAATAAATAATAATGGATTAGATTTCTATAGTGCTTTTCAAGGCACCCAAAGCACTTTACATTATTTATCCATTATTCATTCACTCTCACATTCTCCCTCTAGTGGTGGTAAACTACATATGTAGCCACAGTTACCCTAGGGCAGACTGACAGAAGCGTGGCAGCCATTTTGCGCCTACAGTCCCTCTGACCACTGCCAAACATTCACACGCATTCAAGTGTGAATGCGTGTGAATATGTGTGTCCTAGTGTGACTGGCACTTTTATGTAAGTTACAGGCTACTTGTTACCAAGGCTGCTTGTTGCTCTGTGGGGGCCCCTTGGTTGTCAAACTACGATGAAGAGATTCCTAACCCTTGAGAGGGTCTACTAACACGTCACAATCTATTACACATCATGAGTAAAACAAGCTACAGCTAAAATTAAACATCTTGAGCTAAGCCACTCAGGCACATTACACTAATAAAAAATATATATAGAGGGAGAATACAAAGGAAAACAACAATCTTCTATATGTCAAATAAATAAAAAACACATTATGAGTGTTTCTAAAAAAAAAACACCAATGTTTATTTTAAATTAAAAAAATACTATAAATGTTGTGATAACATCCCTTGGGTGCCATTATGGTGTTGTTTATGTTATGTAATACTTACTCTTTATGTCACTAACTGTGTGACAGTAAGGTTCAACACAGATGACCTAATAATGTTACAAAAACAGGTAATTATTGCAGTTCATTTTATTTATATCCTACTTTTTAAAAAAGTGTAAATGATGTAACGAACACATGAGATACCTACAGATAAAGTCATGCCATTTTAATTAATTTTAATTCCCCTTAGATGAGGCTGAACATGCACCCTTGGGGACCCCTGGTGGGCCTAAGTGTTTGCCTAGTTCGCTTACAGCAAGAAATGGACCTGCTTGTTACTGTTATTACGTCCACCAAGGAGGTATTACATTTGGGTCTGTTTGTCTGTCTGTCAGCAGGATTACACAAAAAGTTCTAAATAGATTTTGATGAAACTTTCAGGAATGAATGACAATGGATCAAGGAAGAACCCATTAGATTTTTAGCCATGAAGGTCAAAAGTCAAGGTCACACAAAAGGTCAACAGCTAAAACACATCAGTGGTAATACCTCAGGATTCAGACAAGATAGAATCTGGTGTTTTTTTTGCATTCACATCGTCTCACCTTTGGACATCAGATGAGTCAACACCTAAGGCTCGATCACATCATGTTTTGACGTCATATGATGCCATATCAAGCCTTGGCAGAGGTCTGCTGTCTCCGACTGCCTTGTTTTAAAGTAATTACTTTCCTTAATACTGTATTACTGTCTCAGAATTGTAATGCATTACATAACACCCATATGACCTTTGAGTTACATGCAGGCTCTCATCATAAGTGGCAACAATTGTCTATTGGATTCACTGACAAGGATAATCTTATACAATATCACATTACATGGAATCTACTGGAAAACATATTTAATGATCATTTTAAAATAAAAGGAGCAGTAGAGTCCAACACAGTAATGAGGAGCAATGAAGCAATAATAAGTAAAATGATTTAATTTTGTATTGTGAATGTAATGGTATAGTGGTCTGTCTTTTTCTAAATCATTATATAAAGCATTACCTGTGTTTTTGTTTTTTGTTTTTTCTTCTGTCATCATTGAACACAAACAGGAAATAAAACTTTACAGATGCATTGTTGCTACTGAAGGTTTTGTGGTGTTGCTGCTTTTGTTTTTTGTTGATTTTTCATTTGAGCAATTAAATTATGGGCAAAATGTGTGTTGAGCATGTACACAGTAAAATACTACTGAAAATTGGTGGTGACATTGCAAATGTGTGAGAATAGTGTTTTAATAGTTATTGGCTCATATTGTTCTAACACATTATGTAAACATGGCATCAGTGGTGGAAAAGCTTTCAGTCATAAACCACATGTGCACTGTTTTATTTTGTGTTGCTGCAGAGAACCAGGGAAAATCTAAAAACAATTTCTTTGTTTGTTTTATCTGTAATTCCACCAAGTTGATTTTTTCACCTTTTTATTTATGAGTTAATTTTCATTCTCTGTAAGTTTACAACAAAACAATAATAATAATTCATGGTACCTGAAGGGTTCCTACAGATGCAATTATATCACTAAGAACTGACAAATCACAATTTATAAAACACTTTCAGAAATGTAACATAACTTAAATAGTGTTATATAAATAACTGTAACCAAAATGGGAAAAAAAATCCAGACATAATACAAAAGACATAACACATTTATTTGTATATTAATGAGTGTACAAACACAAAGACCATATTAAATAAAAACAATCATCACTGTCAAAAGGGTAAGTAAATATTCCTTACATTAATAAAAATTATTAGTAAAAGCAATTTAATTTACTGCAATATAACACTCATATAAAATGTCATAAAAAAATAACAAATGATTTCGTGTCTTGTTAAATCACCATTTGAGCTTGAACTGCCATCATCGTGTACAAAGGTCGTCATTGCACTGTAAGAAAGAAAGAAAGAAAGAAAGAAAGAAAGAAAGAAAGAAAGAAAGAAAGAAAGAAAGAAAGAAAGAAAGAAAGAAAGAAAGAAAGAAAGAAAGAAAGAAAGATTTGCTGTTTGGTGATGATCCAGAATTATTCATTTTCATTATCATTAATTCTGGAGATTTTTTTTATCATTGCAATATTATAAACATGAGTCATAGTGACATACAATGTGAGTCAGTGCCAGTAGTCACATTTGATGTTGGTAGATCAACTTCAGAATTGTTCATTCCAGTCTTATGATGTTGAGAATAAAACATTCTCATGTGTTTTTTTGTGTCTTTACATGTTCAGGATGGAGCAGAGAATTTTAAAGTCTTGCCATGACAATGAAAGTGTCAGAACTTGACTTTTTGTCTAAAATGCACCAAATTTCAAAATATATAACAAAAGACCTGCCCTGCACACAATGACATGACAGGAACAGGAAGTCAGACTCATGGGACAATAATCTTATGTGCTAAGGATAGCACATTAGGCTAACAGTCATCATAAGTTCGCATGCATTTCCCTTAAGAGGTGAATCATGGCCTTTCTTCTCCTCATTCATTCTCATTATCAGACAAACATAATTTGACAGAATGGTAATATCTGTAATGTATTCTACATGACACAGAGCAACATGACGTATAGTCCTCATCTCACACCTCATTTAGCAGACAGTAAATATTATTTAGCTCTTGGAGAATCACACAAACCAATGCCAGAGCTGACTATGACTGTATGGCTGCCATAAAACCCCCTGACTGTGACCCACCTAGAGCTGTGTTGGAGTGCCAGGGCCTGTTCCTAAAGGTGTTCAGTCACTGGATATGTGTCCTTCATATTTTTTGCTCTTTTCCGCTTGTACTAGTTGATAAAAATTCCACCTTCCAATCACCACATCTTTCTAACTCAAACTCCAATCAAATGGCCAGAGGATCTTCTGTAGCCAAAATCCTTTTCTGGAAAGCAGCACCTATTAATAACTACAAGTGATTTTTCTGTCCACTGAAAAATGTGACTATGAAAAAATTCAAAGCCTGGCAAAGCGGCTAAACACTGAATGACATCAAATCCTGCAGGGTCTGGAACCGAGCACTCAAAAAGAGGTCAAATAGCTTTGAATAGAAACCAGGCTGACATTTTAATGCAGCATTTCCTCACATCTATATAAAGGAGTATTTAGATATTTAATTTAACACAGGTTAATTCCCTCAGTGCATGTAATGATGCATCCATATATTTTAGACATCTAATCTTTAAATTGCTGCTTCCTCAGTTTTCAAGATATGTTTGGTTACATTCAAGACTTAATCACAAAAATAACGGCACAACAGTCCATCTTAGTCACTGTGTCGACCTAACTAATATTACATTTTGTTCTTGTTTCTGCTTCTGACATTCAAGCTGCTAAAGCTTATATCTGAACCCCTCCACCGTGAATGACAGGTGGTGACTCCACTCATTCAGGTTTTCTTCCAGTGTTTTCCAGTGTAGCATAATGGAGCATGCACCACATTGGAAAGCACTAATTAAAAACTAGACAAATTCTTTACAAAGATTTCCCAAAAAAATAGAACGGTATAATTTTCTGCATCTGTGGAATTTTCAAGACATTTGTGTGCCAGATTTAAGGATTAATAATTCATTTTTAGACATAATTAAGGGTATATTTATAGCCTGTATTTAATATTACAGTAGTATGAGTAATAAATGATAGCAAATTAGATGGATGAGCTGAACAACTGGTGCTACCATTCTAATGAATGCATTTGTGACACTGCAGAAGCTTATAGATACTCAAAAGTCAAACATTCAGGGGTATAGATTTGCATAGGACATAGCCCATAGGGGGGCTGCAAAAATACTCATATGACTGGACTACATCCTGTAATTTATATATTATCTTTGTTTTATATGATCACATAATGAGTTATTCAAATGTACAGTGCTGCCATGACCTTTCCACCAATTCTTACTACTTCCACCTGGCCCGCACTGTCCAGCTGCAAGACTTGACTAATTAGCAAGCTATTTAAGCTCTGAATGGTGAAGTCACTGGTGCAGGACCATTCAGAATTATCATCTTCAATAACCTGGACATTTAGCCATCGCCATGGATCCATCCACCCCAAGTTTTGTTTGTTTTTGGTTCTGTTTTATTCTCTGGTTCTTTGGCCATTTTGTTGTTTCTTTATTAAATCTGTTCTCCCTTCAACACTGTGCATCTGAGTCCTTCCACCACACCACCCCCCTTGACAAGTACCTCTGAAATAAATACATAAAAATTCAACTTGAAAATTTTGTCCCCATTCCTAAAATTTCTAAGGCTCACCATTTTTAATCCGGTTTTATTATAAAAACACTGATGGAATCTGCTGACAGTAACAACTGTTTGACAACTATGATGTTAACTGCTAATTTGTGGTTTCAGTCAGTCATATTTGAAGAAAAAAGGAAACTTCAGACTCCAGGTTGTTTGGAGGACACTGACATTTCACCATATTTTATGTTAATTGAGGATTTACTGAAAGAGGTTCAATGTGTACATTTTAGGTGGAAGTAAGATGTGCTAATTATGGAAATAGAATGTAGTATTTATGTACAGTTAAATTTCCATTAAATGACGATTTTAAAATGTTTTTGTATGAATAAACTTCACATTTCAATTAAAGCATTTAACCAACTCAATTGTCTATACCTTGATGTAAACATATAGTTAGACCAAGAAACAAAAATAAGACACATTTTGATTTGAAGTGGTGAAGATCTCAACAATCCTAACATGGTCTCCCTCAACCAGTGACCTCCCACTTAAAGCCCTGTTTGGAGCCATATTTGATATTTGGCCCTCTTTGTGAAAAACAAGGTCTATTTTGTTTGGTGTCTGCCATAACAACATCTGGTGGTCTTGTGGTAAGTTAACATATCCAGGGGAAGAGTGTTGACTACCATGATGGACATTATTGGGACCTAAAATTTATGACACTGGATCAAAGGAATAACCCCAAATGTTCTGGACTTAAAAGTTGTCATTCCATTGTTACTTTATTTATATTGTTGTGTTCTCCATTGTTATTGAATGCATTGTGTGTTGGTTCTATTAAAAAAAAAAATCTGGATTGCTTTGTTTCCAGCTGTTTTTGGAGGGTAGAAAAATAACTTGAGGTCAAACAACAGAGTTTACCGGTACATCCACAAACATGTCTATGACACTTTATTTCCACAGAGAGCACATGAACCAGTTTGTTCTGCCATTTTTTTCCCAGTTTGTGCAGCAGCTACTGTGGCACCATCTTCTCTTGTAGATGCTAATGCTAATGCTACTTCAGATTCACTGCAATGGGGGACGGGCTTAACCCCACATGGGTGACGCAATGTTCCTGTGACGTGTAGTGGACAGGCTTTTTCTGAGTGGCTCGTTTCTCTGTTGTTTTCCATGAATGGGAAATACAGCCAGTGGAGGTGACACCCCACTTTCAAACGCAGCATGTGTTGGGAACTCCGGGTGACCCATCAGATTTCAACAGGAGTGTATAAAAGTGGTTTTCAGCAGAATGACACCTTTAATGTGTTATCCCCATGACTGAGCCCAAAATGAGCAGTTTGGTTCAAGATGTTCTGTTCTGATACCAAAGTGAGGCTGTATTTAAGTTTAATTTGCTATTAAATGTCAGTGTTGATGCCACAGAAAATAGCTGATAACACGGCAACTTTTTGGATCATTCAAGGCAATCTCTTATAAAGCTGCTTTTATGAGTAATTCAAATGGAAGGTTTTCCATGTTTTTGTACATGCGTCACAAAGACAAGGTCCAATTGTTTCTTGTCTCCAGAAATAATATTAGTTGATCAATCAGGGTTAACCCTAATAAAGCTGCTTTTATAGATAGAACACTAAATCATTGTGTATAATGGAGGAAATCCAGGTGATCGATATGAACTAATGACCTCAATCCACAAACAAAGCTTTACTGTAAAAGACCCTTTCACACAAATGTGTTACCTGGCATGTGACTCAACATAATTTGATCCTTCAGAAAAAACAAGGTGTGTTTTGTTTGGTAGCTGCATATCTGCTGCTCTTCAGACCTGCCGTAGGAAAGATTCATGTACATGTTGGTATAACTCTGATATGGAGGGATTTTCTGAAAATGAGCAATGGCGCCGGGAGCGAGTGTTGAAAACCATGTGGTTGTCATAAACTGCATAAGCCGTGATGATCACAGGACAAACCCTCAAATGATTTTTTTTTCCATTTCTGAACAATTTAATAAAATGTCTTACTATGTCACCAAATACAGCCTATGATTTAAAAGTTTGTATTGCTTTTTGTACGGAAGACATAATGGCTACCTTTAGTTCACAGATTTCCTTCATAAACCTGCTGTCATAATCATTTTTATAGTAACAATGCATTAAATCAATATCTATAATGTAGAGGGAGACTACTATTGAATTTCATGTCACTGGAGAAACTGTGTCACAGTAAACTTCATAATGCCTCCATGATATTCGTTATACTTAGTAATGAAGAGCAGAAGAGGTTTATAAGAGTGTTTATAAGAAAAAGAACTAGGGCTGTCAAAATTAATGCATTAACACAGATTAAACCAACATGATTAATCTGATTAAAATGTCAGGCTGGCACTCAGATGCAGGACGTACAAATCAATCAACTTTATTCACAGGTCCACAAGAAGCGTGAACAAACTATAAAATAGAGCAACACAAAATCACTCCAAAAGGAGTAAAATAATGACTAATGTGAACTATGAAATGCTTAACAACAGAAAATCACTCCAAAAGTGGGGAAATTTAGAAAAAACACTAGATACTATCAAAGTAAATAAAGAACTAAATAAATAAATAAATCACTCACAAGGAGGAAAACTACAGTATTAAAACTTAACTATATCAATTGGAAAAAAGTAACAAATCAAACACAAAATCACTCACTCACCAGGAGGAATAAATCTAATAGCTATAAAACATAATTGGCTAAGGGAGTCAAATAAACTTACAAACAGAAAACCACTCCAAATAGTGAACAGATAACTAAAACAATTGTTCAAATTGTCATACAAGTGCCAAATTAGGCATGCACATTACTTTTTAGTAGTTTTTTCATTAAAAAACCTTAGCCACATAATAATCCAAAATGGATTTTAACATGTTTTCTTCTTTTTTTCCTCTGCATTTTTGTATTTCTTAGTGTATTTTTGTTCTTTTTCACCAAAGCACTTCTGGGATTCTGCTTCCACTAGGCTAATGCATCAAACACATTAAATAGAGAAATATTCCCTTCTTTGTTCAGTCTGGGTGCTCATGAAAAGCTAAATAAAAATAATATAGATTAAAAGTAGATATTTAATCATCAATTAATCCAAATTAATCCAAAGCAACCCTGTGATTAATCTAATTAAAAATTATAATCATTTAACAGCTCTATAAAAACATTTGCTACATCATTATTTCATTACATGAAAATGTATTTTAAAATATATTTGCTGTTCCTGCACTGCTTGTATAATGTTTTTAAATATTTTAGTGATTTAGTCTCTGTAGCAAATACAACGAGGAAGAGGCTGTGATCATCTCTGAAGATGTAAGGACTGTGATACAGATGTTTATTCATAAAAGGGGATGAACATGTGTGAAATTATCCGTTGAGGCTTTACTCTGATGCATGTCCTATTGACGTAAAACAAGGTCTGCTGTAAAATCATATGAACAGATGAGTCCACTGTTAAACAGTTGATAAACAGTTTGCTTCTATTTCACTGAACTCCTGAGTTTACATCCTGACGTCACTGGGTTGACTTATGATGAACAAATAAACAATTGAAAGTGAAAATAGAGCAATGACAACAGATGAAAACAATTACTGTGTGAAATATGTTACACTTCTGAAAGATCTTACCACAGGCATCTGTCCTTCTTTTACTTGAGCTGAAATACCCAAGGCCTTGGAAATGTCCTCCAGAGGTACATGGTCTCCTGGTGAATCCTGGATAAAGTGGAGCAGGACGCTCTCTCCACCTTTACAGTCAAAAGAAATAATCAGACTTCGATTTTAAGACATAAGTGGAACCATAAACAAAGGTAACATCATCCATTAGAGACATGAGTATTCACTGTCTATACAGTTAAAGTAGTGTTTTTCAACCTTGGGGTCAGGGCCCCACAGGGGGTCACCTGAAATTTCTAGTAATTGTTAGAAAACAACCAACAACAAAAAATTTGAAATAAAACATATATGGTGAGTTGAGAGAGACAATCCCAATATACACGAGACATGACACTGTGAAGATAAAACTCAACCACTGTGGTACTGTTTATCTGTCAAATGTTCTTTGTGGTCAATTTCAGATGTTGCAGCTCTTTCATAAATCATGGTTTGAGTTATTGTTTGTTCTGTGTTAATTGTCAGCCTTGTAAATACAAGCTGGACTGACTGTACATATCCTGACAAAGGAAAATTAAATTCTCTTTGTATAGTAATCTACACCTGGCTTTTCTGCTGTCATCCATAATCATATACATTATATAGACTAAATGTCATCTAAAATTAACATGTATTTGCAACATAGTATAGAAAACTATTACATGATGAAAAACAAAATACATTTTTAGCAAAAATAAATTTTTAAAAATCCTCCATTTTGAATCTTTGGAGTCATCAGAAATGTAAAATGTTAAAATGGGATCATGACCCAAAAAAGGTTGGAAACCGCTGGATTAAAGTGTTTCTTTTCTATGGTTTAAAAGAAAGAATGAGATAAATGTGAGCTCCCGTGACTTTAGAAGGTTTTCAATAATCAGTATGTAATATGAATCAGGTGTATCTTTTCAATACAAGTGTCTATGTGAACCACCTCACTCCAAGAACATTAGTAAAATGGAAGTGCATCTCTCATGCATTACAAGTGGAGCTGTGAATACTCACTGCTGTCATTATTGAATTATGATGTCCTCATCACTATGGATGCTTGAACCAAAAAGTAACCCTGTTCAATTCATCGCTTTACAATCTGCAGAGATTTACAACAATAGGTTCTGTCCTAAAAAAAAAAAAAATGCGCTTACTTTTACCCTAAATTTCTCTTAAAATGTTATTTATCCATAAAGAAAACTGACCTGCTCCATTAAATACAACAGTTGGAACTTTCTTTTGTTGTAAACTAAGGAGACAGCACACAATCATCTGTCATCATCTTCCTCCTTCCCTTTCATTTATCTCTTGCGAGTATCCAAATACAGTCAGTAAGCAGTTTCTTTATTTTATGTCACAACACTGTGACTGTTGATGACACTCCAGATGCATTACACTCCCTTAAATGGTTTTGTCTTGGAAATAATGACTTGGGTTGGTGGTAGTGAAATGAGGTATTATTTACAGACTATGGGATTTGAATGTTTTGGAGTTGCAGCCCCAGTGAACTGACTTGATGTAATACTGCCCTCTAGAGGAAAAGCTGTGAAAATATAATGACACATGCCTGCATTCAGAATAAAATGACCTTTAACAGTGTAATTGCAAGGTTATATGATATAATTGTATTCAAAAAGAACGTATTAAATCCGAGTTCTCTATGTCCACTGAACCAGTATTGCAGCAGTAGTACCTTTGGTCACAATGAGCATGCCTCCACTCTGGAGCAGATCTCCAGAGAAGTTTCCCTGGATGCCTACAGCATTGGCCTGAAAACAGAAGAAGAGAACATGCAATAATAATCCTACTCATCATTCCATGTTTACTTTACTAATACATAATTAAAACTGAACAATGACAAAAAGAGATATCTACCTTTGTGATCACATCTCGTACTTTCTTTCCCAGTGCAGCAGGAACCACACTTAAGGCAGAGTACCTGAGAGAAAAAGGAAACATCTTCGTTAAAGATAAGTTCAAAGCAACCATTCTGCTAAGCAAAGAGATGAAAGCAGAATAACTGGTTAAAACTCATATAAACTTCAAAATAATGTGTAAAATTTAAGATGTGAATAAGCTTAACAAGTTAGAGCAACAATGTCAAAACCAGTCATTTCAGTGCCTTCCTGTTGTGATTGGAAAAACACAGTGATTAATTATACTCACCTTTTGAAGCCCAAATCCTTGTAACTTTTCTTTTTTTCATCAATATAAAGAGCTAAAGAGGAAAGCAAGACAAGACAAAAAACCAAGCAAAATTATAATTATTAGAAACAGAAGTGAGTGAACTTTTCTAAGTATTTCTGACACACCCACTGAGTCTATTAGTTGTAAAAGGATGACAATTGAACTATTCCAGTATCATAACAGCTTAGTGTGACTCATTTTGTTTAGTTCAATTTCTTGTTCTCCAACCAAATAATCCATGCTTATTGTTTTGGGAATGTAACCTCAAAACTGTGACCTGCATGTGATGGGAAGAAACAACATTTCTCCATCACCATTGTTTGGAAAATTCATGCAGTTGTTACCAACATACTCCATCCAGAAAATTGAGGCAATTTGTGGTTTTATTGTGGCTGTGATCTGTATAAAAACAGAGCTATACTAACAGAACTATGATGTAAACTATATTTGAAGATACCAGTATACAGGTGTGTTCAACAATTACAATCATTCTTTATGACTTTTTGAGCAATACATTCTGTGGAGACATAGTATTCATTTACTAATGGTTTTAGTGGCCGTAGATAGGTGGATTCTGATTCGTGACTTAACCCTTCTGTCAATAGCTAATGTTACCTATGAACCTTTTGAAGAGGGTTAGGAATGTTAGAAAAATCAAAGCTACTTGCTTGTAATTACATTAAGTATAGTTTATGTATAACTGCAAACATTAAAGTAGAACTTCCTCTTACATCCTTTAAAAAACCCTCCCTCCCTGAACTCCTTCAATCCAAGCTCCTCTGGTCCGATGCCCACAAGCGATACACCACATGCTGTAAGATTTGCCTCCAGTTTGCTGATCTCTGAAGCCATCCATCGACACACCTGACAGCCAAACCTGCGCAGGAAGAACAAGACAACTGGCTGGTCCTGCCACAGAGACTTGAGCTCAACAGTCTATAACACAAACAGGAAAAAAATGAAACACTCAAAGCAAAGGTCATGTAACAAATACGTTTACTTTGTTTGCAACCTGATGAGTAGTATTTCATGTTTATTCCCTTCAGATCATTATTATGTCACCCCAGAGGCCCATTTGACAGTGATTTCATCAGCTATATGAGTTAATGACAGTGGTTCTCAGCAGGGATCACAGGCCTCAACGGGGAGGTAAATAACCATAACATGTATTTAAATCAAGCTTAAAACTTTAAAGACAAAACGTATCTATTTAACTGTTATGTAAGCTATAAAGAATAAATCTGTGTTCGTATAGTGTTATGAATTACCTCTCCATTCTCTGCGTTTTTCACCAGGTTGTTTCCAACTACGGCGAGATTGATATTTGACATTATCACCGCACACGAACACAGTAAATCATCCAAATTGTAAAAGGTTTGAAGAGGTGAACAGTATACTACTGACAATTACGACAATGTGTGTTACTTAATAATATTGGCTCGTTTACGACCCTTGCACAACAGTTGCAAAACAGCTACTACTTCCTGACACGCCTACTAAAAACCGATATCCAATCCTGTTGCTTCACTGGTAACAAATCAGCCAATCATAACGCATTCTGTGGAAAACAGAGGCGGGTCTTACAGAGGCGGATCTTTGGCAGGTTCATTCTAAACACGTGCACCTAAGCATAAGAAAATAAAAGATATGTTGATGTGGTTGGGATTTCTTTGAAGTAAATTATGGCTTTCACCAAATACACGAGGCTACGTGAAACAATAAATAAGGTATTTTGACTTAAAGTACTGGCTGAAGTAAAGGAAAAACTGAAAAACAAAAGTTTTTATGATGGAAGTTGTGTAAAGTGTTAATAGGTGAGTTCAAAGGTGATGCTTTTATTGCAAAGCCATTTTGCAGATGCCTCTGTTAACACTTATAGTAAACACTGTCATTTTCCACTATTGTCTATTTTTATCCAACAACTAATGCTGATTTCCTGTATTAAAACTCATTGTATGGACCATAGTCGAATGTTTTTGATTAACATCCATTTACTTGTTTATTGTACTTGATTAATTCTATTTTCTGCTACTTTATTGCAGTGAATGACACTGCAGCTGAAGCCATATACAAACCCCATATCACATCATGTCCTTCTTCAGTGGAAATTAGTTTGTTGAACCTGGATTTAGTCTATCATGAACCTAATTACATATAATGTACTTGATGTGTTATAAACAGACACATATTTGCACCAAATAGTATTTTGAGGACACTCAATGACTTTTTATGACCCTTATTTACTTACCCTTGACATAAGGATCCCAACTGGATGCTGGAACCTAATTCTAACTGTAACACCAACATGCCCTCACTAAATGTTCAGAGTGGTTCTCACAGCAATATATTAGTACACCCATAGGTAACACTGAGCATGTCCATAGAGACCAGTACACCAGTACTCATCTATCTTAATATGGACTAATGAGGTATCTAGAACTACAGACTTTTAATGACACTGAAATGAATATGGATAATTGTTCTGGAGCGGAACAAGGAACATCACAGGTCTCAGAGAGGCTGGTGTGAGCACATTTTCATGACAGTAATATACCATAAAGAAGAAACTATAACATGTGTTAAGGTGGCATCACTTCTGAGTTTGCGCATCTTTTGTAAATATGTCATAGAAAGCATACTTTATAGGCAACATTAGTTACATAAAGAAATGTATTTATTAGGCAAAGTACTTTTTAAATGGTCCTTTCCCTAATAAATAGGGAACAACTCGTTTTCCAAATCTAAATCCCCTTCTTAGTTTACAAAACACTTGCAGATCTGGCTCCACAGTACATCTCACACTGTCCAGGCAGTTAGCGTCAAACATGTTCAAAGTGTGGTGAGATGGATTTCAGCATGGATGCACTTAAAAATGTAGCAGTTTGCCTGCTAATCGCTCCGCCACCATGAGACGTACTGGGGTTAAAGGAGCGAAACGTCAGTGATTGGTGGTCCCCAGCTGATGACCCGATAAGGCCCGCAGAGGGGTTCAGTGTGGTGTCACAGGACGCCTGCTCAAAGGCACTGGAGGAGGTGCGTCAGGCAGCAATGCCCAGCAGGATTACAAACACCTGTATATCGATATAATGAGTCATGTAAATATTTGTTTGTTTTTTGTCAATACTTGAATTCATTTATATGAATTCAGCTTTGGAGATAAGTATTGGAGATGATTATATGATATTCAGCCTCACAACTCCTCTCCATGACAATAATATTTATTATTTCTAGATTGTATTTCAGTGTAAGATATAAATAATTTATGATATTACTTGTCATTGAGGAAAATAATCAATTAGATACAATACAGGAAAACTACATTTTAAAGACAGTAATGCTTGATTTGGTTATTTATACTTGGAATTTCTCATTAATAGCAGTATTGTGGGTGTAGTGTAGTGACTGAGTAATTTTGTTTTAATTTACAGATAGATAGATAGATAGATAGATAGATAGATAGATAGATAGATAGATAGATAGATAGATAGATAGATAGATAGATAGATAGATAGATAGATAGATAGATAGATAGATAGATAGATAGATAGATAGATAGATAGATAGATAGACATAGATATAGATATAGATATAGATATAGATATGGATGGATGGATGGATGGATGGATGGATGGATGGATGGATGGATGGATGGATGTAGTTTTGTTCAGGGGTCCACTGGTGCTGATGCTGCAGGGAGGGGTGTGACGTCACGACAGCTCTGGAGGAAGACGCGGAGGGGGAGATGAAGAGGGGGAAGGAGAAGGGACAGAGGAGAGAGCGGGGGGATGACTGCATCAAAGGAAACAAAAAGCAATTATGACTCTTGTAATTTATCCTACCATTTTTGTAACTCATAATGGTTGGTGTGTTTACCTACACAGCATGCTGCAATAAATGACGAGCCGCCCCAATAAGGTAATTATCCTCTTTCACGTTCGCGTCTGCACGCCTGTTTCATCTTCTCACACAGTTTAGTCGATCGTATGGTCTTCACCTTTAAAACCAAATGTCATGTCGAGGGGGGGATACCGGGGATCATTGGCGTACTCGATGGGCTACATAGCCACATAAAGGAGCTGGAATAATCGAGATGTTTTATTTTGATTTAAGCGAAAACATGATGATATTAAGGCTGTTATCCATGAAGTGTCAACATTATGATGCTGGCGGTTCCTTTGTGCTCGATTTTAGCTTCCTCCATGAAATATTAAAATGGAAACAGGCTCGATGAGAGCTGCCGCATAGCCTACTACAGTGCTACAGTCAGCCACACGAGCACATGGGCTCTGCGCACACTAACATGCGCATTGGTTGCAGTACGTCGTGCTTTTCATTGCTGTGCTATCGTCGCTGTTTGATGGTGACTGCAGTGTCCTCTTGGTAGTACTAAGTAACTCACATGTTCACTTTGTTACAGTGCAGTCAACTAAGGTGTTTAATATGTGTTATTAAGTTCAAAGAAGATTGTTAAAAGTGCAAGCAAATAATATCAATTCAAAATGTCAAATAATACAAGAAATCTAACCCCAAAAAAAATTATTCAAATGAAAAATATCAGATTGCAATGAAAAAAAATGTGCAGATGGTGTAAAATATTTGGCTTCACATCTTTCTCAGTTTTGGTTGTTAGCTTTTTCCTTAATTACGACTTTTGCCTTTTCAGTTGCGCTCCTTGACTTTTTGACAAACTGGCTGATGGGGGCGGGACTTCCGTGGGTGGATTACTATTGGTTTATAATTTATATTTGACGGACAGCGAAGTAAATGTATAGTAGCTCTGGCCACAGCAGCTACTCTGCTTCTGATTGGGTACAGTTACTTATCTGTCTGTCAAAAATAAATAAACCAATAGTTATCCACCAAAGGAAGTCCCGCCCCTACCAGCCATGTTTGTGTCAAAACCCGAATCAAAAACTCAGGGAGTGCAAACGAAAAGGCTTGAGTTATAATCAAGAAAAAAGGTAACAACCAAAACTGAAAAATTTGTGAAGGCAAATATCTTACATGATCTGCTCATTTTCTCATTACAATCTGATATTTTTCATTTGAATTATTTTCTGTAAAAAAAAATTATTTGGTGTTTTGAATTTATATATTTTTTGCTTGCACTTTTAAAAGTCTTCTTTGAACTTATTGACACAGATTAAACACCATAGTCATCCTGATGGTCTGATGCGAAATACTCAACCCAAATCACTGTTTGTCATCTTTTTGTACACTATAGTGTAAACTGGCTTGAGAGAGATGTCATCTCCAGGCATGGGTACCCCTAGTGACCCCCTCTTGGCCAGTCCTGGAGGGAGGTTATCAACAGCTCAGGAAGGCATCTGGAGGTGCTCGCTCCCCAAAACCGCAAGCTTCCCAACCTCCACAACTCGGCACCTCAGTCATCGTGCCAACAACTTCCAAAGGCAGCCAAAACGTCGGAAGTTAATAAGACCTTCACCTCCTCCGCCCCCCAACACACCCTGTCCCCTAGATCAGCTAGACCTTAGTGAGCTCCCTCCAAGGCGGACCTTCCAGGAGCTCCTCTTCAATGGCTGCATCTTATTTGGTATTGAATTTAGTTATGCCATGGAGACAGCCTATGTGACTCCTGTACTTCTACAAATGGGCCTCCCTGATCAGTTCTACAGCTTGGTCTGGTTTATTAGCCCCATACTGGGTAAGTTGACAACCGCATGGGATGGAAAACAGGGGGGTGAAATGTCCTTGGAAATGGTTAAGTTATCCTGGAAAATTATTTATCCTCCCCCTGTCTTGTGACCTTGTGTGCCTAAACTGAAACAAAGGAAATTATTTTTTCAGTGATTTATTGAACAGAAAACATTTTTTAGAGGAAGTGCAGGATAAAAAGTAAGAGAGTAAAGAAAGTTCAGTTGGGATTTGCCCAGGTGAACACTGCAACTCCAGTTTGTCATGTTAATGAAGTGCTGCACTATTCTATGATACATTTATCATCATCATGTTCCATAGATAAGTTATAGCTATAGAGTGCACATCGAATGTCTGAGAAATAAACATAGAAACAATCTGGATAATTTCAAGTTATAACTAGAAAAGAATGCTCCCAAAGAATGAGGGGCCAAGGGAATGTAGCAATGTATGAGTCATTTGTAATAACTTGTCTCTGTAGCAGGTGAAAATATCCTCGAAAATAATTTCAGGGAAAGAATGAGAACCCTGATAATACATCATTTTGTTAATGTCTCTGTCACTGTCTTTGGCTTTTAAAGGATTCCTCGTTCAGCCACTCATAGGAGCATGGAGTGATCGTTGTACATCCCGTTTTGGGCGAAGAAGACCTTTCATTTTCGCTTTGGCCATCGGTAAGAAATTAAGTTTGTATCTCAACATTGGTTGGGACACAACATAGTGGATCCGACACTTACTATTATGCAACATGATAGCATCCTTATTATACCATCCCAGTCTGTTAAAACATTTTAACTCTGAAACTTGATGTGCAGAGTTTGTAATGTAAGCTTTCAGTTAAACTGTTTTTTTTTTTTTTTTTTTTTTTTTTTTTAGCAAATACTAAATTAGTGCCCATTTTACAATCATAGACAGGACTGTTGATCTGTTTTGGCAAACTGTTTTCTTTTTTATTATTGTCTGCAGGTGCTTTGGTTGGTCTTACCCTAGTGCTGAATGGGCGGGACATTGGAGGTGTACTGGCTGACACAGCTTCAAATCACAAGTGGGGAATTGTCCTGACAGTATGTGGTGTGGTTCTAATGGACTTTAGTGCTGATTCAGCTGACAATCCAAGCCATGCCTACATGATGGATGTGTGCAGTCCTGAAGACCAAGATCGGGGGCTTAACATCCATGCACTGCTGGCAGGTAAATAAAATCACTTTTCTCTAGAGATCTCGAAAATGTGGCCCAGAAGGTCCAATCTGGCCTGTGGGATGGAATTCCTCTGTGCAAAAAATTACACTGAAGATATTAACAATCAAGGGTGTCAAACTCATTTTACTGAAGGTTCCACATTCACGTTAATATGATCCGAAGTAAAGTAATTACATAATAACCTATAAGTGACAACTGCATTTTTTTAGATTTTAGGTTCTGCTTCCAAAGAACAAAACTAGTCCAATAGAACCCCAAAGAACCATGATCTGGGCATATGAGGAACTTTTTATTTTGGATGCAAACTCTGAAGTTTTAGCAATATTATACCTGTTACCAAATATTTGCCCATTATGTGTGATGCACTTGTGTAAATTATAAGTTGAGGTATAACATTGTTAATATTATTTTTTCAAGTTATTCATAATTTAATGTTTTTATTACAGTAAAACAAATTGAAAAAGTAATAGGTTCTGATTCTATTACTTTCCTTCTCCAGCCCACTTGAGATCCAGTTTGGCTCAATTAATTGTATTGTAATGTAATGTAGAGGAACCCCGAGGAAAAATAGCAACTGCTGTTTCAGTTGCTAATGGGGATCTTAATAAATTAAATTAAATGTGACCCCTGGAAGAAATGAGTTTGACACCCCTGCTTTATACTATAATAACCTTGGCCCCCAGTTGTTAAAAAAAGGGGGGTTAAAAAGAAAATAACAGCTACAATTACAACTGAATTCAACCATTCAAACTCAGAATATGATGACACATCCATGGCTGGTGCTCACATTTTATATGATAGGTGTTAGTTAAAAAGGAAGATAGAGAAAAAAAAATGACATAACACTTTGTCTTATGAAAACACAGACTGAGCTTCCAGAGGATCTGTCACTTAACTCTAAAATGAAATATTAACTGTAATTACAAAACTGAGGTGTGAACATTAGTGATTTTTTTTTTTATCTGTGTGCTGTTTGTTCATTGTTGTTTGAGTGTATTATGTACTGTTATAAATTCAACAAAAAAATTCCCAGCTTCTGAAAAAGATTTGAAAAGTTGTGTTTCACAATGTTACTCCTCAGGACTAGGAGGTGGCTTTGGCTACATTGTAGGAGGCATCAACTGGGACCAAACCCAATTCGGAAAGTCCATGGGAGGTCAACTGCGAGTTATATATCTGTTCACCAGTATCACCCTGGTGTTTGCCACAGCCATGACTCTAATAAGTATCCCTGAGCGACCCCTGCCAAAGACCCAACCCAGCAAAAACTCAAGTAAAAATCATCTGAAAAGCCCAAGCCTCCCTCTTCCCCCGTCTCCTCCTGTCCCCCCAGGATCAGCTCCGGGACTGGATGAGGACGACGAGGAGGGTCTTTACAGCTATAATTTCTCAAATTCTCATCCATGTAATCCCGACCCTCTGGCTCATTCTTGCAGTGCCAGTGCACGTCTTTGTGCTGGCCTGACTAGCCCCATATCTCCCCTGAGCCCCCTCACTCCCAAATATGGCAGCTTTATAAGTCGGGACAGCTCTCTAACAGGCATCAATGAGTTTGCCTCTTCACTTGGAACCTCCTACATAGACAGAGTACTCATAGACTGCTATACGGGTCAGCAGACACCACAGGGCCTCGGACCCAACTCCACCACTGTCCCAATGCCTCCTGGAGACTCCCCTCCAATGGATGAGTCCATACAGGGGACAGAGGGCCATCCTGTTGGACAAACACAGGCAGATGTGGAGGCTCTTCCTGCTGGGGAGGCTCAGGATGCAGAAGAGCCCCAGTGTGATGGAGATGCTCAGCCTCATAGAGAATCTCAGGTCAGCGCTGGGTCACAGCCTGGTGCAGGGTCACATCGGGGCTCTACTGCTGGTATCTTAAAGCGACCTCAGAGTCTTGCCCTCATGGAGGAGCCTTTGGCAACTCAGATTGTTGGGCTGGAGAATGGACGAAGGAGAACAGTGACCTTCAGCCAGCAGGTCAGTGACATTGTTTTGAAATGACAGGAGCGGTTAAGTCACTTGCTATGAGTATTTTTAACCCCAGTGTTTGTCTTCTGTTTTTTGTGATGAAGGTGGCTAACATTTTGCTGAATGGGGTGCGGTATGAAAGTGATCTCAGTGAGAATGTGGAGACAGGAGAATCCCAAATGTCAATGAAGCTGCTGTGTATAGCCATCTACAGAATGCCTCCCTCTCTGCGGAGTTTATGCACTAATCATTTTTTGGGTAAGAAAACCTATTTTGCGTACAGAAAACAGAAGGATAATTGAGACCCGGTGCCCTGATTTTCATTTATAGTGATGTCAAATCAGACGATTAATAAAATGAGTATATAAACACAGTTAGTTATAGAAAAGGAAGCATCCAGACAAAAAGTACAAATAATTCTTAGGATGTTTAGTAAAAGCTCTAGTTAATGAGCGCATTAGTCATTTAAATCAACCCAAATATAAAACAGCATTGCTTATGGACTATTTTGTATTGAAATTTAAATAATGCAGTCTCAGTTAAATTATGATGACTTATTTTACAGGTTTAGTGAAGGATGTTACCATTGTGAGATGACTGCAAAGGACATCAAAGATTATTTTGTATTCTAATGAGGGGGAGACTAAAAATAAGATTTATATTCTTGATAGTTCTTCTTTCCAATGATGAGAATGCTGCTTTATATATATGATGTATTTGTGTGCTCATGATATGTGCTTTTTCATTAAAGCAACAAGTAAAAAGAATACAATTATAAAAGAAAATGGAAGTGGTGTTGCTGATGTTAGACCACTCAAGGGTTAACTCTATTTCTACTTTAGGCTGGCTGTCCTTTGAAGGCATGCTGCTCTTCTACACTGACTTCATGGGGGAGGTGGTATTTGAAGGAGACCCCAAAGCCCCCCATGACTCTGAAGCTTACCAACGCTACAATGCTGGTGTTAGTATGGGCTGCTGGGGCATGTGCATCTATGCATTCAGTGCTGCTTTCTACTCAGGTAAAATCCACCATGAATGGCTGTGAGTGCAGCTCTGCCCACTGGTTTTACTTACAGATTTATAACCATTCTTTCTGTTTCTCTTTGTTCCTCAACTTTTAGCCATATTGGAGAAACTGGAGGAGCGTTTTTCTCTTCGCACTCTATATTTTTTTGCCTACTTGGCATTTGGTTTGGGCACTGGCTTGGCCACACTGTCCACCAACCTATATGTGGTACTTTCTCTGTGTGTCACCTATGGGGTGCTCTTCTCCTCTTTATGCACGCTGCCTTACTCTCTGCTGTGTGAATACTACCAGAGCCCTCAGGTCAGTCTCCTCACCTGGATTCATTTCATTTTAAAGGTTCAGGATGTGTAGGATTTAAGGATATTTAAATGTAGAATATGTTTATATACATAATATGACATTTTTGGTGTTGATTAGTGAACAATATTAACAATTCTTGTGTTTTAATTTTTTTCCCTAATTAATCATATATTTCTTCAGAAGGAACAACTCTGTAATATTGTGTCGCCATGTCTATGAAGACTTCATCCATTATATAATGTTTTTAAGCATGCAATCAGGTGCATTACCAGAAGATAGGACCAGAATCGCATTGGCCAAAAATCCCAGAAAATGTAGGGAAATATATCAGATTAATATGATTAATCAGGAATTGGTTTTTTAATTAAATAAAAAAGCTTGAGATTTGAAAGTTTTATTCCTCAATAAAAACACAAAGTGCAACTGTTTGTTAAAATACACTCATTTAAATGTGTTTTTTTCATCCTTGCCTAATAATAGTTCTTTATTTGATTGAAAGTCAAATTTAGTTTTAGTTTTTGTTTGGTTGATACCACACATAGGTATATAGCTCAAAGGTTTGATAATAAAACCTATTCAACCTATAGTGAAAGATTAGTAACATAGAAAACATAATTTTGGTTATATTCATCAGCATTAGTTGGTTACAATTTGCAGTCTCATCAGTAGATGCTACTATATGTTACACAGTCAATTTTGACATTTGTCTATGTAATTGATTAACATGAACGTGCTGTATTTTGTGATTGAAAGTATTACTTAACTCTTCCTCTGTGCTCTTCAGTTTTGCGGGTCTTCAGAGGAAGGGACCAGACGCGGGATGGGGGTGGACATCTCTCTGCTCAGCTGCCAGTATTTCCTGGCTCAGATCCTTGTCTCTGTGGCGATGGGACCTCTGACCTCACTGGTGGGTGGGGCCCAGGGAGTGATGTACTTTGCGAGTCTGATGTCATTCGTGGGATGTCTGTACTCCTCTCTCTGCGTGGTGTACCAGCTGCCCCCCCCTGAGGGTGAGCCCCCCGAAAGCGAGACCCAGCCTCTATTGGTTCACATTTAGAAAAGCCTCTTAATTTACTTTACCTCACTCACTCACATATTTAAGGACACACATTCTCATTCTGTCACTTTGATGTCTGAGTGTGTTGACCTTCACTGCACTCATAGGACAAACACACTGCACACCCTGCCGCACACTGTACAGCACAGTATCATATATTATTTTACACCAATCAGCACTGCTCTTCTCAGAGCTAGACAGACAGACAGACAGACATTGGCCACTGCTCTAATATGTGTACATGACCAGTGTGTTCATACAGTGTGTGTGCCCATGTTTTTTTCCTAACTTTTGCAAATGAATGTGTGGCCTTTTTGAATGCATTGTGATTTGTGTGTGTGTGTGTGGGTGGAGCTGTCGGTGAGTCTTAATTCTTTGCTGTAAAATTTTGCATCATCTTATCTTGCTTGTTAATGTCCAGGTTAGAAATGTTGACCACTACACACAAGCTAATCACAGCTTTTCCCTCTTTTTCTTCCTTTTATCAGTTGCCTAACGTCTGCATGAGCTGCAGTGTAATCTTTCAAAGCCTTTTGTTAATGTTTCGTTTTGGTCATATGGCCAAGGAAATGTCTACCTGCCTGTTTCTCTGAGTTAGCATATTAGCATCACACTGTAGGCAGGATTTTCTGACTAAGTGAATGTGCTGCCAGTGACCACTCAGACACACAATTTAGTGTGTCTTCATTAATTCAAGAGCTCTTGTAGCATAATTTGGCAACACCTGCTTAATATTCACATGAAGCTTAACAAGGCTTAATCACAGTTGCAGTTTTTGAAGGGCTTCACATTTTTCACATTTTAAGTGGTAAATAAAAATAGCACACTATCAACCACACAATTATTAGATTCTAAAGTCAAATCAAAACAACACAGAACAAATACAAGTGACCTATCTACAAATTCCACTGTTTGATGCTGGGCGACTCGTAATTACGTCCCAATCATTATTAATACAGTGCCAGTTACCTAAAGCGTCATAAACCTATGACTCATAGGTTGAAACACACCTTCAAAATATAAGACACGTGTACTGGTGGCAAATTCTATCTGGGCCCTCACTAAGCCATGGACAGCCCTGTGAGCTGTCACCCTTCTCCTGGCCTTGCCATTGTAATGACAGTGATTCTTGTCATTATCAGGAAGAGGAGAAGTTGAAACTGGGGTGTGAATCAGCATTCAGTCGGAAACCCAACAAAACAGAAGAACAACAAAGAGAAGACACATGTGAACTATGGGTCACACTGAAGGTGGACAACAATGCAAGCAAAAACTGTGGGGGTTCATAAGCCAGCAGAAAGTGCTTATTGTCATCATCAGGGTGCATGCTTAAGGTAGTAGGCTTCTGCGCCACCATGCTTGGCCCATCAGATTTAGCCCTCACAGGAAAGGTCAAACACCATTGTTCTATCCATCCTACTGTTGCCATCTTCATCTGCAAAATGGTACATATAATTTAATTCTAACTTCTGTTGTGCCATGGCAAATGGTATGCTTTATTGCCTCAACAAGCATCAAATCTGACTTCAGGGCTTTGACATAGAGTAAATTTGAGTATTTAACTTATTCTAAGCCTTTTAAGTCCCAAGTCATTGTGATGATTTTATTGACTGACGCTCACAAATGAGCACCAAAAGCAATATGGTGCAAATCATATTTGCTGCATCAGCTGAATGTCAATTGCCTACTATTAAAGCCTCCTGGACTGACTGGATGCACAACATGCT
The DNA here is from genome assembly GCA_020466265.1 of Siphamia tubifer. Classification (NCBI taxonomy): domain Eukaryota; kingdom Metazoa; phylum Chordata; class Actinopteri; order Kurtiformes; family Apogonidae; genus Siphamia; species Siphamia tubifer. The sequence continues at coordinate 28,596,942 of CM035787.1, read as the reverse complement.
CATGTTTCTGAGGAAACAGTAACTGTGCAGAACATGCTCTTGCTTGAGAAAAAAATAAAAGTTTTGTGTTAAAATTGTATCACTTATTGCTCAATATTAGCAGTGTTACTGTAAAATAATTTTTTAGGCTTCAGTTAAAACAAAATTATCATTTTGCCATGTTGGACTCTTGTGTCAATTATTTTTGTCACTTGTTACCCTTGTAGCACACATACATACACAGCCCTCACCAAAGCTGACTTGGAACAATTTGCAATTCTTGAATACACCACAGGGGGGAGTCAGGAGACAAGACAGTAAACCCATTGATTTGCTGCACCCTTTTCCATTACTGGGTGAGATTATTCCAGTTCCTTCCTGCATCTAAGCCAGCCATTTTCCATGTTAATAAAAATTGGGTCAAGTGACATCATCTACACATAAAGCCAGTTTTCAGAGGCACCAGTGAACTCCAAACAGGTAAAATGCACACAAAGGACACACACTTAAGTAAAAAGACAATTTATTTGTTTCAGAATATACAAAGCAGTGGCTGAAGTAACCGAATGTCATTCTGGTTCTGAAAAAGGCAGTCTTGGACACAAAACTGGGCTACCCAGCCATAACATAAGTCATTGAAAACGCTAGAAACAAAGTATAAATGGTACAAACTTGCGTGGAATGCATACAGAACAAATGACCAAAGCCTTAAGATTTAAGAGGGGTTAATTAACATTGGAGAATCATGCCTGCGTGAAACAGGGTCAAGCTATCTTGTCACGGAGGCACAAGACCAAGCCCCTTTATTCATTTGCACCATCTGTTATAACAGGGCCGCCAAGCCAAGGATTAACTAGCAGCTTAACACAAAATCATGCCTCAACTAATAATGCCAACAACTGTCCATTAGCCCCTGCTTAAAACTTATCTTTGGTCCTTAAGTGAATCTGAAAGGTCAACATGAGCCTTGGAGGTGAGCAGCTGCCTGTATGTATGAATCATCTGGTCAGCACCAACATAATAGAGATTGTGCTTCTAACATACTGATATAAAACCTTGGAAAAAAAAAAGTTCTCTTGGCGTGGCCCAATTTGTACAAGTAGAAAAAAAGCTCACTTGAAAGACCAATAAATAACATTTCATAAAAAAGGAGGCAGGGCCACTATGTTTCAGGACTCCAGTGCAATGTGATAACATGGGAGCAAACAAAAAGAAATCTCTTAAAGACAAAGAAAGCACAAGCTCTAGAACACAATGTTGACCAGACTGGTTAAGACAGTGCTGCAAACATGTAGCAGGGTAGAGATCTAGGCCTCCACTTCAGCCTCTTTTGACTCTCCATTTTCTTCTGTCTTCTGCTTTTTTGTCTCCACTTTCTCCTAATAAAATAGAAATATTACATCAAGAACAAAAAAACCCACAATCCAAAACAGATGTAGTCAGGCTACAGGAATCAATGGATTGTATTCTGTAATAAAACGCACCTCCTCCTCTTCTGCTGCACGCTTCACAGGCTGTGCTTCAGCCTCCTCAGCAGGGGGCGCCTCCTCTGCATTTCCTGTAAAGCATAGATGAAACCATTTAGAATCTAGAGTTGTACATTCAAGTGTCATTTAAATTGACTATGACCACCAAAGGAAAAGCACAATTTAATTTTGATCTAATGACACATAAAGATACAGCATATATAGATAATGAAAATATTTACAAGAAAATCTAGGAATTCAAAGATATGAAAACTTTAAAAACAAGGCTGAATTTATTCAATGTACCATTTCCATTCTTATGTTCCTCCTCTGCAGTCTCCACTTTGTCACTGTGATCAGCACCATTCTGAAAAGAAAAGGAATAAATATCAGCCCAGTAAGTGTCTTGAAGTTGACAGTAATAGATGATAGACCATTTTGCAACCCCCCAAAATGATATCATGGAATCCCAAGCATAGTTGGAATAATCTGTCTCGGCTGTTTTATATGTAGACTCCTGTGGGACATCGGGACACTTAAAAGGGCATGTGTATATTTCCCCAGGGGGTTTGCCACCAGGCTCTGTGAAACCTCAGTCAAGAAAAACCAATGGAGACATCCAAAGCGTTGCTAGCTAACATCTGTGCCATTTCACAACCCAAACAAAGCACAGTGTGGAGAGCAGCTGAACAGAAGGGGGAGGCGGGTGCAGCGACACCTGCATGATGAGGGGTGCTAAGACAAAAGGCCATGAGGCTTGTCCTCGTCTCCCAACTCACAGTGCCATTGGCAGGTGCGTCCTCGGTGCTGGTCTTCTTCTCCTCCTCCACTTCTACATCTTTCTTCTCTTTCAGCTCCTACAAAGTAAAAGCATGTCTGCAATCATTGTGTAGAACAGAGTTTTGCTAGTTGATGCAGAAGTCCCGCACGTCTGATGTAAAAACTAATTAAGTTGCCAAAAATGCACCCGGTAACAAAAATGATGTTATTTCTACTCTAAGTATCAATGAAAACCCCCAAAAGATAATCAATGCCACATATCTTCATCCCACCCCGCGCTGTATGGTTACTGCTGCTTCCCGCCCACAGCAGCTCCACTTCATCAGCAGCACCGTTTATGCTGCTTTGTCTGCTGAACTGCACATTTTTAGCTAACCACATCACATACACTTCATTTCTTAGCTGGAATATTTAGTTGTCGTCCGCGCGGGAAAATGCGAATTAATCCTACCGGCCGTTGATAATTGTCGACATTTTTCACAACCCTCCAGGCTATAGTTTTTTTTTTTCTCCACATCACTGCTTTAATTTACATAAAGTTGCGTTAACGGTAAGGGTTATTCTCACCGCCGACCACCCGAGTGTTTTTTTAAACCTAAGCCGAAGCCATTGTTAATCTATGCAAAACAACAACTTTTAAAAAGTTCTCGAAATCTTTTAACACGACAGTTGAAGGCAAAGGAAAAAAAAGGACTGAATGAAACGCACCTTGGCTGTAACCTCTGCAGTTGCGGTCGTGTCAACAGCTGTGTCGGCCATGGTTAATTGTGAATAAATTTAGATAAGTATATTCCTCTTAAGAATTTTTTTTTTAATTTATTGGCGGTTTGCCTTCGTGTAGACAGTCCAAAGACGCTGAAAGAGAAATGATGTCTGCTCGTCTCCGCTTTTCTCCCGAGCTCGTTGAAAATGCACACTCGTTGGATACAGCGGGTCGATCTAGCGCGCCATTGGATAATGTGGGCCAACGAAGTTTTCTATTGGTTTACCTATTTGCCTATCTAAACTCCACGTCCCGCCTACCGACTATCTCTTCACTGATTGGCTAGTTGTTTTAAAGCGCTGCTCTACGACATGCGACTTTTCCCCCACTGCCCACCAGTTTACGTGTGGATTTCACCTAAATGTTGAACAATGGATTTAAGTAACCCACTCCTTAAAAGTTGTAGGAATTTATTAGACAGTTTTAACCACTGAACATTGTCTTAAGAGGATACGTTCGTAAACTTTATAGAGAACTGTCCAATGAAGAGTTCTTTGTCTTAGTACTCCTGTGTAGAGATGGGGGTCGGTTTCAAATTACAAGCAAAATGGAATAATGTGACGATGTGAAAACCATGTGGACACACCTCCTTTCTATATTTAACTCTAGGAACAAAATGATTTCCTGGTTAATTGTGCTTAGACCTTTTTTTAAACATAACCCGATAGAGTAACTCTCACAATGCACCTGCTAAATTAATACAGGCATTTAAACTTTTTGCTCTATTACACCAATACATAACAACAAATTACTGATCTGAAAAGCCTGGCAGCTAGATTGATATTTTAGGTCAATATAAACTTAGTTATATTTTATGTTTGTAACAAATATTGACCAATAAGTAAGTCAGGTGTTGTCTCTAAAAGCAATCCGTGTGATTTAAATTTAGATTACTCTATGTTTTACTACAAGATTTAATGAGGAAGTGAAGTTAAGCAAACAAAACCCTCTCTGTTCCAGGCTGTTTGATAACAAAGAACAACTAGGATAAGGAGTTAATCATAGACAGCAACGGGGTGTGGTGTGGAACAGTTAGTATGTGTGATTAGAAATTCATTTTACAATGTGCAGCGTATTACGAGTCATTTTGGTCCATTATTAAATGTGTTCCATCTTTTTTCTAAATCTTCATACCAAAGAGAACCTAATAAAAAAGGCACAATTCCTGAGGTCAAAGGGCATCTGAGGACATAGCCAAGATACACATCTTGAGGAAAAAAAACATATATCATGTCAACACTGAATTCCATAGTCTGTTATGATGTCTTGTTGGATCTGCTCAGGTGTATTGATTAAACATGATTGACATGGAAGAACTATTTCTTTCACATTGAAACTCCCTCTTGACCAATTGAGGTACTTTTTCTGTCTCTTCATGTATGCAACATTGCATATTATCCTATATAGTTACATTGATTGCATTAACACATAATGCATTTTAACTTTTAATGAACAAATATATACTGGTGTTGTCTTGCATAAAACCAAGATGTTTGTCTTTTCTTTGTGGTAACCTTCCTTACCATCACTGCACTTACTCATCCAACTGTTAAACCAAAGGAAATGGCAACATTCAACGGTGTGGGCCCTTAGTTCCATCCTAGCCCGAATAAAGACAGTTTCACTGTCAGTAAAAAAAAAAAAAAAACTAGAATTTTTTCCCCCCTTCCTCCAAAGGTAAAAAAAACAAAAAAAACATCAACAACCCAAAAACAACATAGTGTAATATGGGGCACAACAGATTTTCTTATGTGTCAGCTAAATTTTTTGACTTAGTGCAACATTATTTACCACACCTACCATTGTTTTCACCCACACCCAGTTATCACTCACTTTCATAAAACATTTACCTCCTGAGATCCTTGTCAGTTTAATCCCTGCCTACTTAACTGCATACCTTCAACACACCACAGTTGTGCCAGACATATCATCAGTTTGGTCTGGATTTCAAATATTTCTAGACAACCTTACCAAGGTTTTTGTCTTTAACTTGTCCTGGCACATCCAAGAAGGATATCTTAACATGAGTATTTCTTCAGCCTTTAATTTAAGGGCTGTCCTACAAACTAATCTGTAGTTATCTTCTCCATGCCATGCTAATATTCAAGCTACTGATTTTGAGGAAACCTTCCAAACCCTGTTTAGTCATTCACCTCACATTCAATTGAAATATAGGCCCAATTATGAAGGTTGTAATTACACTTGGAGATCAAAGAACTGCATGGCACTTTTTTTTTTAACTGAGATTTATTTTCCATGTGTGATTTTTTTTTTACCACTTATGTTCTGTTCAAACTTTTAGCATTTTATGACAAAGCAACAAATAAAAATAAGTTGATATGGATAATGAATGTAACAAAACAATACAATATTAGTTTTTATAGTCTGGTTAAAAATGATGAAGAAGCAAATTTAAAACAATCTCTACAACACTTCACTTCAAGCCAATTATTCCTTTTGGCCTAGCATAGAGCGTTATCCTTTTATTTGGGTGAGGAAAATCATGTACAGACTGCTGTGCAGTGGAGCAGACATCCACAATGTAATGGACTTAGAAGAGTGCAAAACCTTGATCCATGGGAGGAGCAGGAGAACAGGCTAAAAGCAGCAGAAGGCATTACTCACTCTTTTCTGTCACTGGAAAATGGGAGCAATCAGAGAGGGGGAGTGTTTGTGAGATCATTTCCTGTTGGCTTTTTTTTCTTATTTGCCTACCTCAACATGTTACCATGTGCCAAAGATCTATTACAAAGGGGGGGGGGGTATGGCAGTAGGTATATTTTTCAGGTAATTGGGGCGATCTGAAGTGTGGCAATAAGAAGCAGAGTCAAAGAAAAACATTTATTTAGCTATGTAGAAGGGGATTCATCTTTTATGCGGCAAAACTGGCAACTTTACCACTGTTTCCACAAGTCAGAACTGGAAAACTGTTTTATGCTATTCAAAGTTATGAGACCACAGAAAGCCATACTGTATAAAAGAAAAGCCTCTTTGTTTTCACAGTGACACATGTTTTACAGTAAACAAAGTATTGTGCATCAGTTTCCATAGGCCAGGGAAGATTTCTTTGAGTACTTAACTGTTGTATTGTGTACTGACAGGCCAGTGGATGCATAAACCTATGGGATGTGGGGAGTTAAGCATCTTAATTTCACCTTAATTTCCTGGAGACAATTGGCTGACCTGACTTGTGGAATGTCAGTGCTCGGGGGTAGGGCGAAGTGGGGCCCATCAAAGAGCAGAGGTCAGGATTAGGCGGGGGAAGGGTCTTGATAATTGGAGAAATTGTTGGGGGCAAGCTGAGTTCTTTTGTTTTGAACAGCAGTGTCCTGCTCATTCGGGCTGGCTTTCTCTGGTTCTCATGGAAGTCCTGCGGTGTACAGTGACAACATAAAGTTAACTTCTCCTCAGGATTCTTAAGTCAAATGTATAGCAAAGTAGAAATCATGTGCTTACTGATGATCAGAAAAGTAATATTGTTATTGGTAATATACACTAATGGAGAAATTGACTTTTTTTGTGCCATTATACAGCAAAAAAGTTTATATTGCACAATACTGTTGTTTTAGTAGTATATAATACATACTTGAGATTTTTAATTTACAGTGAATTTTGATAAATGTTCTAAGAATAGTACTTAAAAATATAATAAGCAAGAAGAAAGAAACAGTACAGATATTGCTTTTCAAATATTTTTATATCATTAAAGAAGGAAGAAAAATCACTGTGTATTCAGCAGAAACTATCAACATATTATATAAACTGAATGTTTTTAGTTCATGGGGCCAAGAAAATCTTGAAGGCAGTTGGTGTCACCTCATGTATGATTGGTGTTTGGAGGATTAAGAATATGCATATGATAGTGTTCCCCAGGGCTGTATGCTGGGTGCTTTGTTCAATTTAAAGCACTGCCATTTACATTTTTAGGGGGTGTGATTAAAAGAAAGTGTTTTATCTCCTCCCATGTTTGTTTTAAATGTGGGGAGAACACCATGGGCCAGTCAAAATCTAAAGTTAAGGATAGAAACTCTACTGTTCTTAGCTAAAATGTCAAGGAGATTGCACAAGGAATTTGGGTAACTTACAACCAGCTACCAATTGGGATGAATTTACTGATGTAAACACATTTTGTGGGTTTCTTAAAGAGAAATTCAGAAGTCGTCACCCTATTAAAACACTGGCCTAAGTAAACATTTTTGACGAAAAATGAGTTTTTGGCTTAAATCATCGCTTGATAATGCTGGGCATATATGATAAATTAATGTTAATCTTTAGCTAAAAGCATCATGCTCTTTATGCCCATATAGGGCAATGGGCTATGTCAAGAAGGTGAGTTAGGGTTGGGTAAAGTATTTTTGTGTTTTCCCAAAAACTTGATTTAGGCCATTATTTATATAGGGTGAAAGTATTCAAGTGTGTCATTATTAATCAATGAGGGTAAAAGAGGTTACAATATTAATCTGTTGGGAAATACGTCACTCAACATCATGTTTTGTACTGGATCATAGTATTAAATAAAAAGCTGATCCACAAAAATGTGTCTTGGCTGTTTATTTTTAATCTGACTCTCACACAAAAAACCCACTTTTTATATAGTTGCAGCAACTCAACAAATCATAGGTCTAAAGGTCTAGGTCTACCAGTTAAAATGGTACTGTAACCCTGACTGTAGAGTATGTTGCAGCTGCAAAAAGAAGTGTATAAATGGGTGTTTACATGATTATAACAGTAACTGTCATAATAGTCTTCATTCACAACAACGGTGAAAGGAAAACAGGTATCACAGCAAAGGTGATTGTTGTGGGATATAACTCAACATGTTGTCAGAGAATCAATTTATTGAAGATTAACATACATAATTTAATTTAATACATTTCACCATAATGTTGAAATAATACTTCATATAGAAACCAAAGTCAAGTATCACCCAGGCAAAATATATGAAATTAACACAAACATAAAATCTATCTGTATTTGGTTACAGTGTTTAAAATGTACAATAGAATTATACACTGCAGTTCATATAAGCCTACAATTTAGGATATTGTAATATGAATAATAAATCCCACAGACAAGAAAAATAATTGCATAAATGTAATTTTAATGTTGTGCTTAAAAGAATAGTAAATTTTCTTCTTTACAGCTTTACTTTGCTTCTACCTTATTTGTTTCACCTCTTAGTCCCACCCCTTAAACTGTGTTGCCAGAGAAAAGTGGAAATTTCCAGTAATTCCGACTGCTTCAGAAGAACTGCTCCTCCTCCTCCTAGTTTCCCGCCTTTCATTCTACCTGCTCCTTCCTGTTGCAAAGTTGCTTGAAGACATCATGACCCAATGTTGCACAAATGAATGTGCCCAGTAGTTTTTCCTCCTTTTTTTTTTCTCCTTGAAAAAATAATCCTCCTTGCAAGATGTACCACATGTTACTAAAGCTGCTTTGATCTTGTATTGAAGATGTTTAAAATCAAGAATGTGGAGAAGGTTTTCTGTGTGTCTTTTTTTTTTTTTCTAGGAGTGACAGATCAGTCTTCCTTTTGTTTGCTGTTTCAGTGCAGAGTGTCCTGTTACATTGACAATATACTATGGTGGCCTGAATTAAGAGGGAAGATACATGTAATTATTTCATTAGCTGAATGATGAACTTTGGTGTGGGATCACAGAACAGATGGTAGATTTGCATTTCTATTTCTCTGGCTGATCTGGTATTCTGGTTGTTTCAGTGATATCACATGCTCCAAAGCATGCCAACAACTGAAAGATTCAATATTCAAGAAAACTGATGAGAACCTTAGAGATTCAAAAGGACTGAGGTATGGCTTGGATATGGAAAACGTTAACATGTTTACAACTCATGAAGCTGAGATTATTATTACACTCGTCTGTGGTTTTACAACTTCCTCTTAATTCAACAGAGTTATGTTATTCACAAATGTAGCTTGGTGGCTGATGGGAATACATTTAGGTAAAATAGAAATGAAGCCATAGACAGCTGTAGTGGAGAACTTTAAGTGTATTGATGGTATGAGGCACACTGACCTTAGACCCATTGTTATGCACCAACAAAGAGCCATCTGCACAGCAACCAAAGCTGAGATGACGGACTAGCACACAGGGGGACTAAAAGGGGGAGGGACAGCAGACCAGGAGTGTAAAAGAGGAAACACAACACAAATAAAATACATTTTAAATGGGACTAATGGATAATGTCTAGATTATAAAGTAGCCAGTGCAAACATGTCAGAGCTTTCTACACAAAGGAAACAACAAGCTATACAACATATCTACCCAGACAGCATGTAGATCTCTCCACCGCTGGTAAAGTGGAGGACAAGAGCTGCTGGCCTAATCAGTCAAGAGCACATTTCCTGCCTCCTGCATGTTGAGATGAAGGCAACTGGAGCTGCTTAAGGCTAATGTTTAACCTACAAATTGGACTCAGACACAGCAGGGATCTCAGTTATTCTGACATACTGGCTTTGTGCACATTAGTTTGTAGATAATATATTGATTTCTAAAGTGCAATGTTTAGTTGGAAGTGGAATCAGTGCTGCAAGTAAGGCCAGAGTTTCTCCATCCATACGTAACAGTGTGCATCTCAAAATGGTGCAAACAAAGACAAAATGGTGTCAGGGACATCTGTAAAAATCACAAATGTTTCACAGGTAAGACATGAGAGTCAGGATTGCTTAGCAACAGCAGTAAAAAAAAAAAAAAAATTCTTGCAGCTTGTGTGGCAACAGAGAAACTGATCGTACTGCCCCCCAGTGGTGGACTGAAGGTACTGGGCTGAAGTGCCATACAATGATAAAGGGTCCACTTTTCTGTCGAATGCCTAGTGTGTGCAGAATAATGAGGTAACCACAGTCCTTCCCAATGTGAAATGATCTTTTGAATGAAGGGTACTTGATACAAAGCAGTGATATCTTCTTTCCTTCATCAAAGCCGTTCAAAATTATGTTCAGTAATTTGATTGGCTGGAAAATGTACCAGCTCTCATGGCTGATGGTTGCTTAGCAACACTCAAGGGAGGGTTTGATGTCGGTGGGTGTGAGTATGGGGGGTGGGGCCTTCGTTAAGGGGAGGGTGCATTCTGGTTACAGGCACCCAGACTGGGGAAATACCTGGCAAAATTCCCAAATAAATAAATGAGATGGGGACAGACAGAGACACAGGAACGGGACAGGGGTATTTTCTGGGTCCAGCCATGAGAGAGATAAACTCTGAGACAACAGTTGTAGATAAAAGGAACAGGGCATTTTAAGTTACAATACAGTTTGTTCCTATGAAACAAAGAAAAGTCCTGTATCCCCTTAAAAAAAGTAGTTTAAGCGATAGTGTTGCAGTAAGTAGCTGCTACCTGAAGAAGCAGAACATAACAAACTCCCGCCTGAGGTTTTTGAAAGACCAAATGGATCCTTGAGAAAGGTTGTGATTGGCTAAACAGGACATGGGGCGTTGCAGTTGATAAGGTGTGACAGTTTGATGAGAAGCAGATGAATAAAAACCACAATGGAGTCTGTGGTGCATGGACAGAGTTGTGCTGAAACATGACTTGTGTTTGCATGGCTGAGTTTGTTTGGCCACATCACTAGATCTGTAGGTGTTGGTATTATATGTCAGTTTCATGGAACTGGCTAAATTACAAGTTTTGATTTGGGTTTGCTGAATGAAACACAACATCATGCTCTGTATGCAGATGAATCCTGCAGACATTGAGGATGTCAGGTTATTAGCTGCTAAGTAGACTGCGCTACAGAAAACATACAGATTTTGAGCAAGAGGAAGAGAAAAGGTAGAAAATGGGCTTATATGGAAAAGGAGGGGTGAAAAGGACATGGTGGGGGGGCTGCTGCTGCTGCCTCTGGTAGGTACAGCCTGCAGGAGGTGGGTCTTGGAAATGGCTCATGCAGGCGGTCTCTACAGGCAATGAGGACTCTTTGTCAGGAGCAGGAAATGAGGTTTCTGTTGTGATTAAAAAGAAGGTTTCTATGGCAATGCGGAGAGCCGTGTGCACAGAGAATTTGTTGGGAGTGGAGGGGGCTAAGTGAGAGTAGAATTTCAAAGAAAGCAGCCTCCTCCATCTCATCTCCCACCACTGCCACCCCCCTCTGCCTTTCCACAGCACCCTTTTATCTCTGATAATCTGTTTTCATAGCCACACAGTTGAGAATGCAAGGAGATTATCTTGAGCAAACCAAGTCATTGGTCGATCAGTCATAAATGTTTACAGTGTAGCAGTTTCACTTCCCAAAATCGCTGCTTTCAGAACCACACCGGAAAAAAACAACAACTAACAGATGCACTAAATTAAGCACTACAAATCAGCCTAAACAAGTAATAAAATGCAACAGTAATGGCCAAAGGAACTGTTTTCTGACAGGTGCAGGATTTATAATTATCATTTATTAACAGCCTGGGATTAAAAAAATATCATGATGCCATTGATATGACCTTTAAAGCCTAAATATAGTAAAAGGCTTTGTTAATTGTTTCAAGAAGTAAAAATATGTTTCTTAAAATAAGTTCTCCATCCTGATTCTGTTTTCTGTACAATGGAAGTTGCTCTCAGCTGCAGTGAATGCCATCTTTTTCCAAGCATAGACTTGTTCCAGGATGTTTGGATGAGATGACATTTGAAACATTTCTAGTCTGGATCAAAGTGAAGTTTGTCATTCTTGAACATTACAAACCACATGGACTTTCAGAACAAGAGAGAGTGAGATGATATCATAAATTGTACATGTGCTGTGTAAGAATAAACTGTCTGCCAGCCTAAAGAGAGTTGAAATAGGTAATAAATAAAAAAAAAAAAAAAAGACACTGGTTTTTAGGAGATAAAATTTACTGAGTTCGGGCATTAGTCGACCAAAGAATATTCCATAATAAGAGTAATCAGCAATGTACTAAAAGCTGCTCACCTCCTCTTTAGAAACACAGAATTAAAATCTCAGCATGTGAAATTAGTATTACAAAAGGTTCTGCTGCCCCCAACCTTTTTGTTTGAGCATAGCAGCAAGTATCATGTAATGAAGCGCTGCCAGAGAGGATTGTACTTGGAGCAGATTGCATAGTCAAAGCCAGATGGCAAGTCACACATCAAAAGGACAGCTGGTTACCAGAGACTGAAAGGCATCTTTATAGCTCCGAACCTAATTAGCTACAACTAGACAAATCGCACTAAGATTATAACAACCCATGGCCATGGTTCATTGTGAAAGGTGACATACACATGATGACATAATTAAGCTTTACATGTTTACACATGTATGCTGTAACATTTTATTACTTTTTTATAGCAAAAAAATAGATATGCAATAAATTGGTGCACACGGGGTGAAAGAGGACAAAAAACAAATAAAAAAATTCAAATGATACAATACATATATTTGGAAAAAACAATATTTGTACTGAATGTGTATATAAAAATAACACTAAGAGGACAGTATGCTGGTGTAAATGAATAATTACACTGTGAATCATTCAACCGTCAATCAAAGTTTAAAGGCAATACTAATGATACGGACTTTGGTAATGTGTAATATTTTATTAAAGTGAAAGCACATGCCTTAGGTGCATTTTTTGACAACTGATGACAATCCCAAAACATTAGACAGATTCAGTTCAGTGCATGAGACAATCACATTCGTGGGTCCTCTGGGTTGAATGACTGAAGGTTCTTTGAGGATTTGGTTCCTGCTTGCTGAACTGAAGTCTCTTTCTGCAAAAAACAACAAAAAAAAAAATCATGCACAAAAGACTCAGATGAAGAAAGTACTAAGAAATGTGTCATGATGAAGCAGTAGACTTTCTTGAACTAACCCAGTTGATTATGCTTTTATGAAGCTCTCCTCGCGACAGTGGTCGTTCTTCGTCATTGGTGACTTGAGGCTCTCCTGCGTCATACTCTCTAATGAAGAGTCCAAGCAATACAAACCCATCAAATGACTTTTCTATTGTATATGAAGAACTACACAGTAAATTTTGCAGTGTTAAATCAACACTTAGAGAGTTAATTTGGAGACAATGGGACCAAATACACTCTAGAAGAAGTTAAATAAACTCTCTAAGTGTTGATTTAACACTGCAAAATTTACTGTGTATGCACATGTAAGACTATAAGTTACTTCACTGACCTGTTGACTGCAGGTAGGCTACTACCCCTCAACTGAAGCACTTCTGGTTTCTGGCCCAAAAGAAATTTAGCTAAATCTTTTTGATTGTAATCTTTTTCCAGATCCTATAAGAGTAAACAAGAAAGAGATAGAATGTGTTAGAGAGTGGATTTAATACAGTGTTAAATAAATAAAGGAAGAAAGAACCGCATGTTCAAACATTACTTTAGAGTTGAGGAATGCTTGTATGGTGAGTAGCTCATTAGCATTCTGTTCCACCAGACCCAGATAGGACATGATGTTGTTGTCACTTATTCCTGTAGATGTGCCCAGCATGTTTTCCATCAAAGAGTGATTAGACTCTATCTTAGAGATGTTGTTCACTTCTGTGGGATGAAAGAAACTCTTGGCATGTCATGAAAATCTGTCAAAAGCTGCAGGATGTTACAGCCTTGACTTAGAGTTTGAAAAATGTACTAATTTCCTACCAATTTAGACAGACCTAATCTTGCCAAACCTGTTTTAATAAGGTCCAGTATTTTGTGTATGTTTTTGGTTTGGTGTTCATAGTCCTCAGCCTCCTGAAGTGCTTCATTTAGTTGTTCATCAAAATTTCTGAGCGAACAATGATGATTTTGTTCCTCCTGCAACGCCTTCACTTGCAACTTCTCCATCTTTTGTTGAATCTGAATGTTAACATGCATTAGTTCTCTGCTTAACATTAGTGCTAGATTTAAACAATGAAAACAGGAATAACTTAACACTTATTATGTTGATAGGAATGGCCAACTCACTTGGTTGATTTGATCCCTCAGTGTTTCCACCTCGCTGTTTTGCTCATTCACAAAATTGAAGACTGCAAAATTTCGGTCTGCAACTACACAATGCAAGAGCATTTCAAACAGAATCAATTCAAACGATTTAGACATAATCCTAATTTTTTACATGGATTTAAAGGAACACTGCGTCATCTAAGTGCCATCCAGTGGCTGATTGACTGCTCTGTAAGAGTAATGGTTGTTTTTTCTGTTCAGTGCTTTTTTGTTTAGAAAATAATTCAGACCCACACTGAAATATAACAGGATATGGTCATGCACCTTAATGCTGCTGCCTGCTATAAAAACAACAAAGAACTCTAATATCTCTCTAAGTTACTTGAAAACATATTGTGACACAACAAGTTGGATTGTGAACAGCAAACCTCTCCCTCGATGGATAAAAAGAGGTCAATCTACGGTAATAATTTTTCAGTTTGTTATTGTGTGTTGTATGTATTTTAATGGTGTATTCCTGTAACTACACAGTAAATTTTGCAGTGTTAAATCAACACTTAGAGAGTTAATTTGGAGACAATGGGACCAAATACACTCTAGAAGAAGTTAAATAAACTCTCTAAGTGTTGATTTAACACTGCAAAATTTACTGTGTATGTGTTGCATTGTTGCTTCCTATCTCGGCCAGGATTCCCTTGTAAAAGAGGTTCTTAATCTCAATGAAATATTTCCTGGTTAAATAAAGATTATATTTTAATGTGTTTGTAGACTAATGGATACATAATCATCAATATTCTATTCAATTTCTGTATTTACATCCCCTAAATACTTTGTTTTTCCAAAGCCAAAAATATAAAGTAAAAAAATGTCATCCTCAGAGAATATCAGGGAATAATTAGGTACATGTATTAGTTTTACGTAATTAAATTGTAAAATAAAAAAATATATACTTAAATTACACTAAATATTTTAACTGTTAAAGATACATGTACAATTTTTTTGAGAAGATTGTAAAGAGGTATTGTTAAGTACCTTTCAGTGCTGGAAATTCAAAAAAATATTCTTGCTGAAATCAGGAAAGGGCTATAACATTAATGTACAGTGTACAGTGACATTAATTATTACACTACAGCAGGAGACCTAGTACTGTAATGTGTAACTTATTAAATTTTTTAAGTACTTTATTTGTCATTATACACTGTACATGTGTCCTCTGCATTTAACCCATCCTTGATACCATTGGGGCAACTGAGGAGCAGTGGGCAGCCATGTGCGGCGCCTGGGGCCTGGGACCCATCTCCAGCTGTAGAGTCAGGTTAACAGTGAGAATCACCTGTCTGGAGGACAAGTGATGGGAGAAATCGGAATACCCAGAGGAAACCCATCTAGACACAGGGAGAAACATGCAAACTCCACACAGAAAGGTCTGCATGATCAAGGAATTGAACCCAGGTCTTCTCGTTTTGAGACAAGAGCGCTAACCAATCAGCCGCCATAAGCCATAAGCCAATCTAATATATACTGTTCCCAAAGAGAAGTGACCAGTGCCCATTGTTTCTCTAAAAACAAAACCTATTATATCTAAGTTAAACTGCAAAATTCACCACACATTAAATAAACGCTGTCTACCAAAACTCAAATCATTACACAAAATTGTGTTTTTTGTATATGGGTGGGGAGGTGTGAAACTGTGTTTGTGGAACTTACCCTGGATGAATCTAGTGACGAGCATGTCCAGATTGTCTTCTCCACTCACAACTTGAATCCTCTGAAACACTTCCTCTAAAGCATCCAGTGACTCCTCCCCAGAGTCTACCCTCCTCTGCTCCATTATCTCTGACATAAACAAGCACTATTATTATCACACAAATAACACTTACAGTGTATAATAGTCTTTACTATCTACTACTTATGCAACTACTGACTCGTATTTGACAAACATGAGCAGATCTATGTATTTCAGATGAGTACTATGAGAAGTCTGACTATCAAAATAATCTGTATTATTTTTTAAATTGAACTAAAAACGCAAAATAAATGAGAATAGGTAAAAATGGTGAAAGTAAAATAATAAAATAGCAAAATCTACATTGCAGTGTAATACAGTGCCTTACCATGTTTGTGTCCCATCTCCTGGCCATCATATTGACCAGCCCTCTCACTGAATTTGGTGGTCATGAATGCTTTCAGTCTAGACTTAAATGAAAAATCAATCTCTAAACTTTTCATCTTAGAGTTGTCATCAGCAAAGTCCTTTACTGCCTTCTCCCTAATCATGATCATCTTGGACTGAGCCTTGGCCCTAAAGCACAAAAGATGACAAAGATTAAATTCATACCAGAGATATAGGGCACAACAGAACTACAAGAATTACAACAGTATCTAACACCAACCAGGAACCTGCTCAGCACTCGATCAGCTGCTAGAGAGGGCTGCCAGTGATAAGCAAAAAAAATAAAAAATAAAATAAAATAAAATCATACAAAGGCTGCACCAACTGGAATGCCATTCCAGTGGATGTCAGAGAGAACCCCATATTGGCACAAATGATGTTGTACTACATTATAATATATTGACCTGCACTGCTTTGTAATATATTGTTTTGATTTGCCCTGCACTTATTCCACTGTAGTACATTGTACTGCATGAATCACTGTTATTTATCAATTCATAAAGTGGGTAATGTGGCTGAAAATCAGCACTGACACTTACTCTGGGATATTTACATGCTTATACTGAAATGAAATGTGAAATATGTTCATTAATGTGTATTGTCCCACCTAAATAAATAAATAAATAAATAAATAAATAAATAAATAAATAAATAAATAAATAAATAAATAAATAAATAAATAAATAAATAAATAAATAAATAAATGTCACCTGTCATCATAAGCTGCAATGGAAACATTGATGACTTCCCCAGTTTTCTTTTGTGCCTCCTCAAGTTCCTATAACATGAACAAAACATTTAAAAAGTAATGACCAAAATATCATAGCATGCAAACTACCTGAATACCTGAGGTCTGGGAAAAACTGTCAGTTCATTTAAATCAGGCCTGAAAACATTACTATTGACTGGAGCTTTTACTTAAATTCGTCTTTGAAATGTTTTTATGTCTCTTATTTTAATTGTCTTTTAATGCATTTTAATTTTCTTATATGTTTTATGTAAAACACCTTGAATTGTCCTGTCCACGAAATGTGCTACACAAATAAATTTGCCTTGCCTTGTCTTGAAAACAAAAATGTTTGTATCCAGTCATTTGTCTAGGTCAATTATCTTACCTTTTCCAGTCTTTTGTGTAGTTGCTGAAAACGTGTGCGCTCCTTATGCAGAGTTTGCATGTCGTCTCTCAGATGGCTGTTTTTGGTCTGCAGCTCACTGAAGCAGATGAAAGCCTAGAAGGAAGGTAGAATGCAGATGGAAGATACTGTATGTAGTAAATAATGAAAAGTTGGAGTATGTTCACCAAAAGAACACCAGGATGATATCTGTAATAAATATGAATGTGAATGAATTTTGTAACTCACTCTGTCCAGTTTGTGTTCCAAAGTGCGTATGGCTTTCTGAGTACGCCTGAGCTCTGACCTTTGTGTGTCCTTAGTGTTGATCTGTCGTATTTTCATTCCTGCAGGCTGTAATTCTACATCGGAGATCTGTGTGTCATAGGGAAACGTGTAATGTGAGCATAAATGTTACAGGACTATAAACCCAGTTGTTAAATAATGTCACATGAAATTAACAATTAGTATTACAGGGATGGAAAAGATAATGTTTCATCTTGATAACCTCTTTATCAAGTTGTTTCTGACTTTGTTTTTGCACGTCACACTCCTCTTGGGCTGTTCCCCACTGTTCCAATAGACAGTGTATTCTCTGAATGTCTTCATCGTCCTTCTGTTGTTGGGACATGCTCTTACAAACACCAAGATTTTGCTGAATATCCTCCTGCTCTTTGAGCAGCTTCTGTATCTCCTGTCTTTACCAGCAAAACATGAGTTAATGGAATGAATTAAAAAAACTAAAAAATACTTATGTCTACATGTATTTTCTGTGTAATGCTCCTTTACTGTTCTTTGTGAATCTGCTCCTGGGCTTGAATGCCATAGCGTTGCCGATCCCGCCCCATAATCTTGAATTGTCTCTGTAGTTTGGCCATCTCTGATTCCACTGAACCCTCAGTGTCCATCTTGCTGTTGACTGACAGGCCACTGGTGACTGATCTTCGTCGTGGCATGGTTAACCTACAACCTGAAAATAAAAACATGTAACTGATAGATAAACTTGCCTGATGAACTAAAATGGACAGATAAAATGTGTAGTAATTTACCCCCCCCCTAAAATTCTTTACTTGAATACTAAGTATACTAATTTATTACATATTCTAATATAATTTCGGCATATTATGATCAGCTGTCATTGATCATATGAATATGTTTTGTGGGGCACTACATGCCACTAGGAGTCAACATGTGACTGAGGTTTAGTTTTCCCATCACACTTTTTAAAACTGCAACTGGATCCATATGGCCTGATAATGATAAACATTAGTCATATAGGATAAAACCATAATTCTTCAGTGTGGAGGGTATTTATGTGTATCTTTAACAAAGAAAAAACCTTTTGAGAGAAGTACTTTAGTATAACGAGAGGAATCAGTTGTAACAATGGCAGGTAACTGATGCACACATTGATGCAGACATAGAAAGGTGTGTGTGTGTGTGTGTGTGTGTGTGTGTGTGTGTGTGTGTATGGGGAGGAGCTTTTTTTTGTCAAGATAATCTCAGAGATTTGGGTTCAGGTTTGTTTTGTGGTGTATTTGGGTTTTACATTTGTTTTTGTTTTTTGTTTTTTCTGGCTTTGTATATATGTAAAATGGAAATGGTAAATGACATTTTTGTAATCTAGCTCGGCCATTTTTTAACGACTTAGCAGGTTATTACTCTGTAGCAGGTTAGACTACGGTGATGGTCTTATGACTGGACTCTAAATGAGCTGTAAAACAGCTGCAGTACAGAAGGCTGCTGCTCTAGTCCATATGACCATATGAGTGCTGTGCTCAGGTCTGCACTGGCTTCCTGTCGCTCAGAGAATAGATTTTAAAACAGTCCTTCTTTTCTATAAGTCTGTCCATGGTCAAGCACCAAAATATATTTCTGACATTTTGGTCCCATATGAACCATCTTGGACCCTGAGAACCTCAGGGGCTGACCTTCTGCTGGTGCTGAGTCAGGACGAAACAAGCTGAGGCTGTGTTTCAGTTCCTTGCAGCAAACTCTGGAACAGTCTTCCTGATGATGTCAGACAAGCCTGACAGTGTTTAAATCCAGGGTGAAAACCATGCATATTGATGAGGAACAAAAAAAATATTAAATTATAAATGAATAAATAAATAATACTTGGATAAATAAATAATTCAATGCTTATGTTTTATGTTTTTTATTTCCATATTTTAGTATTTATTTCCTCAAGTATGCATATTTTTTAAATTTATATATTTATTTAGCTACTGAAAGAGCTGATTGAGCCACCATGGACGCACCTCCTTCAAAGAACAAAAAAAAAAAAAGCAGACTCTCCATAGCCATGTTATGGGGTTCATTTTCCTGGCATCACTCATGGAAAACTCAAATTCTTTCATAATGACAGTTCTGCTCAAAGCAAGATTGAAAAGTTCAATGAAATTAAGCCACACAGACTTACAGAGCCACCAGCATCTACCTGCCGTATGCACGAACAGTGTCAACTCATCTCGAGTGAAATAGGACAACACCATGGCTACCATTGGAACTGTTTCAAGAAGTTCGTTGGAAACCTTGATAGGTTAACACAACCACAATCAACAAGTTCCACTTCAGAACAAAGACCAGCTCAGAGAAGTTCAACAGAGAAGCATCAGATTTGTTGATTTCAATTTAATGGAACACCAGTAAACACAGCTGTGCACAACATTTACCATTGCATGTATAATGTTCTTGGAGCACTGAGGTTTATATTGATACTTAATATACTGAAACATTCATTCATTCATTATCTGAACCCGCTTTATCCTCACTAGGGTCGCGGGGGTCACTGGGGGCCTAATCCAGCTACAATGGGCGAAGGCGGGGTACACCCTGTATGAGACGCCAGGGCAGGGCTGACATACATAGACAAACAATCACTCTCACATTCACACCTATGGCCAATTTTAGATTTTAGACATGTGTTTGGATGGTGGGAGGAAACCGGAGGTCTGGTGTGGGATTCGAACCAGGATCCTTCTTGCTGTGAGGCACGAGTGCTAACCACTGCACCACCGTGCCGCCCTATACTAAAACAATATACTGAAAAAACCCTCAGTATAAAAAACACATAATACTCAGGGTCAATCAAATAAAGATTGGTTGATTGATTGATTGATTGATTGATGACCCCTTTTCTGACCCCACCCTAGCTAAAGTTGTGGTGTAAAATAATGTTTGGAGCGATATGACCACATACATGTTTAAAGTCTCAACACTCACAGTGGGAATAAGTTGTTCAACTGTTACCACTCGATTTTTGAATGTTAATTTTGAATGATTTTTAAAAAAGCTGTAAACATTACTTTACTAGTTTTGATTGCGAAAACTACATCAATGCATTTTTGTTTTCTACTTTGTTTGCTACATCTCAGGAGCTGCTTTACCATTTACCACACAGGCCCACAAACACCACAATATTTGTGATGCAAAAAAGATATTTGAAAAACGGAGAAAGCAAGTCAGAAAAACATGTCTGTATGTTTGTTATAATTCATATTAACAACTGATGTCTTACATTGTGTTTATGCGCATATTCAGCAGTTTTTATTTCTTCACTTTAAACTGTTAATGCAATGTTGAACACATGGTAAATCATTCATATATTAAAAGCTGAAGAAATTGGTAAAATAGTAGGAAAAGGCAATCACTCATCAGATAGTTAATGCATTTTACAGCCAAAATAATAAAATAAGTAGATAGACGTTACCAGCTGTTACCCTGGAACAGTACGATAAACAATAATGCTAAATCAAATGACTTACTGACAGTCCTAGTTAAACAATGTATTCTTTAAAACTAGAAAATTATTGCACCTTAATTATTTAAAATTACAAACTTAGAAAATGCTGCGGAGTGACAAGTAAGCATTTATCCTACCAGTGGAAAATTCCCAAGTAAAACCCTTGACGATTCTCGAGACACACACAGAAGGTTAACTAAGATCTGAGTTGGTAGCAACCGTTGCTAAGTGTCGGCTCTATAGTATGCCCTGAACTGAGGCTTACAGGCGAAACCTATTAAAATGTGTAAGGCCATGGTAAGGCCAGAAGACGACGACAAGGCCATCTTAGTTCATACAGCCGAATATGAATTTAGGTAAGATGCAGCAATAAAATAATAACAACCTCTAAATAGGATTGAATATAGTTGTATAGGAGCATATTGATTCATATATAGGAGCCAATATGCAAACATGCACATTGTGAAATCTGCTAATGCTTCGGTGATTGTATCACTTCTTAGCGATCTGGACACTGATCACAGCCCAGTGGTGTTTTATTGATTGGTGTGAGTGCGCATTCCTGAATATTAATGTGACAAAAACAAAAGAAATGCTCATTGATTTAAGGAAAAAGCCTCCACCAATTCCTCCTTCTTTTATCCATCATGGCCATGCAGTTGAAAATGTACAACAATACAAATATTTAGGTACTGTTACTGGTAACAAACTTGAGGGGTATGTATTTTTTTATCATAGGTTGAGAAGAGTTAATGTGCTACTTTTTTATGAAAATGTTTTATTCTTGTTTTATTGAATCCATTTTAAGTTTTTGTTTTGTTTGCTGGTTTGGTTCCCTCACCCTAAAAGGGTTGAACAGTATCATTAAGAAGTGTGGGAACATTACAGAGGTCAGCTTGGATGAGCTTTCTGTTTTGTACAGAAACAGGGTCACCAAGAAAGCCAAAGCTATCCTGGCTGACCCCAGGCACCCTCTGCACAAGGACTACAGGCTGCTCCCTCTGGTCACAGGTGTAGGACAAACAGATCCATAAAATCATACCTTGCCACCTCAATTGGTTTGGTCAACATTCTGCTTTTATCAGCCCCATGTAATATTGTAAACTTGTGTAGTATTATGCATTTTGTATTCACCATGCACCATGTTTTCCATGATGTTTTAGAGTGAACAAAGTGCATTTAAAGAATGCAAATGCTTACATCCTGGGTACGATTTGTGGGCCTAAAGCAGCATGTGCTATATTTACCACTGCCCTGCTGAGTGTTCAAGAAGTACATGGGGAAAAAATTCTGCTCCATTCAACCTTTATTGTTATCCAGGGGAACAACAAAAATACAACTCTCATAAAATATGTTATTTGGGTCATTGCATATTGCTTGTAGTCAAAATATACAAAACCCAGTGACTATATTTTATTACTGACACAAACATTTATGTCTTGTGTTTTTGCATGTTTAGCTAAAAGTAAAAAATGTTAAAGATATGGAACTAAGACACACGCAAAAATTTTTTATGTCACAATCTTACTGAGTTTTGTGGTCAAAATGTCACACATGCTGATAAAGACTATAAAGAGTAGTTACAACTATATTATGTACAGATATAGATGCACATGTATTATTAATCCCCAAAAGGAAACAAAATGTTCATTATAGGTTAAGAAAAGAAAGAAAGAAAGAAAGAAAGAAAGAAAGAAAGAAAGAAAGAAAGAAAGAAAGAGAGAACCCACAAAACTTAAAATGTTAAACAAAATTATTTGCCGAATCATACACTCTAATATGTTGAACATAAGATATACAGCAATCAAAACAGAATGAAAGTAAAAATATGGAAACACAGCGCTACAAGTCATTAAATGTATCAATACAATGTACAATAATCGGTGCCTCTATGTCCCTGTTGACTGTTCAGACTCTGTCTGAGGCTGTTGCTCTTCTTCAGGTGGTGTTGGAGGGACTCCCTGAAGAAATGTACAGAAATGATCAGCTGTGTTTAACTCAGGTTTCCTCAAGATCAAGTAACACTTTGGGAAATAATAGGCTGCCAACAGTCCCAAGTTGCTTGTCAGGGAGAAAGAAACATGGACAATAGACTCTAATCTGTTGTCCTTCAGGCCTATATAAATGGGAATAAAGGTGACCCAAACCACACAGAAAATTAGAGAACAAAAAGTAATGTCTCTAGCCAGGTTATACTGGTGAAGAGGCTTTATAGCCATAAATGTACACATGAATGATATGAGAGCCATGATACCGTTCAAGCCTTGCATTAAAGCAAATCCAGTTAGGGGTTGCACAGGACATGTCAGAAATGTTCTTACAAAATTTATTTCCATCTTAGCTTTATACTCAGAGAGTGAGGGTGCCTCCTGGACAAACCAGCCAATTATGCTGGCCTGCACACCACAGCAGGCCAGCACAAACAGCCAGCTCCCTGGACCTCGTAATGTATGCAGATGAGAGGCAGTTTTCTCTGGGAACTCTGTCACAAAGAATATCTGTGCAAACAAAAGAAAAGAGTCTTACAGTTAGATCACAAAGTGCACTCTATATGTATCTATATGTATATGTCTTCAACCCTGGTCCTCAGGACCAACTATCCTGCATGTTTCAGATGTGTCCCTCTTCCAGCACACCTGATGGTCATTATCAGGCTTCTGCAGAGCTGGATGATATGCTGATCATTTGAATAAGATGTACTGGGAGAGGGATACATCTAAAACATGCAGGATAATGGGTCCTGAGGACCAGGATTGAAGACCCCTGTTTTATAGCATATGTACTTTACATGTTACTTCTCACCTGTACTGAGATAGATGTGATAATGGAGAGGGTGACTGTTTGAAAAATGGAGGTGAAAGGCAACTGGAGTCGACAGACCACATCTCCCGGCTGTCCCAGAAAAAGCAGCAGACTCAGACATGCTCCCATTAGGCTGACGAGAGCCACAAAAGTCAGGGATCCCCCAGAGGCACACACCAGAGGGGTCCCCCTGTGCTTAAAGAACAGAGCACTCACTGACCCCTGACATATGAGCAGCAGCACCCCAGCCAGTATCATTTCCAGAGACTCATGTTTATCCCAGGACAAGACATCATAGGTGGGCTCAGTACACTTAGTACTACGCTCCAGGGACCACTGGCGATCAGGGCACTCAGTACACTGTATGTCCTCTGCAAGTAAAAAGAAGATATGGTTTGAGTCACAACAATACCATTTACATTCCATTCATTACTGTATGGCATAATGAATAGAATACAATAGAATAGAATAGAATAGTACCTTTTCTTGCCTGGTATGTGCCTGCTAAACAGTTTATACAATCAAAGCAGCAGGAGTGGAAGCCTTTGACTCGTCGCACTTGGCCTGGATCACATGCAGCTGAACAGGTTGACACAGGGACCTACACAGGTTGTGTTATTACACTGGCATTTGTGAAATGTCTTTTAAGGGATCTTACTTGAAATAGGTTTTTATGAAATCAAAGTTTTGGGCTGTTTTCTTCTTCTTTTTTTGCAAATCATGGCCACATGGTTTGCTGATCTTACCTGTGAATTTTCTGTGTGCCATTTGAAGAGAGATTTGTTGAGGGAGAGGTTTCCATTGAAGCTTCCAACTTCTGTGAAGTTTACATTTATGCCATCCCAGATCCATTCAATCACATCATATCCTATGCTTGGATTTCCATGACTGTCAAACTCTAAATGTGTGCCGTCTAAATCAATAGATGTGTTCTTTAAAACCTGAAACAACTGCAAATGAATGTATATATTGTTGTTTTAAGTAAATTGTGATTCTCATCTCACATCCACAGTGAACGTCTTACCTTCCATGGATAGATCTTCTTCGTTGGGTCCCATGAACAAGTACCTGAATCACAGTCCAGCATGTTGTGCAGTGCTTGTGCTACACTATAGATGGCAGCATAGACACTGAAAGCAGAGCGTTGCAGTGCAGTACTTTCCATTAAACTAACATTAGCAGGTGACAGGTTTGAACACTGTGGGCAGGGTGGATCAGGGTTGCCAGAATCTGGTGCTGAAGTGGGCGTCTTCATCTTCTCTTCACTTAGCCTGCGAAAGAGCTCTTCTGTGTAAGGAGTTAGAAGATCCAGGGTCTGAGTCTTGGTTGTGAATCCGATGACTGTGCCAATCGTGTGGATATTTGCTAATGAAGTCACTCTGCTACTTATGGCCCAACTTTCACTAGCAATCCACACACCACTTAAATTCCTCTTGATGACCTGAAATAGAAAGAATTCTGCCAGTAAATCAAAATCCAACTTAATTACAGTTATTCTTTCAAATTATTTTACTCTCTTTTACTTTTACCTCTCTAAAAAATTGTTCAGCCACTTGTGGTAGAGAAAATACCACTATCACATTGACATTAGTGTTTACAATACTGTTGAGGATGACTGTGATTGCTTGTTCAGCATCAGTATAGACTGGAATTAGTCCTTGATAGGCCACACAGACTGACATGTTTTCTGCCACTTTGGAAAATTCCTGTACACCCTGTTGCCCATACTCCTCCTCACTTCCAACCACTGCCACCCAGGTCCAGTTAAACTTCTTCATTAGAAGGGCCATGGCGTACACTTGCCATTTGTCACTGGGCACTGTACGAAAGAATGATGGGTAGAGGACTTTGTCACTGAATTTGTCACTGGTGGCTCCATAACTAATCTGAAGAAAGAAAAGTATGTCAGTTAAATTAAAAACTTAACAAGAAAAGCACCAATATAATTCATACTGCATTAAAGTAATTACTGAATGAGAATAAGTAAAAGTTTTCCCTGATAGATCTGTAACTATATCTGTATGACAGGGAGTAATCATGTTTTACAAATAATATTATGGATTTGCATCTAAGAGTCTTGTGTAGTTGTGAAGTGATAGATTTACTTTAAAACAAATGTGTATATATATATATATATATATGTATATATATATATATATATATATATATATATATATATATATATATATATATATATATATATATATATATATATATATATATATATATATATATATATATATATATATATACATATATATATATATATATATATATATATATATATATATATATATATATATATTGGATACAATGGTCAGCCCCCCCCTTCTGGTTTTGAGTCCCTTAGAGTACATTGATTTTTCTGCCCACGTGTGCCCAGGCCCCCAGGATCCCATCTCATTCGGCTCGAGCCAGCTCCAGTCGGGTTTCTGGGAGACCCTCTGACTCGTGTGTGCATTAGACTCCTGTGTTTCCAGAGGGGTTGGGTGGGTTGCCAACATTGCTGCTGACTCCTGGCACATGTTATATGTGGGCTGGTCCTCGCCCTTGTGACGCGGTTGGCTCGCCGAGGGAGAGAAGGCGTAGCGAGTCCGGGAAGTGGCGAAATCTGGGTGGAGGGTGCTGTAAAGCTCACCACTGGAGCCGCAAGCCACCTTCGTCCCTGGACCCTTCCTGGCTGACCCAGAGCCGGTTGCGATGCACCACCACGGACGAAATGCGGCTGGAGGAGGTACAAGCCAAGCATGGGGGGAGGTCCCGCGAGGGTAACCTCCCAGCACTGGTTGACCCAGAACAGCTGAGGTTGAATCCCTCAGGCAGACTGTGCAGACAGTTTCATGTCCTCTTGAACTCTCTCTCTCTCTTTCCCTTCAGATACTTGTTGACTATTGGTCTGGTGTCAGTATTTAGCCTCAAATGGAGTTTACCACCTGCTGCTGCATTCACTAACAACCTGACTCTGAGAAGACCGGACCCCGGTATGATAACAACCGGGCAAGTGGTCTTCTATATGCCACATTTTCCCACACGCGCCCGTGGGACAGGGATCTGGTGCTGGACTCTTCCCTCTTCACTGGCCACTACTAAGGGAATCGCGGTTAGTCGCTTTTCCTCAACTGAGTAATAAGTTTACATTTGGGAATGAGGGTCAGAACATCCAACACTATATACAGTATATATACATATATATATATATATATATATATATATATATATATATATATATATATATATATATATATATATATGCAAAAAATGTTAAACAAACCTGTGGCATGAGAAAGAATCCCAGGAGTTTTCCAATGACTGACACCATTTCTGAAGTATAAGGACCGATCACAGCTGATACACTGGTCTCAAAGTCTGTGTAATTACACAGCACCGATAAAACTTTGTTGGATTTTGCTGTGAGGAAGGAGATTGTCGGCTTGACAATAACTGCAGATTGTAAGCATGTGTCATAAATTTCATAACCCAAAGTAATGCCTGGGAGGAATGTTTTGTTTGCATTTATTTCCTCAATTGTGTACTTCATTACTATAGCAAGGCCCAGTCCATGTTCGTTTACGCTGAGGGTCAACAGTCAGAAAAACAAAGGGACAGACCAGTTAGACAGGTCAAATGCACAATAAATAATATTGAAGATAAATCTTAATCAATAGAATATTCAAAAATGCTCACCCTCCGCAACTGATGCTGTTAGGTTCTGTCCTCTGACTGAGGTTGCTGGTGAGCTGGTTGATGGGAAAAAGCCCCCCCAGCATTATGTCTCCAGGCAAATTGAAGAGATTGGTAGAAATGTTGTTGAACCATCGTGGTAAAGTCATACAGCAGCTTAGTGTCAACACACAGCATAAAACCAGAACACTGAATAGTGAGGCCATGCTGTTGATACAACAGACTCAGAGGCTCAAAGCAGGACACCAGTATTAATACACCATCAAATGTGTCTGTTTTATGCAAACTCACCTGCAAATCCTATAAAGTGAGTTGTTGTCTTTGGCTCCTCCTGTTGCTAGTTACTTGAATATGTACTAACTGCAAATAATCTGAAATTATGCTTATAATATTCACTTACATTTGCATTTGTGGTTGCAGTCGACACGAAACATTGATCTCAGTCTATCATAAGCTTCACAGTGATGACAGCTTTTGTAGTTATCATCATGGTTAGTTTTATGAATGAATAGTAGCTGTATTATTATTGCATTTTTGACATTCTACCTAAACCAATAGAAACTAATGAAGTACTCCTGAAGGAACCGTGAACAAATGTAAATGGATGTGTTATTGTTTTTGACCTGTACCGAGGTGATTATTTATGTGTTTACGGCTAAGGAGAAATAATTTCCTACACCTTATGTATGACACTTCTTGTTCATGCTGAGACAGTGGTATTTGTCTTTCCTGGAGAATTTTCCTGACATTTGCTTGTGGTTATCTCTTTGAGTTTCATTGGTGTACCTATTTGTGAAAACTGAATCTAAATTGTATAATTTGAATTTGTTAGTTTTAACCTTAAGTCCAATAAACCTGAAACTGAATGTAAAATTCTGAAATTAAATTACATTTATCTTAAACAAAATTTTATCCTCACTGAAAACTCACCTCTATAAATAAGCTCAATCAACATCATCAGTGCACATATGTGGGTCCTTCTGGGTCAGAGGTCGCAACTACCCAAAGTCCTCGAAGCTCAATGGACTAATAACACAACCTCTGCAATCGCTGTTCAGGCCAGCAACTTTTTGGCTGCAGTTCGCCCAGAATTCCACTGGGGCAATTGTGTCGTCTCATCTCGCCATCTGAACCCACTTTATCCTTACCAGGTTGCGAGGTCACTGGGGGCCAAATCCAGCTACAATGGGTGAAGGCGGGGTACACCCTGTATGAGTCTCCAGTTCATCTCAGGGCTGAACATATATAGACAAACAATCACTCTCACATTCACACCTATGGACAATTTAGATTAACCAAGTAACCTATGTGTTTGGATGGTGGGAGGAATCTGAAGTACCAATAGAAAACCCACGCAGATACAGGGAGAACATGCAAACTCAACACAGAAAGGTCTGGTGTGGGAATCAAACCAGGGTCCTTCTTGCTGTGAGGCACGAGTGCTAACCACTGCACCACCATGCCACCCTTTGGGGCAATTGACAGAGTGCAAAATGAATCAGACCCTATGGAACTAGACGCTAAAATTCTCTATTTCAGCTAATTGTTGCTGAGAGCGCTCAGATTTAAGTAAAAAAAAACTGAATAAGTGCATATGTGCCTTTGATTTCTTATAGGTTGAGTTCATGTGCACTCGCATTCTGCTAATGGCCGCTGCTCAGCTGGTGAGAGGATGAATTACGACTAGAGATACTGCTTGACAGCTGGCCCCATACTAAACCACAGCCCCTTTAGAACAGCCTCACCACTCACCATTCAGTCACAGCCCCTTTAGAAAAACTAAAAAATCCCAAAACGTTCTAGCATATGTAACCTACTTACCAATGATGCACAGGTCGATGTGAGCTAGCTACAAAGCATTGGCTCTCAGAACCACATCTTGTGAGTTTGACACATCACTAATGTCTGCAGGGGTTTACATGTCACATTTTACTATAGCTTGAAACCTGAACAGAGGCAATACCAAATATCTAGGACGGGGTACCAGTTCCCAGGTCCTTTTTCTTAGTGGTAAAACACAGAAGTGAATCAAGTCAAGTCGAGTCAGTAATAGTGGAAAAGCAGCATCATGTTATTTGTCTCAAGCTGTGCAAGAAAATATCACATACAGTAATATATCTCAGAGGCTGCATCATTTTGAACTTACAAGCTATCTGTTGCTAAAGGCAACAGCATTGTACAGACACACAGGAAAGAGCCATATGAATCAAGATTTAAGAAAATGCATGAATAACAGTTTTCTATTGGGGGAAGCTCAACACCACTGCTAAGCAACGGTTGGAGAAGATCAGACATATGACAGATATAGACCTCGACAAGGGACCAGTGTTCATCAGGCCGACTGGTGCAGGGATCTGGTCCCTGCCACCCTGTACCTACATGCAGTTAGTTAACTATCTCATTTTCAATATAAGTTACTACACAGTGCAATAATTCTAAAGCCTCAGGTCCATCGGCAGCTATGAACAGTTCTGCTGTGTCTGGGTTCAATGTTTGGTGATTTACAAGCCTGATGACTGTGAAAACACTGTGGTGCTGTCACTGCTGTCAGAGGGCAGCCTGTAGATAGCGACATGTTTATGTGTTGTATTCAAGGAAGTAGTAATGGTGAAATCCGATCAATATTGTTTCATAGTCAATAGACAGCATTGTTTATGTTTTTGTTTCCTTCAACATTCATGTTCCATGTATGTGTGAAGTTACTGGAGTTGGGTTCTAGTTTAGTGATGGTCTGGTTAGTGTGTTGGACTTGTAAATGCATTAAAATAGTCAGAAACCCAAACCCAAATGTACCTGCCATGATTGCTGTGTCAATCATGGAAGTAACTGGAACAGTTACTGCATGTAAAAATGCAGCAGTGTCTCAATGGCATCTTCAATTGGATGGATTTTACAGACAGTTTATAAAAATGATGAACAATGCTATGAGTCTATTGGCACTTGTAAGTTAAAAATGGCAAAATGGGGTGGGGACACTGGTTGTTACATTATCTCCTCAGTCCCATTATATGGTTCTACAGAGGAAGTCCTCTTTAGTAAATCACTACCTACATTTTAGAGCACATAGCATAGCAGTACAGTTTATGTGACAAAAAAAAAAAGTAAAATGAGTTGTTTTCTAGTGGCTTAAATTCTATAGACTTCACTTCCCTAAACACTTTTTTAAAAACCAAATTGATCAAACATTTCTTGAAAAAAATCCCAATTTAATTTGTAACTTTATTACTTCCCGTATTTATTTTACTTATTTGGAGGAATGCATTTTCTGCTAAGAAGCAATTACAATATTTCTAAAGGACCAATAAAAACTGTCCAATTTTCATGACCAACTCTCATCATCTTGGTTAA
Organism: Siphamia tubifer; assembly: GCA_020466265.1. Taxonomy (NCBI): domain Eukaryota; kingdom Metazoa; phylum Chordata; class Actinopteri; order Kurtiformes; family Apogonidae; genus Siphamia; species Siphamia tubifer. Next base: position 28,566,209 of record CM035787.1, on the reverse strand, counting down.
TGCTATACTCACACAACTTTTTTCCTCACAAATATTTATTTGAAACAATCAAGATATGAAGTTTAAGAATGATTGTTTATATATTCAGAATTGGGCTGATGGAAAAAAAAAAACCTCAGATACAAACAGATACAAACTCATGAAGAGTTTGATGTTCTTCTTCTATGGTTGTTTCCAGGTGTTTCTCTCTTAATCGTCACAGCTCTGTCGTCACTTTGTTAAACCCACCCTCTGAGTCTATACTTCATCGTAATTCGTCGGCCAATTTCAGGGAAATCTAGCCAAAAGTTACATAGAGAACAACTAGACCATCCCCGGTAGCAAATTAGATTTGCTGCCGCTAGGGGCGTCGATCATGGCTAGGCTAGGGCTTTGCCATGTATGTGTTGTATCTAGTTTAAATATGAATATATTATTATTATATTTCCATAGGGCAAAGGTGTCAAACTCTGGTCCTTGAGGGCCAGTATCCTGCAAATGTCTTAGATATTTCCCTCTTTCAGCACACCTGCTTCAATTGATGATCACCTCATTCTCACACCCAGCAGAAGCCATAGATATAGAAAGGTAGATGCCTTGTGTCATATCCCTTAACGTTGTGATGAATATGTGTAGCCAGCCGTCATATTGGAGCGGTACTTGTCAGCCTGGTTATGTATGTAAACAAAGCAAGAGGGTGCTTTAATATGAAACAGAAGACATGTTTCAAACAAAATAAAAATGTTTACATGTTTCTCACCTCATGTTTTTATTTTTTCCTGTTTTGCATTCACCTTAGTTTTAAATTTTGCATGTTCCTTTGCATGCAGACCGACCCATCTGTCTTGTTTGTTGTCATACATCCTGCCAAGATATTTGCTTAAACCTTCATCAGATGTGTGCACCTCTGATATGGCTGTCTGATTAGCCTTTACGTACACGTTAATGTCTGCCCATGGTTTCATTTTCGCTTATTTATGGTTAATAACCCAGATTATTTGTCACAGAACCTGCAGAAGAACAGCCTTCCTTGTGTTATTGATTTATTCTATAAAACATTGTAGCTACAGTTACATGAACTCGTTTTCTATACAAATAAACTAGAGAGGAGACATTTAATAGACAGATTTCATGAACAGTTTATCAGTTATAAGGTCACTGACACTCAGTTCCCCTCCACACACTGCATGTGTTTGGATTGTGACAGAAAACTGGAGCACCAAGTCAAAACCAGTGTGAATATGCAGGCAAATACTAAAAATAAATTACACTGAACCTTACAACTTTATTATCTCATTTTTTGTGCCTTTAAAACAAAAGGAGTCCAGAAAAATACCCTGTGATACCAGTGACATTTCAGACTATTTACATTTACTTATTCTCCCCAAACCTATCAGTAGTATTTGCTCACTATAATATCATTATCATGACTTCTTCAGGAGCAGTTTTTAGGTATTACACAAGCAGCCTTGTGAGTTTAAATGTATTCATCAAGAGGTCAACATAGGATAACATTAGCCTACTCACAGTTTAACTAGTGGCGACATCTCTCCTCTAAACATACAGTCATATGGGCAGTGACTCATTTAGAAACCACCTTAAAACTTATCTCAGAATTATGTATTCCATGAAAGTATTTTTTTCTTCAGATTTTCTCATACACATTTTCAATAATCTCACATGTTTCAATGAGACCTGCAATGATCTGTCAATCAACTGTCGCACCTGAGTTGTACAGTCAAGTTCCAGAGTATGCCTAAAGTTAATCAATGTAATCAGTGAAGACAATGAGTGTTGGTCAATTAGAGGCAGAATAGGGTGGGTCATGGCTTCACCATCCTGAGGGGAAAATGGGAAATTTCGTTCAAAAATACTTCAGAATCAGGGGCATTTAGAGGTGACTGTAGGTATACTCCATATACTGCTACATACCCTGGACTACACCTCTGGAGGGACTCCCTGAAGAAATGTACAGAAATGATCAGCTGTATTTAACTCAGGTTTCCTCAAGATCAAGTAACACTTTGGGAAATAATAGGCTGCCAACAGTCCCAAGTTGCTTGTCAGTGAGAAAGAAACATGGACAATAGACTCTAATCTGTTGTCCTTCAGGCCTATATAAATGGGAATAAAGGTGACCCAAACCACACAGAAAATTAGAGAACAAAAAGTAATGTCTCTGGCCAGGTTATACTGGTGAAGAGGCTTTATAGCCATAAATGTACACATGAATGATATGAGAGCCATGATACCGTTCAAGCCTTGCATTAAAGCAAATCCAGTTAGGGGTTGCACAGGACATGTCAGAAATGTTCTTACAAAATTTATTTCCATCTTAGCTTTATATTCAGAGAGTGAGGGTGCCTCCTGGACAAACCAGCCAATTATGCTGGCCTGCACACCACAGCAGGCCAGCACAAACAGCCAGCTCCCTGGACCTCGTAATGTATGCAGATGAGAGGCAGTTTTCTCTGGGAACTCTGTCACAAAGAATATCTGTGCAAACAAAAGAAAAGAGTCTTACGGTTAGATCACAAAGTGCACTCTATATGTATCTATCTTCTACAGAAGGGGTCTTCAACCCTGGTCCTCAGGACCAACTATCCTGCATGTTTTAAATGTAACCCTGCTCCAACACACCTGATTCAAATGATCAGCTCATCATCAAGCTCTGCTGAAGCCTGATAACGACCCACTGCTTTTAATCAGGTGTGTTGGAGCAGGGTGACGTCTAAATCCAGGTTTCCATTAGTATCGCTTCTACCCAATTCTACTCACTTTGGGGCATGTCCACTATGAAAAAGGACCTGGTGCCATGGTATCCGGTCCTAGATTTTTGGTATCTACTCTGCATAGATTCCATATTATAACGTGACGTATCTGCAGCGTAGACACTGATTGGTGGAGTTGTCTCTGTGTCATTGTGGTATCAATGTGAAAGCCGCCACTTTTAAAAAAACTAGATTTGACATTACAGTAAACAGCGTTAAGTTAAATTCAGTCTGCAACGAAATCATGGCAGTCTGCAAAGCTACACCATGATCGGTCGTAGAGGTTGAGACATTTCTGTCTTTGGTAGCTGATGAAAAAAAACAGCACAAGCTTGATGGTGCCTCGTGATGATGTCCAGATATGATACTATCTGTATGGAAACCCTCTCAAGAAATAGTTCCTGGTATCAGAGTAGAATTGAGTAGAGAATTGAGCGTACAGCCGATACCATGAAGTGGAAACAGGGCTTAAAACAGAGGTTCTTAGCCATGGTCTTTGAGGCCTACTATCCTGCATGTTTCAGATGTGTCCCTCTTCCAGCACACCTGATGGTCATTATCAGGCTTCTGCAGAGCTGGATGATATGCTGATCATTTGAATAAGATGTACTGGGAGAGGGATACATCTAAAACATGCAGGATAATGGGTCCTGAGGACCAGGATTGAAGACCCCTGTTTTATAGCATATGTACTTTACATGTTACTTCTCACCTGTACTGAGATAGATGTGATAATGGAGAGGGTGACTGTTTGAAAAATGGAGGTGAAAGGCAACTGGAGTCGACAGACCACATCTCCCGGCTGTCCCAGAAAAAGCAGCAGACTCAGACATGCTCCCATTAGGCTGACGAGAGCCACAAAAGTCAGGGATCCCCCAGAGGCACACACCAGAGGGGTCCCCCTGTGCTTAAAGAACAGGGCACTCACTGACCCCTGACATATGAGCAGCAGCACCCCAGCCAGTATCATTTCCAGAGACTCATGTTTATCCCAGGACAAGACATCATAGGTGGGCTCAGTACACTTAGTACTACGCTCCAGGGACCACTGGCGATCAGGGCACTCAGTACACTGTATGTCCTCTGCAAGTAAAAAGAAGATATGGTTTGCGTCACAACAATACCATTTACATTCCATTCGTTACTGTACGTCATAATGAATAAAATACAATACAATACAATACAATACAAATTTTACACTCATAAACTGCATGAATGTATAGACAGCATAAGTACCTTTTCTTGCCTGGTATGTACCTGCTGTACAGTTTATACAATCAAAGCAGCAGGAGTGGAAGCCTTTGACTCGTCGCACTTGGCCTGGATCACATGCTGCTGAACAGGTTGACACAGGGACCTACACAGGTTGTGTTATTACACTGGCATTTGTGAAATGTCTTTTAAGGGATCTTACTTGAAACAGGTTTTGGGGTGCTTTTTTATTTTCAAATCATGGCCACATGGTTTGCTGATCTTACCTGTGAATTTTCTGTGTGCCATTTTAAGAGGGATTTGTTGATGGAGAGGTTTCCATTGAAGCTTCCAACTTCTGTGAAGTTTACATTTATGCCATCCCAGATCCATTCAATTGCATCGTATCCTATGCTTGGATTTCCATGACTGTCAAACTCTAAATGTGTGCCGTCTAAATCAATAGATGTGTTCTTTAAAACCTGAAACAACTCCAAATGAATGTATATATTGTTGTTTTAAGTAAATTGTGATTCTCATCTCAAATCCACAGTGAACGTCTTACCTTCCATGGATAGATCTTCTTCATTGGGTCCCATGAACAAGTACCTGAATCACAGTCCAGCATGTTGTGCAGTGCTTGTGCTACACTATAGATGGCAGCATAGACACTGAAAGCAGAGCGTTGCACTCTAGTATCTTCCATTAAACTAACATTAGCAGGTGACAGGTTTGAACACTGTGGGCAGGGTGGATCAGGGTTGCCAGAATCTGGTGCTGAAGTGGGCGTCTTCATCTTCTCTTCACTTAGCCTGCGAAAGAGCTCTTCTGTGTAAGGAGTTAGAAGATCCAGGGTCTGAGTCTTGGTTGTGAATCCGATGACTGTGCCGATCGTGTGGATATTTGCTAATGAAGTCACTCTGCTACTTATGGCCCAACTTTCACTGGCAATCCACACACCACTTACATTCCTCTTGATGACCTGAAATAGAAAGAATTCTGCCAGTAAATCAAAATCCAACTTAATTACAGTTATTATTTCAAATTATTTTACTTACATACCTCTCTAAAAAATACTTCAGCCACTTGTGATAGAGAAAATACCACTATCACATTGACATTAGTGTTTACAATACTGTTGAGGATGACTGTGATTGCTTGTTCAGCATCAGTATAGACTGGAATTAGTCCTTGATAGGCCACACAGACTGACATGTTTTCTGCCACTTTGGAAAATTCCTGTACACCCCGTTTTCCATACTCCTCTTCACTTCCCACCAATGCCACCCAGGTCCAATTAAACTTCTTCATTAGAAGGGCCATGGCGTACACTTGCCATTTGTCACTGGGCACTGTACGAAAGAATGATGGGTAGAGGACTTTGTCACTGAATTTGTCACTGGTGGCTCCATAACTAATCTGAAGAAAGAAAAGTATGTCAGTTAAATTAAAAACTTAACAAGAAAAGCACCAATATAATTCATACTGCGTTAAAGTAATTACTGAATGAGAATAAGTTAAAGTTTTCTCTGATAGATCTGTAACTATATCTGTATGACAGGGAGTAATCATGTTTTACAGAAGAGATAGATTTATTATTATTATTATTATTATTATTATTATTATTATTATTATTATTAGTAGTAGTAGTAGTAGTAGTAGTAGTAGTAGTAGACATATCAGGGCGAACGTTTTTCAACAAACCTGTGGCATTAGAAAGAATCCCAGGAGTTTTCCAATGTCTGACACCAGTTCTGAAGAATAAGGACCAATCACAGCTGATACACGAGTCTCAAAGTCTGTGTAATTACACAGCACAGGTAGAACTCTGTTGGATTTTGCTGTGAGGAAGGAGATGGTCGGCTTGACAACAACTGCAGATTGTAAGCATGTGTTGTGGATATCATAACCCAATGTGATGCCTGGGAGGAATGTTTTATTTGCATTTATTTCCTCGATTGTGTACTTCATTACTATAGCCATGGCCAGCCCATACCTGTTTAAACTGAGGGTCAACAGGCAGAAAAATAAAAGAACAGACTGGTTAGACGGGTTAAATGGGCAATAAATAATACTAAAGATAAATCTTAATCAATAGAATATTCAAAAATCCTCACCTTGTACAACTGATGCTGTTAGGTTCTGTCCTGTGACTGAAGTCGCTGGAGAGCAGGTTGATGGGAAAAAGCCCCCCTAGCATTATGTCTCCAGGCAAATTGAAGAGATTGGTAGAAATGTTGTTGAACCATTGTGGTAAAGTCATACAGCAGCTTAGTCTCAATACACAGCATAAAACCAGAACACTGAATAGTGAGGCCATGCTGTTGATACAACAGACTCAGAGGCTCAAAGCAGGACACCAGTATTAATATACCATCAAATGTGTCTGTTTTATGCAAACTCACCTGCAAATCCTATAAAATGAGTTGTTGTCTTTGTCTCATGCTGTTGCTATTTACCTTATTTTCCTGTACTAACTGCAAATTGTTTGAAATGGTGGCTGTAATTTTCACTTATGTTTACATTTGAGGTTTCAATGGTCATGAAGCATTGATATTAGTCTATCATAAATTTCACAGTGATGCATTTTGCATTTACCTCAGCTTTACATTTTGTCCATTTGCATCCAGACGTATCTATTTGTCTTATTCATTGTCATATGTCCTGCTACAATATTTGCTTAAACCTCCATCAGATGTTTGCACCTCTGATATGGCCTTATGAATAGCCTTTGTTTTCATGTTTGACCCACTACATATTGCATTGACTCATCCTGTTTTATGGTTAATAACCCAGATTATTTGTCACAGAACCTGTAAATATCATATCCTCACTGTCACCTTTCCCCTCATTCTGTCTTTTTCCGCTCTGCACCTTGTCACCTTTCACCTCATTCATTTCACCTGTTCCCTCGCACACCTGTCCTCATCACTTCACCCTATTTAAGTTCTATCCTTTCCTGTCTTCTCTGTCAGTTCGTTCCTGGACCTCCCAGCACAGACTAAACTGGACTAGCGGGATCGTAGCACCTGTTGTGGATTTGGACTATTTGTCTGAGAGTTTTAGAATGGCTTGCTGTCATTTCATGTCTTTCATTCTGTCTGAGCTCAGAATAAAGAGCCTTTGTGAAGCTGTGGAGTCTGCATTTGGGTCCTTCACACTACACCAACCTTGACATTAAAAATTTGTTTTCTCTACAAATAAACTGAGAAAGAGGCATTTAGTAAAAGAAGGAAGACAGATTTCATGAACAGTTCATCAGTTATAAGAACACTGACACTCAGGTCCACTCCACACGTGATCTGGATGTTTTTGGATTGTGACAGAAAACTGGTATGAATAGGCAAGCAAATACTAAAAGCTAATTACACTGGAGCTTTCAACTTTATTAATATTTGACGTAGATTGTTTGTAGTCAAAGGTTAAAAAATTAGTATATTCGCCATGTGAGAAGTGAAAAGAATATGGTTCCTCTAGTAAAATCTACACTGTTTAATGAATGATGACAGTGTTTTAGTGTTGAACAGATAAATATAGACAATCCTTATATTACAGGTATTTGCAGTTTAGTTTGAATGTTATGAAATATAATGGCTTTAAAATGTTTTCATATTGCATATTTCCATCTCAGCAAAATCAAACCATCAAATTCATGAAACATTCTGTATCTTTTAGAATATTATTTAGTATACGCTGTTTTAACTTTGAGTTTTAAATTTTTACATTATCATTTTTCAGCTGAACAAGCCTGATTTAAAGGCATATCATTTACAGGACATGTTTTTCCCAGGACATAAAGGAGATATTCTGTTCACTATCTCTAGGTATCTTGATGTAAGACGACCTGTGATGAAACTGTTTTACTTTAGTAGAACCTGTCTGCTGAATCCATATACATGTCTTTCTTTCATCTTGCACTATTTGAGGCCCCACAGTAAAGTCAAGAAACATGTATATATTAAGAATCACTGCAGAGTTCTTCTGTGTTTCTGCAGTGTTTCTGTGTTTGTACGACAATGGAATTAGATAAACATCTTGTTTATACTTATGTAGTTTTCATTTCAAGCCTGTAGCCACCTTTTGCCTTATTGTATGCTGCTGCAAATCCCTGTCATTGATGATTTGCACTGTGCACCCTGTTGTGGGATTTGAGAATATGAAAGAATTTCTTGGTGGACACATTATACAAAATAGTAAATGCATGAAGAATCTGTATTGTTACTACAACAAAGCTCTTGAGGAATGTAATACTTGTGTGTTTAGAGAATAATGTAAAGTAAAAACTATAGATGGGGTGTCTTCTATGCAGAGAACTAATGCCACAGTAACATTTTGAGACCTATATTTCATCTTCCAGATCAGTATAATACATACACATTTAATGTGACAGTTTGAAATGTAATAGAACAAAAAATGTTTGCAATAACCGGTCTTTCCAGCAGTTTGCAGGGTCTCGTTTACTGGATTTCACTGATGAATACTTTATTTACCTAGAACAAGGATGACCAACCCTGGTCTTGGAGAACCACGATCCTGAATGTTTTAGATGTTTCCCTCTTTCAGAACACCTGCTGGTCATTATCAGTCTTCTATAGAGCTTGATGATAGGGTGATCATTCGAATCAGTTGTTTTGGAAGAGGGATACATCTAAAACAGATTATATAAGTAGATTATATAATATTATATTAGTCCACATTAAATTAATGAGGAAAAATTCAATCTAATCCAACTTCACTTATAAAGTACTTTAAAACAACTACAGTGGACCAGAAGACTAAAAACTTAAAGGAGTCATTCTGTCATTACTTCATTAATATTGTTGTGTTCTCCATTGTTATTGAAGCCATTGTGTGTTGGTTCAACTTAAAAAAACATCCAGATGTTTGTTTCCATCTGTTTTTAGAGGGAAGAAAAATGACTTGAGGTCGAACAACTGTTCACAGATACTTCCTCATTCATGTCCATGACGCAGTGATGAGGTGTCTCTGATTGGTTCAGAATGCATGAAGGAACCCCCCGACCCTCCTCTCTGGCTCTGTCTGTGTTTACTATCCCAGAGTAGCACCCAGCTAGGTTATTTACTATCACTTGTTTTGAAAATGTGCAGGGAAAAAAAACAACGGTTTATTTACACAGAGAGCACATGAACCAGTTCGCGCCGCCATTTTTTTTTTCAAATTTGTGCAGCAGCTACTAATGGTGCTGTCTTCTCTTGTAAATGCTAATGCAGAGGCTAAGCCCATGGGTGCTTCCGCAAAAAAAATTGAATTGGAGTGAATGGAGTGAGTCAAGCTAAATTCTGATTCTGTTTGACAAGAGCTCTAAAATTCACATATGAGAGCGGTTAATAAGAAATATTTGATCTGGCAGAGGCAGACCATCCGTTTTTGATGGAAAGCAAACATGACGTTAGGTTTTATGTGGGTTTTACTCGCAAATGAATCAGTTGTTGGTTAACAGAAGCAGTTGAAATGCACATCAATAATTAGCATTTATTATGAGGTACAACATGTGTGTGATTCAGGGCACATGACAAACCAGATACGATTTTACCATTTTATTTCCCATTGAAAACCATTCATTCATTTTCCAATGTCAGGCCCCAGACTTAAGCTCCCCATGAATTGGAAACACAGCCAGTGGAGGTCACACACCAGGCAGTAAAAGCAGCATGTGTTGGCAACTCGGGGTGATCCATCAGATTCCAAAAGGAGCGTGTAAAAGTGGTTTCTGGCGGAATCACACCTTTAAGAAAAATCATTACGAAAAACTGAATAAATAAAAAAAATAATAATTTAAAAACAGAAACAATATATCAACATTACAAGAGTGTTAAATGGCCAAGGTGAACAGGTAGGTTTTAAGAGGAGATGTATAAACATGCAAGGAGGAGGTCTATGCAATAGACAGAGGCAGGTCAATCTATAATCTGGGACCAGCAGCAGTGAAGGCCAGATCTCTTTGGAGCATGCAAGTTGTTCTGGGAACCTTCAAAAGCAGCTGATCAACTGCTGTTAAAGAGTGAGTCGGAGTGTATGTGTGAAGGAGTTCAGAGAGGTAGGGTGGTGCAAGAGCATGAAGCCATTTAAAAAAACTAAGAGTATTGGAAACTGGATTCTAAAATGGAAAGGAAGCCAGTGGAGTGGTGTTAAAACAGGACAAATATGCTCAGATTTACAGATTCTGGTTAAAAGCAAAAAAGAAAAGAAACAATATTGTTTCATAATATAACAGAACAATATGTTCAAAAAGGTTGTCTTCCACAACTGTTGGCATTTGCACAGCTCCGCCACTAGATGTCAGATGTGTGCTGAATTATTGTCATCTGTACAACTGACAGTCTGTGCTGACTATAGGTTAGTTTAATAATGTGGCATTCTTAATTTTACCTTGCACGCACAGATGCAGAATATCCATATAATGGGGAGCTGAGGTGACAAAACTGTGGACAGGATGTATTATGTTGCTGGTGATGAAGAGAAGGTGGAGCTTGCTGCAGCTGTGTGGGCAGCAGGTACATTGTGTAGCAAAGGGCTGTTTGAACAACTGATAAGAGAGGGGAGGCAATCTGCGTAAATGTTGAAATGATTTACTTGGTCCCAATGTTTTGGTACACTCCGAATCTGAAGAAACATGTTTTGTTCTGCATGCATGAAACACTTTTCACTATATTTGGCTGTAGTTTTCCATGGTCTTATGACCTGTGAAGGAGAGAACACTGTTGCACAATACTGCTCAGCCTGAGAAAACAGAGACATTATTTGCATACAGCGAACAACACATGTTTTGAGGTAAATGCTTTTGTGCATTTGTGCCAATGTGTTTAGCAAACAGAGCATAATATGCGCCTACATTCATGTTTGTCCTAAAAGTCTAGGATTCTTGCAAAGCACAGTGTGAGCACTTTCCCTCCCAGGATCACCACCAGCTCTCCCTTGCTTCCTTTTTCCCTCCCACTACATCCCCTTGTCTGCAGAATAGCTGGATCAGCCCCTGCTCTAATGTCCATTGCAAGACTGTGAAACACTGGGCCTGTTGTTGACATGCTGGCCTCATACCCCACAGGGGCTGACAAATTATTAGCCAACCTCTCTGTGCACTATGAGGACAGCCAGCCAGTGACTCTCATGCAGCCAAGTCGCAGCGTACTAAACTGTGCTAGTGCAGACCATCTGTCTTCATCAGCTCTGTGGCAATGATGCTGAAGGAAATATGAGAACCTCAAGATCCTGTTGTACCATAGCAGGGGGTGAGGGGGTGGAGGGTGGTCAGGGTTGAACCAGCTGTGGTGTTGTAACATCACTCAGTTTACAACATTGGACTATTCAGACAGAAATACTTGTGCATGTGATCACAACTTAAACTAATGTACATTATGGAAGTGTTTTTACCTTACCATGAAGGGTTAAATAAAGAATTCATCTTCCCCTGTTTAGCAGTAAAACTTGTTCTTCTTCCTGTCTTCAGCCTGTGAACATGTGCAAGTGTTTGGCTCAAAAAAAGTGTGGTGCAACATGTATTTGTACATATGTCCACATGTGCAGAAATATTTAAAGACAGAAATACTTTATTGTACATTATATTATCCTATTGGCAGGAAATTTACTTTACTTTGGTTCATAGTCACCAGTACTTCACTGTCTTTGAAAGCTTATCTGTAGTATATAGTACTTAAAATAAATATATAAAAACACACACAAATGTAATTGATTCTGTGAATAGTTTTTGAGGCTGTTCAAGGACTGGAGCAACAATGTTTGCACTGCACTGATCTGCAGGTCAAGGGAAAAAAACATTTGGTTCAGCTCTGAAAACCATTTACAGTTCACATCAGGGACAGGAGTGTTTGGCTTCATCCCTTCCAGTCTGCTTTGCTACTTTACACAACAGTGAAAGACTTTTTCCAAAGTAGCCCATGGGCTTTGGGCAAATTTTATGAGCATCTTAAACAATCTTAGTACCTTGTGCTGAACACTTTTACTGTGTTACAATATAAAATGGGTTGTCAAACAGCTGACTTGCACAGTTGTTGAAATGTCTCATGATTTATTCATGCTGTGAGGGCAGAATATATGAGAGTGAGGAGTGAGTGAAAGAATGACCACAGACCTTGGATTTCGACATCACTGTAAGGATTGATTTGGTTATCTTTCAGTTTGTGCAAATGAACAGTGTTTAAAGATGTGGGTAGACTGTCACAGCTGTGTAAACTCTGGTGACATTATGAGTAAATGGAGGAACTCTCTGGTAACCTCATAATGCAACTAAAACATGCAGAAAAAATGCTGAAAAATAGACATAAATGTTTACAATTTGACCCATTGGTGTTTGAAGATTAGACTAGACACATTTGGTATTTTTTTACAGCAAATATTTGCCATTGTGCATTTGTTAGAGCTGTTATTTCTTCCTGTGCATTTGTAAATTTAATCAGCCAGGATATGTGTAACTGAGCCATTTTATTGTTACTACACATGTGGATCTCAAACATACATAGGTAACACAATAGAAGATTCACTGACGTTATGATACATTTGACTGTGTGTGTGTGTCTGTTCCTATCTTTATGGGGACATTGATATGTTTACAGTCACACCATGGGGACCTCCAACACTATGGGGACCAAAAGTCAGGTCCCCACGAAGGTTAAATATAAACGGAGGTTCCCACAAGTAAAATATAAATCTGTGTGAAGAATACATTATTTTATTTTAGTTTTGCAGAAGTCCCCATAAAGCATGAGGGAAACCGGTGTGAAGTGAAACATGTATTTTTCAAAGTTTTGAAGATGTGCTGACTTTTTACTATTACTATCATTATTTTTTAATTATTATTTTAAATTTGATTTATTTAATTTCTTTGGGTTTTTTCACGCTTTTTAATTTTTTATTTCTAAATGTATTTAGAAGTTAAAAAAATATTTTTTCTATTGGTCCTCATGAGACATAGAAATGAGAATGTGTGTGTGTGTGTGCGTGTGTGTGTGTACTCGTGCTTATATGGTGGTGTCATGTTGCATCTTAAAACTCACTGATAGGCCTCATCTGTCATCCTCTGGTCTATGACTCATCCATCAGACAAGTTATCTATGATATCTGAGTTCGTCTGCTTTCCTGTCTTTTTTTTTTAATGTGCTGGAACTGGTGATGGAAGCCATTTCCCAAAGTAAAGTAAAATGAAAGGTGTCTTGGAGGAGGGGAATGCACTGCAAGAATGAGATCCTCACTTGAGTGTTGTTTTGTTGCCCTAAAATGTCAAATAAAAAAGACATCTTAAAATCCCAAGTCAAAGAAGACACACACAGTTATTTATGGCTCACATGACAGGAAGTGTATATTTACACATTTCAACACTAAGTCTTCCTCTGAGTGTTTGAATTAGAAGTTTGAGATGTGCCAGCTTTTATTTTTATAACACAAAAGAATCATTTACATGATTTATTAATATCCAGAACAACATTGGATGCTCACTCTGGGTCATCAGATATGACCCATATGGATGTTCAGAAGCTTCACAGTGAACCGGAAACACTATAATCTTCCAAAACATTGATTCACTAGTAAAACCCATGAACTTGGATTAACAATGGATTTATGTTGAGTTAATGACATGTTTTTTCTTTTAGTTTTCTCTAGTTTTGACATAAAAAAACATCAATTTTGATGCAAGCTTTAATGAACATCTACATGATGAGTAAATTAAACATAGGAAAAAATATGAGTTTCCTTTAAAAAACAGAAGATACAGAGTGCAATATAAACCTCCTCAAAAAATAAACATGTTTTTTCAGTGCTGTCCAGACCAGTGGCAGCTAAAGCATCCCTAGTTAACAGGAGTAGCTGCAGGAGACACTCCAAAGTGGGAGGAAAGCAATTCATAACAATGGTACACAGTGTTTTCACATGATGGACTCTCTTTAAGGTAAAACCTCTTCCATTCAAGCCCCATTTAAAGTGAGGTAGCCTGTTTGTGAACAGCTGGAAAAACATCCTGAGTGGGCGGCTGGATTTGAACAGTTACAAATTGTTATCACCACAGACTGAAACACTTGGAAATCAGAGGAGTGGGGAGCAAGTGAGCATTGTGGAATTTTCCCACATTATACGTATGTAAGTGATTGAGTTGCTACAGGACAGAGAATAAGATAAAGAAGAGAAAGAAAGAGAAAGAAAGAGAAAGAAAGAAAGAAAGAAAGAAAGAAAGAAAGAAAGAAAGAAAGAAAGAAAGAAAGAAAGAAAGAAAGAAAGAAAGAAAGAAAGAAAGAAAGAAAGAAAGAAAGAAAGAAAGCTGAATATTCAGGCGAGGCAGTAATGAAGTACTAAGTGTCACCAGGTGGAGGAGGGATGTACGTTTATGAGGAGAGAACTGACGGGAATCTGAGGATGTCTGATGCCTGAAGCTTTGTCCTGATGGTATGACTCTACCTCACTAAAACTCCTAATTCATGTTGTCTTTCTCTTTCATTGTGGAACCTTTTCACTCTGTTTCCGGCCAAAGCGTGAGTCACACCCTGAGGCTGTCAGTCATCAGATGATTTGATGTGAGTTTATTAAAAGGAGGTGTGTCTTTCCCTGTGACTCAATAATTGCTTCTATCTGAAGACAGACAGAGATCAGCATCTGCTATGAAGAACAGAGGAAGAGGAGGAGGAGGAAGGGGTGAGGAGGGTAGATTGTCCTGTTTTTAGAAACATACCAGCTGCCATAGTCAGACCCTCGGGGTGTCTGCCCTCCTCAGCACAGGTTAGGAGCTGCCCCAGCCACATGCCCAACCACAGCGGTAATTATAAGGCAAACCACATCAATAAAGACATGCCTTTAATGTATTTGGATTCATTATAGTGTAGATACACAGATGTACTGACTTTTGTTTCCAAATATTAATATAAGATGTCAAATTTAGATTTGGGTAAGCATCTTGTTTCTCTGTTTTTGTTTTAATAAAATGGAAACACTGGCTGCTATCATCAGCTCACCACAGCTAACCCTAAAGTCATCAACATTTAACTCACATTATTGTTATCAATTTTTCCAACCATTGTTGATGAAGGCACAGTGGCTGAGGTTGAATTCCCGGACCATGCGGGTCTTTCTGTGTGGAGTTTGCATGTTTCTCTCCCTGTGTCTGGATGGGTTTCCTTCGGGTGCTCTGGTGTGTGTGTTAGGGTAAAAGTCTTCCAGCCTAGGTAACTGACCATGAGCCCCAGGTGCCACCCATGGCTGCCCACTGCTGGTTAAATGCAGAGGACAAATTTCGCTGTGATGACAATAAAGTACTATCTTATGAATTTTAGATGTCGGCTCTACTTCTGTATTTTCCAAGTGTTCATTAAGGTGCTTAATTGTATCACTATATCAATTATTTTTGGTGTTGACAACTCAAGGGCAACTATGTGGCTGAGATGAAGATGGGAGAAATGAGAGGCCGGCATAGGGACGGGGGGGAAAAAATGATAAAATGTAAAGAAAAAGAAAATAACTTAGACGGATGGATTGTGATCATCAGAGGAAATGTTCTGAGGTCTTATATATCTTCAAAGGATAGCTTCATGTACTTAATAACCACTGATATATAACCGCCGATACAACCCATGTGGCTTGTTTTAAAACAGCACCCGTATAACTGTGTGGACGTTATGCTATAACAGTACTGTCATCTGTCTTTAATGCTGGTGGAAACAAAAAAACACAATTCTTCTTCAGTTGAAAACTAGAATCTAAAGCAATCAGCTTAAGATAATAAAAGACTTCTGACTGTTAGCCAAATCAAGTATCCATCTTCCACAGTGACAGTTCAAAGTTACAGCTTAGGCTAAACTGTAAAATACATTTCTGCACATCTAAGGTCTTGGCATTTTTATCACTCATTGCTTCGATTGGGCACATGCTAAAATACATCCCCTTGTGGACAGTGGATCCTAGTTATGCATAGTTA
Source organism: Siphamia tubifer (assembly GCA_020466265.1). NCBI lineage: Eukaryota > Metazoa > Chordata > Actinopteri > Kurtiformes > Apogonidae > Siphamia > Siphamia tubifer. The sequence continues at coordinate 28,550,333 of CM035787.1, read as the reverse complement.
ATTAAGTTTTTATTAAGACATATATGTGACCTATCTGTCACATATGTTTGTTATGTCTGAGATTTCCATATTGCTGAAGGTGTGACACAAGTCAGTCAGTATCAGATCATTTAATCTGCAGGAGGGAAGTGAAAACCCACATGGGGAGACCATCTAAATTTGAGACACCCCAGATTGACTTTCCTGCTGCGAGATGACACGTTAAACCACAGCGCTAACCCACCATGATGGGATAATTTGTGACTTGTAACAGGACATTTGCAAAAAGTTTCAACCTTGGAAACAGGACTATGGTTTGTTCTGCTTCCTGTATGCCAGATTTAATCCAGCTCCATTTCAAATCTAAAGTAAAAGACATTGAAAGGACTCACACCACGTATATCGTAATTTATTTGGATAGATGACTCAGTTGGTGCTCTTGAGACAGGTTTTGCGTCACTCCAGTGACCTTACAGGAAAATCCACATTGCATTACTCCAGGCAGGTGACAATACAAGTCATGATGACAGCCTACCACCATGATACAAGGCAGGGCTCTGAACAGGACTGAAGACCCCAGATGTTACTGCTTTGTTTAAATCAGACTAATACACTGTAGATTTTGCAGTGTTAATTTGGAGACATTGGGACCAAATACACTCTAGAAGAAGTTAAATAAACTCTCTAAGTGTTGATTTAACACTGCAAAATTTACTGTGTAGTCATGCAGTTATTGTACCTTATCAAAACAGCCAGATTTAATTCTCTTTTTCTCTGTTCCAATGCTTAACACAACCTTTATCAGTGGCTCTTATCCTGAACCATGGCAAAATGCAAAATGCAAAATGCAAACTCTACCTGTGTCTGCAAAAGACCCCCCCACCCCCACCCCAATTCGGTCTAAACCCAGTCTAAATTTATCAATGTGTAAGTGCAGACACTACAGCTGCAGACCCCCCGACTGACTCCAGTGTGACGAATGATAACCTGTGTGCTCCTCCTGACTGACAGCAGACTTGCGTGTGAAGATGCAGGCTGTCTCACATCTATAAACATGCAAAACCTGGGGAAGGGGGTGGTGTTAGAGGCCTCACTTAAATTGCAAAACACCTGTATCTGACTCATGCTGTGTTAATCACACACCTTTATGGCAAGAGTACAGTCTTGTAGTGTTCCTTGACTGAGGCAACCAAGGCTGGAAATTAACAAGAGCTAGCACTATATTAAAACAAATCTATTTATTATTATTATTATTATTATTATTATTATTAGATATTTATTAAAATTGCATATATTTATTCATGCATTCATAATTGTTGCATTTATTACAACTCAGGCATATTCTATTCTATTCTACTCAGTGATACATGTCTTATCCAATTTTTGCTGTTGTATTTGTGTCATCAAATATTAAAAAAAAAACCAATGAATTATTAAAACTTATATTTGGAATGTAAAAAACACCTTAAGAACACACAAATGTAAAAGCCAGTGGCAGTGTTTTCACCTTATTTTTCACTTTGCCCTTTTCATTTACTTGCTTTGCTTTACTAATAGGACAATTTAATACTGGCTCTAACTGTCCATTGGATTTTCCTAATGTGTAGTTTGTCTTCAGTGTCACAAAAGCAGAACTATGTGTACACAGAGTTTTACTAGTGTCAGATCCACGTTAACTCCTCTTAAGTGGACTCATATAGAAGATTAGCAGTGATGAATGGCAATCCAACATCTAAACATCCACCAAGAGTGTATGTGTACGTTTGTGTGTATGAGTTAATGTGCGAGTAATGAAAAGAGAGAAAAGAGGTGAAGCATACAGGAGTGTGTGTGTGTGTTTGTGTGTGTGTGTGTGTACTGAGGGTAAAGTGGATGGTTGACTCCACTGGAATGTGGCGCTGACTCAGTCCGTCTGTCAGCCACGGCCATGTCCGCTCTGTGGACTTATTCACACTCTGCGACCCTTTCAGGGGGGCGGCCTGTTGCCTCATGTTGGATTTCCGGGAGGACTCTTAGAATTTCAGTGTACAGAACTCCAGGAAATTCTGGATCACAACTTTGTTTTGGTTCAAACCTGACTGCACTGTTGTGAATCCAATATGTCAAATCTTTTTATTTAACATCTCAAGACTTTTTCAAGTGAGCAGAAGGTGCAGTGAAATGAATAAATGTGAATAAACAGTGGTGTTTGGACTGCTTGAAGTTTAAGAACTATTTATTGACTTCTAATTTATTAATTAAACAGTGTACTGCATTGCTTTCATTGGATATCATTTTAAGTTCACATATTTTGGGGAATAAACATGAGGATTTACAGTATAACATGTCATTTTCTTATATTACTCTATGGAAAAAAAAACCCCCTCTGCTATACATTACTTTTTATAACTGAGTTCTTATTGTTGTTGTACTATGAGATCAAATGTGCTATTATTTACAAGTTTTAATAAGACAATTCCTCCAACTAAGTCTTTTGGAAAGGCACATGCAAGATATGTTTTACTCAGGCATCAACATTTTCTTCTCTATGGTACCATCTGTAATAAGAACTTAGAAAATGTGTCTTCAGTTTCCATCCATCAAATCAGTTTGTGTTCTCGTGTGTAATAAACACCACTGCCTCATGAGGCTGCTAGTATGCTCATGATACTCATCAGTCGTGTTTAAATGTGTTAAATGGTAGAATATGAGCACAGCATCACTTGTACACGTAAAACTGGAAACCCCCTAATCACCCCCCCCCACCCCACCCCATACCATTGCACTAAAACCATCTACCATGATTGTCCTTGCTGCTGTTTAAACTCAGTCAATCCACAACAGTCAGATGTACCACATGCATGTGATTGACTGGTGTTGTCATGTAATCACAGTTGTTGCAGGAGAAAAGGCTTTGTCTTAGCCTCCCACACCCCTTGGCCCACCCCTCCAGACAGACAGAGATCTGCTATGTTTGCGTGTCTTCCTCTGTGGGCTCATCAGTACTCCTCCTTCTCCAGATGCTGGCCAGGGAAGACACCATTGGGACCGAGTGTCTATCTTTCATTTTGGGATTACCTGGGCCTCCTCCCTCACTGGGGTATCAAAACAAAACATGTCAGGACAGACGAAAGACTGACTTCTGATGTTGTTTGTTCCTAGTCCATAGCATTGGCTGTTGGTCAGATTAGCATTTTGCATTATTTTCTTTGCAGTGATCTATATTTACAACTGAAGATGAATGATCTAAGTTTAGTAATCTTAAATTGACTGATTACATGGACTTTCTTTAATATTCCTAAAAATATGTTTGCTCTTTAGTCTCTACTTCTACTGAACATATAGTTGAATGTTTTAACTGCTGAGCTGTGTCGAATTTCTCACACTAAAGTGTCATACTGACTTCCGCTGATGTGCTCGAGTATCAAGTACACAGAGTCTAAATCATCCAGATAGACTTAAAATATGCCTATCTGCAATTGATCCTGAAGGATCACTGTCACCCCCCCAAGCAAACAGCAGTTTCTCATAGCCTTCACCTTCCAGCCAGAAAGAACTGCTGAAAGTATGTGTAGAGACAGCCACATTAATCACACTCTTGTATACATGTCCTTTACAGTATTTCAGATTCAGCTCCTTCATGCGTGTGAATGTGTGTGTGTGTGTGTGTGCACTTCTGTCACTGGTGCAAAACCATCTCACAGCACCTCTTCTCTGACAGAATGAAGTTTGTGGCATGAAAGACAAACAACTCATGAACACACACACTGGGACATGCCACGCAAGCACACATAAACACGCACAGACTTCCACACTACTTGAACCCTGGGGCAGAATGCCAAAGAGCTGCAGGAATGTGACCCGGTGACCTTGGCTTACAGACTTCCACATGGAGACCGGACACTCGGATGGTGTGGATCGAAAGAGAAGGCCAGAATAGCTCCGGTGTCCAGTAACGGCAGACAGACAGTGTTTGTAAACTGTGCCCATATGACACACACAGAGCCTGCAGCCCACATGGGTATGTACAGACCCAGACTTAATGCAAACACATGTACTTATGTTCAGAGGTTCGAAGGCAGGCTAATGAAGAAGACTGACGGGGGGGCCCTCGGTTTGAGATCAGTGCGTACTTTTTCTGTTGTACAACACCGGGTTAACCTTGCAGCCACACATTTTTCTGCTTTCATAAATCCTGACTTTCCTGTTTGACGTTTCAAGCTTTTTTTTTTTTTTTTTTTTTTTTTTTTTTTTAATATATGCATACATGCAGCAGTGCTTCAGTCTGCAACGTATACAGTACAAACATTCTACTTGTACATGTGGGTGGATGCAGACTCCATGATGCACATTTATGGATGCTTATTTCTCAAATTGCAGGTTTTGCATGTGTTCCTACACACATACATGACCTAAAACACACAGCTGCTTCAGTGCCAAATGTTGCACAATATGCTGACCTGTTTTTCCTTCCTGAGCGCATGCAGCAGGATTCAAGTCATGCATTGAAGATAGCAAAGACTAAATGCACCAAAGTTGCTCAAAGTGTTTTATAAACAACATCCTAACTAATGGACAGTTTGAGCATCGCAAATGACTAGCTAGATTTATTTTCTGACATGATATGAAGGAAAGTCCCCTTGCTTATGGTAATAAAATCAACATTCTGCACTTAGTCTTAGAAATTCAAATGTATTTAATGTTCCATCGAAATCTTTTTGTTTTTAGGAGATTATGCTGAGCTACAACAGCAGAGATGTTTAGTGTAAATCATTCCTTTTACTCCTTCGTACAGACAGGCCAGGGGTAAACCCCACCCTCTGTGCTCGACAAAAGGACAGAGATAGATGTGACGGATCAGGTCCAACCAGTCACGGTGACAAATCTTCAGTGTTGCCCCACAATTATCTGACAAACTCTGCAATACTCACTCTTGGAAACCCTTTGATTTATTGATAACAAAGTCAACAAAGTATTTTTCCACTTTCCTGTATTATATATTAGTATATATTTATGGAAGAAGTGATTCCTTGCCAAAAACCATAAATATAGTCATAAACTGAGCAGAAGGTATGTGTAATTTAATGTAATTTAATGTGTTTATGATTATTACAGCAGCGCAATGGAGCAATTTCACTTTATGATGTGACGGCTAACTCGGTCACTACTCTTTAAATGTTTAATGGCAAAATTATGCTTTTTAAAACATTTCCCTGTGGTCTAAATAAACTGTTAATAGTATGTTTCAGTCTGAATTCTTCATTAATTCAACTCCATAGGTCAATCTTTAAACCTATTTCAGAGTAATGACACCAGAAATGTCATTTTGAGCACTGGCTCTTTAAATGCAAATGAGCCAATTCACACCACCCCACTTTCAGGTTATTGACCATGCTCTATGTCCCCTTTAACCAATAACAGAACATTTAATTAATAGGTAATGGGCTTGAAGTGTGGACATATTTTCAGGATGAACTACAACCACTGCTGCTGATAAACAATTATGTTGGAAGTCTGGACCTAAATGCAGTGAAAAATGTAAATGCAATGATGTAACTTGTTATAAATGTAATGCATAAAAAAGAAATTAACACAGGTTGTAGAAATCCACTTGAGTTTTGCCAGAATTATATAGTTTTGCAGCATCTAGTGGGTTCAAATTCTAACATTTTGAACTATTAGGGTCCATATATACAAATAAATTAACCATACACTGACTAATAAAAGTAGGTTTATCAAAATATGAGCCATTTAAAGTAACATATATGATGCAGGAGGCAGCCAGCTTTGAATGACTGGAAGGCTGATTCCAGTGTTGTGTAGTTTGTCCCTTTGTTGTCTTTTTGAGTACACAGTTGCAGATCTTACCTGAGGCAGACCGTCTGGTGCCAATGGGTCATAAAGCAATCAGAGACCAGCAATATATCCCTCTGCCTATGAAATGGCTAACAGAGAAGGAAAGGAACAGCCTGTTGATCCAGAAACAAACAGCAGACTGGCTTGTCCCCTCCCCATATGGCCCTGGATGATCTGTTTTGGTCTCTTTCAATCACTGTCACTTCAGAAAGATTCCCGGTGCCACATAGAGACACTCCAGCCGTCCTCCGCTGTGGGTAGAGTTACCAATCATACACTCATCACTTAGACTGACCATCTAATTTTGAACTAAACTATTGGAAAGGTCTTAAAACAAAGCTGTCACTGCTAATCTTTGCGGAAAGCTGCACTGTAAATGTATAACTCTATATTACGATAAATTTGATACTGTTCAGTGTTTGCCAGGAAAGATTTCCACCTGATCCATTTCTATTTTCATTAAGTTTAAAGCAAATTAAGCTATACCCAGTGCTACCCTCACAACATCTATTCAGGTCAACGATTGAGAGATGCCACTATCACTAGGGCAACAAGTTAAACAAACAATGTGTGGGTTTTGTATGTGTATGAAACACTAGACTCAAATCAGTCAGCCACACAAAATGCAGTCAGTGGGAACTGAAGGATGTCTGTGCCCAGTTCAGTCTGTATTTTCAACCACGTCCTGTCTTTATGAGACATTGTGGGTGGTGGGAAGTTTAAAGCTGTTCAGACGTTTTTTTTAAATCCATGTTTACCACAGTAGGAAATTCTGTAAACACAGAGTTTGCCACAATGTTATTCAGACAAGTCTTCATGCATGCATTCTGAGCTGGCTGAGGTCGTTCCATAGAGGAGTTGATTTGACTCTTAAGTGTTTAACTTTTCCCATGCTTTTTCTAACAGTGTGGCACAGAACAATGACAGCTCACGACAATATTTTAGTGTTTTGTTTAAACTGACCAGAGTTGGAAATAATCTTCATTAAATCAATAAAACTGTGTATTTTTATGCTCAGTCTCTGCATCTGTTAAGCTGCTGCATGCACTCGTTAACCCTTTAACATCTGATGAGTCAGCGCTGACCTGTTCTGAATGGATGGTTTAGTTTAAAAATTCAGAAAAAGTGTAGGGGTTTTTTTTTTGTGTTATTTTACTGAAAATTTTGTTCATGGAACTGATGTACAGGTGTCAAAAAGTAACTGTTTTAGAAAAAGGAAAAGTCCAAACTAAAACGACTGGAATTTACAAATTACAACACTGGTCATTTATTCCTTTTTTTTTTTTTTTTTTTTAACTTCATTTAGGTTTGCTTTTGTTTTGGGTTGTTTTAGTTTTTTTATGTTATTTGTTATTTTGTGAATATTTATTAGTATCTGTTGATGCTGTTGCTTATTTTTTTTTCTATGTTTCTATTTTATTTTATTATTGCTCTTCAATTGTGTTCCATTAATGCTTAACTTTGTTGATGTTGCATATTATTTTGTTAGTCTAATATAAATTTTACTGATCACTTTTGTTCATTTTGTTGCTTATTTTTTTTTATTTTTACTGTGGAATTGCTTAAGTCTCAGAAGTTAAAGGGTTAATACAGTATTGACAAACTCATGTTGGTGTCTGTGTTGTTAAGTAATCATGCCATATGGTCCAGAGAAGTTTTTTTTTTTTTTCCCATTTGTGTGACACTGTAGAGCTTTTCAACATATCCAATCAGGATCCTCCCTTAGGCTATACGACAGCTGGTAAAAGCTGATATGTATGCAGCACATGTGAGCACTGCCCAGGTAAGAGTGCAAACAAACTACTCTCTTTTATAATCACAGCCTCTTATCTAAGTGTTCGAATGAGGGAGGATTTTATCAGCTTATAACACAAGCTGTAGGGAAACAGAATGTACGCAAAGTGACCAGGTCCATGATGAAAACAGGAAAGAAGAGTCAGGTGGTAACACAAACAGAAGATTAGGTGATCATATGTGATGAAGTCCACACATGTTGAGACAAGAATAACAAACACTCTTAAATGAACACTGCGTGAGAGCTCATTTTCATGACTTCTCTCAACTGTTTTATGTTGACATATCAATAAAAGTAATATTCTTTGCAGGGAGGGAGTGTGTACATAAATCAATAACCCTGTTATGTAACATAGATGTATTAGATTACACATTACAGGAAGTATTTGTTTTCTTTTTGGCTTAATTTCTTTCTATACTGTGTATTGGTGTGTCCTTGTGGATCTGGAATTTATTTTGCTTGCTTATATTCAAATAGAAGTTCATCTATATGCATTATATGGCTATGAAACGGACAGTTTATTTGGATATGTTAAACACTGTTATGAAATGCATTTATGAAATGGACAGAATTCATTTTTATATGCAGAATATTTTTGCATTTTGGCATGTGTACAATTTCTTAAATTAAGGGGGTGGGCTTTTATAAACTGAATTTAATCCCACTTGTTTTGTTACCCCTTTATTTTTGCTTGTTTGTGTTAATAAATAAATTAACACAAATAATTAATAAATTAAATAAATAAAGTATACAGGAACATACTGTATACCAAACACTGTGTAAACTGTCTAAACATTGAACAAAACACTTGACATAAATGTCTGCCAAAGCATACAGAGGAGAACCTTTTGGCTTCTTATGGTGACCAAATGTATATATTTATTCAAGTACTTGTTACTTATAAAATATCATATTTTTTAACATCGTTAATTGATTTCAATCACACCACAGCACCTATCTAACTTATTTCCATTTTCTGGCTGTTCAATGAGTGTTGTTTAATCTTATGTAGTATTCAACTATTCTGATAGGCTTTTTACTATCATTTTGCTATGAAACATTCTGATTCATCCACATTGCTTGGAGTGATGGATACATTCCTTTTATGTATTCATTTTTTAATTTAATTTCAATGAAGTAATTGATCATTCCTTTAACATCATTAAACATTAATGTGAAAATGAACAATAAAATAATTGAACTGAATAAAGTTTCAAATTTCTCAACTTTTTTTGGGACACTTTTGATTTAACGTATATGCCTAGTCATTTTGTGATACATTATATGGGCAAACATACTGGGACACATCACACCAATATGTTGTACAACTTGCCATTCCTGGTGAACTGAAATATTATAAACATATATGTGTCATTTGTCACTAATTACCACAATAAATGACAAATTAATATTTCTTTCTAAGTTTTTTTTTTTTGTGAATGAGAAAAGAAAGTCCAGGTGGTTACTTATGGTTTAGTATGAATTGTTTATGGCTAAAAATAAAGAGTATAACAATTTAATAATGAATAAACATGTGGAACACTCTAGAACTGAAACAAGCGGTAAGACATTTGACAAGTGTTTTAGATGACTCAATGTAAATCAACAGATGAAATGGAAATATTAATGAACTTTTGTTATGATATCCGTCAATATATTATTTAATGTGTAAATGTAATAACATTGATTTATTTTGTGGTTGGGAAATGAATGTCATTATGAACAGCCCAAGAATGACCACATCAAATAATTTTGAATCTCAGGTCTTTCATAAAAGGTAAGGACAAACTTTAGAACAGAGAAGATAAAATGGAAAGTTCCTAAAGTCTCGCAGAGCTGTTATTCACCATGGAAGTATGCTACACATCCTTACTAAAGATGGAGTGACACTCATGGCAACGTGCATGACTGCACACTTTGACAGAATGCTCTCTGAAGGGTCGTATGTCACAATTTGGATAATTGTGTGCCTACAATCAGCCGCCAGTCACTGTGGCTCCAATGGTGAAGTCTGTTGTCAGTGATGTGAGCGCTGTGATCCTACTCAGGGTCAGGCTGCACTCCTTGAGAGCAGACCCAGAATAATGTCCCTGTCCCATAGCCATATGCCAACCAAACCGCATGAGTCAAGCTTTTGTGGTAAGAGTGGGTGGCTTCTCCGGTGACTACTCCCTGACCCATCTTTCTTAAACTCCCTCACAGTCTTCCTCCTTATTTCCATTTGAATCATCACTCAGAAATGAATATTTACTTCCTGAAGGTTTAAATATCATCAATACTACACTGACTTCGAACAACATGACACATCTCTGTTTGCAGAACTGAAGTCAAGTCACATGAGAAATCTGCATTACGTCACATGGACACATGCCTGTGTAAACATAAAAGACCAGTAGACAGAAGGGAGTGGTGTTTGTGCTGTTGTACAAGTAAAGTGCAGGCCACTACGTCCATCAGAATTACATCTTTGCCATTACAGAATCCATTCCTCTTCTGTGTGTCGGCTGTTGTTCGTAGTAACAGGCAACAGGGGACTGGGAAAACACATCTACTGTCATGTCTGCTTAAGAGCCTGCTTCTTCTCACACTGAGTGCCAACACTGTGCTGACATACTCCATGAAGTGCTGCCAGGGTTCTAAGCTCTGCTGTTCATCCGGTGCTGACGTATTTGTCTAACACTAAATGCGCATGTAGAAGTACTGTACGTAAAGTCAAACATAACTTCAGCACATTTCAGTTTTAAATATCCTTTATCTGTTTCCTATTAGCACAAGGGAAGGGAAAAGTCATAAAGAGCAGAGCTGTTGTTGTCTCTCTTTCGACTGGGTGCTTCCTGTCCTGATAAGGAGCCGAGTAGAGATATCCCTGAAAGGAACTGTGGGGTAGCAGGGTGCCCTGGACCCCTTTCAATGACTTACAATCTTATCTGCCATGACTTTGGTATGCATCCACCAGTTAGTGCAGGGAAAAGTTTGGGAGAGTGTGTTCAAACCACCCTGCCTCCCCTGTAAGCTGCGCACTGTACTGTAGGCATGTGTATAGATCTCAGGATCATGTTTGTATTTGTCGAGGCAGCGAAATTATTTGCATTTTGCTGCCCCCACCCACACACACTTTTAAAATATTGAATTACAATATAACATTCCACTAAAAACCTCATACTTTGTATAATATATTCAGTATCTCTACTAAGGTTCAGCATAAGGTTGAGTAAATAAACAACAGAATTAGCTTTTTTGGATGCCCTGCTCAAGGTGTGACTGCCATGTTTCTTCCTCAATGCTTCCCCACCAATCTTGGACACATAAATGTGGTAAAATCTCACTTCCATCACCATGTGTGTAATACTGTAGACTACACTGGCATCTGAGACATTGTACTCTGTCATTATGTGTAATACAATAGATTGTAAGGCAACTGTGCAAAACCACTGATTAGTGTAATCTGCTCATCTTCTGTCAAGTTGTTACAAAGTGTTGCATCATGGGAGAATAATCCTGACAAAGTGTACAGATGACGCAGAAATAATAAGGTCACATAGCCTATTATTGGCCCCAAACTACGGTTTAGGTGTCCTAACCTAAACCGTAGTTATCTAATATATCTTGCATACTATTTTAGTCTCTTAATTGTGTATGTTTGTATTGCATCTCAGACACCACTTCTTCTGTGAATTGCTGTGAATTGCTATAACAACTATGAATACTTCAAGATACAGGAGACAGTATTTTTTTAAGCGTTATTTTACCCGTCTAACCTTTCAACACTTTATGATTCAAGTGGTCCAAGACTGTCTGCACCTCCTCTTGAAGCTTGAGAAAATGGAGCCTGTGACCAGATGTTGGTAAATCATAGGTCTTTTTGGGTAACTGACAGCTTCAATTGCCAGTCAATGTCAAGACAAACACTGCACAGACTCCAAGACAACTGACAAAGGCAGCAAAAAAAGGCTACCATAGCTTCATGTTTCCATTGCAACATGAAATATATTGGTATATTTACAGTCTATATATAGGACAGAAAGGACAAGATGTGTATATATTTGAATAACATCTTGGGATGTCTGCCAACTGAAGGTTTCAATGAAATGGAAGAATACCATTCATAAATTCAATAAAGTATATAGTATATACCTATAGTATATAGTGGACAGGCTTTTCTGAGTGGCTCATTTCTCTGTATTGTTTTCTATGAATGGGAAATACAGCCAGTGGAGATTACACACAACTTTCAAATGCAGCATGTGTTGGTAACTCGGGGTAACCCATCAGATTCCAAAAGGAGCGTGGAAAAGTGGTTTTCAGTGGCAGTTCTCAACTTTTTTTTAACTTATTTTTAATTTCAACATTTGGTTACTCATTTAAGAATATATCATTTAACTTACTGGTACCAAGCAACACTTTCAATTATTTACTGTTTCCAATTTTAGGCTACGCCCAAGACGATACGGGTTTAGTTTTGAAACCGTGTCAAAAAGATATTATATAAAAATGGAGATGTTTCAGTACAAAAATCTGTGTGTCAGCATGGGGGTGAAACGCTTGCTGAAAATGATGCAATTCACATGCCACACCACTATGCACGCTGTAAGCCAGTCCCACCGGATACAAGAGAACAATAGCAGAAGTAGTGTGCATGCGCCCACAACCAGCACATTGAGTTTATTCACTGATTCCATTTGTGTATTGATTTTTTTTTAAATAAATACTGTGCTGAGGAAGAATATACATTACATTTTGTTTCCATACTGTACTGAAAATGAACTGAACTGTGACTTCAAAACCGATGTGCGTACCGAACCGTGATTTTTGTATACCATTACACCCATAGCTGATTCAGATCATTACATTGAATAGCAATTGTTGGTTAGTTGCATTGAAATGTGTCTGAGACTCTGGAAACCTACCTGTGAGGTTGTGGTGATGTGTGCGCTCTGCTCACTGGTTAGCCAAACTATCACTAGAAGTAGACCTGCTTTCAGCTGGCGAGCTTTTGGCACACCGTCGGTGTGGTCTGAGTCAGAAGCCACCTCCCACGAGTGCGCCGCCACACCAATCTTGCGCCCTGTGCTGCATGAAAGTAGCACTGTGTGGGGTCTGCCAGCCTTTGCCACCTTGTGCCGCACTGGGAAACTAGAGCCCATGGTGTAATTTTGAAGCCCATGCTAGGTTTCCTATTTGTCGATAACAGTAACTAAGTCTATCTTCACTGGTTTTTCCAGGATAGTTCATTTTAGTTTTTTAGGTATTGACTGTGTGGCCCCCAATTTCTTGGGTCAGCAATAGGTCAAAATGTATACACACAAGATACAGAATTAAGAGACCAATAATTTGCTGCTCATTGGAAGTCCCTAAAAGGAATAGTTCAAAAGTTATATCCAAAATTATATTTTGACCTTTATTGTGACCTTTAACCTAGTCTTCAAATTTGTCCTTCAAGATTCTGATGTCAATGCACATCAACAGTGAGAGCAAAAAGAAGCTATATGCACAACTCAGCATATAGGAATGAAAAGGAAATTCCTGCTTTGCCCCATCTCTGATCACTGTGAAAACGCATTTTTGGTTACCATGACCTTTGACCTACATTCACCAAAATTTAGTGTATTCTGGACCATATCACACCTTTTGTGAAAATGTTATGGAAATTGGTCTAGTAGTGTTTGTGTAAAGTTTAGATAATCAGACAACCAAAAATCAATAGACGTAAATCAATACCCCTCTCCCCTTCAGAGGACGGGGTAAATATTTGTCTGTATTTGCATTTGACTCCTCTCCTACTGTGTGATAAACAGTTTCACTAGTTGCAGAAATGTCTGCTTCATTAGACATTCTTGTCCTGAATACATTTTATTTTGTCACCACACAGAGCCTTCCCTCTCAAGCCCCTTCAGTCTTTCATTGTTTGACTCTTAATCTAAAAGACTTAAACTGAAAGTTTTAATAGGCATATATTTAGTGTTTGCAGAGCTGAAGCAGAGTGTAAAATAAGCTTCTTTTGCCACTTTAATGAGCATAAACTTAATTAGTGGCTCCAAGTGGGAACACTTGGCAAAGTGACTTAAAAAAGATTATAGCTTGGTGGGAAAGGCTCAAAGCACAGTTTGTTCTAAACCATATTGTTTTATATAAAACATATTAGACTGCACTCATGTTCATCTACTAAATATCTGTTTCAAAGTCATGCTTTATTCACTGTTTAAACTCTCTTTAGACAAACCTGTCATCTGTCTGGGGACACAGTGTTTTACCCTGTCATTTTCAGTACGGTGTTATTACTTCTACCACACACATTTGTTGCTGCTATCATTTCCTTCTGTCAACTTACATTTTTAGATGACTGCTTTGTTTGAACTCTAATCTGAATAAACATTTGGAGACGCCTCTCTGTCTGTCTTGTTTGTCTATCACTCAGTGTGTCCTTCCTAGTCTCATTTACACAGTGGTGACCTGGGAGGTTCTGTGGGAACTCACATCCATGTGTGTTTTGTGCACATGTGGTCAAGCTAAATGTAAATATTAAGATACTCTCTTTCTCTGAGATCCAGCTTCTGTGGCAGATAGAACTGAAAGAATTATATGATTAAAGTAATGAGCAAACCAGAATATAATCAATAATCATGACCTTTTCTATATCAAAGAAACTTGATGAGCCATTGAACAGCTGGATCTCATCATCTATAAATGAAATCTTCTGTGATGCACATGACACATGCTCACGGAAAATTAACCTGTGCTTTAAAGTGATATTCTTGCTAGAGTGTGTGCATTTGTTTTAATTAGGTGAGGCTAATTATCAGCTCATAGTTCAGAGGGAGATTTGCTTAAGGGCCATTATCTTTACTCTGGAGTGTTTGGTCTCCATGAAAGCCTATGGGGGAAAATGGTGTGAGCTGATATTTTCACAAAGCTTCCTATTCCTAAGAAATGAGCTGTACTAATCAGTTTTTTTCCCGTTATAGACAGAGAGCGTTTGTTCATATTTTCAGTCGTCATATTGTGTCTTTTGAGAACAGATGGGCTTTGTAATGAAAAACAACATACAATGCTCTTCACTACAGGAGTGTTACAGTGTGCCTTTACCACTTAGACATGAACCTCTATTTAAAGCCAGCCCTTCAACAAAGGCAGTCTGAGGTCAGAGGAACATGTACGGGAGTGTGATATCTCATAGAGAAGTGTAAAATGACACATGCTTCCCCGGTTGAGGATAGCTCAAAAATCATAGCATAAATGTGGTAAGAGGCGTAAACAAATTTGTAAGATTACTTCGTAGAAGTGAAATGATGATTTAAAAAAAAAGAGATACATGTTTGTGTGTTCAACATTATTAAAGTCCATATTATGCAGTTGTGTGTGGACATACATTTGTGGAAAAATGCATTAGACCATCAAGAGTCATCAAAAGCAATGGTTATACATTAAGTACTAACTCCTGTGTGTATCATGTGACTAAAACTGACAAAAAATAAAACATGGAATGCATAAAAGCACTACTTTTGCCAGTACAATGTCATTGATGTAAGAACTGAAGCAATTTTGGTTGTTATCAAGAACACATGGAAAATAGATAGATATCAGCTCAGAAATTAAACTCCATGTACTATTTTTATTTTTAGCATTATATTTGTCCAAACAAATGTACCTTTAGTTGTACCGGGCATTAAAATGAAGAAGAAATTGGAGCAAACAGGGGTGGTCTAATATTTTTTTCTCCGACTATATTCCTCCAAGTCTGTGTATTTAGGAAAGTCTGGTTTTTTACTCGACAAGGAAGTAACAAGTACATTTTGCCCCATGTGCACACACCTCCTACACGCCTTCAGGCTCCAGAGGCTCTTACAGTGTTTGGTCTGGGGCGGCTCCCTGGCTGATTTACTTCCTTCGAAGGACCACAGTAGTATGACAGTGTCTCCAAGGTCTGAAGATGGAAAGAGAGAAAAAATAAACTCTGACTTTTGTTTAATGTACAAAACATAATAATTGTTAATTCTACCTTTCATTACCTCTTTATTCAGAAGCTTTCTCCACTATTGAATAAATCACTGCATGACACTTATTTCTGAAACCAGGTATTAAAATCTCAAGACCTGCCAGCTTTACTTGTTAAAATAGTATGTGCAGCAGCAATAACCCATTATTTTTCTGCAGAGCTGAGAATAATCTGCTGGCCTCAGTATAATTACAGTCCTCATTTAAGCTTGACTCTCGGTGTTCTTTCCACCCAAAGCTAAATTTACAAAGCAAGTAAGAGGTACCATAAGTAATATTTGCGTATTCTTTTGTATTTTGTCTGTTACTATTATTAGAAGTCAAAACTTGCCATTGTCTACACTTCTAGGAAACCCACACTTCCACCTGCCCACACAGCTTCTCCTGATATGCAGTTACCACAGTCTATAAGCCAGTTCTTGACACTCAACTTTTGTCTCTGCAAAAACTGATGCTGCACTGTCAGCACTCTACCTCCAGTCCATGTTTCCTGCTTTTGATTTCTGACTGCAAAATACACAGTAAATTTTGCAGTGTTAAATCAACAGTTTATTTAACTTCTTCTAGAGTGTATTTGGTCCCATTGTCTCCAAATTAACACTGCAAATTCTACAGTGTACTACTAACCAGGTCAGTCTACCTATTTTCCATTCTTCCCTGGGGTGTACCGTCATTCCTCCTCTTTCTGTATCTTATCCCACTCACCCTCCTCCATACTTACCTTTTAAAGCAGAACTTGGAAACATTTTTACCTTAATTAAATAGTTTCAGAGTCATTCTGATAGTTAAATGGCTTGTTATGAGTTGAATGGAAGCCCTCTATCCGCTCACTAGTGTCTCTAGGGCTGAATCTGACTGTCGTGCCCTGAACACCTATATCTTGTCCAAGATCTCGTTCCGCGAAAAACGTCATAGTTTACAAAACTACTACACAAGCACACTTGTGTGCTGTGCGCCTTAGCAAACTACTTTCATCAGTTTTTTTCTCCTGATATAATTTCTTGTTTTTCCTTCACTTTTGTTTCACATACAGGTCAGAAATAAACTGGATATAAGTCATTCTTTTTATGATTAAAAACAAAAAGTCACAAAAAATGTTAGGAATAATTTTGAGGCCGCCTGTATGTGTGTGTGTGTGTGTGTGTGTGTGTGTGTGTGTTCATAAGTCTGAAGCACTGTGTGTAGCTGACAGATAAGAAGAGCTGAGAAACTCCTGGATGATGTATGAGTTTAGGAGCATGGAGTCTGCATGCTACTATAGATATGAGAGCTTGGCCTCAATCAAGCCCCCCATCCATGATATAACAGTCCCAGCTGAAGTATCCTGAGAAATCTTCATTGGAATAGAAGCCCTGGAGGACCCCCCACTGGCCATTTCCCCTGTAGCCAGTCCCACAGTCTTTAAAGAGGCTCCTGCACATCAGACGCCAGACGGCTGCACTCTGAAATTCTGTAGGGCCTCCTGTAATGCTGCAGTGCAGTGGTAGCAACCTATTCCATTCCACCACACCTAAAGTCCAATAACAGGTAACACTTAGGATGCCTGCACAGATATTCCTCTACATTTAGTTCTTAATATTTAATTGCATTATAACATAAGATGCAACTGTTCTGCAAATAAACCAGTGTTTCCCGTACGTAGACCAATTTGTGTCGGGCCTGTAAATGCATGCTTTGCTGCATTTACAGATGAATAGTCCTGGGGAAAAAATACTGACGCAGGTAATCACAGACACTGCATGCAAGTGATAATCCAATAGTTTAAGCATGTTTTTATGTATACATACATTACTTGACCTTTGGGTGGGTGGGTTAATTCATCCCACGAAAAAAATTAAATAAAATTATGGCCACTGTCTATTCCATTAAACCCTACCTGCTGTACAGCAAGCTTCATATGATGCTGTCGACATTTTGAAGAAATGCTGACAGCTATAGATCAAGCAGGGGCATTTAAAAGATCTACTCTCCAAGTATGAGCCTGTGTTGGGGGCGTCACCAAAATGTGTAGGATGCTGAGGAATAAAAATATGATTAGACCCTCTGACACCAGAGTTCCTTTACCAATCCAATCACCGAGATGAAGCTGGACATTTAGACACAGAGGCGTCTATATTTAAAAAGCATCATTTTCGGTTTTATTACACATATCCTAATGTATAAGAGAGGAATAAGCATTTAAATGATTATGCACATTCATATGGATCGGTCTTGATTTTAATAAGACCTAGATGTTAACGCCATGAAACATCAACAAAACGGTGTGCGTTTTTTTTCTTTTCCTACATGGAAACAAACTCCGGGAGTCCTTGTATCCGAGGTTACGAAGCGGTGTCGCCTGCACTGCTGTCAGATGTAGCTAGCACAGCTAATGAACAAACATGCTAACAAGACACTTCCTATTAAACTGGTATAATTTAACACTTACCTTCCAGTGATGGTGCTGCAGTTTTTGGATTTAATATTCCACAACTGAATGTTTGAAACGAAGCGAGACCGAGTCCATTTGTAAACCTCCAGCCTCTTGTAGGTTCTCTCTGTGTAAACTGATGGGAAGCTGATGATGTAGCTGTGTAGATGTTAGCATAGGCTACCGCAAATCGGGGACGTCTTCTTCAGCTGAGGAGGAGATACTTTTGAAAAGCACCCCAGGGGCATTGTGGGTCTGTTGTATTTAATATGTCCAATTTCTGCATATAAATCTGAACTGAAGTGAGATGTGCACTCTGATGGTGTGAAGATGTTTACTGCCATAATGGTAACAGTGGCGCCGCGGTTGCCATGGTGACTGCCAACATGGTGTTCTGACACTAAAGTCACATGAAGTCCGGAACTCAATTAAGAGAAAGTAGCTCCAAGCAATTACAAGGTGTGAGTTTTTGTTCCCTAACGGTTTTTATGCAAATAAATCACTCATTCGAACACATATTGTTTTGAGAAGAAACGCGTTTTATTTGGTTGACTCCAGGAAACCTGCCTACTTTGGCTTTGTCCAAAACCGGACCAGAACTGGACTCACACGACACTGTCGGGAGTAAGTCACTGTGGGTGCACCAGAGTACATACAAATTAACGTGGAAAATAGTGGCACTATCCCTTTAAGGGTAGAGCTGGCTCACATAAATAATCTATTTGTTTGAGTGGATTTATGCTTTTGGTGACGCTACTGGTTGTAACAGTCTTTATTTGTTTATGAACTTGTTTTATGAATGATGCCTGAATGTTTCTTGGCTAGTGCAAATGTTAGCATACTCACCAGTAATCCTTATGGTTTGTGTACCATAAATGTAGGTTTGTTTTGTTGTTAGATCACCCTTTGTCTGCCTCATGAGTGTTTTTTTTATTACCAAACAGAATGTTATTAGAATAACCTAGTTTTTGTCATAAATTTTTTGTTCATTATATGATCCGTGTCAAACTGATTTCATCTGAATAACAACTTGCAGAATTATTAGCTTGATGTTGGATCTTAGCTGCTGTTGTATACTTGTCTGTTGTACAGTAAATGTTAGCCCCAGGATAACTGCATACTAACTAACAGTGCTAGGACACAGTGACAGGTGGGAGCTGTTGATGTTTGTTAGCCTGTTAGCTCTTCTGAGATACACATAGATCGATTTAGTAATCTCCAAATTGGGAAATTCAAATGCCATGGAGTCATAACATCCATCACACAGAACAAAAAACAGAACATCACTATGGACTCAGAACATCAGTGCAACAGCCCAAGAGCAATCGCAGAGATTAGTTCATAAACTGTGTGGCTAACGTTAGCAGTGCAGTGCTAGAGGTTGCAGACTGACGTTTTTATTTGTACATCCCAACTGGCTTCCCAGACATACGGGTCCCAATGCAAGTTGTGTGTACAGGGACTTCCAGTCTGAGTTTAGCAGCTACTGGCACCACTGCTAATGTTACCCTCAGAGGTAGAGAGCAGCATGAAGTGAAAACAGGAGTCCGACACTGCAGTGTCCAGCTAAAATTTCCCATTCTGCTCTGCTCCAGTAGTGTATTTGATCACTATTTTCTCCAGCTGTATTGAAAATAAAAGCACATGATTGAAGGGGAAGTGAACGGTGAGTTTTCGGACAGTAAATATGTAGGCTTACTACAAAACTGTAGGGGGAGCTCTGTTGAAAAAAATTATAGAAAGTCAGCAAATAAGAAGCAAAACCAGTGAAGAAGAACCAAAATGGTAAAATTCTGTCTAATTATCTCAGCCAAGGATGTATTAAATTCGTGTCCGTTTATTTGTCTGTTTGTCAGCAGGATTACGCTAGAAGCTCTGAACGGATTTTGATGAAATTTTCAGGAATGATTGATAATGGGTCAGGGAAGAATCCATTAGCTTTTGAGCAATGAAGGTCAAAGGCCAAGGTCACACTAAAGGTCAACATCTAAAACACATAAGTGGTAATATCTCAGGATTTAGACAAGATGGAATCTCACAATTTTTGCATTTACACCGTCTCACCTTCAGACATCAGATGGGTTAACACATTTGGCCACATTTTGACATCATATGACACCATATAAAGCCTTGGTGGAGGTCTGCTGTCTCTGACTGCCTCGTTCCCCTTTAAATGGGTCCAGTCTGGATCCATTCTCTTGTCTAGCAACCTCTGCAAATCCTAAATTTTCAGTTAGTTTATTACAGTCTACAAAGGTCATTGATTGCCAGTGTCTTGCACTTAACTTAATTTTCCTCACCCATATGTCACACAAGTATTATAATTAATTTAAAGGTTAAATCTCATCATTATCCTTGTACATACATTTTGTCTTTGTATTTTGCTCTTTCTTGTACACACAGCAACTTGCATTAGCATTCGCACATGAGGACCAGTGAGCTGCAATTAAAGGCTCTCAAGGACTGACTCAAGATCTTCATCTGTATCTTCTTTAATGGCATTGGAAAGAAAATTAAACTACATCCAAGGAGGAACTAAAGGATCTGGAGAAAATCATAAAGGATAGGTATACTTCACACAGAACTTGTCCAACTGGAAATAAAACAATAAACCTTCTGTGAGGAAGAAGAACTGTATTTTATTTTAACAAATATGAGCCACTAGACCTATTTCAAAGTTCCTTGATAGAGATCATCCAAATCTTAAAACTCTACAGAGATGGGCAACTGAATGGTGTTGCCCAACTTGATCATCCAGATTATCCCAAATATGATGATTTTATTCATTATAGTATTAAGTGATAATTTGTGCTTTGTATGTACTGTTTTTCCTCTGCATTTCACAAGGGCTTCCTCATATATGAATCAGTAGAAGCCTGATAGACTTTCATACTGTCTTTTAAATCATTGTAGATAATTTACCAAGACAAGTTGTTTATCTGCTGTATTAGTTCCTGCTGCTTCCTGCAGTAAGGAAGAAACACTTCAGTATAATTTACATATTCTCTCTGTTGAACCTGTAATAATAACACTTATAAACTTAGGTCTTTGAGACTTCCATGGTTCTTCTGTAATTATAATGGTTATTGTGAGTTTGCGTTAACTCCTGAAAAACAGGTGGAGACTGGTTAAATTATTCATCTGGCCTTTTCTTTCAACACAAAGCCCTTAGGCAATTGCAGTCCTTGAACCTTTATGGCTGAATTTAGGACAAGACCATGCATTTCCACCTACGCATACTGTCCCTGGAGCACCACATGTTGCCCCAAACATATGCATCAGCACAGCCAGCCTGCTTGTTGGGAAGGGAAAAAGGGAGCTGGGCCTCATCTGCATTCTCCTGAACCCTTAGGCTAAGTCATTAAGGGGCTTTGTGTGAGCAGTGGTGCAGATTGTTTTTTTTTCTGTTTATGTGGCAGATTGTTTTTTTTTCTGTTTATGTGGCTGCTGCCTACTACCAGGTCAGGTAGACCAGTCAACTTTCATAGGATCTCTAAATCCATGTGTGAATAGAACAAAAGGCACTCTGACAAAGCACATGCACTGCCCCAAATGACTCAGGTCCAGTCATCAGGCACATATTCATACACACTCACACACAAACACAAATGAGGAAACAAGATTTGTTCAGCTCACTGACTGCAGATCATCTGTGGACTTCCACTGTATCCTTCATTACACATGTGTTTTTCTATCTTTACTGTGTATCAAGAGAGCAATGCTTCCTTAACCTCGTGGCTATTGATTTATACCCTACTCCATTAGAAGTGCCCCCCTTTGATAGCCAACCTGCTGATCTCTTTGGTGGACAACATCTGAAATCTTTATCAGCTGCCGGGCCGTTGGTCCTGGTACGTGCTGTATTTCTAATATCCCCCATGTGTAAGGCTGAACTAAGAAACCAGAGGAAGCGCAAATTCCCCCAGCAATCAGTTGTTATTTAAGATTAATAGATTGCTACATTAACCTTCTCTACATGCTGACATCAGGAACACCGGAAACCTGCGATACTCATTGGCTAAATGCCAGAAACTCCTGTTTCTGCCTTTTGAAAAACAATACAGGCATTACATTGTGGAAACTTTAATGTATTTCCTCACATGGCCCTTCAGGAATCAATAATACAGCCCTGAAGAGAAAATGAAAATGTAGGTAGAAGATAAGTGATGTTCGGTACACAGAATATCAGTTGTGGGACCGGAAACAAGGCATGTTAGGAGCTTTTTTCCATCTGCGTCCAGTAGTGCTCCAGTAGAGCAGCCTGAGAGCTGAGTTGGCTCTAAACCAGGGCCTGGAGAGCGTCAAACGAGTGTGACGCCCTCCATCACACCACAGCTGTTGTTTTCACAGCTTCTCTCTAAACATCAGACACAAATGAATGTGTTTGTGCGGGTGTCTGAAATCTACATTGCATACCCTTTCTACTTAGTACTTCCCAAAATGATCAGAGTGAAGCCACTCATAATCAGACATCCATAATTGCTAACATGACTTTGATTCAGTCTCAGTCATAGGATGTGCTCACCAATAAGTCTCCCGGTCTATGTCTAAAGTGATCCTTGGGTCATTGAGACTAAACACACCCTGTCATCATCAAGGAGGTGGACTGGCACACTCCACCCATTACTAACAGCAGACACTTCAACTACTCAACATAACAATGTTGAGGAGTGATGCAATGATGACTCGTTATTGCTGCTTTTGATTATATTGAACATTTACTGAGAAAATACCTGTGTGAGGCTGCTTACTCTAAAATCCCTCCATTTCCCAGAAGTCTTTGTACCAATAGAGGAAGTGATTAATAACTGAAGCAGCTGGATGACTCTCAGAAGCTTGGTATGGTTAACATTTAGAAATGCTTTAATATGGTTTTATTTACATAATAGTGAAAGATGACAGTCTGTTGCCTGGGGATTTGTGTTTTGTTTCCACGGCAGGAGCCAAGTGTGTGTGGGTCTGCCAGACCAAACCACAATCCAACAGTAACACAGGGATGTGTCAGCCTGAGCGTTGGCTGTGGTGTTCACAGCTGCACCGACTGGACACATCTGCAGTATATGAAAATGCAAATGATAACTGTCTAGAGTTGAGTGATATTTGTTGAACAGATTTTTAATAATGTGTCCAGTGACTTTTTAAAAGATACAAATTCACAAAAGCAAAAAACAAAACAGAACAAAACAAATCAAAGAAACTAAACAAGAAAAACTTTTAATGAGTGACATATACACTGTTGGCCATAAACTTAGAAGAAAATATTTTTATATTTCAAAATGATTGTAATAATGTGCTTTATACTTGACTGATAAAGTGTAAGTTATAATTGCACCAAGTCAAAGGTGATGACTGAGGTGTATAAATAGAAAAAAAGGAACGTGTCTGAAAAACATTATTCCAACTTTACATTTCCTGACTTAATTTTATTTTCATATACTTTATCATTACAAAATTTATATTTTAGGTTAATATAACATAATACAATTTTAAAAAATAACTCAAAGTATTAAATATTGTTAAAACAATAAACACTAAGAAATGTACCTGAACAGTACGCCCATTCATTGTAATAACCTCACAATGATCTACTTTTGCTAATGACTTATTTCACATATAAAAAATTTAATCCATTCTTTGTAAAGCTACAGAAGCAAATTACAATGGAGGGAAATTTCCAAATAATCAAAACAAGAAAAACAACTCATGTGACGTTACTACTTAGATTTAAGAGTGAAGTGGCTATTGTGCCAGTTGACAGGCTTGACGTCACCTTACTACAAGTCTCAACCTTTTACTGCAGTGTTTATATCAGCATGAACCTTGGACTCAGGCTGAATATGTACGTAATTTAATTACCTCAGCAGTGAAGGGCAATCAATACTGTGAGCTCTGTAGTGAATAAATCATTGACACTGATGATAAAGGTTTTCTCTCTAGTAAACTCCACCCTTCCGGTTGGAGAGGGATTCATAGTAATCAGCTGTAGCGTCACTTCATAAGTATACCATTCATTGTGCTCGAGTGTTAACCACAAAGGGGAATTCCTTTTTGTGGCAGTCAAGCTTAAAGGAAAGTGAGCAGAAGGTGTCACTTTTTGGGGGGATGAAGCTTAAGATGAGTCATGATGCAGAACCCAAAAAAAACCAGCAATTTCTCCCTGAAAAGGATATCCTCTGTGACATGACTCCTTTCATCTGCCATCTCAGACTTCCATCGGAGCTGCCTCTGGCTGTGCTGCTGCTTATCTCCCTCCCTGACGAACTTTATAAGGAACTTCCTGTGACTGATGACGTCATAGCTGGGCCCACAAGCAGGACTGTGGAGGGGGTAGAAGAGGGAGGAGAGACAGCACAGACCTGAAGCCTGGTTATTATCCCTCTGAATGTGTCTGTTTTGTCGAACAGAGAATGAGTTTGACTCACTAATAAACACTAATGCATTTCTGTTTGGTTTCATTATCTCATGACTGACTCACTGAAAATATACTTACTACACTCTACAGTAAAACTCATATTTAAAGTATATTTTACAGTTCTTCAAAATAACCTCTATTCTTATTTTGTCATCTGAACCCACTTTATCCTCACTAGGGTCACGGGGGTCTGTGGGGGCCTAATCCAGCTACAATGGGCGAAGGCAGGGTACACCCTGTATGAGACGCCAGTTCATCGCAGGGCTGAACATATATAGACAAACAATCACTCTCACATTCACACCTATGGACAATTGAGATTAACCAATTCACCTATCAGTGCATGTCTTTGGATGGTGGGAGGAAACCGGAGTGCCAGGCGAAAATCCACGCGGACACGGGGAGGACATGCAAACTCCACACAGAAAGGTCTGGTACGGGATTCGAACCAGGGTCCATCTTGCTGTGAGGCACGAGTGCTAACCACTGCACCACCGTGCCGCCCGATGGACAATTTAGATTAACCAATTAACCTATCAGTGTATGTCTTTGGATGATGGGAGGAAACTGGAGTACCTGCAGAAAACCCACGAAGACACGGGGAGAACATGCAAACTCCACACACACACACACACACACACACACACACACACACACACACACACATATATATATATATATATATATATATATATATATATATATATATATATATATATATATATATATATATATATATATATATATATTCTCTCTCTCTTTTTTTTTTTTACATTTCCAGCTGTAAAACTCAAAACCCAACAAATTCACAAGTGCCCCTTCACTGCTGGTCTCAACTGGTTCAGAGGAATCCCAAAAATGTGTCTGAAATTATAAAGGGAGATTAGCAGACTCTAGTCCAAGCAGGGCACAAATATGTAATGATAAGCTCTTGGGTTTGTGGGCCCCCGTGCCCAAGCTGTAAAATATTTACAAAGTCAAGTACAAGAACACCTTGCTTGCTCCACACACCTCTGCTTTATGCCACTATTGATTCAACACACAACTTGTTTGTAGCTATTGTATGGCTGTGTTTGGTTAATGTGCGTTGGGTTTGTTTAGCCCGGTTAGCCTTAGTGACAAGTTAATAGAACCCCAGGTAAGAGTCTGCTCAGTGACTGGAAATAAAGAGTGGAAGAGAAGCAAAATGAACAAACGAATCTATGTACATTAATCCAGTAGCCTAGGAAACCTAATTATGGTTATCTTAGTGAATGTTGTATTAGGTAAAGAAAGAATAGGTCCAACCCACAGCCATGTTAAAAGATAACAGCTAAACAACACAGGTCCTGTGTGTTGGCAGGAGATTACTGCACAGATGCTCTGTTCCCTGTTTTTACGCCTTGTCTCTGTGCAGCTGTTCTTGTTTATGACACCATGCAGAAATGCATTTCTGTACAGTGAAGGAATGGCAGGGAAGTTTTGGTTTCCATAACATAAAGTTAAATGAAGAGTGCAAGAGTTTGCAAATGAACCATTGCACACAACAGCTTAAAAATTTTCAAATAAACATCATGGTTTTGCCTGAAGTGGTTTGTGAGCATTTATGGAATTAACTAATGCAGTGGAACTGTAACTTTATTTACTGAGCCACTGCATGCCTGGTTGTGAAAGTTAATTTGCAATGATCTACAATTTTTAGTAGTTATCTGTCTGAGAGATTAAATGTGCAATATCTTAGAAACTTTATTAATATGAATTGGAAACAAATGACAAAAGTGCTGGTTAACTGATGCTTTTAGTACATAAGATATTTATACATAGCCTACATATTGGTTTGTTCCCATTTATATAATACTAATGGATTGGATTTGTATAGCACTTTTTTTGCTTTACATTAATCAACCATTATTCATTCACCCTTTGGTGGTAGTGAACTACATTTGTAGCCACAGTTGCCCTGGGGCAGACAGGGGTAAAGCTCAGTTGGTAGAGCTGGTCGTACAATGACCGAAGGGTTGGCGGTTCTCACCCCGGCTCTGGCTGTCCACATATCTAAGTGTCCTTGGACAAGACACTGAACCCTGAATTAGTCTCCCAGTTGGACTGACAGAACCTTAGAAACCTACTGGTGTATGAGTGTGTGTGTGAATGGGTGAATGTGAGGCTAATGTAAAGCGCTTTGAGCACCATGAAGGTGGAAAAGAACTATAAGTGCAGAATATTTACCATTTTACCATTTTGTGCCTACAGCCCCTCTGACCACCACCAAACATTCATACAGCAGTGTGAGAGGCACTGGAGTCAAAGAGGGTGAAGTATCTTGCCCAACAACAGAACTGACTGACTAGGACAGAGTGGGATTTGAACCAGCAACCTGCTCTATCAACTGAACCATGGCTTCCCCCGAACAGGTTTATCAATCTTCCACTAGAAAGAACCTGAGAAGGAATGTGCTATAATGTCCACGGTGTTTTGAAGTAGATGTGGAGATCTGAAACAAACTTATTCTCAGAATTTCACAATACTGTACCTCAGAAACTAAAAGAAAAACAACATTTTTAATTCACTTTCTCAAACTTTGTAAAGTGTCTACTCTCTTCTGGAGGCATTTTACTTGTAGACGACTGGTATACAACTCTGAAAAATGTTTTTAGACCACTTCAATTTCCTCTGAAATGAGCATATGCACATGTATGACAGCCATGCCATTCATGTGTCTGTTGAATTCAAACACAAGCACACCTTCTTCTACTGAATAAACATCTGATTTGTTTCTTATTTAAGAAAAAACTATCAACACCACTACTGTGACCATCATTATCTTTTAAAAAAAGATTTAAAAAAAATAGTGCTATTAGTACCACAAGAATAATTGGAATAACAAAAAACGCTATTGAAAATTATAGGACTTCTGCTCTGACAATGTTCCCCAATCACTGAAGACTTAATTTTTCTATCAGGACATCCAGATGAAGACCCTGTCATGGCCAGCCCAACCTTTTGTCCTCAACCCACTTTGAAAACTCCTGGAGGGACATGGATGTTCACAAAATCTCTCTGCCAAGAGCTGCATAAAGTTATCTAACAGCAAAAGTGTAGAACCAAGATATGTGAAAGTTGTCCTTAAAAATCAGGATTATTCCACCAAATTTTAACGTCCAAACTTTTCCCAGTTGTAACAATAGTATTGTGTTATTTTGAAATGAATACGAACTGGTTTTCTTTGCAAAACATGTGCGTCTATTTTGACCATGTGTCATATTCTGCAAATACATGCTCTAAATAACAAAAAAAAAATCTTTGGAATTTGTCAATAGTTTTGAGAATAAAACAAAAATGTTCATTTTACTCAAACACATACTTAGAAATGTTAAAAATTATGAGATAATAAATGTATAATAATGAGATAAAAAGTCAAAATTATAATATAGTAAGTCACAATTTCTAATTTACTACTTATTTTTCATACTGTCACATTTATCTAGTTTGAAAAAGTCATGAGTCTATTCTGTGAATGTAAAGAGTACAAAGTACAGATATTTATACAAAAGTGTTGGGAATAAAAGTAAAAAGTTGCCAGAAAAATAAATACTCCAGTAAAGTACAGATACCTAAAAGCTACACTCAAGTACAGTAAAGGAAGTAAATCTACTTGGTTACTTCCACCTCTGCAGCTGTATGTCAGCCAACAGTGTTCTCATGTTTACAGCTGCTGTTTCAAAATAAATGCAGACTTTGCTCACATTAAGTTAAGTTAATGCGTGAAATTAATGAGCCTTTGAGCTCAGTTGTGCATGTTCTACAATCTTTGTGCATCCAGCCTGCCCTCCTGCACGTATACACAACAGAGGAGGAGGAGGAAGAGGAAGAGGAAGACAGTTCAGAGGGAAGCCTGTGCCTTTAAGGGCAAGTGTGGGAGGCGGGGCCAGTGTGTCCCTATAGTGTGGTGGACCTGAAAAGAATATTACTGCCTACAATGTTAGACTTATCTGAAAGTGACACATTATAACCGGAGCGTCACCAATTCGTTGGTGTCCTGTTTCTGATGTATTAGAAATCTGAAGAATACCGACTGAAAGCGAACCCTGAAGGAACTATATTTGACCACAGACAACAGAGGAAAGGGTCAGACAGCGGAGGAAAAGAGCCAAGTTATTTAGGTGAGTTAAGACACTCAAGTGTAGGTGCAGGCTACTATACAAGCCTTTCGCAGTGTCTATTGTTTTGTATGTTGGTGCCAGCGAGACGGTGATGCAACTTTAGCTCTTATTGGCTCCATTTGGATGTTTTATATGCTGTTTGCACTTTTATTAATAAAGTTAGACCTTTTTATTGGAAACGAGCAATTTTTAATAGAAATGGATTTCTCAGCTTTGACAAAAAACTACAATACAAAATAAATCTGACATTTACACATATTTATGATAAATAAGCTTTAACATAAGGTTCAAAAATACGTAACAGCGCGCGCGGCGTGCGTTGCATTTATTTATTTATTTATTTAAACAACTCTTAACACGCTGCGTCTTTTTTCGCTTAAACAAATGGGAAATAAATAATTGTGTATCATCCTTGCCAAAGACCTGACTTTTGTGTTGTGGTATGACTCACCTGCCTGCTAGAGGGCTTTTAACCATTATTATTTCAATCCGGTAAAGTGAGGGGGTGTGCGCGCGCTGTTTGCTTGCAGCACAGGTAGAGCGGGTATGGTTGCTCGGAAACCGCTGTAGGGGTGTCATGAGTGGGGTGTGAACTCTGTCTTTCATGCCCTATGTGTGACTACTACAATCC
Organism: Siphamia tubifer; assembly: GCA_020466265.1. NCBI lineage: Eukaryota > Metazoa > Chordata > Actinopteri > Kurtiformes > Apogonidae > Siphamia > Siphamia tubifer. The sequence goes on along the minus strand of CM035787.1, from coordinate 28,521,137 downwards.
TGGCTCTAATAAGTCACATGCTGCTGACAAAACTCCCATCAACTGAACATAAATATTGCGATCTAATGCATGGTTTGGTTGATATAATATTTAAATTAAATCACAATCCAGTGTAAGGGGAGAGAGAACTGTTAATTTATTACTGTAGTATTGGCAAGTTACTAAAAGTAAGCACCCTGGTGTTCCACATTGGCATCCTACCATCATCACACCTCCTCCTCCTTGCACCCGCTGACCCTGTGTGTTCTTATTCACACCCAGAATCACACTGTCCCCCTATTGTATAAACACAACAGCCAGACTTGACCATAAAAAGAGCCAAATTCTCTGTCCTAAGTCATCCACATTAAGTGAGAATTTCTCCTTAATGCTCTGCATGACTACACATCATTTTTGTAATCCTGTTGCCTGTAAATGCTCCTATAGTTGACTGCCAGGATGAACTGTCTTTGCACCTGTTGCAAGAGGAAGCACAAGCCTCGGGGGGTTCATTATCGAGGATCATGTTGCTTCCCGTCCCCGCCGAACCGAATCGACGGCCCTGGGCAGAGGGATTGCATGCCTTGTTGGGCAGTTTGGCTCTGGCTGATGCCCTCGGCTTCCTGTTGTTTTAGAGCTTTGTTTCTCACCAGCTGTCAGGGCAGCAAATAAATATGGCTCATAGGAGACCAGGAGCGAGGGGCCTGTGTTCTTCTCAGTCATCACGCCTACATTATAAGGAGGACAGCATGTCATTGGGTGTACATGCACCTCATTTGTGGTCTCCAGAAGAGTTGACTGAATGCACCTGTTTTCCTGCATTCAGGAAAACAGGACAAATAATGTCTAGGTGGCTGCTGAAGCAATTTCAAGGATTAACTGTACTTATGCAAATTTCAGCAGTGTAGTAAAGTTAGACACACTGATCTCTATGACACAGTTATAAATGAAAGTCTCCAGACAAATGTCTGGAGCATTAGTGATATTATAAGCAGGTTAATCTGATACGAGACCAAAATCTAATCGGACTCCCCCACTTCTACCATAGTACTGATCTCTGATGTATCAGTAATCTGCTGTGTTTCCTCTTCTATAAATACTGTATACATTGTTCACTCAGCCCTGACTCATACTTGACATGACATGAACATGCAGGTCATTTGACATGAGGAGTTCTTGCAACATCAGGTATATCTGTGGTAACAGGAGCAGCCCTTTCGTTTGCTCTTCTGGCCAAGTGAGATTTCAGCACTGGAGCGCAGCGCTATTGCGTTTTAAAACGAACTGTAAACTTCAAAAGAGAAGAGGCAAAGTCTGTTGTAAAAAAACCAAAAACTAAATGTTTGGTAATTGTTCACGCCTACACCTGAACATAGTAGGATTCAACTGTGCAGACTGAGTACTTGGAATATTAGGATCATTCTGTGGCCACAGAATTATCTTACATAATATAGTATCAAAGATGTTGGTTTCATTTTAAGAGAGTTTGGAATGAGTTGAACTCTCTGCTTTTGTTTTTTATTCATGACACACAACCAATACATTTTCACATTTGACTTATTTAGAGCACTTTCTACATAAGAAGAGAAAGCATTGTTGCACTAAGAGACTTCCGTTGCCAAACTATTGCTTTGATTCATACATTGTAAACTTTGTTGGCATGTAATTGGAAAGGCTCTGCTATGCTAGGCTCTTTTGTTTTTCCTCGTTTGTTTTTCCTATTTTATCTTCTACACAAAAAGATAGATCATATGCACAAGGACATAACAGAATATTTGGCTCAGTGGGAAATCTGCTATTTGCTTTTTATTCTAATACCAGTATTTTCTTTCTTTCTTGGCTTCACTATTGAATGTTGGCTTTACTCTCAACATATTTTTCATGTGCCGTTAGGACACAGTCTGCTCCATCATCTGCTATTGCTTTCAAGCCTTTCTACCTGTCATTTATGGCTGTGTCCTGGCTGTGTTGCAGGTGAACAGAAGAAGGGGCAGCCAGCTGGGCGATCTCAGTGTTTCCTGGCTTTGATGCGACCCGAGTGTGCCTGGAGCATGTCCACAGTGGGCTTGACTGCCCAGGAGATCTCTCTTCCCATAGAAAACCCCTTCCTGCGGGGCAGCTACTGTCACAGCATGGCTGGATCCAAATCATCCTGGTGCAACTCTGAATGGGAATAGTGAGTGTTCAGGTGCCACTACTAGAAGACCATAACAGAAACAATGTTACAAATAGACCGTTTTTCATATTTATACAATATGATCAAATGTGAGCATTGACATTGTAAGATTCCTAATAAATCACGTTACTATTTGACCTGATGATAATAAGTCGTCTTCCTCTGCAGCCCCTACTTCAGTATGGAAAGTTCAACACATCACAGCACTAATGCTCAGCTAAAGGGTCCACCTCCACCATCACAGAGTTATGAGAGTAAGTGTATGTTTCCTGTCATCTTCTACAGAAATTTTGCATTGTACATTCGTGTACATGGCAACAAAGAAAAAGCTAATTCCAGTTTCAAAGTATGAAGTCAACCATCTAGTTCCTTTTTATTATTACATATTGACATTTCACTAGTAAACTAAAGCAGGCATTCACCAACCATGATACCTTATGTTTGTGTGATGGTAATTTTTACATTTCCTCCTTCACAGGACACAAACACTGTCCCAGCACCCAAAGATTTCCCCCAAAGAAATCCCAGCCCTCCGCTCTCTTCCTGTCCTGCAGTACTGAACCATCTACCCCCAGTCCTGCAGATGACGGTCAGGTCCCCTCATGCCAGCTTTCTATGGTCTCAGGTGCAGCACCAACAACAGAGAAATACTTAAGGCCTCTGCCTCCCATCCCTCTGGAAACAGATATCACCACTGAGCAGACTCCAGAATTTCTCATAAACACAGATGACAGGTACTGCCTGATATCTGATCACTGTAGCAAAGCGTCTACGTTTCGACTTGGAATCCTGAGTCGGCATAGCTTCAGGGAATGCGGCCAAATTAACCCAGGTTTTTGTGACAATCCCTTAGGGCCACAGAGCCCAAGGCCAACCCCACCACAGCACCAAACGCATCCGCAACAGGAAGTCCGTGAAAAGTATGAGCCACCTGAGACGGCCGTCTGTCAGAGGCAGCAGGACAAAACCCAGAGGAAGTTACGGCGCTCTCACTCTGGCCCTGCTGGATCATTTAACAAGCCTTCTTTCCTGCACACTACGTGCAACAAACGTAACACTCACAGTATGTATAAACCTGATGCGCCACCGCCTATCCCTCCACGAACATCTGGGGCTTACAGCGATGAGGACAAGCCACCCAAGGTACCCCCAAGGGAACCTTTGTCTGGTGGCAGCTCTCGTACCCCAAGTCCTAAGAGTCTACCAGCCTATGCCAACGGAGTGATGCCCCCTACACAAAGCTTTGCACCAGATCCCAAGTATGTAAGTCGGGGTTTACAGAGACAGAACAGTGAGGGCTCCCCCTGTATCCTTCCTGTTATAGAGAATGGCCAGAGGAGCACAACACACTACTATCTTTTGCCTGAGAAGCAGGCTTTTGAGGACTCACCAGAGAAGTTTATTGGGGTTATGGACTGTCCTACAGCTCGCAATACAGATGTGTCCAACACAGACTGGGACTGTCACAACAGGAGGAAAGCACATGTGCATTTAGTTTAACACACTTTATATGAAGTAACAGAGGACTCTTTCATAAATGAGCAAACAACCACTAAACCAAATGATGAAACTGAACACTAACAACCTTCAAACCGCTGCTTTTTACTTTTTTTTAACTCCTCATGTATTCTAAACACACAGGGTATGTGCACACTGCATTTAGTTACTGGTAATGTTGGATTATCATTTATCACAACAGAGGTATTTTACTTAACTGTATCTCTAATCATAAGATGTAGGCAGACTTCAATGCTATAGAACTTATTTTTGATATGACTTTTATTTCATGACATTCATTGCTGATGATGTGGTACAGTCAGAAAGTACAAGCGGGTCTTGAACCTGATGTGCTCAGTGTTTTGTGTCTGGTTGGTAGAGGATGTTATGTCAGATGCATGGGGAGGTTTTGATGCTGCTCTTGTGAGTGAAAAGGGACAAAAGGTCAGTAATGTAACCATATACCACATAAGTCTAAAAACAAGGCCAATAACTCTTTTTTTTTTTTTTTTTTTTTAAACAAAATGAAGGATACTAGCTCACACAAATCACCTTTCTGTTCATTATTATTGTTGTTATTATTGTCATGGTACATTTTGTACCAAGAGCTGGGTTCATTACTGATTGCTATTTGTGTCTTCATTGGAAGGCCAACGACAACTCATAGTTTGGTTGTGTGTATGTATGTGCGTGGATGTGTTTTGTTAATGTGAGCAGCAGTGGGAAAAGTGTTTTTTTTTTTCGATTCTCCATAGAATGAATTTCTACTTTTAGTTGAAAGTTGTCAACTATACTTGTTACCATGCTCTGCTTATTGGCAGCGCCTGCTTTTGAGTACAGCTCTCTACATGTACATCTGGTTGTGTTCTTTCAGTGTCCAGGTCTGTTTTGTTGAACAGAAATTGAATATCATTGAATGTATGTTATTCTTTCTGAAATTCCATCACTTGGACATTTGGAGAAGCCTTTTTTGGTCAAGCTGTGAGTAAATGCTTGGAACTAATTTAATTTATACTACCTCCCTTGATGATTATCCTGAATATCCTATATTTCACATTTTCTTCGGTGTTGAAAAGGTGAGATTTCAATCTATGAATCCGTAAAAGATGAGTCAAAACGGCTTTATATCTGACGTGACACACATTGTGATTCAGATTAAGAGCAACGCAAATCAATTTAAACCGGATATCCTTAAATAAAGATTTAAGATCATAAAGATATTAGATCACTAGAAGTTTGGCTAACCTGTTAATACAGACGCATTACAAAGACAGTACAGGGTTTACCTACCTGACATAGACTTTCCTGTTCTGCTCATGCATTCCTGTCTTACATGATTGCAGTGGGTGTGGTCCGAGAGACTTTGGCTGCTGGCAGCCTAGAAAATATATGAATTATATTGTCGTAGACTATTCAAGACACATCAGGATTTTAATAAATGTAGCACATGTATTGAAGTAACCTTGGTATTGAACATGGTGTTCAGTTTGGGAAACAGAAAACTGCTAAGGTCAAATGGTCATTGAAGTGTACTATTTCTCTCTCTCCTGCTCACAAAGCTTTGCAAATTTCTTTTTGCTTTGACTTAAATGTCTGAAAAATGTTTACATCATACACTGATACTATTTAATCTTAAGGTATTCATATGTCTTATTAGATGATAATAAAACTAAATGAAGACACGTTTATTCAGAAATAACATCTCTGCTGTGGTGAAAACATGCACTGGGAGAGTACAGTATGCAGTGTACAGTATTTAACAATTCCATTTGTTGTAATAAATAGTTGATGAGTATATAGTCTTTACAAAGAAAGTAAAATAAAAGTGCTTATTTATGAATCTGCCTTGTTCTGCTTCTTTAACCTACCAGAGTGAACCCTTAACTTAACCTGTTTTATCACCCACACACCCTCATGCTGTGCCTTATTATGACTGGCCTCTATCCAGAAAGAGAAGAGTGACTTACAATGGGTGACTGACAGGTGTACAGTGTATTGCCTTCCTCTTCCTGGTTAGATCACGTTTTTGTCCTGTATGACTGCTTCGATGCTTTGTGGCAGCCAGCTTTCTGCATCCACAGATTTTTAAGCTCAACAATGTTGCAAGTGTTTTACTCTTGACTGGCCTCCATGTGGTTAGGCATGGAGCCTAAACAACAATAAACCACACAGTCAAATAATTACCAAATAAGTGGCTATTGAGCTGCAGTTCCAAAACAACACGGTGACATTATCTGTGGGTGTTCTGTGCAGAATGGTAATTAGTTTTGTATTATCCTCCTGATAGAACAAAAGGCGAAGGTTTCAACTCTACCTGTAAACCCTTTCACCTGGTTCACTATGGAGATCTGCTAGGCGACATCGAGGGTGGTGACTATGGAAACTAAAGACAGGCTGCTCATTTCCCATGCAGTCTGTTGGGGACCAAAAAGATCAAGTACCAGATCCTAACCAGAAACATGCTGATCGTTTTACTTCTGAAGAAATAAGAAGAATGTTATGTATTACTGCAGTGATTCAACTTTAGAAAGAACAATGCTAGGGGGAAGCTGGAATTTCAGATTTTTATGACTTTTAACTATTTTTATATTTGACAAGATATCTGGAACCTTTCATTACACTGAATAAAAACAGTAGTGTCATGATTCGGTCACTTTCTGGGTAAACTTACTATTTATCACTATTTTTTACAATTCCATCTATATTTCACTGTTAGCCATATATTATAGCTACAGCATTTTTACTCATGTACATTATTTTGGACTTTCAGTGGAAGAATCAACTACATTAGCTTGACTCCAGACAAGTATATAGTTGCCATTCACATTACAGAAGAAACTAGACCTTGTTCTTCCTATGAATTAATGAGAAGAAACTCTAATGATAAGAATGATAATTATCATAATTATAGCCACATTAACCAGTACACAGCTTTGGCAGATTTTCACAAGAAGAAACTTGTTTATTTCATCATTCTATACTCTATATGGAGGCTGTGTTGTTGAGGAAGTCTACAAGCTAATAAACCACTTGTGAAATAAATACCTTCCTAATATTTATATCACCATATGGCGAGCTGGATTTGGCTGCAGTAGTGTAATGACCAAACACAATGTCCCCAAATGTAAAAACCCTCAGCCTTCAGTCCATGTCAGTGTCCATCTGCATTTGTAAAAACAGACGGATGGATAACAAAGTCATGATAATACCCTGTGGCAAGGGCCAAGAGTAAAACGTTTGTAACTGTAGGAGCACATTATGTCAAATGATTTTGGGAAAAACCCTTACCTTCATCTGCATAACAATTACTGTAGAGACAATGACATGATTAATCCTCAATAGGGACACAAAGCAGGGCTACAGAAGCAACAACTAAATAGGTCCACAGCCTTAAAATAATTAGGTTGAAGACATAACCAATCTCTTAGGAATACCAATAATTCTTTTAAAAAAATTCGATTTTACTATATATTTACATTTATATAAAAAATAAACATCACATATATTATTTTACCATGATGTTATATAATTCCTGCCAGACACTTCTCAAACAAGCAACTGATAGTGACATATATTTTAACATATATACCACAGCAACACAGGATAGACATATTCCTGTATAACAGAAATAGCTGGAAAACATATAATAGTTGTACTGAAACTTGTTTATGTATATTTTCTTATCATTTACATCAAGGGGAGGACAGACTTGTAAATATTTAACTCAGACTAAAGTGCTGCTAGATAAATTTTACTCAGGTCACAGTACCTATACAGTACATTAAACTAAAGGTAAATGTTTACCACTAGATGGTGACAAACACACAATGCTGTTCATTTACAAATGGAAAATCTTTTTCTTTATATAAAAAAAAGAAGTTAATTAATTTTTGTATTTTGTTTTGGCTCTGTTCTCAGACTAAACTGCATCGTAATGCTACTGTCACAACTAATTTAGTGCAGAAAGAAAAAACAACAGAGTACATATTATATACTGGTAACAACTGATAAAATTGTGGAATATTTTCACAAAGATTTTCCTTAGTCTGGCAAAACCATGGAGCGTTTTATGATCATTTCGCATTGACAAAAATTAACTCAGAAGTTTACAAAAATAAGTCTCTCTGCTGCTCCCTCTTTCTATCCACAGATTATTACTGCCATCTAGTGGCACAAACTTGTAATTGCCATAAATCAGTGTGGACGTCCACGATTACCCACTACACTGGTACTGGATCCTGATGCCGATTCAAGACCCACTGGAAGGATTATATCTCTGGGATCAGATGACGAATCCCAGATGGGCTGAGGTTCCTGGATGCAAAGAAGTCAGAGGGGCTTTGCTCTGACCTCTGGCCCTGTTGCTATGGCAGCACAAACAAGGACTAGACGGATAGGTTGACTAAAATGGTATTGGATAAATAACAGGACAGATGTTTATAATTTTCATTCATTCTCTAAATGGCTTAATCCTGTTATTTTTTTTTTTTTTTTTACTTAAAATATTCATAATAGACTCCACCAGGGCGATTGCAGGGAATTGTGCAGGGCTACCATCATCAATATACAAACAGTAAAATAATAAGCATGTAAATATGATTCAGGGATGTTAGGACATATCTAGTAACATATACTATACAACAATGTCAGTGCCTTCCATAAACTAATCAGAAGTATATTATAATTACAGGATGTAGAAGATCATGAAAAGTGTAGTCCATAACCAATTTTACAGAAAGTGGCCCATTTACGTAATCTTTCATTCAAGAACATATAACATGTACACATTTGACTATGTATGAATGTGTGTATGCATGGTAGTATGTGTTTTGTGTTCGGTTTTATTTTCTTTTTGTGCTCACTGTATTTGTCTAACATATTTCAAATTAAAACAAACAAACAAAAACTGAACTTTTACTGGCCTGGGTTTGGGAGTTTATTGGCCAATCCTTTATATGACTACTTTCTTGCTTTGTCAGGTATTGCCTTCCTATATCCTTGTCACTGTTGTCCTGTAATGTCACACCGACCTCGTCTCAGTCCCAAAACAACAACAGAGGACTCTACATTTTCACAAGCTCAGGAACAAACAGGTCAGATTCAACTCTCTTATCACAGTCTTATCACTGTCCAAGGCCATAAATACAGACTGCCATCACTGTTCACACTGCAGGGTTTATTTGGACTTATTTTAGTTATCTTTATTTTACCAGGAAGTCCCACTAACATTACACATCTCTGACCTCAGTTTATCATGTTTTCATGTCATGAGATATAACACATTGGACATTCAGAGACTCTGTACTGAACATGGAAACATCTTCTACAATATTGAGTCATCACTAAAACCCATGGAAGTTTGATCAATGACAGTGGATGGAAACATTAAGTTTATGTTTAGTTAATGAGCATTTTACTGGAAAGTAAGTTTTTGATGGGTGTGGCTTTAAACACTGGAACATTACCTGGCAAAAAAAATGTCAGGTAAGAGCTTGGTTCAATGCAGCATGAATGAGGACTGGTGATAACAATGTGTTAGTGTTGACTGGTGCAAGTAAAGAAATGTATCACATGTCCTGGTCTAACCCAGGGTGAATGAGGACTGGAGCAAACCACGTTCGAGGGAAGGGGAGGGGGATGTTGTCGTGTTGATTTTGAATCATACTTTTTCAGGAGCAAATTACAAAAAAAAAACACACACCAAAAAAAACCCAACAACAAAGAGTAAAAAGGCAAATTTATCATGTAATACAACATAAATAATTAATAGGAAGGCGGTGTTATTTTACATATTAATCTACATCTTCTATTACTACCATTACTGCTAGCTTTATTTACTTTTACTATTGTCAGTGAACGTGTCACAGTGGGTTGCCAGATTGGTGCATTTATCCAAATGTACTAGGATAAAATATACCAGTCTTAGTTTAAAAAATGTGAAAATATACTAATTATGAAAGCACAAGGACAGACAGATCTGTTAATGTACTATTTTTAAGATCATAGAAAATACCAGAATGTCATCCATTCCGACTGGAAGCTATTTTTCCGTTTAATACGTCAAACCTGGCAACCGGTGCTATGTCTCTGTGGCGCAATCGGTTAGCGCGTTCGGCTGTTAACCGAAAGGTTGGTGGTTCGAGCCCACCCAGGGACGGCACAGTTTTTGTCTCGATAGTTTTAACCTACACGGTTGGAAAAATGGTTTGTAGAAATTATTTCCATGAGCGAAACACCTGAATTATTTTTCTTTGCTTACGTCATTAATATGGAGGCTAAGTCACGTCCTGCTACTTCCGGTCCAAGGGTGCTTAGCTCGCAAAAAATATGAATGGAAGTGAATCAAGCGCGTCAAGCTAAATTCTGATTCCGTTTGAAAAGTGCTCTGAAATTCACATAATGAGGCAGACCACCCGTTTTGATAGGTAGCAAACGTGACGTTAGGTTTTATGTGGGTTTAGTAAGGGACTACAATGCATCGCATATGTGACGTCACACTCAGCTCAGCTATGGTGCGGAGTCTGTGGTGACGTCACATACGCGCCAGGCGTGTAGTTCAAATTATTAACGGGTTTTACTCGCAAATAAATCAGCCGTTGATTAACAGAAGCAGTTTAAACGCACATCAATAATGATCATTTATTATGAGGTACAACATGTGTGTGATTCAGGGCACATGACAAACCAGATATGATTGTAGCATTGCATTTCCCATTGAATACTATTCATTAATTTTCCGATGTCAGGCCCCATGAGCCTCGCGGAAAAGGCGGAGACTTAAACTCCCCATTATAACTGTCATTTTCCTAATCTATTCCTCCAACCACGTTACGAGCTTTCCATTGTGAAATTGGACGACAGCTAATCACGTACAGTCCTGTCCAAAGTGAGATTTGATTCTATCCAATCGCGTTGCGGAATGACCGGAACCACTAACATTTAAATTGGATCAGTTGATGAAATCGGTGAAATCACAAGTACATTTATTTCCAGTAACACTTTCATCAGTGCATATCTAACACACTAATGTTCGGTGTTGGTGAAGTTCAAACCATCGGCGGAGAGAGTGATGGCTTTGGGGACTTGAGCCCCAGATCTCACGCCAAAAACCCTGTGTACTCCGCTCCAAACAACACATATTAAAGCTGTAATCCTACATCAAAACCCAAATTTCCCTCGTTCAGATTCAGATGACTTTATTTATCCCTGAGACTTCAAGACATCAGTGAGCAGCATAATAATATATGGAGAAAAACAAAACACGAGGCACTCCTACACATCTAAGGTGATAAAAAAAATAGTGATCTACTATAATACAGATAAAGTGCAAGTACTTTTTTATACACAGTATAAAATAAGGGAACTGTTCTATAAGAACAGAATGAGGTGAGTGATGACAATAAAGTGCAGACAGTGGACATGTAAACTGAGAGGTGTTAGCAAAAATAAATATAAAAAATAAATAGAAGAGCAGCAGCAGCACAGTGACAGTAATCAGTCCAAGTTGTATGTGTGTGAATGGGAGAAAGGGGAGGGGGTAAAATGTGTTGAGGGTGTTAAACTGGGAGGGATGCAGTCACTAGCGGCGCGGTCGGGGGGCAGGGGGGGGGGGGGGGCACATGGATTTAAGCCACAACTATCTGATTTATTTAAAGATATATATTATATTTATAAATGCGTATTTCCCGGTTGCATGGGAAAAATAAAACAACTGTAAATGTGCCCTTGTTGAGTGTGTTGAGTTCGTAAAGTTAATCTTGCATGCTTCGCTTTTGCTACAAAGGAACAGTCACCACCTGTACCCTGGCTAGTTAAAATTCCTACGGTTCGTGAACGCACCTTGCCTCACGCACGCCGTAACTGACATGTTTGTAAACTAACCGAATGATGCACGCGCAACCGGGACTTTCCGAAGACCGGCCAGTCTATGCTAAATCTGTGTCTTTTCAAGATCTAGAATGCTACATAAATAAATTAGCGCTTAAAAGTGAGCATCGCCTACCGGATCCTTACTTGATAAAACAGTGGACGGACGATATCGGTAAGTTTCCTAGTATACAATAGCCTGACGTATATGTACTTAATTAACAAGCCTTATATGTACACTGATGAAAAACTTCGCGCCGACAAGTGTTTAAACACATACGACTGTTATGTGTGTGTTTGACATGTTTGACACATACTCATAACCTTGAGGTGGTGTTAATAACAGAAGAGGCTGGAGTCATTATTCTCTTAACTAGAGAAAGCTAGCAGGCTAATATGTTAGCAGGTGTATAACTTCCTCTGGTTTAATTTACCAGTTTTATCCTACATCCCCCAGCCTTCAGCTGGCGGTTTTTTCGATAACCGCCCGCTGCGCCGTTAACACCCGCTGCCAATGGCAACGAGTTTGTCACTTCAGATTGATGTTACCATATCACTCCACAGGTAGTTTGGCCATTTGAAAGTAAATATTCACTACGTTGTAACGGTTATTTTATCCAATCTGTTTGAGTGGTAGCTGTAATAACCCGTAGAATAAACGGAATAATGTATTGCCTATACCGCCTTCGGCGTCGGTCGCTGTTCGGCCTGTCGGGGGAATATTTTATCAGTAACTCGTGGGCATTACATTATCCCTTGCTAATCACTTCACCACCTATCTCTCATATCTTTCATTTTATTTTCAGTCTGTACTTCACTGTAGGTTTGGTACATGCTGCAGCAGTTTTATCTTTTATATCTTTTATATTTTATCTTTATGCAGGTGTATATCTGTGTACTGCTGGGTAACTGGTTTATATGTATTTATTTTTAGAATAGAATAAGACTTTATTTATTCCACTGTGGGAGAAATTCTACAATTACAGCAGCTAATGTAACGTGCAGGTATGAGGGCAGAAAAACATATTCACATCATTAGAATAGGAATATGGAAGATATAATTTGAATTTTAAACAGTATTTGCCTTTGTACAGTAGTTTACGTTATTTACAATATGTGGATTTATAATTTACTGCTGCTGAACTGGTTTTGATGGGTTTCTATCTGGTTTACTGCTGGTTTATATGTTTCTACCTTGTTTATATTTTTCTACCTGGTTTACTTCTGCTGAGCTGGTTTCTGTACTATCTGGGTCATATGTTTCTGTCTTGTTTACTGCTGTTAGCTGGTTTATATGTTTCTATCTGGTTTAATTCACACAATGTTATGATGTCAGATGTTGACTGCAAACCACAGCAAAGTTACAAAAGATGAGCTAGTGTTTATGCCGTAATCCTGCTCTGTGATTTCCTGCCACTCTAAGGAGCTCATTGCGAGATGTTTGCGAGATGTGTACACAACCTGATGTCAGGTTGAAGCGTCCAATTGAAATGAATGCTCCAATAGCGTGGAACCAGCCCCAAAACACGCCCACCTGGCATATAATTAAAATTCTTCCTGGGAGTTACATTTCCAACCTGAAGAAGAAGAAGAGAGTAGATGCCTCCCAAAACAGCTGGGTATTGTATTTTCAACTGTGAAGGAGGAAAATATCAACTGCTTTTCTTTCCAGAAGATGTCCCAACCATAAAACTCTACTTGGTCGTGGCATATTTTTGTCTTGACTTTCATTGTCCAGGTGAGACTTGGGGTTCACAGTAAACAAATGCACATGTGGGGGCAGACCTGAAAACATCAGTCTGCCTCTTGCTCTGCCCCCCCCAGAAGCCTCTACTGAGCTGGCCAATCAGAGAACAACAAGACTGGCCAGAAGCCAAAACCGAGCATTTCAGGCAGAGGCAGAAATTGGCTTGGATTGGGACTTTTGTAGTTTTTTGAGCTAGAAATCATGCAAAGCTACTCTGTAGGTGCTCACAACTCACATAATGATAGTTAAAACTGAGTATAATAGGTCTGCTTTAAGATAGGTTGAATAGAAAGAAAATCATTTGGAAAATATTGTAAGCATAATTTCAATCAATTCTTGAACAGTGTTGTGTTTCTACGGTTTGTGTTATTGAAGTACTGGGGTCCAGTGTAATATATTTTTTTTCCTGCGGTTTCAAATTGCTGGTGATCTGTTACTCTTGTCTTTCATCAGTGTGGCCATCTCTAAACCGTACATCACTGGTCTTGCTGTCATCCTGTACACTTTTACTTTAATATGTGCAGGTACTCTTTTGTCACATATCTCTCCTGACATTTTTCTCCACCTTGCTTGCACTCTCCAATCCAACCTCTCCATACTATGAACAGCTGACCCTAAATACTTCTTATTGATGTCTCAGCTCACAGGTTCACCTCATGATGATGAAATTATTAACAATGTGGTTTATTGATGATAAAGAGTAGCTCAGTATGTAATCAATGGAGAAAGAGAAAACGTGTGAAAACAAAATTATTCCAAGTAGGTAGGTAGGTAGGTAAGTAGATAGATAGATAGATAGATAGATTATAAATGACCAACAGATTCTGGATCAAAATGTTTATTTTTATGAGGGTATACAAGATTATAATTAATTACATTTTGCATAAATAAAGACATAAATAATCTAAAATGAAATCAACAGATATGTAAACATTGCTGGCGTGGACACTCATACTCCTAAACATTTACAGTCTAGGATTGATGTTCAGAAACCTCTGGATAATGTGTTAACACCTGGAATCATAAGAGGGAACTGCATTAATATTTGAAAGAAAATAATGAACTTTGGTCAGTAATGGTATATAATTTAAATAGTTAACACAAATACCTGCAACATTTCCTCCATGAGGCCTAAAACCCTGTGGTGTATAAGTGCCTGATTGGCCCAGGTTGTGATCTCCTGGATGAAAATATTGAGGTAAAAATGCAGGAAAAGGTAAATAAATAAATATATGAATACATAAGTAAGTAAATAAAAACATAACTGAAGAAACAGTAAATGTTACAATGGTGTCAGTGATAACAAAAATATTAGTACATACCTGTGTGAGAAAAGTCAAAGAAATCTTCCTCAAAAGCAGATAGTCTTCTGTTATAGGGGTTACTTGTTTTCCTAAAGACGAAAGAGGATTCATAACTTTATGACTACAGGCCACAAAAAACATAATCTGTTGAGTGTTAAAATAAGGGCTTTAGGACTCTATCCCACCAAATGGCACTGTGCCTCTTTTTGACAAGGACAGCAATAATGATGATAATCAACAGCAGAAGGGCTCCAGCCAGTGATCCAAATAGGGCTCCATAGAAACCTGGGCCATAGCGGAATAGATCACACTGTGGACCATAATACTGCTCAAGGCTGGAGCTGTAGCATCTGCAATGAAAGGCCAAAAGAGTGAAGTCATCCAACAGAGGTCATAGTGAACATGAAAATAGAAACTGAATGTGTGTTTTAAAACAGGCACAAACATTTTCTGTGAAAGTCTGTAATACACCTGCTAAAAGCACTACTACCACTACTCCAGCTGACTCAGGCAGCTCCTCCAGTGGAATCCTGAGGCGTTCCCAGGCCAACCAAGAGATATAATCCATCCAGCGTGTGGAGGACATGCCCAGAACACCTCCCCTAGGAGACGTCCAGGAGGCATCCTCAATAGATGCCTGAGTCACCTCAACTGACTTCTCTCGACATGGAGTCCCTCCCGGATGTCCGACCTGAATGCACCGGGGACTGATTGTCCTCCTTCACCACATCCATAAGTCTCATCTTTGTTTTTCCCCTTTGCCTTCTGCCTGGCAGCTCCATCTTCATCATCCTTCTACCAATATATTTACTTTGCAGAGGCACATGCCTTAACAACCTCTGTTATTTTGTCCCCCAAATGTCCTTTCTGCCACCTCTACTCCTGCTTCCTGCATTTTACTCCATGCAACCTTCTCTAACCCTTACAACACTGTTGGTCCTGTTACCATCCTGGGCAAATTTTCTGCAATATGCTTCTTTGTCATGCATCACTCCTGACACTTTACTCCTCCCACTCCACTCTACCTGCATTCTTCCCTTTGAGAACACTGGCAAACTTAGATCTCCAATAAAATATAGTCTTGCAGGAGTTACACTTTATATTTAACATTAACTTAAATCAGTGTCTACAGGTAACACTTTAAAAACACAAATGTAATGTAAAGGTATTCCTATTGTTAAGGCTTACCTGCAGACGGGTCCTTTATAAATATTATTCAAACAGTCTCCATGTTTATTGCAGTAATGAGGGTTTGTTTTGCAAGGTCCGACACACTGCCAATTAGTTTCATTGAAAAGCTCAGGGGTGTAATCATCAAACTTGGAGCAGTTTACAAGGTGTTGCAGTTGGGTGACATCTGCATGAAATCGATGAATTATGTACACATTAGTAATGAGTACCCTCAGGCAAATATGTAGACAGTGTGAAACATGGTCACATGTCAGTTATTTTATTAGTAGTACAATTGCCTTACTTGTAATATGTGGCGGCTGGAATGTGATGTTATTTAACTGTGCACTTGTACTATTCACAGACAGAGCAATGTTCTTCAGGTTTGTCGGGCTCTTCAATATGCCAGTCAAAACCCCATCCAATTGCTCATTGACAAAATTGATTTGATTTTGATTGTTTGGGTACATGTACTCTACTTCAGTGTCAGCAACGACACTTCCCTGTCTGAAAGAAAGACAAAATAAAAATTAACTACATCAAAACAACAATACAAAATTACAACTAACTATGAATTAAGTTGTTTTCAGTAAATTAAATAACACCTACGATAGTTTGATGACTTTTATTGTTTTGAAGGTGGATCGATCAGCTTCAAAGCATAAAGGTTCCAGCTACAAAACATGATGGAGGAGAAAATATAAAAGTAAATCAGTATGATCTTCAATATCTAAAAGACATAAATATATAAATATTCTAAAGATGAAAAAGTAAAGAGCATACAAAAACTAAATGATAAATGTAATTTAAGTGAAATGACATGTTAGACAAGAGTAAATTGAAAAACATACCGCAGACAATAATGCGTTGATGAAGGTCATGGCTTCAGATGAAAGTAAATTCTCAAAAGCAACAGTAAAAGTATACTCAAATTTCAAGGTTACTTTTACTTTTCGAGTTGGTAGTGATCCTGTATCTGCAAAACAAATATAGAGACTTTGTATTATTATTGTCCACAACAATAACAAGACAATGTAATGTTGCAGGAACATTAACAGTTACCAGAAAATGTTAAATTGCAACTTAAAAAGAAAAGATTTGGGATTTACATGAGGGTGAGAGTAAAAAAGAAACTGTTACAGTAGAGGAACATTACCAATGTTAGGAGAGGTGTTATTCACTCCATATATGCACTCATCACCATAGACTGAATCAGGACAGCGAGGAGTAGTAGATGGTATGGTCCCAGTAACAGTAATGTTAGACACTATACTAGTAGATCTAGAAGAAGTGATGACTGTTGATGCTGTGGATGTGGTGACTGTTTCAGTAGAAGTTGGTCCTGTTGTTTCAGGACTTTTTGTTGTTGTTTCAGTAGAATTGGCTCCTGTTGTTTCAGGTCGTGTTGTTGTTTCAGTGGATGTTGTTCCTGTCGTTTCAGGTCGTGTTGTTGTTGGTTCAGTGGATGTTGTTCCTGTTGTTTCAGGTCGTGTTGTTGTTGTTTCAGTGGATGTTGGTCCTGTCGTTTCAGGTCGTGTTATTGTTTCAGTAGAAGTTTGTGCTGTTGTTTCAGGTTGTGTTGTTGTTTCAGTAGAAGTTTGTGCTGTTGTTTCAGGTTGTGTTGTTGTTGTTTCAGTAGAAGTTTGTGCTGTTGTTTCAGGTCGTGTTGTTGTTGTTTCAGTGGATGTTGTTCCTGTTGTTTCAGGTCGTGTTGTAGTTGTTTCAGTGGATGTTGTTCCTGTTGTTTCAGGTCGTGTTGTTGTTGGTTCAGTGGATGTTGTTCCTGTTGTTTCAGGTTGTGTTGTTGTTGGTTCAGTGGATGTTGTTCCTGTTGTTTCAGGTCGTGTTGTTGTTGGTTCAGTGGATGTTGGTCCTGTTGTTTTAGGTCGTGTTGTTTTTTCAGTAGATATTTGTGCTGTTGTTTCAGGTCTTGTGGTTGTTTCAGTGGATGTTGTTCCTGTTGTTTCAGGTCGTGTTGTTGTTGTTTCAGTGGATGTTGGTTGTGTTGTTTCAGGTCGTGTTGTTGTTTCAGTAGAAGTTGGTCCTGTTGTTTCAGGTCGTGTTGTTGTTGTTTCAATGGATGTTGGTCCTGTTGTTTCAGGTCGTGTTGTTGTTGTTTCAGTAGAAGATTGTGCTGTTGTTTCAGGTCGTGTTGTAGTTGTTTCAGTGGATGTTGTTCCTGTTGTTTCAGGTTGTGTCGTAGTTGTTTCAGTAGAAGTTGGTCCTGTTGTTTCAGGTCGTGTTATTGTTGATTCAGTGGATGTTGTTCCTGTTGTTTCAGGTCGTGTTGTAGTTGTTTCAGTGGATGTTGTTCCTGTTGTTTCAGGTTGTGTCGTAGTTGTTTCAGTAGAAGTTGGTCCTGTTGTTTCAGGTCGTGTTGTTGTTGGTTCAGTGGATGTTGTTCCTGTTGTTTCAGGTCGTGTTGTTGTTGTTTCAGTGGATGTTGGTCCCGTTGTTTTAGGTCGTGTTGTAGTTGTTTCAGTGGATGTTGGTCCTGTTGTTTCAGGTCGTGTGGTTGTTTCAGTGGATGTTGTTCCTGTTGTTTCAGGTCGTGTGGTTGTTTCAGTGGATGTTGTTCCTGTTGTTTTAGGTTGTGTTGTTGTTTCAGTAGAAGTTTGTGCTGTTGTTTTAGGTTGTGTGGTTGTTTCAGTGGATGTTGTTCCTGTTGTTTCAGGTTGTGTTGTTGTTGTTTCAGTAGATGTTTTTGCTGTTGTTTGAGGTCGTGTTGTTGTTTCAGTGGAAGTTGGTCCTGTTGTTTCAGGTCGTGTTGTTGTTGATTCAGTGGATGTTGTTCCTGTTGTTTCAGGTCGTGTTGTAGTTGTTTCAGTGGATGTTGTTCCTGTTGTTTCAGGTTGTGTCGTAGTTGTTTCAGTAGAAGTTGGTCCTGTTGTTTCAGGTCGTGTTGTTGTTGATTCAGTGGATGTTGTTCCTGTTGTTTCAGGTCGTGTTGTAGTTGTTTCAGTGGATGTTGTTCCTGTTGTTTCAGGTTGTGTCGTAGTTGTTTCAGTGGATGTTGTTCCTGTTGTTTCAGGTCGTGTTGTTGTTGTTTCAGTGGATGTTGGTCCTGTTGTTTTAGGTCGTGTTGTTGTTTCAGTAGAAGTTTGTGCTGTTGTTTTAGGTTGTGTGGTTGTTTCAGTGGATGTGGGTCCTGTTGTTTCAGGTTGTGTTGTTGTTGTTTCAGTAGATGTTTGTGCTGTTGTTTCAGGTCGTGTTGTTGTTGATTCAGTGGATGATGTTCCTGTTGTTTCAGGTCGTGTTGTAGTTGTTTCAGTGAATGTTGGTCCTGTTGTTTCGGGTCGTGTTGTTGTTGGTTCAGTGGATGTTGTTCCTGTTGTTTCAGGTCGTGTTGTTGTTGTTTCAGTGAATGTTGGTCCTGTTGTTTTAGGTCGTGTTGTTGTTTCAGTAGAAGTTTGTGCTGTTGTTTTAGGTCGTGTTGTTGTTTCAGTGGATGTTGTTCCTGTTGTTTCAGGTTGTGTTGTTGTTGTTTCAGTAGAAGTTTGTGCTGTTGTTTCAGGTCGTGTTGTTGTTTCAGTGGATGTTGTTCCTGTTGTTTCAGGTCGTGTTGTTGTTGTTTCAGTCGATGTTTGTGCTGTTGTTTCAGGTCGTGTTGTTGTTGATTCAGTGGATGTTGGTCCTGTTGTTTCAGGTCGTGTTGTTGTTGGTTCAGTGGATGTTGGTCCTGTTGTTTTAGGTCGTGTTGTTGTTGGTTCAGTAGAAGTTTGTGCTGTTGTTTCAGGTCTTGTGGTTGTTTTAGTGGATTTTGTTCCTGTTGTTTCAGGTGTTGTTGTTTCAGTGGATGTTGTTGCTGTTGTTTCAGGTCGTTTTGTTGTTTGTGTGGATGTTGGTCCTGTTGTTTCAGGTCGTATTGTTGTTTCAGTGGATGTTGTTCCTGTTGTTTTAGGTTGTGTTGTTGTTGTTTCAGTAGAAGATTGTGCTGTTGTTTCAGGTCGTGTTGTTGTTTCAGTGGATGTTGGTCCTGTTGTTTCAGGTTGTGTTGTTGTTGTTTCAGTAGAAGATTGTGCTGTTGTTTCAGGTCGTGTTGTAGTTGTTTCAGTGGATGTTGTTCCTGTTGTTTTAGGTTGTGTGGTTGTTTCAGTGGATGTTGTTCCTGTTGTTTCAGGTCGTGTTGTTGTTGATTCAGTGGATGTTGTTCCTGTTGTTTCAGGTCGTGTTGTAGTTGTTTCAGTGGATGTTGTTCCTGTTGTTTCAGGTTGTGTCGTAGTTGTTTCAGTAGAAGTTGGTCCTGTTGTTTCAGGTCGTGTTGTTGTTGATTCAGTGGATGTTGTTCCTGTTGTTTCAGGTCGTGTTGTAGTTGTTTCAGTGGATGTTGTTCCTGTTGTTTCAGGTTGTGTCGTAGTTGTTTCAGTGGATGTTGTTCCTGTTGTTTCAGGTCGTGTTGTTGTTGTTTCAGTGGATGTTGGTCCTGTTGTTTTAGGTCGTGTTGTTGTTTCAGTAGAAGTTTGTGCTGTTGTTTTAGGTTGTGTGGTTGTTTCAGTGGATGTGGGTCCTGTTGTTTCAGGTTGTGTTGTTGTTGTTTCAGTAGATGTTTGTGCTGTTGTTTCAGGTCGTGTTGTTGTTGATTCAGTGGATGATGTTCCTGTTGTTTCAGGTCGTGTTGTAGTTGTTTCAGTGAATGTTGGTCCTGTTGTTTCGGGTCGTGTTGTTGTTGGTTCAGTGGATGTTGTTCCTGTTGTTTCAGGTCGTGTTGTTGTTGTTTCAGTGAATGTTGGTCCTGTTGTTTTAGGTCGTGTTGTTGTTTCAGTAGAAGTTTGTGCTGTTGTTTTAGGTCGTGTTGTTGTTTCAGTGGATGTTGTTCCTGTTGTTTCAGGTTGTGTTGTTGTCGTTTCAGTAGAAGATTGTGCTGTTGTTTCAGGTCGTGTTGTTGTTGATTCAGTGGATGTTGGTCCTGTTGTTTCAGGTCGTGTTGTTGTTGGTTCAGTGGATGTTGGTCCTGTTGTTTTAGGTCGTGTTGTTGTTGGTTCAGTAGAAGTTTGTGCTGTTGTTTCAGGTCTTGTGGTTGTTTTAGTGGATTTTGTTCCTGTTGTTTCAGGTGTTGTTGTTTCAGTGGATGTTGTTGCTGTTGTTTCAGGTCGTTTTGTTGTTTGTGTGGATGTTGGTCCTGTTGTTTCAGGTCGTATTGTTGTTTCAGTGGATGTTGTTCCTGTTGTTTTAGGTTGTGTTGTTGTTGTTTCAGTAGAAGATTGTGCTGTTGTTTCAGGTCGTGTTGTTGTTTCAGTGGATGTTGGTCCTGTTGTTTCAGGTTGTGTTGTTGTTGTTTCAGTAGAAGATTGTGCTGTTGTTTCAGGTCGTGTTGTAGTTGTTTCAGTGGATGTTGTTCCTGTTGTTTCAGGTTGTGTCGTAGTTGTTTCAGTAGAAGTTGGTCCTGTTGTTTCAGGTCGTGTTATTGTTGATTCAGTGGATGTTGTTCCTGTTGTTTCAGGTCGTGTTGTAGTTGTTTCAGTGGATGTTGTTCCTGTTGTTTCAGGTCGTGTTGTTGTTGTTTCAGTAGATGTTTGTGCTGTTGTTTCAGGTCGTGTTGTTGTTGATTCAGTGGATGTTGGTCCTGTTGTTTCAGGTCGTGTTGTTGTTGGTTCAGTGGATGTTGGTCCTGTTGTTTTAGGTCGTGTTGTTGTTGGTTCAGTAGAAGTTTGTGCTGTTGTTTCAGGTCTTGTGGTTGTTTTAGTGGATTTTGTTCCTGTTGTTTCAGGTGTTGTTGTTTCAGTGGATGTTGTTGCTGTTGTTTCAGGTCGTTTTGTTGTTTGTGTGGATGTTGGTCCTGTTGTTTCAGGTCGTATTGTTGTTTCAGTGGATGTTGTTCCTGTTGTTTTAGGCTGTGTTGTTGTTGTTTCAGTAGAAGATTGTGCTGTTGTTTCAGGTCGTGTTGTTGTTTCAGTGGATGTTGGTCCTGTTGTTTCAGGTTGTGTTGTTGTTGTTTCAGTAGAAGATTGTGCTGTTGTTTCAGGTCGTGTTGTAGTTGTTTCAGTGGATGTTGTTCCTGTTGTTTTAGGTTGTTTGGTTGTTTCAGTGGATGTTGTTCCTGTTGTTTCAGGTCGTGTTGTTGTTGATTCAGTGGATGTTGTTCCTGTTGTTTCAGGTCGTGTTGTAGTTGTTTCAGTGGATGTTGTTCCTGTTGTTTCAGGTTGTGTCGTAGTTGTTTCAGTAGAAGTTGGTCCTGTTGTTTCAGGTCGTGTTGTTGTTGATTCAGTGGATGTTGTTCCTGTTGTTTCAGGTCGTGTTGTAGTTGTTTCAGTGGATGTTGTTCCTGTTGTTTCAGGTTGTGTCGTAGTTGTTTCAGTGGATGTTGTTCCTGTTGTTTCAGGTCGTGTTGTTGTTGTTTCAGTGGATGTTGGTCCTGTTGTTTCAGGTTGTGTTGTTGTTGTTTCAGTAGATGTTTGTGCTGTTGTTTCAGGTCGTGTTGTTGTTTCAGTGGATGTTGTTCCTGTTGTTTCAGGTCGTGTTGTTGTTGGTTCAGTGGATGTTGGTCCTGTTGTTTTAGGTCGTGTTGTTGTTGGTTCAGTAGAAGTTTGTGCTGTTGTTTCAGGTCTTGTGGTTGTTTTAGTAGAAGTTTGTGCTGTTGTTTTAGGTTGTGTGGTTGTTTCAGTGGATGTGGGTCCTGTTGTTTCAGGTTGTGTCGTAGTTGTTTCAGTAGAAGTTGGTCCTGTTGTTTTAGGTTGTGTTGTTGTTGGTTCAATGGATGTTGGTCCTGTTGTTTCAGGTCGTGTTGATGTTGTTTTTTCAGTAGAAGTTGGTGCTGTTGTTTCAGGTTGTGTTGTTGTTGTTTCAGTAGAAGTTGGTGCTGTTGTTACAGGTTGTGTCGTAGTTGTTTCAGTGGATGTTGGTCCTGTTGTTTCAGGTCGTATTGTTGTTTCAGTGGATGTTGTTCCTGTTGTTTCAGATCGTGTTGTTGTTGGTTCAGTGGATGTTGGTCCTGTTGTTGCAGGTTGTGTTGTTTTTTCAGGGGATGTTGTTCCTGTTGTTTCAGGTCTTGTTGTTGTTTCAGTGGATGTTGTTCCTGTTGTTTTAGGTTGTGTTGTTGTTTCAGTAGAAGTTTGTGCTGTTGTTTTAGGTTGTGTGGTTGTTTCAGTGGATGTTGTTCCTGTTGTTTCAGGTTGTGTTGTTGTTGTTTCAGTAGATGTTTTTGCTGTTGTTTGAGGTCGTGTTGTTGTTTCAGTGGAAGTTGGTCCTGTTGTTTCAGGTCGTGTTGTTGTTGATTCAGTGGATGTTTTTCCTGTTGTTTCAGGTCGTGTTGTAGTTGTTTCAGTGGATGTTGTTCCTGTTGTTTCAGGTTGTGTCGTAGTTGTTTCAGTAGAAGTTGGTCCTGTTGTTTCAGGTCGTGTTGTTGTTGATTCAGTGGATGTTGTTCCTGTTGTTTCAGGTCGTGTTGTAGTTGTTTCAGTGGATGTTGTTCCTGTTGTTTCAGGTCGTGTTGTTGTTGGTTCAGTGGATGTTGGTCCTGTTGTTTTAGGTCGTGTTGTTGTTGGTTCAGTAGAAGTTTGTGCTGTTGTTTCAGGTCTTGTGGTTGTTTTAGTAGAAGTTTGTGCTGTTGTTTTAGGTTGTGTGGTTGTTTCAGTGGATGTGGGTCCTGTTGTTTTAGGTTGTGTTGTTGTTGGTTCAATGGATGTTGGTCCTGTTGTTTCAGGTCGTGTTGATGTTGTTGTTTCAGTAGAAGTTGGTGCTGTTGTTTCAGGTTGTGTTGTTGTTGTTTCAGTAGAAGTTGGTGCTGTTGTTACAGGTTGTGTCGTAGTTGTTTCAGTGGATGTTGGTCCTGTTGTTTCAGATCGTATTGTTGTTTCAGTGGATGTTGTTCCTGTTGTTTCAGGTCGTGTTGTTGTTGGTTCAGTGGATGTTTGTGCTGTTGTTTCAGGTCGTGTTGTTGTTGATTCAGTGGATGATGTTCCTGTTGTTTCAGGTCGTGTTGTAGTTGTTTCAGTGAATGTTGGTCCTGTTGTTTCAGGTCGTGTTGTTGTTGGTTCAGTGGATGTTGTTCCTGTTGTTTCAGGTCGTGTTGTTGTTGTTTCAGTGAATGTTGGTCCTGTTGTTTTAGGTCGTGTTGTTGTTTCAGTAGAAGTTTGTGCTGTTGTTTTAGGTCGTGTTGTTGTTTCAGTGGATGTTGTTCCTGTTGTTTCAGGTTGTGTTGTTGTTTCAGTAGAAGATTGTGCTGTTGTTTCAGGTCGTGTTGTTGTTTCAGTGGATGTTGTTCCTGTTGTTTCAGGTCGTGTTGTTGTTGTTTCAGTAGATGTTTGTGCTGTTGTTTCAGGTCGTGTTGTTGTTGATTCAGTGGATGTTGTTCCTGTTGTTTCAGGTCGTGTTGTTGTTGGTTCAGTGGATGTTGGTCCTGTTGTTTTAGGTCGTGTTGTTGTTGGTTCAGTAGAAGTTTGTGCTGTTGTTTCAGGTCTTGTGGTTGTTTTAGTAGAAGTTTGTGCTGTTGTTTTAGGTTGTGTGGTTGTTTCAGTGGATGTGGGTCCTGTTGTTTCAGGTTGTGTCGTAGTTGTTTCAGTAGAAGTTGGTCCTGTTGTTTTAGGTTGTGTTGTTGTTGGTTCAATGGATGTTGGTCCTGTTGTTTCAGGTCGTGTTGATGTTGTTTTTTCAGTAGAAGTTGGTGCTGTTGTTTCAGGTTGTGTTGTTGTTGTTTCAGTAGAAGTTGGTGCTGTTGTTACAGGTTGTGTCGTAGTTGTTTCAGTGGATGTTGGTCCTGTTGTTTCAGGTCGTATTGTTGTTTCAGTGGATGTTGTTCCTGTTGTTTCAGATCGTGTTGTTGTTGGTTCAGTGGATGTTGGTCCTGTTGTTGCAGGTTGTGTTGTTTTTTCAGGGGATGTTGTTCCTGTTGTTTCAGGTCTTGTTGTTGTTTCAGTGGATGTTGTTCCTGTTGTTTTAGGTTGTGTTGTTGTTTCAGTAGAAGTTTGTGCTGTTGTTTTAGGTTGTGTGGTTGTTTCAGTGGATGTTGTTCCTGTTGTTTCAGGTTGTGTTGTTGTTGTTTCAGTAGATGTTTTTGCTGTTGTTTGAGGTCGTGTTGTTGTTTCAGTGGAAGTTGGTCCTGTTGTTTCAGGTCGTGTTGTTGTTGATTCAGTGGATGTTTTTCCTGTTGTTTCAGGTCGTGTTGTAGTTGTTTCAGTGGATGTTGTTCCTGTTGTTTCAGGTTGTGTCGTAGTTGTTTCAGTAGAAGTTGGTCCTGTTGTTTCAGGTCGTGTTGTTGTTGATTCAGTGGATGTTGTTCCTGTTGTTTCAGGTCGTGTTGTAGTTGTTTCAGTGGATGTTGTTCCTGTTGTTTCAGGTCGTGTTGTTGTTGGTTCAGTGGATGTCGGTCCTGTTGTTTTAGGTCGTGTTGTTGTTGGTTCAGTAGAAGTTTGTGCTGTTGTTTCAGGTCTTGTGGTTGTTTTAGTAGAAGTTTGTGCTGTTGTTTTAGGTTGTGTGGTTGTTTCAGTGGATGTGGGTCCTGTTGTTTCAGGTTGTGTCGTAGTTGTTTCAGTAGAAGTTGGTCCTGTTGTTTTAGGTTGTGTTGTTGTTGGTTCAATGGATGTTGGTCCTGTTGTTTCAGGTCGTGTTGATGTTGTTTTTTCAGTAGAAGTTGGTGCTGTTGTTTCAGGTTGTGTTGTTGTTGTTTCAGTAGAAGTTGGTGCTGTTGTTACAGGTTGTGTCGTAGTTGTTTCAGTGGATGTTGGTCCTGTTGTTTCAGGTCGTATTGTTGTTTCAGTGGATGTTGTTCCTGTTGTTTCAGATCGTGTTGTTGTTGGTTCAGTGGATGTTGGTCCTGTTGTTGCAGGTTGTGTTGTTTTTTCAGGGGATGTTGTTCCTGTTGTTTCAGGTCTTGTTGTTGTTTCAGTGGATGTTGTTCCTGTTGTTTTAGGTTGTGTTGTTGTTTCAGTAGAAGTTTGTGCTGTTGTTTTAGGTTGTGTGGTTGTTTCAGTGGATGTTGTTCCTGTTGTTTCAGGTTGTGTTGTTGTTGTTTCAGTAGATGTTTTTGCTGTTGTTTGAGGTCGTGTTGTTGTTTCAGTGGAAGTTGGTCCTGTTGTTTCAGGTCGTGTTGTAGTTGTTTCAGTGGATGTTGTTCCTGTTGTTTCAGGTTGTGTCGTAGTTGTTTCAGTAGAAGTTGGTCCTGTTGTTTCAGGTCGTGTTGTTGTTGATTCAGTGGATGTTGTTCCTGTTGTTTCAGGTCGTGTTGTAGTTGTTTCAGTGGATGTTGTTCCTGTTGTTTCAGGTCGTGTTGTTGTTGGTTCAGTGGATGTTGGTCCTGTTGTTTTAGGTCGTGTTGTTGTTGGTTCAGTAGAAGTTTGTGCTGTTGTTTCAGGTCTTGTGGTTGTTTTAGTAGAAGTTTGTGCTGTTGTTTTAGGTTGTGTGGTTGTTTCAGTGGATGTGGGTCCTGTTGTTTCAGGTTGTGTCGTAGTTGTTTCAGTAGAAGTTGGTCCTGTTGTTTTAGGTTGTGTTGTTGTTGGTTCAATGGATGTTGGTCCTGTTGTTTCAGGTCGTGTTGATGTTGTTGTTTCAGTAGAAGTTGGTGCTGTTGTTTCAGGTTGTGTTGTTGTTGTTTCAGTAGAAGTTGGTGCTGTTGTTACAGGTTGTGTCGTAGTTGTTTCAGTGGATGTTGGTCCTGTTGTTTCAGATCGTATTGTTGTTTCAGTGGATGTTGTTCCTGTTGTTTCAGGTCGTGTTGTTGTTGGTTCAGTGGATGTTGGTCCTGTTGTTGCAGGTTGTGTTGTTTTTTCAGGGGATGTTGTTCCTGTTGTTTCAGGTCTTGTTGTTGTTTCAGTGGATGTTGTTCCTGTTATTTTAGGTTGTGTTGTTGTTTCAGTAGAAGTTTGTGCTGTTGTTTTAGGTTGTGTGGTTGTTTCAGTGGATGTTGTTCCTGTTGTTTCAGGTTGTGTTGTTGTTGTTTCAGTAGATGTTTTTGCTGTTGTTTGAGGTCGTGTTGTTGTTTCAGTGGAAGTTGGTCCTGTTGTTTCAGGTCGTGTTGTTGTTGATTCAGTGGATGTTTTTCCTGTTGTTTCAGGTCGTGTTGTAGTTGTTTCAGTGGATGTTGTGCCTGTTGTTTCAGGTTGTGTCGTAGTTTTTTCAGTAGAAGTTGGTCCTGTTGTTTCAGGTCGTGTTGTTGTTGATTCAGTGGATGTTTTTCCTGTTGTTTCAGGTCGTGTTGTAGTTGTTTCAGTGGATGTTGTTCCTGTTGTTTCAGGTTGTGTCGTAGTTGTTTCAGTAGAAGTTGGTGCTGTTGTTTCAGGTCGTGTTGTTGTTGGTTCAGTGGATGTTGTTCCTGTTGTTTCAGGTCGTGTTGTTGTTAGTTCAGTGGAAGTTGTTCCTGTTGTTTCAGGTCGTGTTGTTGTTGTTTCAGTAGAAGATTGTGCTGTTGTTTCAGGTCGTGTTGTTGTTTCAGTGGATGTTGTTCCTGTTGTTTCAGGTCGTGTTGTTGTTGTTTCAGTAGATGTTTGTGCTGTTGTTTCAGGTCGTGTTGTTGTTGATTCAGTGGATGTTGTTCCTGTTGTTTCAGGTCGTGTTGTTGTTGGTTCAGTGGATGTTGGTCCTGTTGTTTTAGGTCGTGTTGTTGTTGGTTCAGTAGAAGTTTGTGCTGTTGTTTCAGGTCTTGTGGTTGTTTTAGTGGATTTTGTTCCTGTTGTTTCAGGTGTTGTTGTTTCAGTGGATGTTGTTGCTGTTGTTTCAGGTCGTTTTGTTGTTTCTGTGGATGTTGGTCCTGTTGTTTCAGGTCGTATTGTTGTTTCAGTGGATGTTGTTCCTGTTGTTTCAGGTTGTGTTGTTGTTGTTTCAGTAGAAGATTGTGCTGTTGTTTCAGGTCGTGTTGTTGTTGTTTCAGTGGATGTTGTTCCTGTTGTTTCAGGTCGTGTTGTAGTTGTTTCAGTGGATGTTGGCCCTGTTGTTTCAGGTCGTGTTGTTGTTGTTTCAGTGGATGTTGGTCCTGTTGTTTTAGGTCTTGTTGTTTCAGTAGAAGTTTGTGCTGTTGTTTCAAGTCGTGTGGTTGTTTCAGTGGATGTTGGTCCTGTTGTTTCAGGTCGTGTGGTTGTTTCAGTGGATGTTGTTCTTGTTGTTTCAGGTCGTGTGGTTGTTTCAGTGGATGTTGTTCCTGTTGTTTTAGGTTGTGTTGTTGTTTCAGTAGAAGTTTGTGCTGTTGTTTTAGGTTGTGTGGTTGTTTCAGTGGATGTTGTTCCTGTTGTTTCAGGTTGTGTTGTTGTTGTTTCAGTAGATGTTTTTGCTGTTGTTTGAGGTCGTGTTGTTGTTTCAGTGGAAGTTGGTCCTGTTGTTTCAGGTCGTGTTGTAGTTGTTTCAGTGGATGTTGTTCCTGTTGTTTCAGGTTGTGTCGTAGTTGTTTCAGTAGAAGTTGGTGCTGTTGTTTCAGGTCGTGTTGTTGTTGGTTCAGTGGATGTTGTTCCTGTTGTTTCAGGTCGTGTTGTTGTTGATTCAGTGGATGTTGTTCCTGTTGTTTGAGGTCGTGTTGTAGTTGTTTCAGTGGATGTTGTTCCTGTTGTTTCAGGTTGTGTCGTAGTTGTTTCAGTAGAAGTTGGTGCTGTTGTTTCAGGTCGTGTTGTTGTTGGTTCAGTGGATGTTGTTCCTGTTGTTTCAGGTCGTGTTGTAGTTGTTTCAGTGGATGTTGGTCCTGTTGTTTTAGGTCGTGTTGTTGTTTCAGTAGAGGTTTGTGCTGTTGTTTTAGGTTGTGTGGTTGTTTCAGTGGATGTTGTTCCTGTTGTTTCAGGTTGTGTTGTTGTTGTTTCAGTAGATGTTTTTGCTGTTGTTTGAGGTCGTGTTGTTGTTTCAGTGGAAGTTGGTCCTGTTGTTTCAGGTCGTGTTGTAGTTGTTTCAGTGGATGTTGTTCCTGTTGTTTCAGGTTGTGTCGTAGTTGTTTCAGTAGAAGTTGGTGCTGTTGTTTCAGGTCGTGTTGTTGTTGGTTCAGTGGATGTTGTTCCTGTTGTTTCAGGTCGTGTTGTTGTTGATTCAGTGGATGTTGTTCCTGTTGTTTCAGGTCGTGTTGTAGTTGTTTCAGTGGATGTTGGTGCTGTTGTTTCAGGTCGTGTTGTTGTTGGTTCAGTGGATGTTGTTCCTTTTGTTTCAGGTCGTGTTGTTGTTGTTTCAGTGGATGTTGGTCCTGTTGTTTTAGGTCGTGTTGTTGTTTCAGTAGAAGTTTGTGCTGTTGTTTTAGGTTGTGTGGTTGTTTCAGTGGATGTGGGTCCTGTTGTTTCAGGTTGTGTTGTTGTTGTTGTTTCAGTAGATGTTTGTGCTGTTGTTTCAGGTCGTGTTGTTGTTGATTCAGTGGATGTTGTTCCTGTTGTTTCAGGTCGTGTTGTAGTTGTTTCAGTGGATGTTGGTCCTGTTGTTTCAGGTCGTGTTGTTGTTGGTTCAGTGGATGTTGTTCCTGTTGTTTCAGGTCGTGTTGTTGTTGTTTCAGTGGATGTTGGTCCTGTTGTTCCAGGTCGTGTTGTTGTTTCAGTGGATGTTGTTCCTGTTGTTTCAGGTCGTGTAGTTGTTTCAGTGGATGTTGGTCCTGTTGTTTCAGGTCGTGTTGTTGTTTCAGTGGATGTTGGTCCCGTTGTTGCAGGTTGTGTTGTTGTTGTTTCAGGGGATGTTGTTCCTGTTGTTTCAGGTCGTGTAGTTGTTTCAGTGGATGTTGGTCCCGTTGTTTCAGGTCGTGTAGTTGTTTCAGTGGATGTTGGTCCTGTTGTTTCAGGTCGTGTAGTTTTTTCAGTGGATGTTGGTTCTGTTGTTTCAGGTTGTGTTGTTGTTGGTTCAGTGGATGTTAGTCCTGTTGTTGCAGGTCGTGTTGTTTCAGGGGATGTTGTTCCTGTTGTTTCAGGCCGTGTTGTTGTTTCAGTGGATGTTATTCCTGTTGTTTTAGGTCGTGTTGTTGTTTCAGTGGATGTCGGTCCTGTTGTTTCAGGTCGTGTTGTTGTTTCAGTAGAAGTTGGTCCCGTTGTTTCAGGTTGATTTGTTTTTTCAGTAGAAGTCAGTCCTGTTGTTGCAGGTCGTGTTGTTGTTGTTTCAGTAGATGTTAATGCTGTTGTTCCAGGTCGTGTTGTTGTTGGTTCAGTGGATGTTGGTCCTGTTGTTGCAGGTTGTGTTGTTGTTTCAGGGGATGTTGTTCCTGTTGTTTCAGGTCGTGTTGTTGTTTCAGTGGATGTTGTTCCTGTTGTTTCAGGTCGTGTTGTTGTTTCAGTGGATGTTGTTCCTGTTGTTTCAGGTCGTGTTGTTGTTGGTTCAGTGGATGTTGGTCCTGTTGTTGCAGGTTGTGTTGTTTTTTCAGGGGATGTTGTTTCTGTTGTTTCAGGTCTTGTTGTTGTTTCAGTGGATGTTGTTCCTGTTGTTTCAGGTCGTGTTGTTGTTTCAGTGGATGTTGTTCCTGTTGTTTTAGGTCGTGTTGTTGTTTCAGTGGATGTTGGTCCTGTTGTTTCAGGTCGTGTAGTTGTTTCAGTGGATGTTGTTCCTGTTGTTTTAGGTCTTGTTGTTGTTTCAGGGGATGTTGTTCCTGTTGTTTCAGGTCGTGTTGTTTTTTCAGTGGATGTTGGTCCCGTTGTTTCAGGTCGTGTAGTTGTTTCAGGGGATGTTGTTCCTGTTGTTTCAGGTCGTGTTGTTTTTTCAGTGGATGTTGGTCCCGTTGTTTCAGGTCGTGTAGTTGTTTCAGTGGATGTTGGTCCTGTTGTTTCAGGTCGTGTTGTTTTTTCAGTGGATGTTAGTCCTGTTGTTGCAGGTCGTGTTGTTGTTTCAGGGGATGTTGTTCCTGTTGTTTCAGGTCGTGTTGTTGTTTCAGTGGATGTTGTTCCTGTTGTTTCAGGTCGTGTTGTTGTTTCAGTGGATGTTGTTCCTGTTGTTTCAGGTCGTGTTGTTGTTGGTTCAGTGGATGTTGGTCCTGTTGTTGCAGGTTGTGTTGTTTTTTCAGGGGATGTTGTTCCTGTTGTTTCAGGTCTTGTTGTTGTTTCAGTGGATGTTGTTCCTGTTGTTTCAGGTCGTGTAGTTGTTGGTTCAGTGGATGTTGGTCCTGTTGTTGCAGGTTGTGTTGTTGTTTCAGTGGATGTTGGTCCTGTTGTTTCAGGTCGTGTAGTTGTTTCAGTGGATGTTGTTCCTGTTGTTTTAGGTCGTGTTGTTGTTTCAGGGGATGTTGTTCCTGTTGTTTCAGGTCGTGTTGTTGTTTCAGTGGATGTTGTTCCTGTTGTTTTAGGTGGTGTTGTTGTTTCAGTGGATGTTGGTCCTGTTGTTTCAGGTCGTGTTGTTTTTGTTTCAGTAGAACTTGGTCCTGTTGTTGCAGGTCGTGATGTTGTTGTTTCAGTAGAAGTTAATGCTGTTGTTCCAGGTCGTGTTGTTGTTTCAGTGGATGTTGTTCCCGTTGTTTTAGGTCGTGTTGTCATTTCAGTGGAAGTTGGTGCTGTTGTTTTAGGTTGTGTTGTTTTTTCAGTAGAAGTTGGTGCTGTTGTTTCAGGTCGTGTAGTTGTTTCAGTGGATGTTGATCCTGTTGTTTTAGGTTGTGTTGTTTCAGTGGATGTTGTTCCTGTTTTTTCAGGTTGTGTTGTTGTTGGTTCAGTGGATGTTGGTCCTGTTGTTGCAGGTTGTGTTGTTGTTGTTTCAGGGGATGTTGTTCCTGTTGTTTCAGGTCGTGTTGTTGTTTCAGTGGATGTTGTTCCTGTTGTTTTAGGTCGTGTTGTTGTTTCAGTGGAAGTTGGTCCTGTTGTTTCAGGTCGTGTTGTTTTTGTTTCAGTAGAAGTTGGTCCTGTTGTTGCAGGTCGTGATGTTGTTGTTTCAGTAGAAGTTAATGCTGTTGTTCCAGGTCGTGTTGTTGTTTCAGTGGATGTTGTTCCTGTTGTTTTAGGTGGTGTTGTTGTTTCAGTGGATGTTGGTCCTGTTGTTTCAGGTTGTGTTGTTGTTGGTTCAGTGGATGTTAGTCCTGTTGTTGCAGGTCGTGTTGTTGTTTCAGGGGATGTTGTTCCTGTTGTTTCAGGTCGTGTTGTTGTTTCAGTGGATGTTGTTCCTGTTGTTTCAGGTTGTGTTGTTGTTGGTTCAGTGGATGTTGGTCCTGTTGTTGCAGGTTGTGTTGTTGTTTCAGGGGATGTTGTTCCTGTTGTTTCAGGTCGTGTTGTTGTTTCAGTGGATGTTGTTCCTGTTGTTTCAGGTCGTGTTGTTGTTTCAGTGGATGTTGTTCCTGTTGTGTCAGGTCGTGTTGTTGTTGGTTCAGTGGATGTTGGTCCTGTTGTTGCAGGTTGTGTTGTTTTTTCAGGGGATGTTGTTCCTGTTGTTTCAGGTCTTGTTGTTGTTTCAGTGGATGTTGGTCCTATTGTTTCAGGTCGTGTTGTTGTTTCAGTGGATGTTGTTCCCGTTGTTTTAGGTCGTGTTGTTTTTTCAGTGGATGTTGGTCCCATTGTTTCAGGTCGTGTAGTTGTTTCAGTGGATGTTGGTCCTGTTGTTTCAGGTCGTGTTGTTTTTTCAGTGGATGTTAGTCCTGTTGTTGCAGGTCGTGTTGTTGTTTCAGGGGATGTTGTTCCTGTTGTTTCAGGTCGTGTAGTTGTTTCAGTGGATGTTGGTCCTGTTGTTTCAGGTCGTGTTGTTGTTGGTTCAGTGGATGTTAGTCCTGTTGTTGCAGGTCGTGTTGTTGTTTCAGGGGATGTTGTTCCTGTTGTTTCAGGTCGTGTTGTTGTTTCAGTGGATGTTGTTCCTGTTGTTTTAGGTCGTGTTGTTGTTTCAGTGGATGTTGTTCCCGTTGTTTTAGGTCGTGTTGTCATTTCAGTGGAAGTTGGTGCTGTTGTTTTAGGTTGTGTTGTTTTTTCAGTAGAAGTTGGTGCTGTTGTTTCAGGTCGTGTAGTTGTTTCAGTGGATGTTGTTCCTGTTGTTTTAGGTTGTGTTGTTGTTTCAGTGGATGTTGTTCCTGTTGTTTCAGGTTGTGTTGTTGTTGGTTCAGTGGATGTTGGTCCTGTTGTTGCAGGTTGTGTTGTTGTTGTTTCAGGGGATGTTGTTCCTGTTGTTTCAGGTCGTGTTGTTGTTTCAGTGGATGTTGTTCCTGTTGTTTTAGGTCGTGTTGTTGTTTCAGTGGATGTTGGTCCTGTTGTTTCAGGTCGTGTAGTTGTTTCAGTGGATGTTGGTCCTATTGTTTCAGGTCGTGTTGTTTTTGTTTCAGTAGAAGTTGGTCCTGTTGTTCCAGGTCGTGTTGTTGTTTCAGTGGATGTTGTTCCTGTTGTTTTAGGTGGTGTTGTTGTTGGTTCAGTGGATGTTGGTCCTGTTGTTTTAGGTTGTGTTGTTTTTTCAGTAGAAGTTGGTGCTGTTGTTTCAGGTCGTGTAGTTGTTTCAGTGGATGTTGTTCCTGTTGTTTTAGGTTGTGTTGTTGTTTCAGTGGATGTTGTTCCTGTTGTTTCAGGTTGTGTTGTTGTTGGTTCAGTGGTTGTTGGTCCTGTTGTTGCAGGTTGTGTTGTTGTTTCAGTGGATGTTGTTCCCGTTGTTTTAGGTCGTGTTGTCATTTCAGTGGAAGTTGGTGCTGTTGTTTTAGGTTGTGTTGTTTTTTCAGTAGAAGTTGGTGCTGTTGTTTCAGGTCGTGTAGTTGTTTCAGTGGATGTTGATCCTGTTGTTTTAGGTTGTGTTGTTTCAGTGGATGTTGTTCCTGTTTTTTCAGGTTGTGTTGTTGTTGGTTCAGTGGATGTTGGTCCTGTTGTTGCAGGTTGTGTTGTTGTTGTTTCAGGGGATGTTGTTCCTGTTGTTTCAGGTCGTGTTGTTGTTTCAGTGGATGTTGTTCCTGTTGTTTTAGGTCGTGTTGTTGTTTCAGTGGATGTTGGTCCTGTTGTTTCAGGTCGTGTAGTTGTTTCAGTGGAAGTTGGTCCTGTTGTTTCAGGTCGTGTTGTTTTTGTTTCAGTAGAAGTTGGTCCTGTTGTTGCAGGTCGTGATGTTGTTGTTTCAGTAGAAGTTAATGCTGTTGTTCCAGGTCGTGTTGTTGTTTCAGTGGATGTTGTTCCTGTTGTTTTAGGTGGTGTTGTTGTTTCAGTGGATGTTGGTCCTGTTGTTTCAGGTTGTGTTGTTGTTGGTTCAGTGGATGTTAGTCCTGTTGTTGCAGGTCGTGTTGTTGTTTCAGGGGATGTTGTTCCTGTTGTTTCAGGTCGTGTTGTTGTTTCAGTGGATGTTGTTCCTGTTGTTTCAGGTCGTGTTGTTGTTTCAGTGGATGTTGTTCCTGTTGTGTCAGGTCGTGTTGTTGTTGGTTCAGTGGATGTTGGTCCTGTTGTTGCAGGTTGTGTTGTTTTTTCAGGGGATGTTGTTCCTGTTGTTTCAGGTCTTGTTGTTGTTTCAGTGGATGTTGGTCCTATTGTTTCAGGTCGTGTTGTTGTTTCAGTGGATGTTGTTCCAGTTGTTTTAGGTCGTGTTGTTTTTTCAGTGGATGTTGGTCCCATTGTTTCAGGTCGTGTAGTTGTTTCAGTGGATGTTGGTCCTGTTGTTTCAGGTCGTGTTGTTTTTTCAGTGGATGTTAGTCCTGTTGTTGCAGGTCGTGTTGTTGTTTCAGGGGATGTTGTTCCTGTTGTTTCAGGTCGTGTAGTTGTTTCAGTGGATGTTGGTCCTGTTGTTTCAGGTCGTGTTGTTGTTGGTTCAGTGGATGTTAGTCCTGTTGTTGCAGGTCGTGTTGTTGTTTCAGGGGATGTTGTTCCTGTTGTTTCAGGTCGTGTTGTTGTTTCAGTGGATGTTGTTCCTGTTGTTTTAGGTCGTGTTGTTGTTTCAGTGGATGTTGTTCCCGTTGTTTTAGGTCGTGTTGTCATTTCAGTGGAAGTTGGTGCTGTTGTTTTAGGTTGTGTTGTTGTTTCAGTGGATGTTGTTCCTGTTGTTTCAGGTTGTGTTGTTGTTGGTTCAGTGGATGTTGGTCCTGTTGTTGCAGGTTGTGTTGTTGTTGTTTCAGGGGATGTTGTTCCTGTTGTTTCAGGTCGTGTTGTTGTTTCAGTGGATGTTGTTCCTGTTGTTTTAGGTCGTGTTGTTGTTTCAGTGGATGTTGGTCCTGTTGTTTCAGGTCGTGTAGTTGTTTCAGTGGATGTTGGTCCTATTGTTTCAGGTCGTGTTGTTTTTGTTTCAGTAGAAGTTGGTCCTGTTGTTCCAGGTCGTGTTGTTGTTTCAGTGGATGTTGTTCCTGTTGTTTTAGGTGGTGTTGTTGTTGGTTCAGTGGATGTTGGTCCTGTTGTTTTAGGTTGTGTTGTTTTTTCAGTAGAAGTTGGTGCTGTTGTTTCAGGTCGTGTAGTTGTTTCAGTGGATGTTGTTCCTGTTGTTTTAGGTTGTGTTGTTGTTTCAGTGGATGTTGTTCCTGTTGTTTCAGGTTGTGTTGTTGTTGGTTCAGTGGTTGTTGGTCCTGTTGTTGCAGGTTGTGTTGTTGTTTCAGTGGATGTTGTTCCCGTTGTTTTAGGTCGTGTTGTCATTTCAGTGGAAGTTGGTGCTGTTGTTTTAGGTTGTGTTGTTTTTTCAGTAGAAGTTGGTGCTGTTGTTTCAGGTCGTGTAGTTGTTTCAGTGGATGTTGTTCCTGTTGTTTTAGGTTGTGTTGTTTTTTCAGTGGATGTTGTTCCTGTTGTTTCAGGTTGTGTTGTTGTTGTTTCAGTGGATGTTGGTCCTGTTGTTTCAGGTCGTGTAGTTGTTTCAGGGGATGTTGTTCCTGTTGTTTCAGGTCGTGTTGTTGTTTCAGTGGATGTTGTTCCTGTTGTTTCAGGTCGTGTTGTTGTTGGTTCAGTGGATGTTGGTCCTGTTGTTGCAGGTCGTGTTGTTGTTTCAGGGGATGTTGTTCCTGTTGTTTCAGGTCGTGTTGTTGTTTCAGTGGATGTTGGTCCTGCTGTTTCAGGTCGTGTTGTTGTTTCAGTGGATGTTGTTCCCGTTGTTTTAGGTCGTGTTGTTTTTTCAGTGGATGTTGGTCCCATTGTTTCAGGTCGTGTAGTTGTTTCAGTGGATGTTGGTCCTGTTGTTTCAGGTCGTGTTGTTTTTTCAGTGGATGTTAGTCCTGTTGTTGCAGGTCGTGTTGTTGTTTCAGGGGATGTTGTTCCTGTTGTTTCAGGTCGTGTAGTTGTTTCAGTGGATGTTGGTCCTGTTGTTTCAGGTCGTGTTGTTGTTGGTTCAGTGGATGTTAGTCCTGTTGTTGCAGGTCGTGTTGTTGTTTCAGGGGATGTTGTTCCTGTTGTTTCAGGTCGTGTTGTTGTTTCAGTGGATGTTGTTCCTGTTGTTTTAGGTCGTGTTGTTGTTTCAGTGGATGTTGTTCCCGTTGTTTTAGGTCGTGTTGTCATTTCAGTGGAAGTTGGTGCTGTTGTTTTAGGTTGTGTTGTTTTTTCAGTAGAAGTTGGTGCTGTTGTTTCAGGTCGTGTAGTTGTTTCAGTGGATGTTGTTCCTGTTGTTTTAGGTTGTGTTGTTGTTTCAGTGGATGTTGTTCCTGTTGTTTCAGGTTGTGTTGTTGTTGGTTCAGTGGATGTTGGTCCTGTTGTTGCAGGTTGTGTTGTTGTTGTTTCAGGGGATGTTGTTCCTGTTGTTTCAGGTCGTGTTGTTGTTTCAGTGGATGTTGTTCCTGTTGTTTTAGGTCGTGTTGTTGTTTCAGTGGATGTTGGTCCTGTTGTTTCAGGTCGTGTAGTTGTTTCAGTGGATGTTGGTCCTATTGTTTCAGGTCGTGGGTTTTTTGTTTCAGTAGAAGTTGGTCCTGTTGTTCCAGGTCGTGTTGTTGTTTCAGTGGATGTTGTTCCTGTTGTTTTAGGTGGTGTTGTTGTTGGTTCAGTGGATGTTGGTCCTGTTGTTTCAGGTCGTGTTGTTGTTGGTTCAGTGGATGTTAGTCCTGTTGTTGCAGGTCGTGTTGTTGTTTCAGGGGATGTTGTTCCTGTTGTTTCAGGTCGTGTTGTTGTTTCAGTGGATGTTGTTCCTGTTGTTTTAGGTCGTGTTGTTGTTTCAGTGGATGTTGTTCCCGTTGTTTTAGGTCGTGTTGTCATTTCAGTGGAAGTTGGTGCTGTTGTTTTAGGTTGTGTTGTTTTTTCAGTAGAAGTTGGTGCTGTTGTTTCAGGTCGTGTAGTTGTTTCAGTGGATGTTGTTCCTGTTGTTTTAGGTTGTGTTGTTGTTTCAGTGGATGTTGTTCCTGTTGTTTCAGGTTGTGTTGTTGTTGGTTCAGTGGATGTTGGTCCTGTTGTTGCAGGTTGTGTTGTTGTTGTTTCAGGGGATGTTGTTCCTGTTGTTTCAGGTCGTGTTGTTGTTTCAG
Organism: Siphamia tubifer; assembly: GCA_020466265.1. Classification (NCBI taxonomy): domain Eukaryota; kingdom Metazoa; phylum Chordata; class Actinopteri; order Kurtiformes; family Apogonidae; genus Siphamia; species Siphamia tubifer. The sequence continues at coordinate 28,484,250 of CM035787.1, read as the reverse complement.
TGGATGTTGTTCCTGTTGTTTTAGGTCGTGTTGTTGTTTCAGTGGATGTTGGTCCTGTTGTTTCAGGTCGTGTAGTTGTTTCAGTGGATGTTGGTCCTATTGTTTCAGGTCGTGTTGTTTTTGTTTCAGTAGAAGTTGGTCCTGTTGTTCCAGGTCGTGTTGTTGTTTCAGTGGATGTTGTTCCTGTTGTTTTAGGTGGTGTTGTTGTTGGTTCAGTGGATGTTGGTCCTGTTGTTTTAGGTTGTGTTGTTTTTTCAGTAGAAGTTGGTGCTGTTGTTTCAGGTCGTGTAGTTGTTTCAGTGGATGTTGTTCCTGTTGTTTTAGGTTGTGTTGTTGTTTCAGTGGATGTTGTTCCTGTTGTTTCAGGTTGTGTTGTTGTTGGTTCAGTGGTTGTTGGTCCTGTTGTTGCAGGTTGTGTTGTTGTTTCAGTGGATGTTGTTCCCGTTGTTTTAGGTCGTGTTGTCATTTCAGTGGAAGTTGGTGCTGTTGTTTTAGGTTGTGTTGTTTTTTCAGTAGAAGTTGGTGCTGTTGTTTCAGGTCGTGTAGTTGTTTCAGTGGATGTTGATCCTGTTGTTTTAGGTTGTGTTGTTTCAGTGGATGTTGTTCCTGTTTTTTCAGGTTGTGTTGTTGTTGGTTCAGTGGATGTTGGTCCTGTTGTTGCAGGTTGTGTTGTTGTTGTTTCAGGGGATGTTGTTCCTGTTGTTTCAGGTCGTGTTGTTGTTTCAGTGGATGTTGTTCCTGTTGTTTTAGGTCGTGTTGTTGTTTCAGTGGATGTTGGTCCTGTTGTTTCAGGTCGTGTAGTTGTTTCAGTGGAAGTTGGTCCTGTTGTTTCAGGTCGTGTTGTTTTTGTTTCAGTAGAAGTTGGTCCTGTTGTTGCAGGTCGTGATGTTGTTGTTTCAGTAGAAGTTAATGCTGTTGTTCCAGGTCGTGTTGTTGTTTCAGTGGATGTTGTTCCTGTTGTTTTAGGTGGTGTTGTTGTTTCAGTGGATGTTGGTCCTGTTGTTTCAGGTTGTGTTGTTGTTGGTTCAGTGGATGTTAGTCCTGTTGTTGCAGGTCGTGTTGTTGTTTCAGGGGATGTTGTTCCTGTTGTTTCAGGTCGTGTTGTTGTTTCAGTGGATGTTGTTCCTGTTGTTTCAGGTCGTGTTGTTGTTTCAGTGGATGTTGTTCCTGTTGTGTCAGGTCGTGTTGTTGTTGGTTCAGTGGATGTTGGTCCTGTTGTTGCAGGTTGTGTTGTTTTTTCAGGGGATGTTGTTCCTGTTGTTTCAGGTCTTGTTGTTGTTTCAGTGGATGTTGGTCCTATTGTTTCAGGTCGTGTTGTTGTTTCAGTGGATGTTGTTCCAGTTGTTTTAGGTCGTGTTGTTTTTTCAGTGGATGTTGGTCCCATTGTTTCAGGTCGTGTAGTTGTTTCAGTGGATGTTGGTCCTGTTGTTTCAGGTCGTGTTGTTTTTTCAGTGGATGTTAGTCCTGTTGTTGCAGGTCGTGTTGTTGTTTCAGGGGATGTTGTTCCTGTTGTTTCAGGTCGTGTAGTTGTTTCAGTGGATGTTGGTCCTGTTGTTTCAGGTCGTGTTGTTGTTGGTTCAGTGGATGTTAGTCCTGTTGTTGCAGGTCGTGTTGTTGTTTCAGGGGATGTTGTTCCTGTTGTTTCAGGTCGTGTTGTTGTTTCAGTGGATGTTGTTCCTGTTGTTTTAGGTCGTGTTGTTGTTTCAGTGGATGTTGTTCCCGTTGTTTTAGGTCGTGTTGTCATTTCAGTGGAAGTTGGTGCTGTTGTTTTAGGTTGTGTTGTTTTTTCAGTAGAAGTTGGTGCTGTTGTTTCAGGTCGTGTAGTTGTTTCAGTGGATGTTGTTCCTGTTGTTTTAGGTTGTGTTGTTGTTTCAGTGGATGTTGTTCCTGTTGTTTCAGGTTGTGTTGTTGTTGGTTCAGTGGATGTTGGTCCTGTTGTTGCAGGTTGTGTTGTTGTTGTTTCAGGGGATGTTGTTCCTGTTGTTTCAGGTCGTGTTGTTGTTTCAGTGGATGTTGTTCCTGTTGTTTTAGGTCGTGTTGTTGTTTCAGTGGATGTTGGTCCTGTTGTTTCAGGTCGTGTAGTTGTTTCAGTGGATGTTGGTCCTATTGTTTCAGGTCGTGTTGTTTTTGTTTCAGTAGAAGTTGGTCCTGTTGTTCCAGGTCGTGTTGTTGTTTCAGTGGATGTTGTTCCTGTTGTTTTAGGTGGTGTTGTTGTTGGTTCAGTGGATGTTGGTCCTGTTGTTTTAGGTTGTGTTGTTTTTTCAGTAGAAGTTGGTGCTGTTGTTTCAGGTCGTGTAGTTGTTTCAGTGGATGTTGTTCCTGTTGTTTTAGGTTGTGTTGTTGTTTCAGTGGATGTTGTTCCTGTTGTTTCAGGTTGTGTTGTTGTTGGTTCAGTGGTTGTTGGTCCTGTTGTTGCAGGTTGTGTTGTTGTTTCAGTGGATGTTGTTCCCGTTGTTTTAGGTCGTGTTGTCATTTCAGTGGAAGTTGGTGCTGTTGTTTTAGGTTGTGTTGTTTTTTCAGTAGAAGTTGGTGCTGTTGTTTCAGGTCGTGTAGTTGTTTCAGTGGATGTTGTTCCTGTTGTTTTAGGTTGTGTTGTTTTTTCAGTGGATGTTGTTCCTGTTGTTTCAGGTTGTGTTGTTGTTGTTTCAGTGGATGTTGGTCCTGTTGTTTCAGGTCGTGTAGTTGTTTCAGGGGATGTTGTTCCTGTTGTTTCAGGTCGTGTTGTTGTTTCAGTGGATGTTGTTCCTGTTGTTTCAGGTCGTGTTGTTGTTGGTTCAGTGGATGTTGGTCCTGTTGTTGCAGGTCGTGTTGTTGTTTCAGGGGATGTTGTTCCTGTTGTTTCAGGTCGTGTTGTTGTTTCAGTGGATGTTGGTCCTGCTGTTTCAGGTCGTGTTGTTGTTTCAGTGGATGTTGTTCCCGTTGTTTTAGGTCGTGTTGTTTTTTCAGTGGATGTTGGTCCCATTGTTTCAGGTCGTGTAGTTGTTTCAGTGGATGTTGGTCCTGTTGTTTCAGGTCGTGTTGTTTTTTCAGTGGATGTTAGTCCTGTTGTTGCAGGTCGTGTTGTTGTTTCAGGGGATGTTGTTCCTGTTGTTTCAGGTCGTGTAGTTGTTTCAGTGGATGTTGGTCCTGTTGTTTCAGGTCGTGTTGTTGTTGGTTCAGTGGATGTTAGTCCTGTTGTTGCAGGTCGTGTTGTTGTTTCAGGGGATGTTGTTCCTGTTGTTTCAGGTCGTGTTGTTGTTTCAGTGGATGTTGTTCCTGTTGTTTTAGGTCGTGTTGTTGTTTCAGTGGATGTTGTTCCCGTTGTTTTAGGTCGTGTTGTCATTTCAGTGGAAGTTGGTGCTGTTGTTTTAGGTTGTGTTGTTTTTTCAGTAGAAGTTGGTGCTGTTGTTTCAGGTCGTGTAGTTGTTTCAGTGGATGTTGTTCCTGTTGTTTTAGGTTGTGTTGTTGTTTCAGTGGATGTTGTTCCTGTTGTTTCAGGTTGTGTTGTTGTTGGTTCAGTGGATGTTGGTCCTGTTGTTGCAGGTTGTGTTGTTGTTGTTTCAGGGGATGTTGTTCCTGTTGTTTCAGGTCGTGTTGTTGTTTCAGTGGATGTTGTTCCTGTTGTTTTAGGTCGTGTTGTTGTTTCAGTGGATGTTGGTCCTGTTGTTTCAGGTCGTGTAGTTGTTTCAGTGGATGTTGGTCCTATTGTTTCAGGTCGTGGGTTTTTTGTTTCAGTAGAAGTTGGTCCTGTTGTTCCAGGTCGTGTTGTTGTTTCAGTGGATGTTGTTCCTGTTGTTTTAGGTGGTGTTGTTGTTGGTTCAGTGGATGTTGGTCCTGTTGTTTTAGGTTGTGTTGTTTTTTCAGTAGAAGTTGGTGCTGTTGTTTCAGGTCGTGTAGTTGTTTCAGTGGATGTTGTTCCTGTTGTTTTAGGTTGTGTTGTTGTTTCAGTGGATGTTGTTCCTGTTGTTTCAGGTTGTGTTGTTGTTGGTTCAGTGGTTGTTGGTCCTGTTGTTGCAGGTTGTGTTGTTGTTTCAGTGGATGTTGTTCCCGTTGTTTTAGGTCGTGTTGTCATTTCAGTGGAAGTTGGTGCTGTTGTTTTAGGTTGTGTTGTTTTTTCAGTAGAAGTTGGTGCTGTTGTTTCAGGTCGTGTAGTTGTTTCAGTGGATGTTGTTCCTGTTGTTTTAGGTTGTGTTGTTTTTTCAGTGGATGTTGTTCCTGTTGTTTCAGGTTGTGTTGTTGTTGTTTCAGTGGATGTTGGTCCTGTTGTTTCAGGTCGTGTAGTTGTTTCAGGGGATGTTGTTCCTGTTGTTTCAGGTCGTGTTGTTGTTTCAGTGGATGTTGTTCCTGTTGTTTCAGGTCGTGTTGTTGTTGGTTCAGTGGATGTTGGTCCTGTTGTTGCAGGTTGTGTTGTTTTTTCAGGTGATGTTGTTCCTGTTGTTTCAGGTCGTGTAGTTGTTTCAGTGGATGTTGGTCCTGTTGTTTCAGGTCGTGTTGTTGTTGGTTCAGTGGATGTTAGTCCTGTTGTTGCAGGTCGTGTTGTTGTTTCAGGGGATGTTGTTCCTGTTGTTTCAGGTCGTGTTGTTGTTTCAGTGGCTGTTGTTCCTGTTGTTTTAGGTCGTGTTGTTGTTTCAGTGGATGTTGTTCCCGTTGTTTTAGGTCGTGTTGTCATTTCAGTGGAAGTTGGTGCTGTTGTTTTAGGTTGTGTTGTTTTTTCAGTAGAAGTTGGTGCTGTTGTTTCAGGTCGTGTAGTTGTTTCAGTGGATGTTGTTCCTGTTGTTTTAGGTTGTGTTGTTGTTTCAGTGGATGTTGTTCCTGTTGTTTCAGGTTGTGTTGTTGTTGGTTCAGTGGATGTTGGTCCTGTTGTTGCAGGTTGTGTTGTTGTTGTTTCAGGGGATGTTGTTCCTGTTGTTTCAGGTCGTGTTGTTGTTTCAGTGGATGTTGTTCCTGTTGTTTTAGGTCGTGTTGTTGTTTCAGTGGATGTTGGTCCTGTTGTTTCAGGTCGTGTAGTTGTTTCAGTGGATGTTGGTCCTATTGTTTCAGGTCGTGTTGTTTTTGTTTCAGTAGAAGTTGGTCCTGTTGTTCCAGGTCGTGTTGTTGTTTCAGTGGATGTTGTTCCTGTTGTTTTAGGTGGTGTTGTTGTTGGTTCAGTGGATGTTGGTCCTGTTGTTTTAGGTTGTGTTGTTTTTTCAGTAGAAGTTGGTGCTGTTGTTTCAGGTCGTGTAGTTGTTTCAGTGGATGTTGTTCCTGTTGTTTTAGGTTGTGTTGTTGTTTCAGTGGATGTTGTTCCTGTTGTTTCAGGTTGTGTTGTTGTTGGTTCAGTGGTTGTTGGTCCTGTTGTTGCAGGTTGTGTTGTTGTTTCAGTGGATGTTGTTCCCGTTGTTTTAGGTCGTGTTGTCATTTCAGTGGAAGTTGGTGCTGTTGTTTTAGGTTGTGTTGTTTTTTCAGTAGAAGTTGGTGCTGTTGTTTCAGGTCGTGTAGTTGTTTCAGTGGATGTTGATCCTGTTGTTTTAGGTTGTGTTGTTTCAGTGGATGTTGTTCCTGTTTTTTCAGGTTGTGTTGTTGTTGGTTCAGTGGATGTTGGTCCTGTTGTTGCAGGTTGTGTTGTTGTTGTTTCAGGGGATGTTGTTCCTGTTGTTTCAGGTCGTGTTGTTGTTTCAGTGGATGTTGTTCCTGTTGTTTTAGGTCGTGTTGTTGTTTCAGTGGATGTTGGTCCTGTTGTTTCAGGTCGTGTAGTTGTTTCAGTGGAAGTTGGTCCTGTTGTTTCAGGTCGTGTTGTTTTTGTTTCAGTAGAAGTTGGTCCTGTTGTTGCAGGTCGTGATGTTGTTGTTTCAGTAGAAGTTAATGCTGTTGTTCCAGGTCGTGTTGTTGTTTCAGTGGATGTTGTTCCTGTTGTTTTAGGTGGTGTTGTTGTTTCAGTGGATGTTGGTCCTGTTGTTTCAGGTTGTGTTGTTGTTGGTTCAGTGGATGTTAGTCCTGTTGTTGCAGGTCGTGTTGTTGTTTCAGGGGATGTTGTTCCTGTTGTTTCAGGTCGTGTTGTTGTTTCAGTGGATGTTGTTCCTGTTGTTTCAGGTCGTGTTGTTGTTTCAGTGGATGTTGTTCCTGTTGTGTCAGGTCGTGTTGTTGTTGGTTCAGTGGATGTTGGTCCTGTTGTTGCAGGTTGTGTTGTTTTTTCAGGGGATGTTGTTCCTGTTGTTTCAGGTCTTGTTGTTGTTTCAGTGGATGTTGGTCCTATTGTTTCAGGTCGTGTTGTTGTTTCAGTGGATGTTGTTCCAGTTGTTTTAGGTCGTGTTGTTTTTTCAGTGGATGTTGGTCCCATTGTTTCAGGTCGTGTAGTTGTTTCAGTGGATGTTGGTCCTGTTGTTTCAGGTCGTGTTGTTTTTTCAGTGGATGTTAGTCCTGTTGTTGCAGGTCGTGTTGTTGTTTCAGGGGATGTTGTTCCTGTTGTTTCAGGTCGTGTAGTTGTTTCAGTGGATGTTGGTCCTGTTGTTTCAGGTCGTGTTGTTGTTGGTTCAGTGGATGTTAGTCCTGTTGTTGCAGGTCGTGTTGTTGTTTCAGGGGATGTTGTTCCTGTTGTTTCAGGTCGTGTTGTTGTTTCAGTGGATGTTGTTCCTGTTGTTTTAGGTCGTGTTGTTGTTTCAGTGGATGTTGTTCCCGTTGTTTTAGGTCGTGTTGTCATTTCAGTGGAAGTTGGTGCTGTTGTTTTAGGTTGTGTTGTTTTTTCAGTAGAAGTTGGTGCTGTTGTTTCAGGTCGTGTAGTTGTTTCAGTGGATGTTGTTCCTGTTGTTTTAGGTTGTGTTGTTGTTTCAGTGGATGTTGTTCCTGTTGTTTCAGGTTGTGTTGTTGTTGGTTCAGTGGATGTTGGTCCTGTTGTTGCAGGTTGTGTTGTTGTTGTTTCAGGGGATGTTGTTCCTGTTGTTTCAGGTCGTGTTGTTGTTTCAGTGGATGTTGTTCCTGTTGTTTTAGGTCGTGTTGTTGTTTCAGTGGATGTTGGTCCTGTTGTTTCAGGTCGTGTAGTTGTTTCAGTGGATGTTGGTCCTATTGTTTCAGGTCGTGTTGTTTTTGTTTCAGTAGAAGTTGGTCCTGTTGTTCCAGGTCGTGTTGTTGTTTCAGTGGATGTTGTTCCTGTTGTTTTAGGTGGTGTTGTTGTTGGTTCAGTGGATGTTGGTCCTGTTGTTTTAGGTTGTGTTGTTTTTTCAGTAGAAGTTGGTGCTGTTGTTTCAGGTCGTGTAGTTGTTTCAGTGGATGTTGTTCCTGTTGTTTTAGGTTGTGTTGTTGTTTCAGTGGATGTTGTTCCTGTTGTTTCAGGTTGTGTTGTTGTTGGTTCAGTGGTTGTTGGTCCTGTTGTTGCAGGTTGTGTTGTTGTTTCAGTGGATGTTGTTCCCGTTGTTTTAGGTCGTGTTGTCATTTCAGTGGAAGTTGGTGCTGTTGTTTTAGGTTGTGTTGTTTTTTCAGTAGAAGTTGGTGCTGTTGTTTCAGGTCGTGTAGTTGTTTCAGTGGATGTTGTTCCTGTTGTTTTAGGTTGTGTTGTTTTTTCAGTGGATGTTGTTCCTGTTGTTTCAGGTTGTGTTGTTGTTGTTTCAGTGGATGTTGGTCCTGTTGTTTCAGGTCGTGTAGTTGTTTCAGGGGATGTTGTTCCTGTTGTTTCAGGTCGTGTTGTTGTTTCAGTGGATGTTGTTCCTGTTGTTTCAGGTCGTGTTGTTGTTGGTTCAGTGGATGTTGGTCCTGTTGTTGCAGGTCGTGTTGTTGTTTCAGGGGATGTTGTTCCTGTTGTTTCAGGTCGTGTTGTTGTTTCAGTGGATGTTGGTCCTGCTGTTTCAGGTCGTGTTGTTGTTTCAGTGGATGTTGTTCCCGTTGTTTTAGGTCGTGTTGTTTTTTCAGTGGATGTTGGTCCCATTGTTTCAGGTCGTGTAGTTGTTTCAGTGGATGTTGGTCCTGTTGTTTCAGGTCGTGTTGTTTTTTCAGTGGATGTTAGTCCTGTTGTTGCAGGTCGTGTTGTTGTTTCAGGGGATGTTGTTCCTGTTGTTTCAGGTCGTGTAGTTGTTTCAGTGGATGTTGGTCCTGTTGTTTCAGGTCGTGTTGTTGTTGGTTCAGTGGATGTTAGTCCTGTTGTTGCAGGTCGTGTTGTTGTTTCAGGGGATGTTGTTCCTGTTGTTTCAGGTCGTGTTGTTGTTTCAGTGGATGTTGTTCCTGTTGTTTTAGGTCGTGTTGTTGTTTCAGTGGATGTTGTTCCCGTTGTTTTAGGTCGTGTTGTCATTTCAGTGGAAGTTGGTGCTGTTGTTTTAGGTTGTGTTGTTTTTTCAGTAGAAGTTGGTGCTGTTGTTTCAGGTCGTGTAGTTGTTTCAGTGGATGTTGTTCCTGTTGTTTTAGGTTGTGTTGTTGTTTCAGTGGATGTTGTTCCTGTTGTTTCAGGTTGTGTTGTTGTTGGTTCAGTGGATGTTGGTCCTGTTGTTGCAGGTTGTGTTGTTGTTGTTTCAGGGGATGTTGTTCCTGTTGTTTCAGGTCGTGTTGTTGTTTCAGTGGATGTTGTTCCTGTTGTTTTAGGTCGTGTTGTTGTTTCAGTGGATGTTGGTCCTGTTGTTTCAGGTCGTGTAGTTGTTTCAGTGGATGTTGGTCCTATTGTTTCAGGTCGTGGGTTTTTTGTTTCAGTAGAAGTTGGTCCTGTTGTTCCAGGTCGTGTTGTTGTTTCAGTGGATGTTGTTCCTGTTGTTTTAGGTGGTGTTGTTGTTGGTTCAGTGGATGTTGGTCCTGTTGTTTTAGGTTGTGTTGTTTTTTCAGTAGAAGTTGGTGCTGTTGTTTCAGGTCGTGTAGTTGTTTCAGTGGATGTTGTTCCTGTTGTTTTAGGTTGTGTTGTTGTTTCAGTGGATGTTGTTCCTGTTGTTTCAGGTTGTGTTGTTGTTGGTTCAGTGGTTGTTGGTCCTGTTGTTGCAGGTTGTGTTGTTGTTTCAGTGGATGTTGTTCCCGTTGTTTTAGGTCGTGTTGTCATTTCAGTGGAAGTTGGTGCTGTTGTTTTAGGTTGTGTTGTTTTTTCAGTAGAAGTTGGTGCTGTTGTTTCAGGTCGTGTAGTTGTTTCAGTGGATGTTGTTCCTGTTGTTTTAGGTTGTGTTGTTTTTTCAGTGGATGTTGTTCCTGTTGTTTCAGGTTGTGTTGTTGTTGTTTCAGTGGATGTTGGTCCTGTTGTTTCAGGTCGTGTAGTTGTTTCAGGGGATGTTGTTCCTGTTGTTTCAGGTCGTGTTGTTGTTTCAGTGGATGTTGTTCCTGTTGTTTCAGGTCGTGTTGTTGTTGGTTCAGTGGATGTTGGTCCTGTTGTTGCAGGTTGTGTTGTTTTTTCAGGTGATGTTGTTCCTGTTGTTTCAGGTCGTGTAGTTGTTTCAGTGGATGTTGGTCCTGTTGTTTCAGGTCGTGTTGTTGTTGGTTCAGTGGATGTTAGTCCTGTTGTTGCAGGTCGTGTTGTTGTTTCAGGGGATGTTGTTCCTGTTGTTTCAGGTCGTGTTGTTGTTTCAGTGGCTGTTGTTCCTGTTGTTTTAGGTCGTGTTGTTGTTTCAGTGGATGTTGTTCCCGTTGTTTTAGGTCGTGTTGTCATTTCAGTGGAAGTTGGTGCTGTTGTTTTAGGTTGTGTTGTTTTTTCAGTAGAAGTTGGTGCTGTTGTTTCAGGTCGTGTAGTTGTTTCAGTGGATGTTGTTCCTGTTGTTTCAGGTCGTGTAGTTGTTTCAGGGGATGTTGTTCCTGTTGTTTCAGGTCGTGTTGTTTTTTCAGTGGATGTTGGTCCCGTTGTTTCAGGTCGTGTAGTTGTTTCAGTGGATGTTGGTCCTGTTGTTTCAGGTCGTGTTGTTGTTGGTTCAGTGGATGTTAGTCCTGTTGTTGCAGGTCGTGTTGTTGTTTCAGGGGATGTTGTTCCTGTTGTTTCAGGTCGTGTTGTTGTTTCAGTGGATGTTGTTCCTGTTGTTTTAGGTCGTGTTGTTGTTTCAGTGGATGTTGGTCCTGTTGTTTCAGGTCGTGTAGTTGTTTCAGTGGATGTTGGTCCTATTGTTTCAGGTCGTGTTGTTTTTGTTTCAGTAGAAGTTGGTCCTGTTGTTCCAGGTCGTGTTGTTGTTTCAGTGGATGTTGTTCCTGTTGTTTTAGGTGGTGTTGTTGTTTCAGTGGATGTTGGTCCTGTTGTTTCAGGTCGTGTAGTTGTTTCAGTGGATGTTAGTCCTGTTGTTGCAGGTCGTGTTGTTGTTTCAGGGGATGTTGTTCCTGTTGTTTCAGGTCGTGTTGTTGTTTCAGTGGATGTTATTCCTGTTGTTTCAGGTTGTGTTGTTGTTGGTTCAGTGGATGTTGGTCCTGTTGTTGCAGGTTGTGTTGTTGTTTCAGGGGATGTTGTTCCTGTTGTTTCAGGTCGTGTTGTTGTTTCAGGGGATGTTGTTCCTGTTGTTTCAGGTCGTGTTGTTGTTTCAGTGGATGTTGTTCCTGTTGTTTCAGGTCGTGTTGTTGTTGGTTCAGTGGATGTTGGTCCTGTTGTTGCAGGTTGTGTTGTTTTTTCAGGTGATGTTGTTCCTGTTGTTTCAGGTCTTGTTGTTGTTTCAGTGGATGTTGTTCCTGTTGTTTCAGGTCTTGTTGTTGTTTCAGTGGATGTTGTTCCTGTTGTTTTAGGTCGTGTTGTTGTTTCAGTGGATGTTGGTCCTGTTGTTTCAGGTCGTGTAGTTGTTTCAGTGGATGTTGTTCCTGTTGTTTTAGGTCGTGTTGTTGTTTCAGTGGATGTTGGTCCTGTTGTTTCAGGTCGTGTAGTTGTTTCAGTGGATGTTGGTCCTATTGTTTCAGGTCGTGTTGTTTTTGTTTCAGTAGAAGTTGGTCCTGTTGTTCCAGGTCGTGTTGTTGTTTCAGTGGATGTTGTTCCTGTTGTTTTAGGTGGTGTTGTTGTTTCAGTGGATGTTGGTCCTGTTGTTTCAGGTCGTGTAGTTGTTTCAGTGGATGTTGTTCCTGTTGTTTCAGGTTGTGTTGTTGTTGGTTCAGTGGATGTTGGTCCTGTTGTTGCAGGTTGTGTTGTTGTTTCAGGGGATGTTGTTCCTGTTGTTTCAGGTCGTGTTGTTGTTTCAGGGGATGTTGTTCCTGTTGTTTCAGGTCGTGTTGTTGTTTCAGTGGATGTTGTTCCTGTTGTTTCAGGTCGTGTTGTTGTTGGTTCAGTGGATGTTGGTCCTGTTGTTGCAGGTTGTGTTGTTTTTTCAGGTGATGTTGTTCCTGTTGTTTCAGTGGATGTTGTTCCTGTTGTTTCAGGTCTTGTTGTTGTTTCAGTGGATGTTGTTCCTGTTGTTTTAGGTCGTGTTGTTGTTTCAGTGGATGTTGGTCCTGTTGTTTTAGGTCGTGTAGTTGTTTCAGTGGATGTTGTTCCTGTTGTTTTAGGTCGTGTTGTTGTTTCAGTGGATGTTGGTCCTGTTGTTTCAGGTCGTGTAGTTGTTTCAGTGGATGTTGTTCCTGTTGTTTTAGGTCGTGTTGTTGTTTCAGTGGATGTTGGTCCTGTTGTTTCAGGTCGTGTTGTTGTTTCAGTGGATGTTGGTCCTGTTGTTTCAGGTCGTGTAGTTGTTTCAGTGGATGTTGTTCCTGTTGTTTTAGGTCGTGTTGTTGTTTCAGTGGATGTTGGTCCTGTTGTTTCAGGTCGTGTAGTTGTTTCAGTGGATGTTGTTCCTGTTGTTTTAGGTTGTGTTGTTGTTTCAGTGGATGTTGTTCCTGTTGTTTCAGGTTGTGTTGTTGTTGGTTCAGTGGATGTTGGTCCTGTTGTTGCAGGTTGTGTTGTTGTTGTTTCAGGGGATGTTGTTCCTGTTGTTTCAGGTCGTGTTGTTGTTTCAGTGGATGTTGTTCCTGTTGTTTTAGGTGCTGTTGTTGTTTCAGTGGATGTTGGTCCTGTTGTTTCAGGTCGTGTAGTTGTTTCAGTGGATGTTTTTCCTGTTGTTTCAGGTTGTGTTGTTGTTTCAGGGGATGTTGTTCCTGTTGTTTCAGGTCGTGTTGTTGTTTCAGTGGATGTTGTTCCTGTTGTTTCAGGTTGTGTTGTTGTTGGTTCAGTGGATGTTGGTCCTGTTGTTGCAGGTTGTGTTGTTGTTTCAGGGGATGTTGTTCCTGTTGTTTCAGGTCGTGTTGTTGTTTCAGTGGATGTTGTTCCTGTTGTTTCAGGTCGTGTTGTTGTTTCAGTGGATGTTGTTCCTGTTGTTTCAGGTCGTGTTGTTGTTGGTTCAGTGGATGTTGGTCCTGTTGTTGCAGGTTGTGTTGTTTTTTCAGGGGATGTTGTTCCTGTTGTTTCAGGTCTTGTTGTTGTTTCAGTGGATGTTGTTCCTGTTGTTTCAGGTCGTGTTGTTGTTTCAGTGGATGTTGTTCCTGTTGTTTTAGGTCGTGTTGTTGTTTCAGTGGATGTTGGTCCTGTTGTTTCAGGTCGTGTAGTTGTTTCAGTGGATGTTGTTCCTGTTGTTTTAGGTCGTGTTGTTGTTTCAGGGGATGTTGTTCCTGTTGTTTCAGGTCGTGTTGTTGTTTCAGTGGTTGTTGTTCCTGTTGTTTCAGGTTGTGTTGTTGTTGGTTCAGTGGATGTTGTTCCTGTTGTTTCAGGTCGTGTTGTTGTTTCAGTGGATGTTGTTCCTGTTGTTTCAGGTCGTGTTGTTGTTTCAGTGGATATTGTTCCTGTTGTTTTAGGTGCTGTTGTTGTTTCAGTGGATGTTGGTCCTGTTGTTTCAGGTCGTGTAGTTGTTTCAGTGGATGTTTTTCCTGTTGTTTCAGGTTGTGTTGTTGTTGGTTCAGTGGATGTTAGTCCTGTTGTTGCAGGTCGTGTTGTTGTTTCAGGGGATGTTGTTCCTGTTGTTTCAGGTCGTGTTGTTGTTTCAGTGGATGTTGTTCCTGTTGTTTCAGGTTGTGTTGTTGTTGGTTCAGTGGATGTTGGTCCTGTTGTTGCAGGTTGTGTTGTTGTTTCAGGGGATGTTGTTCCTGTTGTTTCAGGTCGTGTTTTTGTTTCAGTGGATGTTGTTCCTGTTGTTTCAGGTCGTGTTGTTGTTTCAGTGGATGTTGTTCCTGTTGTTTCAGGTCGTGTTGTTGTTGGTACAGTGGATGTTGGTCCTGTTGTTGCAGGTTGTGTTGTTTTTTCAGGGGATGTTGTTCCTGTTGTTTCAGGTCTTGTTGTTGTTTCAGTGGATGTTGTTCCTGTTGTTTTAGGTCGTGTTGTTGTTTCAGTGGATGTTGGTCCTGTTGTTTCAGGTCGTGTAGTTGTTTCAGTGGATGTTGTTCCTGTTGTTTTAGGTCGTGTTGTTGTTTCAGGGGATGTTGTTCCTGTTGTTTCAGGTCGTGTTGTTGTTTCAGTGGATGTTGTTCCTGTTGTTTCAGGTTGTGTTGTTGTTGGTTCAGTGGATGTTGTTCCTGTTGTTTCAGGTCGTGTTGTTGTTTCAGTGGATATTGGTCCTGTTGTTTCAGGTCGTGTAGTTGTTTCAGGGGATGTTGTTCCTGTTGTTTCAGGTCGTGTTGTTTTTTCAGTGGATGTTGGTCCCGTTGTTTCAGGTCGTGTAGTTGTTTCAGTGGATTTTGGTCCTGTTGTTTCAGGTCGTGTAGTTGTTTCAGTGGATGTTGGTCCTGTTGTTGCAGGTCGTGATGTTGTTGTTTCAGTAGAAGTTAATGCTGTTGTTCCAGGTCGTGTTGTTGTTTCAGTGGATGTTGTGCCTGTTGTTTTAGGTGGTGTTGTTGTTTCAGTGGATGTTGGTCCTGTTGTTTCAGGTCGTGTAGTTGTTTCAGTGGATGTTTTTCCCGTTGTTTCAGGTTGTGTTGTTGTTGGTTCAGTGGATGTTAGTCCTGTTGTTGCAGGTCGTGTTGTTGTTTCAGGGGATGTTGTTCCTGTTGTTTCAGGTCGTGTTGTTGTTTCAGTGGATGTTGTTCCTGTTGTTTCAGGTTGTGTTGTTGTTGGTTCAGTGGATGTTGGTCCTGTTGTTGCAGGTTGTGTTGTTGTTTCAGGGGATGTTGTTCCTGTTGTTTCAGGTCGTGTTGTTGTTTCAGTGGATGTTGTTCCTGTTGTTTCAGGTCGTGTTGTTGTTTCAGTGGATGTTGTTCCTGTTGTTTCAGGTCGTGTTGTTGTTGGTTCAGTGGATGTTGGTCCTGTTGTTGCAGGTTGTGTTGTTTTTTCAGGGGATGTTGTTCCTGTTGTTTCAGGTCTTGTTGTTGTTTCAGTGGATGTTGTTCCTGTTGTTTCAGGTCGTGTTGTTGTTTCAGTGGATGTTGTTCCTGTTGTTTTAGGTCGTGTTGTTGTTTCAGTGGATGTTGTTCCTGTTGTTTTAGGTCGTGTTGTTGTTTCAGTGGATGTTGGTCCTGTTGTTTCAGGTCGTGTAGTTGTTTCAGGGGATGTTTTTCCTGTTGTTTCAGGTCGTGTTGTTTTTTCAGTGGATGTTGGTCCCGTTGTTTCAGGTCGTATAGTTGTTTCAGTGGATGTTGGTCCTGTTGTTTCATGTCGTGTTGTTTTTTCAGTGGATGTTGGTCCCGTTGTTTCAGGTCGTGTAGTTGTTTCAGTGGATGTTGGTCCTGTTGTTTCAGGTCGTGTTGTTGTTGGTTCAGTGGATGTTAGTCCTGTTGTTGCAGGTCGTGTTGTTGTTTCAGGGGATGTTGTTCCTGTTGTTTCAGGTCGTGTTGTTGTTTCAGTGGTTGTTGTTCCTGTTGTTTCAGGTTGTGTTGTTGTTGGTTCAGTGGATGTTGTTCCTGTTGTTTCAGGTCGTGTTGTTGTTTCAGTGGATGTTGTTCCTGTTGTTTCAGGTCGTGTTGTTGTTTCAGTGGATATTGTTCCTGTTGTTTTAGGTGCTGTTGTTGTTTCAGTGGATGTTGGTCCTGTTATTTCAGGTCGTGTAGTTGTTTCAGTGGATGTTTTTCCTGTTGTTTCAGGTTGTGTTGTTGTTGGTTCAGTGGATGTTAGTCCTGTTGTTGCAGGTCGTGTTGTTGTTTCAGGGGATGTTGTTCCTGTTGTTTCAGGTCGTGTTGTTGTTTCAGTGGATGTTGTTCCTGTTGTTTCAGGTTGTGTTGTTGTTGGTTCAGTGGATGTTGGTCCTGTTGTTGCAGGTTGTGTTGTTGTTTCAGGGGATGTTGTTCCTGTTGTTTCAGGTCGTGTTTTTGTTTCAGTGGATGTTGTTCCTGTTGTTTCAGGTCGTGTTGTTGTTTCAGTGGATGTTGTTCCTGTTGTTTCAGGTCGTGTTGTTGTTGGTACAGTGGATGTTGGTCCTGTTGTTGCAGGTTGTGTTGTTTTTTCAGGGGATGTTGTTCCTGTTGTTTCAGGTCTTGTTGTTGTTTCAGTGGATGTTGTTCCTGTTGTTTTAGGTCGTGTTGTTGTTTCAGTGGATGTTGGTCCTGTTGTTTCAGGTCGTGTAGTTGTTTCAGTGGATGTTGTTCCTGTTGTTTTAGGTCGTGTTGTTGTTTCAGGGGATGTTGTTCCTGTTGTTTCAGGTCGTGTTGTTGTTTCAGTGGATGTTGTTCCTGTTGTTTCAGGTTGTGTTGTTGTTGGTTCAGTGGATGTTGTTCCTGTTGTTTCAGGTCGTGTTGTTGTTTCAGTGGATATTGGTCCTGTTGTTTCAGGTCGTGTAGTTGTTTCAGGGGATGTTGTTCCTGTTGTTTCAGGTCGTGTTGTTTTTTCAGTGGATGTTGGTCCCGTTGTTTCAGGTCGTGTAGTTGTTTCAGTGGATTTTGGTCCTGTTGTTTCAGGTCGTGTAGTTGTTTCAGTGGATGTTGGTCCTGTTGTTGCAGGTCGTGATGTTGTTGTTTCAGTAGAAGTTAATGCTGTTGTTCCAGGTCGTGTTGTTGTTTCAGTGGATGTTGTTCCTGTTGTTTTAGGTGGTGTTGTTGTTTCAGTGGATGTTGGTCCTGTTGTTTCAGGTCGTGTAGTTGTTTCAGTGGATGTTTTTCCCGTTGTTTCAGGTTGTGTTGTTGTTGGTTCAGTGGATGTTAGTCCTGTTGTTGCAGGTCGTGTTGTTGTTTCAGGGGATGTTGTTCCTGTTGTTTCAGGTCGTGTTGTTGTTTCAGTGGATGTTGTTCCTGTTGTTTCAGGTTGTGTTGTTGTTGGTTCAGTGGATGTTGGTCCTGTTGTTGCAGGTTGTGTTGTTGTTTCAGGGGATGTTGTTCCTGTTGTTTCAGGTCGTGTTGTTGTTTCAGTGGATGTTGTTCCTGTTGTTTCAGGTCGTGTTGTTGTTTCAGTGGATGTTGTTCCTGTTGTTTCAGGTCGTGTTGTTGTTGGTTCAGTGGATGTTGGTCCTGTTGTTGCAGGTTGTGTTGTTTTTTCAGGGGATGTTGTTCCTGTTGTTTCAGGTCTTGTTGTTGTTTCAGTGGATGTTGTTCCTGTTGTTTCAGGTCGTGTTGTTGTTTCAGTGGATGTTGTTCCTGTTGTTTTAGGTCGTGTTGTTGTTTCAGTGGATGTTGTTCCTGTTGTTTTAGGTCGTGTTGTTGTTTCAGTGGATGTTGGTCCTGTTGTTTCAGGTCGTGTAGTTGTTTCAGGGGATGTTTTTCCTGTTGTTTCAGGTCGTGTTGTTTTTTCAGTGGATGTTGGTCCCGTTGTTTCAGGTCGTATAGTTGTTTCAGTGGATGTTGGTCCTGTTGTTTCATGTCGTGTTGTTTTTTCAGTGGATGTTGGTCCCGTTGTTTCAGGTCGTGTAGTTGTTTCAGTGGATGTTGGTCCTGTTGTTTCAGGTCGTGTTGTTGTTGGTTCAGTGGATGTTAGTCCTGTTGTTGCAGGTCGTGTTGTTGTTTCAGGGGATGTTGTTCCTGTTGTTTCAGGTCGTGTTGTTGTTTCAGTGGATGTTGTTCCTGTTGTTTTAGGTCGTGTTGTTGTTTCAGTGGATGTTGGTCCCGTTGTTTCAGGTCGTGTAGTTGTTTCAGTGGATGTTGGTCCTGTTGTTTCAGGTCGTGTTGTTTTTGTTTCAGTAGAAGTTGGTCCTGTTGTTGCAGGTCGTGATGTTGTTGTTTCAGTAGAAGTTAATGCTGTTGTTCCAGGTCGTGTTGTTGTTTCAGTGGATGTTGTTCCCGTTGTTTTAGGTCGTGTTGTCATTTCAGTGGAAGTTGGTGCTGTTGTTTTAGGTTGTGTTGTTTTTCCAGTAGACGTTGGTGCTGTTGTTTCAGGTCGTGTAGTTGTTTCAGTGGATGTTGTTCCTGTTGTTTTAGGTTGTGTTGTTGTTTCAGTGGATGTTGTTCCTGTTGTTTCAGGTTGTGTTGTTGTTGGTTCAGTGGATGTTGGTCCTGTTGTTGCAGGTTGTGTTGTTGTTGTTTCAGGGGATGTTGTTCCTGTTGTTTCAGGTCGTGTTGTTGTTTCAGTGGATGTTGTTACTGTTGTTTTAGGTCGTGTTGTTGTTTCAGTGGATGTTGGTCCTGTTGTTTCAGGTTGTGTAGTTGTTTCAGTGGATGTTGGTCCTGTTGTTTCAGGTCGTGTTGTTTTTGTTTCAGTAGAAGCTGGTCCTGTTGTTGCAGGTCGTGATGTTGTTGTTTCAGTGGAAGTTGGTGCGGTTGTTTTAGGTTGTGTTGTTTTTTCAGTAGAAGTTGGTGATGTTGTTTCAGGTCGTGTAGTTGTTTCAGTGGATGTTGTTCCTGTTGTTTTAGGTTGTGTTGTTGTTTCAGTGGATGTTTTTCCTGTTGTTTCAGGTTGTGTTGTTGTTGGTTCAGTGGATGTTGGTCCTGTTGTTGCAGGTTGTGTTGTTGTTGTTTCAGGGGATGTTGTTCCTGTTGTTTCAGGTCGTGTTGTTGTTTCAGTGGATGTTGTTCCTGTTGTTTTAGGTCGTGTTGTTGTTTCAGTGGATGTTGGTCCTGTTGTTTCAGGTCGTGTAGTTGTTTCAGTGGATGTTGGTCCTGTTGTTTCAGGTCGTGTTGTTTTTGTTTCAGTAGAAGCTGGTCCTGTTGTTGCAGGTCGTGATGTTGTTGTTTCAGTGGAAGTTGGTGCGGTTGTTTTAGGTTGTGTTGTTTTTTCAGTAGAAGTTGGTGATGTTGTTTCAGGTCGTGTAGTTGTTTCAGTGGATGTTGTTCCTGTTGTTTTAGGTTGTGTTGTTGTTTCAGTGGATGTTTTTCCTGTTGTTTCAGGTTGTGTTGTTGTTGGTTCAGTGGATGTTGGTCCTGTTGTTGCAGGTTGTGTTGTTGTTGTTTCAGGGGATGTTGTTCCTGTTGTTTCAGGTCGTGTTGTTGTTTCAGTGGATGTTGGTCCTGTTGTTTCAGGTCGTGTTGTTGTTGGTTCAGTGGATGTTAGTCCTGTTGTTGCAGGTCGTGTTGTTGTTTCAGGGGATGTTGTTCCTGTTGTTTCAGGTCGTGTTGTTGTTTCAGTGGATGTTGTTCCTGTTGTTTTAGGTCGTGTTGTTGTTTCAGTGGATGTTGGTCCCGTTGTTTCAGGTCGTGTAGTTGTTTCAGTGGATGTTGGTCCTGTTGTTTCAGGTCGTGTTGTTTTTGTTTCAGTAGAAGTTGGTCCTGTTGTTGCAGGTCGTGATGTTGTTGTTTCAGTAGAAGTTAATGCTGTTGTTCCAGGTCGTGTTGTTGTTTCAGTGGATGTTGTTCCCGTTGTTTTAGGTCGTGTTGTCATTTCAGTGGAAGTTGGTGCTGTTGTTTTAGGTTGTGTTGTTTTTCCAGTAGACGTTGGTGCTGTTGTTTCAGGTCGTGTAGTTGTTTCAGTGGATGTTGTTCCTGTTGTTTTAGGTTGTGTTGTTGTTTCAGTGGATGTTGTTCCTGTTTTTTCAGGTTGTGTTGTTGTTGGTTCAGTGGATGTTGGTCCTGTTGTTGCAGGTTGTGTTGTTGTTGTTTCAGGGGATGTTGTTCCTGTTGTTTCAGGTCGTGTTGTTGTTTCAGTGGATGTTGTTACTGTTGTTTTAGGTCGTGTTGTTGTTTCAGTGGATGTTGGTCCTGTTGTTTCAGGTTGTGTAGTTGTTTCAGTGGATGTTGGTCCTGTTGTTTCAGGTCGTGTTGTTTTTGTTTCAGTAGAAGCTGGTCCTGTTGTTGCAGGTCGTGATGTTGTTGTTTCAGTGGAAGTTGGTGCGGTTGTTTTAGGTTGTGTTGTTTTTTCAGTAGAAGTTGGTGATGTTGTTTCAGGTCGTGTAGTTGTTTCAGTGGATGTTGTTCCTGTTGTTTTAGGTTGTGTTGTTGTTTCAGTGGATGTTTTTCCTGTTGTTTCAGGTTGTGTTGTTGTTGGTTCAGTGGATGTTGGTCCTGTTGTTGCAGGTTGTGTTGTTGTTGTTTCAGGGGATGTTGTTCCTGTTGTTTCAGGTCGTGTTGTTGTTTCAGTGGATGTTGTTCCTGTTGTTTTAGGTCGTGTTGTTGTTTCAGTGGATGTTGGTCCTGTTGTTTCAGGTCGTGTAGTTGTTTCAGTGGATGTTGGTCCTGTTGTTTCAGGTCGTGTTGTTTTTGTTTCAGTAGAAGTTGGTCCTGTTGTTGCAGGTCGTGATGTTGTTGTTTCAGTAGAAGTTAATGCTGTTGTTCCAGGTCGTGTTGTTGTTTCAGTGGATGTTGTTCCTGTTGTTTTAGGTGGTGTTGTTGTTTCAGTGGATGTTGGTCCTGTTGTTTCAGGTCGTGTAGTTGTTTCAGTGGATGTTTTTCCTGTTGTTTCAGGTTGTGTTGTTGTTGGTTCAGTGGATGTTAGTCCTGTTGTTCCAGGTCGTGTTGTTGTTTCAGGGGATGTTGTTCCTGTTGTTTCAGGTCGTGTTGTTGTTTCAGTGGATGTTGTTCCTGTTGTTTCAGGTTGTGTTGTTGTTGGTTCAGTGGATGTTGGTCCTGTTGTTGCAGGTTGTGTTGTTGTTTCAGGGGATGTTGTTCCTGTTGTTTCAGGTCGTGTTGTTGTTTCAGTGGATGTTGTTCCTGTTGTTTCAGGTCGTGTTGTTGTTTCAGTGGATGTTGTTCCTGTTGTTTCAGGTCGTGTTGTTGTTGGTTCAGTGGATGTTGGTCCTGTTGTTTCAGGTCGTGTTGTTGTTTCAGTGGATGTTGTTCCTGTTGTTTTAGGTCGTGTTGTTGTTTCAGTGGATGTTGGTCCTGTTGTTTCAGGTCGTGTAGTTGTTTCAGTGGAAGTTGGTGCGGTTGTTTTAGGTTGTGTTGTTTTTTCAGTAGAAGTTGGTGCTGTTGTTTCAGGTCGTGTAGTTGTTTCAGTGGATGTTGTTCCTGTTGTTTTAGGTTGTGTTGTTGTTTCAGTGGATGTTTTTCCTGTTGTTTCAGGTTGTGTTGTTGTTGGTTCAGTGGATGTTGGTCCTGTTGTTGCAGGTTGTGTTGTTGTTGTTTCAGGGGATGTTGTTCCTGTTGTTTCAGGTCGTGTTGTTGTTGGTTCAGTGGATGTTGGTCCTGTTGTTTCAGGTCGTGTTGTTGTTTCAGTGGATGTTGTTCCTGTTGTTTCAGGTCGTGTTGTTGTTGGTTCAGTGGATGTTGGTCCTGTTGTTGCAGGTTGTGTTGTTGTTGTTTCAGGGGATGTTGTTCCTGTTGTTTCAGGTCGTGTTGTTGTTTCAGTGGATGTTGTTCCTGTTGTTTTAGGTGCTGTTGTTGTTTCAGTGGATGTTGGTCCTGTTGTTTCAGGTCGTGTAGTTGTTTCAGTGGATGTTTTTGTTGTTGGTTCAGTGGATGTTAGTCCTGTTGTTGCAGGTCGTGTTGTTGTTTCAGGGGATGTTGTTCCTGTTGTTTCAGGTCGTGTTGTTGTTTCAGTGGATGTTGTTCCTGTTGTTTCAGGTTGTGTTGTTGTTGGTTCAGTGGATGTTGGTCCTGTTGTTGCAGGTTGTGTTGTTGTTTCAGGGGATGTTGTTCCTGTTGTTTCAGGTCGTGTTGTTGTTTCAGTGGATGTTGTTCCTGTTGTTTCAGGTCGTGTTGTTGTTTCAGTGGATGTTGTTCCTGTTGTTTCAGGTCGTGTTGTTGTTTCAGTGGATGTTGGTCCTGTTGTTTCAGGTCGTGTAGTTGTTTCAGTGGATGTTGTTCCTGTTGTTTTAGGTCGTGTTGTTGTTTCAGGGGATGTTGTTCCTGTTGTTTTAGGTCGTGTTGTTGTTTCAGTGGATGTTGGTCCTGTTGTTTCAGGTCGTGTAGTTGTTTCAGTGGATGTTGTTCCTGTTGTTTTAGGTTGTGTTGTTGTTTCAGTGGATGTTTTTCCTGTTGTTTCAGGTTGTGTTGTTGTTGGTTCAGTGGATGTTGGTCCTGTTGTTGCAGGTTGTGTTGTTGTTGTTTCAGGGGATGTTGTTCCTGTTGTTTCAGGTCGTGTTGTTGTTGGTTCAGTGGATGTTGGTCCTGTTGTTTCAGGTCGTGTTGTTGTTTCAGTGGATGTTGTTCCTGTTGTTTCAGGTCGTGTTGTTGTTGGTTCAGTGGATGTTGGTCCTGTTGTTGCAGGTTGTGTTGTTGTTGTTTCAGGGGATGTTGTTCCTGTTGTTTCAGGTCGTGTTGTTGTTTCAGTGGATGTTGTTCCTGTTGTTTTAGGTGCTGTTGTTGTTTCAGTGGATGTTGGTCCTGTTGTTTCAGGTCGTGTAGTTGTTTCAGTGGATGTTTTTCCTGTTGTTTCAGGTTGTGTTGTTGTTGGTTCAGTGGATGTTAGTCCTGTTGTTGCAGGTCGTGTTGTTGTTTCAGGGGATGTTGTTCCTGTTGTTTCAGGTCGTGTTGTTGTTTCAGTGGATGTTGTTCCTGTTGTTTCAGGTTGTGTTGTTGTTGGTTCAGTGGATGTTGGTCCTGTTGTTGCAGGTTGTGTTGTTGTTTCAGGGGATGTTGTTCCTGTTGTTTCAGGTCGTGTTGTTGTTTCAGTGGATGTTGTTCCTGTTGTTTCAGGTCGTGTTGTTGTTTCAGTGGATGTTGTTCCTGTTGTTTCAGGTCGTGTTGTTGTTGGTTCAGTGGATGTTGGTCCTGTTGTTGCAGGTTGTGTTGTTTTTTCAGGGGATGTTGTTCCTGTTGTTTCAGGTCTTGTTGTTGTTTCAGTGGATGTTGTTCCTGTTGTTTCAGGTCGTGTTGTTGTTTCAGTGGATGTTGTTCCTGTTGTTTTAGGTCGTGTTGTTGTTTCAGTGGATGTTGGTCCTGTTGTTTCAGGTCGTGTAGTTGTTTCAGTGGATGTTGTTCCTGTTGTTTTAGGTCGTGTTGTTGTTTCAGGGGATGTTGTTCCTGTTGTTTCAGGTCGTGTTGTTGTTTCAGTGGATGTTGTTCCTGTTGTTTCAGGTTGTGTTGTTGTTGGTTCAGTGGATGTTGTTCCTGTTGTTTCAGGTCGTGTTGTTGTTTCAGTGGATGTTGTTCCTGTTGTTTTAGGTCTTGTTGTTGTTTCAGTGGATATTGGTCCTGTTGTTTCAGGTCGTGTAGTTGTTTCAGGGGATGTTGTTCCTGTTGTTTCAGGTCTTGTTGTTGTTTCAGTGGATGTTGTTCCTGTTGTTTCAGGTCGTGTTGTTGTTTCAGTGGATGTTGTTCCTGTTGTTTTAGGTCGTGTTGTTGTTTCAGTGGATGTTGGTCCTGTTGTTTCAGGTCGTGTAGTTGTTTCAGGGGATGTTGTTCCTGTTGCTTCAGGTCGTGTTGTTTTTTCAGTGGATGTTGGTCCCGTTGTTTCAGGTCGTATAGTTGTTTCAGTGGATGTTGGTCCTGTTGTTTCATGTCGTGTTGTTTTTTCAGTGGATGTTGGTCCCGTTGTTTCAGGTCGTGTAGTTGTTTCAGTGGATGTTGGTCCTGTTGTTTTAGGTCGTGTTGTTGTTTCAGTGGATTTTGGTCCTGTTGTTTCAGGTCGTGTAGTTGTTTCAGTGGATGTTGGTCCTGTTGTTTCAGGTCGTGTTGTTTTTGTTTCAGTAGAAGTTGGTCCTGTTGTTGCAGGTCGTGATGTTGTTGTTTCAGTAGAAGTTAATGCTGTTGTTCCAGGTTGTGTTGTTGTTTCAGTGGATGTTGTTCCTGTTGTTTCAGGTTGTGTTGTTGTTGTTTCAGTGGATGTTGGTCCTGTTGTTGCAGGTTGTGTTGTTGTTGTTTCAGGGGATGTTGTTCCTGTTTTTTCAGGTCGTGTTGTTGTTTCAGTGGATGTTGTTCCTGTTGTTTTAGGTCGTGTTGTTGTTTCAGTGGATGTTGGTCCTGTTGTTTCAGGTCGTGTAGTTGTTTCAGTGGATGTTGGTCCTGTTGTTTCAGGTCGTGTTGTTTTTGTTTCAGTAGAAGTTGGTCCTGTTTTTGCAGGTCGTGATGTTGTTGTTTCAGTAGAAGTTAATGCTGTTGTTCCAGGTCGTGTTGTCGTTTCAGTGGAAGTTGGTGCTGTTGTTTCAGGTCGTGTTGTTGTTTCAGGGGATGTTGTTCCTGTTGTTTCAGGTCGTGTTGTTTTTTCAGTGGATGTAGGTCCCGTTGTTTCAGGTCGTGTAGTTGTTTCAGTGGATGTTGGTCCTGTTGTTTCAGGTTGTGTTGTTGTTTCAGTGGATGTTGTTCCTGTTGTTTCAGGTTGTGTTGTTGTTGGTTCAGTAAAAGTTGGTCCTGTTGTTGCAGGTCGTGATGTTGTTTCAGTGGATGTTGGTCCCGTTGTTTCAGGTTGTGTTGTTGTTGGTTCAGTGGATGTTAGTCCTGTTGTTGCAGGTCGTGTTGTTTTTTCAGGGGATGTTGTTCCTGTTGTTTTAGGTCGTGTTGTTGTTTCAGTGGATGTCGGTCCTGTTGTTTCAGGTCGTGTTGTTGTTTCAGTAGAAGTTGGTCCCGTTGTTTCAGGTTGATTTGTTTTTTCAGTAGAAGTCAGTCCTGTTGTTGCAGGTCGTGTTGTTTTTTCAGTGGATGTTGTTCCCGTTGTTTTAGGTCGGGTTGTTACAGTGGAAGTTGGTGCTGTTGTTTCAGGTCCTGTTGTTGTTTCAGTGGATGTTGTTCCTGTTGTTTTAGGTTGTGTTGTTGTTTCAGTAGAAGTTTGTGCTGTGGTTTCAGGTATTTTTCTTGTTGTTTCAGCTGAAGATTTTATTGTCATTTGAATTCTTTCTTTTGGGACATCTAAAGAACGTTGTATAGTTGTTTGCAAAATTGTGGTTGCTGAGGTCATCTCTGATGTGTCTGGGTTATGTCCCTTCACTTGAGGTATAGTTGTTTTTTCAGTCATGATTTTCATTATTTCATCTGATGGTATAATTTTTTTCAACATTATTTTTGTATTCAAATTCAGTTGTTCTGTTTTATTCCAGTTCATTTGCGAATCCTGTGAAATGTCATTTTCTATCAAATCATTATTCTCTTGACTTTTGTAGTTTTGACTATTCTTTTTTTCTTCACTCCGTTCTGCATCATGAGGTACTCTTTTTCTCCCAGTTTCTGTTAATAAAGACATAATATGGGAACAATAAATACACACACACACATATCTATCTATACTTACTCACACACACACACACACACACACACACACACACACACACACACACACACACATATATATATATATATATATATATATATATATATATATATATATATATATATATATATATATATATATATATATATATATAATGCCATCAATTTTAATTAAATCAACCTAAGTACAAGTTTAAAATCATTACTACCTGAAATGAGCTCTAAACATTTCCCTATTAAGAGTTTAAATTAGAGACAATGAACTAACAGGAGCAATGTTTTACGAAAGGTAGGACAAGACAAGTGTATTTGTACAAGACTATTCATACGCAGGGTAAATGAAAGGTCTTTTCAGAGGCATTAAAAATCACACACCAATAAAAGACATTAAAAATAACAAAAGGGTAAAAGACATTGAAATGGTCAGAGATAAAATGTGATTTTAAAATGCATTCCCAGAGTGAGATGCATCAATTCTATTAAAACTATACATTGTAATTTATGTAGATATTGAGATTTTTTTTAATTTTTTAAAAAGGTTTTACTCATACACACATAAAAGGAGGAAGCCTTTTTAACCTGGATTTAATAATGTTGACATTTGTGACCTTTTTACTTTTTATATTACGATTGCATGAAAAATTTCTTAAAGATCATCTTGATTTACACATGTGTGATATAATTTCACGGACGATTCTTAAACATTTTATTCAATGGGCTGCATTACAAACAAATGCCGCCTTCCCATTTTGACTTGATTCGGGGTGTCACAACCTGCCACAACCTTTCCCCCAGATCTTCACCTTTCCAGTCTCAACCTTTGCCCCAGTTCCACTCCAGATCACCTGGCCTGCACTATAATCAGCTGCAAGCCGTTGCTGATCTGCAACTATATAAGCAGTGAGGCTCGCAGTTGCTGGTGCATGACCATTCAGTTTGTCTGCGTTATAACCTGGACACTCTGCCTTTTTCCCCTGTCACCCTAACATTCCATCCACCACGGACTCTGGCTGATCTACCCCCAGGTGTTTGTTTTCTGTCGGTGTCTTTGTCTTTATTTTGGTTTTTGTTATTAAATCTTTTCTCCCTTCAGCACTGAGCATCTGAGTCTGTCCTTCACCTCACCCCCTCATGACATAGTGTTTCCATTACAGAACAGTACTGGCTGATTGTCATAGCGGAGTGGCACATACTTCCATGTCATGTGCTCAGTTGATTAAGTATAGTGTGATCGACAGTGTAAAAGGCACCAGTGAGATCCAGTAAGAAGAGGTGACATCTTGCTTGAGTCAAATGTTCCACCTTATATTATTGAACACTAATTAGAGCTGTTTCTGTACTGTGATGAGGTCGGAATTTAGACTGAAACTGGACTGTTCACCTTCTCTGAGTAGCTTCATCCCACTAGTATTACACACTCTAAATTATAGTGTACCGTATTTTCTGGACTAAAAGGCACACTTAACCCTTTAAACTTCCAAGGGTCCATATATAGGCCAGAAGTAGTCATTCAAAAATGTTAAGCAAACCACCCAAACCTGTCCCAAATGTCACATGACCTAATGTAGTTTGACAATGGAGATTCTCACACATCGGAAGATATAAACCGCTTTCAGATAAAATATCCACAGCAGGTACAATCACTCTTTTGTTCAAAATTCAAATGGCAAACAGCAGATCTGAAGCTTTGTGTCTCAACTGAGCTCAGTTGGTAGAGCGGTTTGTCCAGTAACTGAAGGGTTGGTGGTTCGAATCCCACTCTGTCCTTGTCAGTCTGTTGTGTCCTTGGGCAAGACACTTCACCCTCCTTTCCCCCAGTGCTACTCACATTGGTGTATGAATGTTTGGTGGTGGTCAGAGGGGCTTTAGGCGCAAAGTGGCTGCCACGCTTCTGTCAGTCTGCCCCAGTGCAGTTGTGGCTACATATGTAGTTTACCACCACCAGGGGGTGCATGTGAGAGTGAATGAATAATGGGTCACGAATGTGAAGCGCTTTGAGTGGCCAAAAATGTGCTATATAAATCCAATCCATTATCACCAATGAAAACAAAAAAGACAAAAATTGCATATTTCGTTTTTCCTATTTGCAATTGGTAAGGTGATAACATGAAATGTTTTCTTTATGTGTGACGGTTAAAATGAGCTTTTAATATAACATCGCTCCACCTGCAGTGTGACTCATGTTGAAGCACACCACCACGTGAAAATGGCTCTGTGTTAGTGTGTGCGATTTAAAAAAAAAAAAAAAAAGAATTTTGCCAACCCTAATCAATGTCCACTATATTTCGTGGGGTGGGATACATTGAGTCGTGGTCCCTATATAGGGGGTAGGGAGTGATTTCGGACACAGCCATGGACTTGAGTCCCCCCACGTCTGGTCAGAACTATAAATAGCAGACCTACCTGGATTAATCAGTGTTTCCAGTAATGAAAGACAGAAAATATAGTCCCAAAATGGTAACAGAAAAAGGCTAGCAGCTCCAAAGCAAGAATAGTGACTTTACATGTTTGTAAATGCTTCCTTATTTGAAATCATAACTTGTATTAGAGTATGCTAGAATATGACAAAGATTGGATTAGCTGTATTAAAATAATTGATTTCAAAGTTTTTATACAGTATATCAGTGTTTGACATTGCATTTTTTAAACATTTCTTTACTTCAAAAATTAAATACATTCATATCCAACTGAGTGGGCATTTTTATAACTCCATTAAAAACAGGCTCATGAAAATGTTTCCAATCACATTGTTTTTTTTTCTAGGGCTGCCAAAATTAACGTATTAACACATCATTATGCTTAATTGTTAAGATTACTCCTTATAACATTGAAATAAAATGGAATAAACTGTGATATGCAATGATATTAGAATCAAGGAATTCAATGAATTGAAGTAATACATTCAAGGCTTACCTTGTAGTGTAAAAGAAGGGCTGTATGCCATCAGCATAATGCCCAAAAAAGTGAAGATTATCAGAATGCCAGAAAGCTTCCTCCAGTTAAAGGATTCCAAAGAAAT
Organism: Siphamia tubifer; assembly: GCA_020466265.1. Lineage (NCBI taxonomy): Eukaryota > Metazoa > Chordata > Actinopteri > Kurtiformes > Apogonidae > Siphamia > Siphamia tubifer. The sequence goes on along the minus strand of CM035787.1, from coordinate 28,457,036 downwards.
CCACTTTTTCATTTTCTTTTACATTCAGGTAATCATCTAAAACCTGAAAATGTCAGTCCATATGTCAACTCCTATGAATTGTGGTGAAGCAGAATAATTTAGATTTTCTGTCTTGCAATGAACTCCCAAGGTCCGTCAGCTGCTAACAGAACCGAGCTGAACTAAACATCCAGTTCACTTTTGGCAATATAAACTGAAGTCTATCAAATTCATATTTACCCTGTGTACCATCAATGATCAACTAGAAAGTAAGGCTACTGCTGGTGTAGCATCCACCTTAGGCAAACCTCTTATGTATTGTGAAGTTTGAGTCCAGTCACACCCAGAGATGGAAAGTAACTAAGTAAAGGTACTTTGTTACTGTACTTGAGTAGATTTTTTATGTATCTGTACTTGACTTGAGTATTTATTTTTCTGGCAACTTTACTTTTACTCCCTACATTTTTACATAAATATCTGTACTTTATGCTCCTTACATTCTCAGAATAGACTCATTACTTTTTCAAACTAAACAGATGTGACAGTAATAAAAAAAAAAGAAGTCGCTTCAGAGGGAAAATCAGTGGAGGCAGAACTGTGGCTTTATATATTAGTTATATGACTTATCTCCTAATTTTGACTTTTTATGTCATAATTTTGACTTTTTATCTCACAACTTTGGCTTAAAATTATGCATTTTTATCTCATATTTATATATTTTTTTTAAATCTCATGATGACTTTTGATCTCAATTGTGACTTTTTTCCCCCCATTTTTCTTACATTTCCTGCCCATATCCACAAAACTGAGTACTGTGACTCAATCAAACACATTATCTACACAGTTACTCATTTTAAAGGCTTTATTTTGGATACTTTTACTAATGTTTCTGATTTTTCCTGGTTAAATAAGTATTATTGCATTCATGACCAAAAAAAACAGTTTTAATTTTTTACTTTATTACAATTGATTGAAAAAATTATTATTTTTTTCTACTTAATTAGAGGAATTGAATCAGTAATTCTACTTTTACCAGAGTATCTTTCCAGACAAGTAGCTGTACTTCTACTTAACTACAGAATTTGAGTACTTTGATCACCTCTGCTCACACCCAGTACATGCTTATTTACAAAGGCCAAAATCTTGGTGACGTTGAAACGGGTGGGGACTAAGGTGAACATTGGGTGGAGGTGATGCTAATGTAAAGATGTAATATCCAATGGATGACATCACGTGTCTTGGTGTACAGACTGTTATATTGAATAGCACTGACAAAACAGCCACTTCAGAAGAATAGTGAGCCAATAAATAGACCATTTAGTATGATTTCAGAAGGATAGGATCAATAATGAGTGCTGACAAGGTTACAGGTAAATATTTCTTCAGAAGCCCAAAGAGTTTTGGATGAAAGCCCTCCACACCTTTGTTTGCTTATTAGAAAATCATTTCTGAAATAGTCTGTATTTTGCTGACTGCTATTTCCTCGTCATTTTGCCAGACGACAAAATCTGTTGTAATGGAATTGAACATGCACTCAGAAAAGTTTGATTATTGTCTACTTAACTACTACAACTACTGTTGTCCCTGGCACCAGTTGTACGGACTGTGTATATGTATGGTACACAGCTTATCTACAGAAGGTATACACAGAAAAGATGTAAATTTGTGAATCAAACTGTCCAAAAGAAGTGACATCAACAGCAGAATTATTTTTTGAGTTAAACATTTGTTTCTGCTGGGCTTTCATATAGATATAAGGGTGTAGGTAAGTGTGACTTGGCTTAACCTAGACATTCTTATCACCACCTGTTTGACACAAAGCACACTTATGGACTGGCCTATCAGTGTATTACAGATAAGGCACCTACCACATGAGAACAAGAATATAATGAGGATTCCCAGCAGCAGCTTATTATGCATTTACAAGAAAAATCTTGGCATTGTTTTGAATCTTGGAACAGTTTTATTTAACAATTTATCAGATTGTCTATTCTGAGATTTACATTTTTCCAGAAAAATCCCCTAAATGCCTCACATGGATTGAGCTCACAATGTAGAAAATAATATTTTCATGTATAGGTGTTTGAAAAATCAAAAGATTTTAAGATTTCCCATCTGACCCTCTCAGATTTTTCAAAATGTTTACATTATATGTGATGGAAAATCCAAAAATGTAAGGCTTAATTGTAAATAGTTCCAAAGTTATGACTATTTAAAGCAGGTAGGCGGTACCTGAAAATTGTGACTTGGGATTTTTGGCTAATTCCACGCTTCTATTAGCCTAGCTGCGCTAGACACCCCTAATGGCAGCACATGTAATGAGATACAGTAGTAGTCTAGTTATGCTCAATGTAACGTTTGGCTAGATTTCCCTGAAACTGGCCGACAAATCACGGTGAAGTATAAAGTCAAGGGAGGGGTGTGTATGGCATAACAAAGTGACGCTGGGATGATTCGGAGAGAAACAACCGGAAACAACCATAGAAGAACAACAATAGATGGCTGCCGACTGGGTGGTGATTTCCTTTTATCAACGATGAGTGAAGAATGTGAGAAAACGTCAACAATCTTTAAATAATTTTTACAGAAGCGACAACAATCGTTAAGCTCCATAATCCACCATTTTCTTTATTTAGTCATTCGTAACTTTGTCCTCCATGAACATTACTGCGCTCTAACTACATCATCCTAAAGATTGCACTGCTTTGTTGTAGTACTGTCCTATTACATACAGAGTGACTTCCCCAACCTATGAAGTACAATTAGACCCATACATGAAATGAATGGGGATAGAGAGGCTAGGCTACGCTTCTATAACTTTGAAATGAATCTTTCATAGGACCTTAATTTTATACAGATCCATTCCCTAGGTAGCAAGACACAGCAGATAACATTTCTAATGAATATGATTAGTTTTTGTCTAATGGGTGTCCAAAGGTAGCATTTTAGAAGTTTGCAATGGAGACAATCTCAAATTTATCATTGTCTATACCATGCAGTTAGAAATGTTAAGTAAATATTTTCAATTTTATTAGAAATATAAATTCCTGTGAAATGATTCTGAAAATGTCAGACCTCCAGCACTTGTTGTTCAGATGTTATAGACGCATGGAAATAGTAAAAAAATTCAAGTTGCAATTTTGGTAACAATTTTCAGGTACCACCTACCTACTTAACCCTTGTGCGGTCCTTCGTAAAAGGCACACTGGCTGTGTCCTACAATCGGGTCTTAAAAACCCAGATTCCAAAGTTCAGTTCCATAGACTCATCACCCCACCCCCCAAGGATATATTACTGTTTTCAGTAGTAAGCAATGGCATCCTACAGTACGTATAAAAAGGTACATTTGTGAGCCACCGGGTCTCTTTGACCCGAAGGACCGCACAAGGGTTAAAATGATCATAGCTTTGGAGCTATTTACAATTATGCCCACAATTTTGCATTTTCAATCATATGCTGTTTTGTAAGTATGTCAAATTTTTATAAAAATCTGAGGTCAGGTGGGAACTACTTGATGAAATTATATGGAATGACCCAGTAAATACATTTTATGAAGAAATTGTCTGTTTAAGGCTATAAACATAGACCTGATTGTGTCTTTAACAGTATTGATAGCAATGTTTGATTTATCATGCAAAGCAAGTTATTAAATGTTTACTCCTTGTATTTTATTCTGTAAATATTCAGGTAAAAAATATCATGTGAAGGAATGCTTCAAGGACCAGGGAAAAAAAAAAGTTTGGTGCTCTTTTTTAAAAAGGGATTATAAAGTGAATAAATAATAAACAGGAAGAAAACTCCAAGGCACTCTCTTTAAGCACTAAAATGCCCTTACAATAAAGGCATTTTAATGTTTAAAGAGTGTCTTGAGGTTTTCTTCCTGTTTGTTACCTATGATAAATATTCAGTCTTTGAAATAAAAAAAAAGGTTGAGGAAACGCCATTACATGCAGATTTTAACAGGGTAGATCTTCATATTGACAGAGAGACCATAGAGCACAGCTGCCAACTGTAGACGTTGAGCTTCCATACAGTGTAAAATATTAGGAATAATATAGGAAATATTCAAATGACAACTTTGAAGGCCGAAGTGGAGAAGGGGTCCATGTGAACAGCAGTTGAACATGGGTCAGTTGGTGCTTGTCATTCAGGGACCATGTTGGAAACAAGTGTTTACACTTTTACATGTTATCCCTTGGATACCTTGTCATGCTATATCCATAAATAAACCAAACCAAACATACACTTAAACCCATGTGTGACGTTTCTTAATCAGAGAACAACTTAGAGTAGTTGCCCAACCATTACCTGCCAATAAGGGTGGAGAATGATCTTTGAGCCCAGAAGGAACTAGGTGCAATAAAATACGCCAATAGTCAAATCAACAAACCCACCCTCTACTGATTTCTTTGGTTTTGTTTGACATTATTGTTCATTATTGATTAATGTGTGCACTTTCAAATATAAGTAGGTGACAAAAGAGGGAGGGATGATGACAAAGTTCATGAGTCAAGTTCATAGAAAATGCAACTTTCATTCCTTACTGTGAGCTATCTGGAAAGAGGCCTGTTGGTTCAATAACCAGAATAAAACTGCACATTATGTATTAATAGAACATGATTTTAATATGATTTCTTCACAGCAACAACTGAAGTTTTTAGATACAATCTCTGTAAGTAGTCCTTTCAGTGTGTCGGGTAACAAAGTGGTCAGTTCTCTATCCAAATGTCTGTGACATCCTTTAATAGTGGACAGTCACACTTCAGTCTGGTGCTGTCCTTCCTCCACACCTTCTTCTGTTGCTGTAGATGTTTGTGTCTGCTGTGCTTGGGCTCTGCGGCGCTCAGCCTCTGTTATTGTCATGGGATGCAGGGGAAAGAATCCTGCTAAACCTGATGGAAAGAGAAAAAAAATAGGTAAATACAATTCCTAAACATTTCCAATGACTGGCTTATGTTAACAGACTTCAGGTGCTGAAACGTAGTCAGTTAAGAGTAATTCAATTTAAGAAATTATTCCATGACTGAAATCTTTTCCACTCATGAATATAACATTCACTAGACAAACATGCGTTACATTTATGTTGAGGCGTATTTACACTTTCTCTTAAGTAGAGGGTGTTAATGTGGTACTTAAAGCTACAAATGTCAATGACTAGTAAATATAAATAAATATCTCAAGATGAACATTGTCTAAAAGGTGCAGCTAAAAAAAAAAGCCACAGATGGACCTCCTTTATTAAACAACTTATTATGGCTGATACAAAAGTCTGGAATGCCTGACGAAGAAATTGTGCAACACAGAGCCACCTTAATAGAACAGCTCACGTCTTGAATACACACCTAGAAGTTTAGCCACTGGCTTTGTCGGACATGCGCCACAGCTGATCCAGTATTTAATTCGATCGAAGTTGAAGCTGACAAGTTTTTCATTGTAGATGTTAGGAATGGGGTCATATGTGCCCAGCTGCTCTAAATATTTCCCATCTCTCGCCCTTTTGTTGTAAGCTGCCACGATACGATAAAAGGGTCTGTTAGCCTGATTGTGTCCACCAAGAGCCAGTCGGATGGCAACATGACCTCCATGGTATTTCCTTAGGAGCGATGCTGCAAAAAAAATTAACACAATAAGCAAATGTCTAGTTCAACCAAATTTCTGAAGGGCAAACATTACATGTTATGTACACTAGACTAAATATAAAGTCTCAGCAAACGACGGTTTTCCTCTCTCTCCTCCAATTCCACTGTGCTTCAGTTAAAAGCCTTTTAAGGAGGGAGGGGAGTAAGTAACATAGTAGTAAATGGTTTATTACTTTCCTTAGTTTAATTTTTCTCTCTTGTAACCTGGAAGCTGTATTTTATGAGTTTGAGGTTTGAGTTTCTCAAGCTGCACCTCTTTGTTCTAACTCCTGTGGGTAGATTTCCAATATTTTGACACAAATCAAAAACGACCAATGCACCACCTTTACACAATAGATTTTCTTCATTAAAATAAAGGCACTAGAAATGTCTGAAAGGGCCTCGATAAATGTCTTTTTCAAACAATGGAGTCCCTTCCTCCTTTACATTAAGAAGAATATGCAGCTGCCTGCAGCTTCAATGTAATAATTTAATCATTTCATCTTTTCTTTAAAATTTTACTTTGTATGTAGATACATGAGTGGAAATGTACACATTGGAATACTATTGTTTTCAGACACTTCCTTCTTTTTTGTTCCTGTTTTTTTACATCAGTAATCTAGTGTTGCACCGATCAATCGGCTGCCAATCATAATCAGCCGATATTGCCTAAAAATAGCCTGATTGGCGATTGTAAAAACATACCAATCAAAAGGCCAATCACATGATGTAAACTAGAAAAGCAGACCTCCGCCAAGATAGACACCCCCCACCCCCCCAGATCACCACCAAAATGAAATCAGTTCTTTCTGTTCACTTTTTCAACACATCCTGAAAATTTCATCAAAATCTGTCAATAAGTTTTTGAGTTATCTTGAACACAGACAAAAAGACAGATAAACACCAGCAAAAACATAACCTCCTTGGCGGAGGTAATTACTACCGACCATTTTCAAACTTGCAAACACGCTACAGAATAGGTACACCTCATCTAGACTATTTCTGTACTTTTTAAAATATAGTTAGTTAATTAACAGTAGAAGTTTGGGGCCATTTTACACTGCATAAGGCAGACAACAGTGTGCACATGGCTAAATAGCATTGGCATTCGCCTAACACTGGCGTATTTGTTACAACACCTGAACCAAACTCATCCCCACTTCAACTGCACTTCCTCAAAGTGGACTCAGAGCTTCTATGTTTTGCTAACTGAGGAGTATTAGCATCTGTTAGCATGTAGCCTCACGTGTTGTAATTACTTTTAGCAAATGTACCAAGGTAGTGCAATTATTAGGCTACATCTGCTTTCACATATCCAGGTGCATGTGTCTGTGCGCGGATGCACGCGCACACAACTCACAACACCTCAGCCTTCTCCCATCTCTATTTATTGATTGATCTAGTTTAGCCCTTTAACTCCTGAGACATTATTTCAGGTAAATGTGCTGCTGTGAATTTGTCCGAAAAGCTGGTGCGAGTCTGTGTTTGTGTTCCTTTTCTTCAGGGGTTTAGTTTTATTGTGTTTTAGGGTCAAAACGTGGAATAACAGACAAAAGACAAAGACATTTGAAATTGAAGACACTCAGAATGTCTATCAGTTTAGGATGTTGAACATGGACTGTGAACTGGATTTAAGTATTTAAATTGTAGCCCAGCAGGTTTTGTTTTGGGCTCTTAAAAAAATTCTGTTCAAATGTTTTCTGGCACTTGGGTTTGATTCCAAAAAACAATTACACAGTCAAACGTTTATAAAGATGCAGTGGGAAAAAAAGGAAAATCACAGCAAAACTGGAAACGATAGTAAAAACAAATAAATCCCAAACAGTTTATTTTTGGTCTCACTCACTGCTTTGTTTTCTTCCATTGTATGTTCAGAATTATGAATATTTAGAATAACTTATACACATAGAACACTCACCAATAATGCGTCAGAAGATAAAGGTTTTTTGTTTTTTTTTAAATTCATCCGATTACTCGATTAATTGATGAAAAAGAAAATCGACAGAATATTCGATTACAAAAATATTTGATAGTTGCAGCCATAGATGCAACTATTAAATAGTTACATCTAGGGCTGTAACTATCCATACCTAGATAAAAGGTATGGAACTTTAAAATTCCTTCTGTTTTTTTGGTGATCGGCATCAGTGATCGGGCTAAAAAAATGCTGATCAGTGAATCACTAGTAACTACTTCTGACCAAGTGCAATGATTATTGATCAAGAATAAATCACATTGTCACAATCATTTCACAAGAGGTAAATTTAAATATAATATTCGTAGATAGATTACAATACATTACATTTGCCAGATGCTTTTATCCAAAGTGACTTACAATAGAGGATATAATTATAGCTTAAAGATAGATACTTTAATGATCCCGAAGGAAAATGTGCAGCAGTATATGCATTCATAAAGTATTTCAGTGACTATAAATTTTATGGAAAACAATGTATATGGTCCTCTTCTTACCCAATACTGTCCTCATATCTTAAATGAATGAATAAATAAATAATACAACATCCCCCCTGCTAAAGGAATATCTTATCTTTTCTAGTTAGTAGCTCCGTCTAATATAACGTCTCCCATTCAGACTAGGAGCATTTTACATTGCCCTTGTTTTGATATGCATATTTATTTGACCTATGCATGTGTATTTATTGTGAGAATTTAATTTATTAATTATTGCTGCCTCTGTCTTGTCAGTCTTTGTGACTATATATGTAGATTCTATAACATTGTGTCATTTGCTTGTTCTTTGTTAAATAAAAAAAAAACGGTGACTATTACGACAAGTGTAGTTAGGGCATGCTGTTCTCCGGTAGGTCGTACTTACATAGATGGACCATGATGCTAGTTGAAATACCCTGCAACAAAAAACATTGAATCGTTAAAATGCGACACAACATGCGAGTGCTGGTCTGTACGGTACGACTCCTCTTAATGTATTTTCAGTGTTTATTAACTGATAAGGACATTGTGTTTTAAGCTAGCTTTAGGTGATATTAAATGCTAAAGCTAACTCGACAACAGATAGCATCATTTATCCTCATTGCTGTTTGAACTTTAGCCACATGAGCAACATACCTCTAAAGGTGCCAAAAGTTACAATTTTCCTCAGATACGAACCTTTCACCTTCAGTTCAGAGTTGATATAAATGTGTTTAAATTAGCCTATGTAAAGCTCCCCGAACTGTGGTAATGTGACATTTGTCAGTGCGCAGCCATATTTAAACAGGAAGTGACGTTTTATCTGCATCACTACTTCAGTAGGACGCTAGGTGGTGCTGTTGCACTGCTCCGTGTTGTCTGCATTACTGGCGTGTGCAATGGAAATACAGCTATACGTTTCCTTTTAATGTTGTCTCACGGTGGCTGAACGTTTGTTGTAAAGGTGTAAAAAGTTGATGATGTGTTAAAATCATTTCTGTAAATCATTGGAAGGTTTGTTAATGTAGCCTACCTAAAAATAATAGACATAGCAATCAAATATAGCTATGTGTATGGTGGTCAGAAGCAGCAGAAGATTAGTGTTTCCATAAATAATATCTACAGTAGTAACATACTACTTATAAACAGTAGGAGCAATAAAAAGATGGATTATATAGAATCACTCTATTCCATTGAACTCAGTTTGTAGTGATTAACTAATGTGTTAAATAATACATCCCAAACAATTGACTGTGACTATGTTTTAATGTAATTATTTTCTTTTTAATCATGTAATCTGCAGTTTTATTTCAACTGTTTGAAGTGAAACAAATGTGTGCTCTTTTTTTTTTTTTAAATTAACAAAATAATGTGTGTCTACATTTCACCGACTGTCGCTGTTTGAAGGAGAATATGGCATAATGTTTCGGTCTGAATATACAATACCTTACTTATTCAAAATGCTGCACTGGACTACCCATGAGAAATATAATAAACATTGACATAATTGCATCGAATTTGTGTTTTCTATACTTGTGTTAATGAAAGAAAGGCCTTTAAACCGTTTGTGACTTTGTACTTTACTGGCTCTAAATGGGTGAATATACATAGTGAAAGGCATTAACTGCAATAATTTCAATACATAAGTAAGCTATTTTCTATTTTTACTGATGGTTCTATGTAATATCAGAACATAATTAACCAGAGTAGATGTTAATTTTCTACTTTTTAAAGTAGTCTCTCACTATGTTTAGGCTTTTTGTCTGTTTATTTTTTTTTTTATAGCATCAACACAATAAATGTTAAATACGCACGGTTTCCACTGTCAATTCTAGCAAGGATGAAACACTGATTTCCTGAATCCAGGGGTCTGCCTGATGTTGTTTGAGTGCACAGAGATTTCTGCCCACTGGAGACCTCCCCCCTACATACAAACACACACACACACACACTACTCTTGGAACATGATGATTTCACACTCCTGTTGCAAAAAGCTTGTTTTTCATGTGTGTGTGTGTGTGTGTGTGTGTGCGTGTGTGACAAACACATGGTTTTCTGCAAGGAGAGGTCATGGAAGATACATAAAAGAGATGGGGCCTTGTTTGAAATTCTGAAAATATTTTACTGTCCCAGCGTGACTCTCAATACATAAAGTGAGTTCTGACTTTTAACTGATTATAGACAGATAAAACGGTCAAGTATTCTTATAATTTAATCTTTTTGTATTTTCTATCTGTTTTAAGATGTATTTCAATATTCATATGCACACATGTGGTCTTGCAAATTTCCAGTTGTGTACTGTTGCACAAATCATACATTTTCCTCCTGGAATAATAATAATAATAATAATAATAATAATAATAATAATAATAATAATAATAATAATAATAATAATAATCATCATCATCAAATACAAAAAAAGGAATAACTGAATTGAAAAGTGCAGAATACACCAGTTACTGTATTGAGTATTTTACACAAATGTAAGTACCGGATTAAATCACTCAATACACATCCACTTATAGTTGTAATTGAACAGAATAACAGGATTACAAGCTTATTAGTTAAGAAAGATGTAAAAACTTTGTCAGTTTGGTTCATCACATAAACTATTTAAGTAACCAAATGAACATCATCACACAAAACACTTTCTTCTCACCAACCAGAGGTGAAATTCAGGAGGAAGGCATCAATATTAAGTTGACCATGTTTCTCTGGAAAAATCTGACAATGAATAGAAGCTTTACACAGCTAGACAGCAAACAAAATGCATCTTACATGGTGAATCAGCAATGCGTGATTATCTGAACAGTGACATTGATTCTAGTTGTGGCTCAGTCTCTCGTGAGGACCCCATGCTCTTTGGGATACCAAGACAAGTTGTTCCTCTTCTAATCATCTGTGACAGTTCAGTTAGAGACGCTCAGATGACCAGATATTTTACCAGGAAAACAGCAAGAAGAGACTCCTTCAAGTCAAGATCTAGACCTTATAGACAAACATGTCTGAATGTAATTTAATTATATGGAAGATGCCACTAATGTCTTATAAACACCAAGCTTTCTGTTCAAAAACTGTCACTACATCAGCAGGAAAACGAGTCATGGGTTAGAATATGGGTTTGGTCTTTGCGTGTCTTTACACATTATTTGTTGTGGATTTTTTTGAAAGCGATAACAATGGCTTGCATGTCCATTGTTATTTGACCATATATATATATATATATATATATATATGAACAAAAAACAGAAATATGGTTTTCATGACTAGTATTATAGATTATTATTTGTGTTTTTTAGTCCGTCAAGACTGAGTATATTTTTTTGTGACCTTTAAATGAAATTTTGTCTTTATTTAACATGCCCTAAGGCATTTGTTGTCATTTACTCTTTTACGTACTGCACATCAGTGAAAAGCAAGTGTTTCCTGGTAATTCAAATGTCATTATATTAGAACAGATAAAAAAAAATCTGAAAGAAACTGAGACAAAATATATAATTAACTGAATATAAAAACAATGCAATTATATGAGTTTTATTAGTGAGTCAGTGTTTCAGAAGATGATGCTGTTTCCATGTTTACTACGGAGTCTCTGAATGGGCCACATGTGATGACAATGAAAAGCTGAGATACTGTATTTTACCTGAATTATTTCAATGTATTTATAGGATTAGTGGTTCATAAGTTAGGAAACATTTTAGATCAGTGGGTATAGGTCGCCGGTAGCTGGAAGGAGCAAAGACTGCATCACACATGTTTAGTCTCGTGGGGTTTGAACTTAAATGAACAAACAGAGACATCGCTTCAAGTAATCTGGAGGGAACTTAAGATTTTCCTGAGTCCCCTGTCCTGAAATGTTAACACAACGTGAAAGACACAGCTGAGGTGAATTTTTATTTCTTGTCTGTGAAAAATGCAAACACTACAAAAACATAACACCAGGAATTATATCTGGGTCTTTGTGTTAACCACTGAATCCTACCAGCCATTTTAACGGCTTAAACTCTTTTATGCTACTTACATTTGACCACCATTTCTCCATCATGTAATACATTTTCTAAGGCAGATTATGAGGGAGACAACAGACCGATATATTTGACTGAATGAAAAGTTTTTCAGACGGCTCTGTAGTCATCAGATAATGTTTAATATGCACTGTTTCCCTTTTGAGACCTCCACCTCCATGTATCTTGTCTCATTATATACCAAACTGTCAAAGTTTTTATGAGCCACATTAACAGCTTTGTGGTAATTCATTTTTCAGATAATTTGTTGGGTTTACATGGCTTATTAGGATTAAGGAATGGGAGAATATTTCCAGCCATAAATAAACAGCGATTGGCTCAGTTTGTATTAAAATTTTGTAGATGAGTTTTCACAGGACAGACTCTTTATCTGCATGACTTTACATATCTGACACATCATATGCTATCATTGCAACGTGAGTGCTTTAATATCTTACTACGACTTTGGATCTAGTGTAAACTGTGCTCTGTTATTATGAGTTTTTAAAGAACAAATGCATGTAAACGCACATCTAGAAATGTATTTTAAATGTGTGCATTTTTCAACCAAATGGAAGTTTTATTTATTTATTTATTTTTGCTTTGAAATAAACAGCACATGCAGACGATTCTCTGTTCTCTTAGTCAGTATAATAGATCTTTTCAATCATAGGCACCGTGTGACTTGGTGTCTGTAAGCTCTTTGTGACGCCTCCTGCTTTTTTAAGCATCTGTGTCCAGCTTCAGCAGAGATAGACGATATGGTTGCAGAGAGCACCTAATGGAAAGGCAGGATTCGGTCACAGATGGAGGGTCAAGTGATTTTCCTTCTCTAGAGGGATCTTTCAGATGGTTGTGGTGAGACTAATTGTGATAGCATGCAAAATGGAGGCATTACTTTTATCTTCATTAACAAAGAAGCTTTTTCTTTTTCTCTTACTTTTTTCAAGATTTGTCTACTCTTGCTGCAGTTCGATTCAAAGCAGGACGTGTTCTTGTGTTCTTTTATGAGACTTGTGTTGAATTGTGACTGGTCACTGGTTTGGTGTGTTTTACACAGAGGTGGGACGTAACGAAGTAGAAATACTTTGTTACTGTACTTAAGTAGATTTTTCAGATATCTGTACTTGAGTATTTATTCTTCTAACACCTTTGAATTTTACTCCCTACATTTTTGCATAAATATCTGTACACACAATCTGTATCCTTCAACCTGCCTCCTTACATTCTCAAAATAGCCTCGTTACTTTTTCCAACTAAACAGAACGCTACAAGGCTAAAACAATAGCACTAAACAGAGAGAAAATCAGTGGAGAGAAATTGTGACTTTCAATATCATAATTCTGACTTTTTATCTCATAATTATGCTTTTTTTATTTCATATTTATGACTGTTTTTAAATATAATGATGACTTTATATCTCAATTGTGACTTTTTTTTTCTCAATTTTTTTGAAATGTCCTGCCCACACCCACAAAACTGAATACTATGACCTGATCAAACACATTATTTACACAGTCACTCACTTTTAAGGGCTTTCCTTTTGGTTACTTTTGAAACTTTTTAGGTTTTCCCTGGTTAAATAAGATTTCATCCTTGGTTAAAAAAAAAAAAAAAAAAAAAACACTTTTACTTTTTACTTTTGCATTTTATTACAATTGAGAAATGTTACTTTTTTTCTTTACTTTTGCTACAGTAAAGGAGTTGAATCAGTACTTCTACTTCTACTATTATACTACTTAAGTGCAGAATGTGAGTACTTTAACCACCTCTGGTTTCACATTGAATAATGAACACAATATATTTTATTTGATAATCTTTTTTTATTCTGATTCTTAAATTGGATGTTGGGTAACTCTTGCCATTATTAAAGCTTCTAATTTGTTACTAATACTGTCGTGAGAGTGTATATTTTCCATTTTAGACCGTGTACTTCACATATAAGCAAATGTATATGTGCTGCAGTTTTACCCACACCGTGTTAGTGTAAAATAATATTTATATATCAGGTGCTGTGTTACTGCAGTACAGCACTTTCAGAATCACTATCAGAATGAACTTCACTGTTCAGCACATTTTCACATATAAGGAATTTGTCTTGGTGTGTCAGAGAAAAATAATATCAGTAACAATAAACACAGAACAAAGACACACACACACACAGTAATGAAATATGTAATTGTGGCAGAGGAGCATATAGTTAAATATTGTATTTTTCAAAATTAAATCCAACAAAAAATACAAGCAGTACGAGTGTGAAAATTATCTTGAATATTCAATCAAATCATAATTCTGCAATTAAGTGGATAATTTACAGATGATGTAAAATGTGACCAATCTACCCAAGTGTTAAAACTAATGACCCTTCACATTTTAACTATGTTAAACAAGATTAGAAGTGATGGGAAATGACATTTTAATAGTTTTAGTGCTTTGTAAACAGTGTCAAAGTAAGTATTGACATTCAGACATCCTAATCTACTCATATTTGCCCTTAAGTCATTTTCTTTGTGCACCAACAAGAAACAGAAATAAGTTTGTTAAGAATCCACATCGACACAGGTGCCTTTAAAAATGACTTTTAAACACAACACCATGCTTTACATTATGAGACTTTTAAGAGCCGGTTGTAGGAGAGGGGATAAAGGGATAGCGCTGGTTAAAAGTATATATGGCTTCAGTTGAGTTAATGCATCACATTGTGTTTCCTGCTATAAGAGGTCGTGGCCTGTTTCCTGTGCTGCTCTCCCTAGACCTCTGCTGGCAGAGCTGAAACGGCAGAGCCACACTGGTAGGTTGTGTGAGAGGACAAGTGGATTTGGCATGCACATCAGAGCGTGATACCCAAGCATTTTGGTCCTATCACATGCCACACACACTCACACTCACACAAACACACAAGTACAACACACGCACACAGAGCATTCTTGGTCGTGTAAAATGGATTGTAACACTGGCCACTGTAATAAAATGATGCCAGCAACCCACAGTATTCCTTTACAGCCAAACTCACTAAAGGTTTCAGTGTCCAGTGATGTTGGTACAACATGAAAATGACTTTTAACAGCTGGTTTTTTTGTGTTTTTTTTTTTTTTTTTTTTTTACTTTGCAAATAATCTGTCTCTTTCTTGTTTTTTTTTTTGTAGATTTGCACATGGTAAGTGTTTTATGTTCTGGACACAGCTGTAATTAATTTATATTTTACATAATTTGACCAATAAATAGTATTCTAATTGAGGAAGAAAAAAAAAAAACAAAAACAACCCTTCAGTTTCTGCTCTCGTCAAGTCTTTGAAGGGATTTGGAGGAAAGTGACAAATATTATCAAGGACACATTCCTTCAATCTGCCTCTTTACTGATTTAGTCTCAGACTTGTTTATGCATGCTTTAGGGAAATCTGTTGATCTGTGATCTTTCTCATTTAGCTGTAAGTGTAACCTGTTTATTGAAAACACAGTAGCAACACAGGGATTACTCTGTAATGATACCCTTTCCTGCACAAACTGACACTAAACCAGGAGCAGCCTTATCTTAGGGACATCGTAGGCGGCCATGACTTGTTATACACCATTTAAAATGTTGCATTATCTCAATGTGTTTGTGGCGGTCGGAGGCGAATCATCAAAGACACGAGATCAGCGGTTGGCTGTGACATGGTACCTTGTTTATGCACAACTCAAAGTAGCAGGCATCTTATTAAACTCTAACGACTCCAACGCCATCCTTACATAAACATACTGTATGTTAACTCTGAAACAAGCCTCTGTTGCTTATGCACGGAGTATGTGATTCATGTGATGTTAAAACAGAAAGGACTGCCTCTTTAATTTTGCATTGTGTTAAACTGAAGTCGACAGGTGAGCTCTGCTGTGGGGTGATAAGAGCCTGGGGCCAAACACACAACAGGTTTTGTAACGTATTGTTTAGAGAGGATAAAGGAGCCCTGTTGCACATTCTCTGGAGACACTGAAGAGACGACAGCCATCATCAGTGCTTTGTTATGAGCCTAGAATTGACTATTTATTTGTTCTCAGCTACTTCTTGCCTTTAAAGTGTGACATTGTACTTATTTTGGTACTCTTAGTCGTGTACTACACTGCCTGCCTTTTGTCCACTATTTCTGTTCTCTTGGCCCCTGGTGATCCACCTAAATTTGCAGCCTCGGTCTTCCCTCCCCAGACTTCTATCTACAAGTGTCACATCACTACTTTGCACTGCTGGTGCCAAGTGAAGGTGTTATTTAGGATACACAGAATTCACACTATAATCAGCAGTGACAGGATGTCACCCACTCTGCCACAGATCAACCCCCAACCCACTGCTTCCACCCCTGCACCCACCTGCACCCGTCCAGATGAGTCTGCCTGTTGGTGTGATGTCACCCGCACACACCACTCATTTCCACAGACTGGCGCTCTCTGCAGAACGGATCAGCCACTTGATGGTGTTGCAACAAGGTGGTAACATTTCCCCTTCTCCTCAACTAAGCCTGATATGACTGTAATGCCTTCTCCTTTTTTTTTTTTTTTTTTTTTTAACCAGTTTTAGTATCTTGAGGTTTGTTCTCAGGTATTTTGGTCCAGTTTGTCCTCCTTGTCCTACCTTTGACCTTTTTGGAAGTCCAGAGAGACCTTCCTTCTCTGATGGGCCTTTGCCAGTGTTTGATCGCTGGTTGAGTTATAGACGTTTCCACAACTCATAACTCAGACTCTAGAGTCAGATGTCGACACAACATATGTTGTTGTTCCTTTCTTCTACCACACATTGTGTGAAGAGGGTTCGACTAAAGAATGGGTGAGGTTGTTGAACATACTGTGCTCTAAACAGTGGTTTGTACATTTCTTCCCTACTTCTTATTTCATTTGGATGATTTCAGAGGTTTGAATTGGGAAGCGTTTACCGTACTGGGGAGGGGGGGGGGTGTAGTGTCTGAGTGTGTGTCGGTCCTGTGTTTGAGGCTGAACAGGGACATTTGTTGTACATTCAATGCTTATCTTTGCTGTCTTTTTGAAGGCAAGAATATCCAAAATTTTTCAAGTTTTTTTTGCTAAATGTTTTGCTTTTCCATCCGTTTGATCTTCTTGGCCACACAGATTCATCTCTCCTGGGCACAAAACCTCTGCTGTAGAGGATGATTTCAGAACCGGCCTGCAGTGCGGGGCTGTGTAAAATGAGTTTCTCTGTTGTTCTTTTAAGGATTTATTACATTTTCCAAACCAGCTGCCTTTCCTTTGCATCACTTTATTTTATTATAGGACTGTGTTTCTTAAATGCATTGTATACAACCATATCAACTAGGTGGAGACTGGACAGTGGGAGTTGAAACAAGGTTCAAATGTGGACTAACTCTTTCCAAATGAGGGCGAGGAATGCCTATGTTCTTACTTTCCTTTTAACCAAATATCACTTTGTCAGACCTTGAATGCCTGTTCCTTTCTGTGCCACACGGACGAAGATAAATATCTAAATCCACCTTTCCTGAATCAAAGTTACAACTCAAAGTAAGCTTGTCACTGGTCTCTGCCTGCAAATGTATTTTATGTGTTCTCTATCATAACATAATTCTCACAAGGAAGTGATTATATTTTTGGGTAACACCAAGCAGATGTGAAAATGTCTCAACCAGTAAAAATCAGTGATGTAAATGTAGACCTTGTCACTGTTGACACCGAGTGCTGCACATTCAGAAACTGTCACCGGCTTCATAAATGGATATACTTCCCTCTAAACTAACATACTGAAAACATGAACATTCTCATATCAGTGAAAAACTAAAGGCTTAAAAAGTGTCTTATAACATTTCAGTGGCAGTTTATCATTGCTGCTATATTACACACAAAGACATTTTTCTTACAGTGTATTTAGAATGAACACAAACGTAACCAGCTGCCATAGAAGGAAAACAACTGGAGGTTTATGTATGTAAAAGTGTAGATGTAAGATTATATGTAGCTGCTTGTCAACAAAGAACAGAACTTGCCTTTGGCTCCAGCTTTATTATTTCTTTTTTTTTTTTTTTTTTTTTTTTTTTAGCTTTTTCAGCTTTAATATGACGAAAATGGAAATAGCTTCATGAAGCCATTGATTTAGTTGATGTTTAAAGATCAGGGACCCCAGAGGAAAGAATATGGACTTGGATTGGTTACAGAGCTTTTGCATGTTACCTTTGTGTTTTATATTTAACTATCAATTTCCAGTTAAAGATACAACACCACAAAACAAGTCACAACATAAAGGAGAAACCATTATAAATGATCTCGTGTTTTTTTTTTTTAGATTAAATTAACACCTTGTGGTCTATTGTCTCATTTTTAGGGGGTCTCATATAGATTTGAGGATATTTTTTGTTCCCAGAATAACTTGAGTCCACCTCTGTACTTCTGTCATGACCTTTCCCCTAATTCCCATCATGTTCACCTGGTCCGCACCGTGTGGCTGCAAGTCTTTTCTAATGGTAAACTATTTAAGATGTGAAACTTGCAGTTGCTGGTGTGGGAGCATTCAGAACTGTCACTCTTCCTGCTCTCTATAACCTGGACATTTATTCATCATCATAGATTCTGGTTAATCTACCTCAGGTTTTGTTTGTTTTTGATTCGGTTTTATTCTCTGGTTCTGTTTCTTTATTAAATTTGTTCTTCCTTCAACGCCGTGCATTTGACTTCTCTCTCCAACATACAGCTCCTGACAACTTTAACCCCAGTTCTATAAGTTCTGATGCTATAGTCAGTGTAAAGGTGTTGGACAAAAACCTCCCACATGTTCAGTTGAATTAAAATCTGTTTCTGGAGCTGGGGTTTTAAAACACAAATCATCAAATAAATAATCTTAATATGCCATATTTAATTCAAAATTCATGACTTGTTGTACTGCAGTTTCCACTAAATCCTACTGAAAGATAAAACACGGGTACATTTCAGTAAAATATAATATTTTTACACTCTTAATGCCTTAACTTCTTTTCTCCTTTGTTCAGCTTTAAAAAGATAAAACTTAAATTGGCAATGCCGCTCATCAAAGATGTTTTCTCTTTGTGTGGCTCGGTATGAATAACTAAACATTGTATAGAGAGAAAATACATGTAGATAGGAGAGGAAAAAAGTGTTCACCTACAAGCAAAAAAGAAACTTTGGTAATTGCCATAACACAAATAATGAGAGGCTATGTAGGAAAGTGTTTGAAGAGCGGTCCAGATCAAGATAAGATTGTAGACTTTATCATGAGAGAGGAGGTGTTTTTCTGTCTGCTGCAGCTGAGAGGAAACTTAAGTGACAGAGTTACTTCTATGAGCCAGACACTGAGCTGAACCCTGCAGAATAAAGCAGGATAAATGCACTAGGGCTGATTTCCATGTCAGTCCAGGTCACAGAATCTTTCAGTACAATTACATAATTCACATTTAAAACTGTTGTTTGAACCAAGATAAAGTCATGTGAATGTATCAGATTTGGATTTTCCCATATTTTCATGTAGGCTAATGATGAATTGATGGAAGTGTACAGCAGTAGACGCCCACTAGTGGACGTGATAGCACCAAGTTTATGACACCTTATCCCTCCAATACTTTCATAAAACTGTAGTCCTGCATATAAACTCAGATTAGAAGATACTGCAAGATTGAAACTTGCCGATTAAAGTAAAACTACTTGAAACAGAGAAAAAAAAATCAGAATGAGGCTGATATTTCAGCAAAACTAAAGATTTTGTTCTTTCACTGCAAGCAAAGTAATTGTGAATTTAAGCATATAGTGGTAGAAATAAGTGTACAATAAAGTGTGATTAGTAAGGGGGGTTTGGTTTTCTTTTTCGGTTTCATTGAACTATTAAGTTATTTTATTTTATTTTATAAATGTTCTGCCTCCCGCGTGTCAGGAGTGTAAATCAGGCAAATCATTTTGGATGGAAATGTAACAGCAGCAGATTATAGATCAATAGACTTGAAAGGGAAAATAAATGAAAATATTTATAGTACCAGTATTTTAGTCCCATGGCCTGAAAAAAAAAAATCATGTCACATATAAATCCATGACAATATGAAGAAAAAAAAGGAAGCTCTTTACTTGAGGTGTAATTATCAACAGATGCATAACATATGAAAATGAGGTTAATAATGATTAAAACAACAGAAAGGTCCTGGTTGAAGGCCTGTGATATTTACAGAGGATTATTTGCTTTATGTGCGTGTCTGTGATTTCAGTACCTGCTGTAGTCTGTTGGCCTCACACACACGCGCACAGAGGCTGGGATGTTTGCTTAAAAAACACATTGTATGCTTTCCATAAGAGAAATCTGCTATTGTTTGGACTTCACATGATTGATGCTTGAATTAATCCAGTGCTCTTTGCGCCTTCCCAGGAGGGTGAGGCTGCCTCTTTGTGCCTCTCTGTCCCATGTGAAGCAAACCAAAGCGGGAGAGTGAGGGTCATAGCTATTCGGCAGGGTACCAGATCCTTCCCACCGGCACATCTGCATGTGAAATCGCCATTTCACCCCTCCACACTCCCTAATTGTTGCTAAAATTATTTGTGAAATTGCCTTCCACCAGGAGTGTTTTCCACGGCAATTGTCACACAATTTTATATGCACGGTGGGCCCACAGAGTTGACACATGCACCTCTTCTTTTCTGCCATATGTGCTCTTTTTATTAGACTTTAATAGTAGCGCATTATTTTTCAACAATTACCTTTAAGCAATTACTCTTGTGTGTACTCCAGGGCAAGTCAACCTGTTGTCATCAATAGCGGGTCAATCCAAATGTTGTAATTACCGCAAAAGCTATAGGAGCGATTTAGATGTTCATGCTGCGCATATTTAGTTAATAGAAAGGTTAACAAGACAAATGTGTCTTATAGGGGAACCTCCGCAGAGCTGGACCACAGGTTTTTTTTTTGTTGTTGTTTTTTTTTGCGCCGCTTTCACAGAGAGCACATCATTAATTCCTGACTCATGTTATTTTAGCCCCATGAATTTTATCCACATGAACCCAAGGAACAATCTTAAGTTTTGTTCAGGATGTTTAAGTTTTATTTAGAGGAGTTGAATCAGATTATTTTCAGTGATGTCAAAGTGTGAAATATGCCTATGCATTATCAGTGCAATTATATTCTAAATGCATGTAAGAAATTAAAAAATATATATATTCTGTTTGACTTTACGCATTCGGTGATGATGTGGTGCATGGAATTAGAGTAAATTTGTATCATTAAATAAAAAAAAAGAAAGAAATAGAAAGAAAGAAGTGCATCTTTTGAAAGCTTTATTTTGTCGCATGTCTATAGAGTCACTGTTATAGAAGCGGACACTTTCTGAAAAGACTGAATTTAGAAGAGCACTTAGAAATGATATTTGCATTGGTTTGTGTGTTGGGACTGAAGAGGGAGGCAGCAGTGAATTAAAAGTGAAATGTGTCGCTGTGATTGGTCCACTGGCTCCTGGCTAAACCCACTCTCTTTCATCCATAAAAGAAAGGCCAGGGAGCCTATGGGAGCGCTCGGCTGTCTCCTCTTACGACATGCACCAAAGTTGGCCACTTAAACTACTTCCAGCCAGCTAGCAGACATTATACTGAACCCAAACGACACCCAGGGAAAAGAATAACAGTGCATTTTCCAACTCTAATACAATTAACTTCCTCTGTAACACATCCATTTTTACAGACGTCCCTGTTTGAAGGGGGTAGTATTTTTTTATTTGTTGTTGCCGGGGTTTTTTTTTTTTGTTTATTTGTTTGTTTGTTTTTTAATTTGTGAATTTGTGCATCACTTATTTCCCCTCGGTGGACGGGCTTGTCCAGTTTCATCGCCTGGGATTGGGATTTGACAGAACACCGAACAGCTTCTTGCAATATTTTTGAAGACATCTCGCTTTTCTTTTTTTTCTCCTTTTTTTTTTTTTGACTTGGACTTTGTGAGATTTAGCAGGTTCCGAGAGTCTAACTCGGTTTGTTGAGTAGCTACATGATGGCTACTTTACCAGGAACAGTGCCTAGGATGGTGCGTCCTGCGCCAGGCCAGAACTACCCCCGAACCGGCTTCCCTCTGGAAGGTAAGAAAGACAACATCTGTCTGAACTAGTGCTGTGACAAAACGCATCAGTGCACCTCTGTGTCAGCTTGTAGACTGATTCACACCGAGCACAGTCTGTTACTGACGACATGCTGGGAAATAAAAAGGTGGGTGAGCAAATACGACCTCCAGTCAGACACGATTAAAGTTAACAAGCTCAAATTTGACCACATTTCATTTAATATTTTAGAAATACATGTGTATTTTGGCATATTTTGTAGAAAGTCATCATCACGTGTTTGCTTGCAGTTCTATATATATATATATATATATATATATATATATATATATATATATATATATATATATATATATATATATATATATATATATATATATATATATAATTTTTTATTTTTTGTGCATTTGTAGGTTAGAATTTCATTTATTTGTAATTGAGGTTTTTACATCCTGCAACCCATGTGTTAAAATAATACATTTATAAATGTGTTTATTTTATTTCAAAATTGATTTTTACATTTTATTATTATTTTAATATGTAACATTTCAATCTTAAAATTGCAGTAATAATAACAATAATAATAATAATAATAATAATAATAATAATAACAATAACAACCATGGGCCTCTGATGAAAAATACGCTCTGTATACCCACCTTTCATGCTAAAATTACATTTCACATAATACATTATAAGACCAAACAAGCAGGGTTTTTTTTCAGGATTATTGTTGCTATTTAATTGTGTAGCTTTTGCACCAAAAAACCAATCTAATTGGTAATTTATTTTTTCAGTAGGACACCCACTCAAGTTGTGTGAACATATGGGCGGAAAAAGATCACTTTGTATTTGCATGCATTTATGGAAACAGTTTTCCCATTACACCCAGTTC
Organism: Siphamia tubifer; assembly: GCA_020466265.1. NCBI lineage: Eukaryota > Metazoa > Chordata > Actinopteri > Kurtiformes > Apogonidae > Siphamia > Siphamia tubifer. Next base: position 28,434,085 of record CM035787.1, on the reverse strand, counting down.
GTGCTCAAGTGCCCTGGACTGAAATGTACAAAACCACGTAGCTTGCAACTTACTGAAGCCCCGGGATTTGTTCAAGTGTCCTGCTGCTGGAAGTGGCAGTAATACACACAGCAAAGAGATGGCTCAAAGGATCACATCAATATTTGTACAGCATGACTAGGAATAATCAAGGTGGGAAGTGTCACCCTCTTTAGGTTCTCTTGAATGTGAAATTGGACGCTGGAGTGCCCCTGATGCATCCTGTCAGACAGACAGACAGACAGACAGACATAACACGGGATGAATTTGGCGCGACGCACTCTTGAAAATGTATAATAAGATAATGTGCGTAAACTGTCTAAACCCCATTAAAAGCCAGTAACACAGCAAACACGAATCACAGGCCAAATTGTAGCCTCATCTTCATCCACTGGGACTTTTATTAAGGATGAGGAAGGATGTGTTATTGATTTGTTGTTGTTGTTGTTGTTGTTGTTTGTTGTTGTTTGTTGAGACTTTTATTGTCATTGGTGCAGTATCAACCCCCCTGGGCCAGGGTAGGGTGAACCAGCTTGGTGGTGTATTCATCAACGGAAGGCCCCTACCAAATCACATCCGACACAAGATAGTGGAGATGGCCCACCACGGCATCCGACCCTGTGTAATCTCGCGACAACTGCGAGTTTCTCACGGCTGCGTCTCCAAGATCCTCTGCCGGTACCAAGAGACCGGCTCGATTCGTCCGGGGGCCATAGGAGGCAGCAAGCCCAGGGTGAGTGGGATCCATGAACGGGTGGTTTGTGTCACGGCAGCACGTGGAAGGGGGTCAGATGGGCGACAAAAGTGGGCACGAGCTCTGTGACACCTGAGTGAAACCACAAGTTAATTTGACCAACATTCAACAAAAAGGTGTCTAATAATAATAATAATAATAATAATAATAATAATAATAATAATAATAATAATAATAATAATAATAATAAATTAATTAATTAATTAGGGCATTCACATTTCATCCCACCTGTGGACTGCAGGCCTTTTTGTTATGACACAATTCAAGCTGACAGTTTTACATAATATAATATATAAATAAATGTGTAGTTAAATGTAACATTCATTGAAAAGTCGTCCTTATATATAAATGTATTGACTGGCGTTCAAAAATTAATTTATGATAACCTGTATATTACATTAAAAAAACAAACAAACGTGCATCTCTTTCGATTTTTTTAAAAAAATATTATGTCCTGATTTATGTTACTTTTAATAATTGATGTTTTGTCTATTTATTTTTTAACTCCAATAAAACGGACACTAGCTTCTAATATCTTAATTTACAATGATACATTACATTTATTTGAGCTTTTTTTTTTTTTTTTTTTTTTTTTTACTCTTCTATATTTATGCTGTAACAATTTCTTCACAATAAAATCCGTCTAAAATTTCTCCTTTGTCCTCCTCTTCTTATATTTTTATTTTATTATTTTCTTTATTTTTCTACGTGCAACACTTCTTCAAACCTAAAGCAGGTGGCAACTCCTGACGTTGAGAAAAGGATCGAGGAGTACAAGAGAGAAAACCCGGGTATGTTCAGCTGGGAGATCCGGGATAAGCTGCTGAAGGACGGGGTGTGCGACAGAAGCACAGTTCCTTCAGGTGAGGCTTCATCTGGTAAGCTGCACTTTTTTTTTCTTATTACGAGCGAACACTGCAGCCCACTCTGAACACCACTATGAATCCAACATGTTTTAAGCCCCAGTTACTGATAATAAAATGTTTCAGTGTAGCAGGAAGCAGACCTACAGCTGTTTGACCCAGAAAAACCATCCTATAACATTGCTGGGTGGAAAAAAAAAAGTGCCTCTGGTTCTCAGCAGCCAATTTAACTCACTGTATTTGAAGTTACATTTGTCTCCTATATGCACATGTTTAATTTAGACATTATTTCCACGTAGCTGCTTTTTTTTCTCCAAACTTTTTCCCCTGTGCTATATCCTTCTAAAAATGTATTATAGGATTACTATGGTTCTTTTATGGGTTTTAGGGCTAATCACCCATTTACCTTTTTGTTGCCATTAGTGAGCTCCATCAGCCGCGTTTTGAGGGCCCGATTTGGCAAAAAAGATGACGAGGATGACTGTGATAAGAAGGATGAAGATGGAGAAAAGAAAACAAAGCATAGCATCGATGGCATCCTCGGTGATAAATGTAAGTTAACAGCAGAAAATATATATCTATATATATCTATATATCTATATATCTATATGGCCCTGTAACTCCTTTTGTCGTTAATACCTTGTATGTTTGAATTATTCACGCATTATTATTATTATTATTATTATTATTATTATTATTATTATTATTATTATTATTATTATTATTATTATTATTATTATTATTATTATTATTATTATTATTATTACTATTTAGAGGTAATTATTATTTTTTTTAATTATTTAGAGGTACAAGCTTGTAAGCAGGAAGTAAGTGTTTTTTTTAAATAGACTTCCTACTTTCGTCCTCTTGGGAAAATTGTCCCTCATCGGAGCTTGCTGCTAAACGCAGAGAATGTATTCCTGCTTTTAACTCCGAGCCAGCAGTTGTTCATTCACTCAATTATTTATGAGAGCCTTGGCAGAAGGTATTTAACTGCAGAAAATTAATTTGTGTAGCGAATTCCTCCTCATTCATTCATTCATTCATTCATTTAACGACCTCTAAACGACAGCTGACAGTTGACCCATTTCACAATCGATGTCAGTTCACTGACATTTCACCACTTGTCACTTAAAGTGGAAATCAATGTTCAGAATATTATTTGCTCTATTAGTAATGCTGCAAGGAGAGGGGGGGGGGGGGTGAAATAAAGCTTTGATGCAGGTGATGCAGGATGAGCTGTCAGTGTTTGTCAATAGTATAAGCTTATGATTGTCTATAAAAAATGATTATTGGCTGTATTCGTTGCTTGTGATTGGAAGATAAATTGTGCATTTTTTTGACATTGAATCAATGTAAAACTTTAAATTAAAAAAAATATTAATATGATCTTTAATGCGCTCGGGTGACGTATATATATTTTTTGTCTTTTTATTCGGTGTTTTTTGTTTTTTCCTTGGCTAAAAATGCGTAAACACACAGCCTGTAAACCTCCAAAAGGTTGGCTCTTTTGATGATCAAACATGTGTGAATAGGGTTTAGATAAGGATTCACAAAAGAGCCTTTTTTTTTCTGTCTTAAGTTTTTCCAAACTTGAAGATGAACTTCACTAGCAAAACCTCCTCTCCATTGACGCTTTTCTAAAGTGAAGAGTCTGAGGTACAAAAGCAAATCCTGGAAAGCAAAGCAGCGAAAAAGGAGAGTACGGACCCGTCCATTCTCATTCAGAAAATCTGGTAAAAGAGAGAGAAAAGTTTGGACAAAGGGCAAGGAGACACATAAAAGGAGATGAATTATTCAGTACGCCCCGCTGGTAGATAGTTTTGTAATTTTATATAATGGCCCGTTGGAGCAGAATAAGTTGATAGCGTGAAAACGTTCTCATTTTTCTGTCATACCACGCATTAATGCTAGAAGAAAAATGTCACCATTTTGTTCCAAATACATCCAGAATCCGTGTAGATGCTTTTGTAAATCCTACTGGCTGCAATATGAGCAACATTTTTTCGAACAGTCTTGTTTTTACGCACAAGCTGCGCTGCGTAAAAACAGAACAGCTGCAAAAGGAAATGATTTACAAACGGACTGTTCCCGTAATGGGAGAATTTTCTACCGGTACAGAATATTTAAGATGCTCTAATGTTTCTGTCTTTTCTTAGCGCTGCTTGTGTTTTAAATTGGAAAGAATTACATTGCTATAAAAAGAGACGCACCCAGTGTGTAATGCAGTTTAGACTACCGGCATCCGGATGGCATTTAATAACGTTAATACTTATTAGAGTAAGCACTGGAAACGATGCTCACTGAATAGGTGGCTGTGTTCGTGCCGGGTGTAATAGCTCGCAGGCATGGTAAGAAATGTATTTATCCCCAATCAGCCCCTCACTCTCCCAGTTTGAAGCATAGCCCTTATGTGGAGAGGGGTTTTAAAGCAGATTAAATAGAGCCTTTTATTTCTTTTCACTTTCATCTCAGAGCGGAGCTCACAGTGGCTCGCCCTGGGCACAAAATTCATGAGATTTTTTTTTTTTCGTTTACTTATCCAGATTTTAAGACTTTATTTATTTATCTATTTGTTTATTAGGTTGGTGTATTTGATTTTCTCAGAGGTTACATCACGGATTTATCCCAGCTCTAATCTAACTGTAGTAAATGTGTGTGTGTTTTTTTTTTAAATCATAATAAAAAAAAAAAAAGTGTTGTCAATTTAATTTTGTTGCACGGTGTTACTGTTTCTTAGAAGAGTGTGGAGTAAAAAAAAAATAATTCAACCAAAACTTCAAATTAACGTTCCACCTTTTTAGGCTGACATGGGCCTTTTGAAAACCCTGATAATTGTCTGTCTGGTGATCACCGAGCGTAATTCCTGACCCACCCACCATTCTGTTTGTGCATTTGTAAGTTTTCCATCCAATGTGCGCACCGCAGTGGTCGTGTGCGGTTGTTAAATTCTATGGTAAAAGTTAAAAGAGCGCACAAAATGGGCTAGATGTTGCATTGCATCTGTGCAAACTTACTCATCCATTTGGTTTTTTTTTTTTTTTTTTTTTTGCGCCACTGACTGACTGACTGACTGACTGCACCGGTGCATCAGCTGTTCTGTGTCCATCTGCCGCAAGAGGCCACCGACCTGACCGTCAGAGCTGGCGACAGGCGATAGACACTTCAGCAAATCGCAGGATTACCTGAGCTGCTCAATCTAATTAAACAGATGCCAGGTGGGATTATTTCCGAGCATTGGAGAGAGAAAGTGACAGAGCAGTGGAGAGGTGTGAGCAAATCAAACAAACCCCCCCCCCCAAAAAATGCAGCAGGTTCGACCATAAATTAATATAATATAAGACATAAACTGACCTTCATTTGGCTTTAAATATTTTGGAGCAAATAATAACTGTCACGATCATAGTGCGTGTTGTCATTTTCTGTTATGAGTTATCTTTAATTATCATAACACTTGGAACAATTGCGCAAAAAAAAAAAAAAAATAATAATTTGGACAATATTCCTTACGCTGTTATTTTTCCTACAACCCCCCCCCCAAAAAAAAAAAAAACACAAATACAATCAGTTCTGCTCTTAATAATGAAAAGTGGGATTAAAAAGTGCGCAAAAGCGCGTTTTCTACGTCACCAATATACACACGCACACATGCGCGCGCTCACACACAATTTCTAAGTGTATGGTAATATAATGTAGCTATATTTCGGGTCTAAAGCCGTGCTGAATGAGAAGGACAGGGGAATGAAGCGAGAGACCACTTCAAACAAATCCATCTGGAACACTGTGTGAGAGAGATTCAGTGAAAGTATGGGGAAGTTATTTAGCTATTAATAACGTTTTTTCCTCAGGCATTGAGAGTGACTCCATCTGCACTTTCTCGCAGCTATTTGGCTGGGTGGAAATTGAGGGAGACCCAAATGTTGGGCAGAGATAACATACCCATCATAGCCCAGACCCTGCGCTGTGCTTCACTGCATTAAACTCGGATTAACCTCCCCTGTCCCCGCAGCCACTCAAGCCACATTTCACTGGAATTTACATCGGTAGGCCTACGATTTTTATAAGGGGGCAGAAGCTGAAAGACACCACATAATAATAACAATAATAATAATAATAATAATGATCATGATAATAGTAATAATAATGATAATAATATGATAATGATAGTAATAACGATGATAATAATAATGCTGATAATAATAATAATAATGATGACAATAATAATGATGATGATAATAATAATAATAATAATGAGAATAATATGATAATAATAGTAATAACAATGATAATAATAATGATGATGATGATAATAATAATAATAATGATAATAATAATTATGATGATACTACTAATAATAATAATGATAATGTTAATAATCGTAGTTTATTGATCAGTAAATGTATCATATTTTATTTCCTTTTAACAGAACTGATTGCATTTACTGTAGGCTATTTATTTATTTATATTTTTATTTGTTTATTTTACAAACAAAAGCAGCCAGTATTAAGGGCTCTCACATATAGTTTTAAAAGCATTTTAATGTAGTCGATTTCTAGCACTTTTAAATACAGACTATTAATTTAGATTTTTTTTTTCTTGTAAAACCAAAGTGGTTACTTAATTTCTTTGCATCTTTACCAGTAAGTCTTATTTATCATTGGCCAGTTATATGGCTAAAATAAAAAAAATACAATGTGTGTGTGTGTGTACATATATATATATATATATATATATATATATATATATATATATATATATATATATATATATATATATATATATATGCTGTAGAAAATAATTTATACTACTTTTGTGCTGGTAAAGCAGAGATTTTATTTTAATGTCAGTCAGTCGGTCCATATTTTTATTCTAGTATAATGCATTGAAATTAAACTCTATGTGTTTTATTTGTTTTGTTAAAAAAAGTCGAGACAGACAGAGAGAGATAAAATATGGTAAAACAGTGAAGGTATAGTGTTTATTTAAATTAAGGAATGGGGCTGTTAATGACATATCGCGATATTTGATGGTAAATGTGAAGCTATATAGGGTTACAAATTACCCTATTGGTTCCAGTAAGGTAACGTACCGTGCAACATAATAACATGAAAAACCCAGTGCTTATTAGTAATGAGTAATGCATCAATTTCAAGGAGTGCAGTTTAAGCTTGTAGGCCTACCAGAAGACCGGAGAGACGTTTCAGTGTCAGGAGCTTTAAGTGTCGAAAGCATTTGACGAAAAAAAAAAAAAAAAAAAAAAAAAAAAAACTCAGTAGGCTTAAATTCATTCTGTGCTGGCATTTGACTTTGATCACATCAGAAATATTCATGGAAGCACAAACACTGGCTATGTCACCATTATCCAGGCTGACAGTGATACCTCTCAAGGCTGTCTATTAATTAAAGTGGCGCTTACCATGTGGGACGACTCCCTATCTGGGCACAAAAATGGTTTTTCCATCTCTTGTGGGGCTCTTGAAAAGGGGCAATCTTTCCTCTCCAGCTTCTTGTGGGAAATTTAAAAGTGTACAGAGGAAGACATGGGGATTTCTAGCTCATTTATAAAGACGAGTTTATAATCCTTTCCTGCTTAATAACTTAAAAGGATTCAATTTCTCCCCTCATTTATGGGGTTATGATCACACATTGTTAGCCGCAGATAGTAGCATTTCAAGGTTAACATTTCCTGCTCGAAAATATCAGAATATAAGCTGTAAGCCCATAGGTGCCCTTTGTTTAGCCTGCAATTTTCCCACAAATGCTGATAGGCCCATTTTAGATGTTGTTACTATTAATGTGATAACAACGAAGAAGCCAAAGAAGACCAAGTTGATAAGATGCTCTATGTCACAGAGCATTTTAAATGATATGATATTTAATTATAGCATATAATTTCACCATCGAGAATTAAATTCAGTAGGCTTATGCAGACTCTGAGGATTGAATGTCTGGTTGGGGGTCTCAAACCATACGAGACAAATTAAAGAGGAAGCGTTGCCCTCCAGGTATCCTGTCACAACAGTAGGGAGCTTCACCGCGTCTTTCATTTCTGTCTGTGTTTTATTCTGCCAATTTTCACTATAGGCTCTGTGTGCCGTGCCTGCAGGCCTGCATGCGCTCCAAAACAAATAGTAAATCTCTATCTTTCATCTGTCTTTGTTGAAACTTTGAGTTTCCTTGTCGCTCTGGTGGATCACACTGTCAGAAAGTGCAGGGTCTGAACTTTGGGATAGAACTTTTTTTTTGTTTTTTTTTTTGCCACTTTATTTGTTCTTGGTGTAGTTTATTTTAGAATTTTTTTCAACTGGTGATGTGCAAAAATTAAATTATTTCTTCTGCTTATGAGGAAATAAAATAATAATAATAATAATAATAATAATAATAATAATAATAATAATAACAATAATAGTAATAATAACAATAATAATTAGTAATACTATTTTTTATTATTATATTATTGCGGTGCTGCCTCTGTCTTAAACATTTACATTTCACTTTAGGCCTGTAATATATTCCTAAATTGCTCGCTTTGTTAGCAGTAAAGTTTAATTGGCTGGAAGAAGATGAATGAGGCTGACAGGAATCAGCTGTCCACAGATTCCCCTGTGAGTCTGACTCGGAAATCATAACCTGCCCAGCTTTTCCTCTTCTGAAACCAGCTCGTTGAACTTGTCACATCTAATTAGGGTGTTAAAACGCACTGAGTGCATCGGTGGGAAACAGTAGGTGGTTGGTCCGGGGCAACCAATAAGGCCTTTGTGGGTCAGATGGGGGGTGGGGGCTGGTGGGGTGTGCAGCGTGCTTGGATGGTGATGTTGTTGAATTGGACCGCTGCAGGCTTTTATTTCTAAGCAGGCTTTTTTCCGCTATTAGGCTACTTCAATTATGGCCATCCAGCGAGCTAAACAGGCCAGCCTGCGTGGACTGTAGCCTTGTTTTAATTAGGTATGAAATTAATTAGAACAGACATCTATTAAAGACTTTTAAGTTTGGTTAATTTTTTTTCTACAGAGTTTAAAGGTATAACAGTGGATTAATGGCTTACAGCCAAAATCACATTTTATTGCATCCCATCACTCGTGCTGCCTGTCTAACAGGTGTCAGGGAAAAAAATTAAAAAGACTTTTAAGGAAAATATACAAACCTTAACTTTTTTAAAATTCATTTTAATAAAATTTATATATATATATATATATATATATATATATATATATATATATATATATATATATATATATATATCGTCATCTGTCTCATTGATTAAACGTGGTGCATGTTAGGCTACTTTAATAGGATTTAATAAAATTGGCAAACACATTTCAAAAGTCCTGGTTAGTTGATGTTTTCAGTGTAAATGTTAATGTTTTATGTAGATCTTAAGAGATATTAATATGAATCCTCCAGTATCAAGAACCTGAAAAATGAATGTGTTATAATGTACAGTGTTCTGAAATAGATTTGATACAAACTTTCATTGTGAGTTTCATTAATTCCCAAAATTTCACATTTTGATCCAAGACCGTATCTTGGAAACTATAGCCAACCAGACGTTTGGCTAAATTTGGCTTCATGAGTGACTCAAATATAAGTATCACTACTTACATTCTGAAAGTATTTTACTTGCAGACCAGTGTAATCATTTTAAATTTACATTCAGGTGACTAGTAATATCCAAATATTATGAACAATATTTTTTTCTATTTTATTTATTTATTTGAACTCTGCAACATCTCATGGTGATCTGTATGTATCTGAAAAATACAATATAGTCTTCCATTCTCCTTTTTAAAGGTTGTATTCTCTTTTTTATTTAATACTTTTTTTTCTACTATTGATAGAAAAAGCCCTGTGATGTCTGACAGCCTACTCTAACCATTGTTAGATGAACAGCCACTAGAAAAGGACGAGAGAAAGAAGAGGGAGGAGAAAAGGCCCTTCTGTTATTTTCTGTCTTCAGACTTGCTGCATAGGCTATTCAGGCAAGTTGATGAACTCCTCCAAAAAGTTTATTAAGGGGCTGAAAACAATAAGAACTAAAGCCTTTGGGTGCCTGGGCAGACAGTTTATAAACTAGCTGCTATTGTGCCTCAAAGGCAGATGCATGAATACTTCTGAATAGGGCCTTCAAACTGACACGATCAGGCTGGACAGCAGCAGTTTTAAAGGGAGAGAGGGTGCTTCTGCTGCAGCTCAGATCTCTGCTTTTTTGCATTAATGTACATCTGCAAAAGAAGGGGGAGGAGACGCCGGCCGTGTTATGTTGCTTTTTCTTGGGCTTTGCTCTGTGTTTTTACTTAAAAAAAAATTAGAGGAGATATAATGAACATACTTTCAGGCTTTTCTCTGAAATATATTATATAGACTCATATACAGAAGAAGAGTGTGATATATTGTGGTGTTTGTTTATTCTCTGTCATTTTATCAGCTTCACATTTGGTTCAAGTCAAAACAAGAACATCTGTTAATTGTCATAAAAGCAGATGTTTTAACGTACTGCCTGTGTCGTATTTTCTCCCTCCGCTAATGCTATAGTTTAGTGTGGAAATTGCACAAGCTGTTTGTTACCTAGAGACCGAGAGCACAGTGTGACAGTTTGTGTTAATGCTGAGTTTTAACTCAAAATCTTTCTAGACCCTCCCCATTATTTATGCCCCCAAAAACAACCAGAAAGCAAGTCAGAAATCAGTTGTATGCTTTTGGACAGTGATGTGGATTCACTGTTGATATGTTTTCTTTCTTCTTCTTCTTCTTTTTTTTTTTTTAATTTTGAAATGGGGCACAGTGCTTACGCACCCTCGAGAAGATACATTATTCTTCTCCTTTTCAGTAAACAATAGACTGTCACTCTTTATCCTTCTTCCCTCCTCTGTCCCTCCCTCTCCAGCTTTCTCTTTAGTCTTCTCAGTTGCTGGCTCTGTGCCTCACAACATCAGAGGGAGTCCAGTGATTTGTGACCCCAGCAACCCACACTTAATCTCGCTAAAGAGGGGGAGCATCCAGTTTGCAGCTTGGCGGGCCCCAAATAGACCAAGCCTGCTCTGGCAGGTGTCAACATTAGCAAACAATTGGTCCCCAGTCCCATGCCCCGTACCCCAGTGCGACACTGAACCTAAACTATTTGAGACATACTGAAAGGAGCCACATAATAGGGAATGTGGAGGGGAGGAGAGGAGGGGGAGGACAAGGGAGAGATTACACTCTCAGACAGCTATTAGCAGGGATGAGGCTTTTCTAAACAAACAAAAAAAAGAAGACGATCAATACTGTGTTAGTTTACCAAGTGGAGTCATCACTGTGGCTTTGGGGTATTTATTTTCTGCTCCATTGTTTTTCTCGACTTCTCACTCATCTATGGGCTGTATAGGCAATCCAATTTAGTCTGGAGGGGGTCCCTGAGAGGCCTATTTCTTCTCGCAAGCAGTTGTGTGTTAGTTGTAGGTCTGCTTGCAGTGGGCAGCTCATTCATTCATACATTTGTTGCTGTAATAAATCCTGATTGGTGAGTATTACATTGGATAGTGGACAGTGACTGGGCTGTCCAAAAGGAAAACAACACTCAGGGATGACAGGGCCTGTGGGATTGCAGCCCCTCTCCTTCATTAGACGGGATGGAGCAAAGAATGCAGAGGAAATGGGAAGAGAATGAGTTGACACGTTGAGTGTTGCTGCTCTTGAGTGGCTATGTATCTTGACAAGAGGGCCAATGTTCTTTTTTTAAAGGCCATTTATTTAACTCTCACTGCTGATTCCAGACCATGCCACAAGGAGAGACAAGTGTTCTCAGCAGGGGCAGATTAGTTTCAAAGGTTTTAATGGGAAAACCTATTGTTTTTCATATCAAACCAAAATCTCATTTAATTTCATTGTGAGATCCACAGTAAAACAAACAGTTCAATTTGCTTAAAGCATAAAAACAAACCCAAAAAAAACCCCCATTCCATACACACTGTTGGCATTTGTGAAATCAAAACTACTTTTTGTACAATAAAAACATAATTAGCTCACCCTCTGACCTTTACAGACAATGGGTCCTGTTGACACAAAGCACTGATAACAATGTCAACAAGCAATAAAATGATTATGAGTGTCCTCTGCATCAGGACTCTACACAACACAGAAAACAAGTCCAGCATAATAGATACATGAGTGTATATATCTCCTTTTGTCCTCATGAAGTGAAGACTGTCGTCTTTGTTATTTTCAGAAGAGGTATATTGCCAAAAGGTCCAGACAAGAACAAGTTTACAGAGTAATTTTAGCTGCAAGCTGTATTTAATTAACCATGTAATTCCATAAATCATACTCATTTTGCCTAATAAGTTATCTACTAGACAACATAAATGTTGTTGCTGGCTGGCAGAAATACTTCATTTTAATCATGCAGGGGAAAAAAACTCTGTGTACAACTAACTCTTTGATTTATGTCAAATAAATTCTATCAGTACATAAATCAGTAGCTGCTTGTATTCATGGGTCCAAACCCCCCCAGATGTTAAGCTTTCTTGGCTACCTCTGCAGTAATTCCATAAACAACCTAAAATATACAACCTACATTTTTATTTATACTGGTTTGACAATTTAATTTTTTATTTTTTTTTTGCAATTTTCATTATAATGATGATTTATTATTAGCGAATCAGTAAAATATGGTTAAATTGATTAAGTCTAATTGCTGTCTGCCTGTTAAAATGATCTACATCTTCTAAACGCTGTCGCTGTTCAGTGTTTTAATTTCATGATCAGCTCTGTCTTTAGATGTTTTTCCTGTAGCACAAGAAATATAGAATATGCTGAATTGAATTTGCTGCCTGTCCCATATAATCTCAGAATTTTTTTAAGATGGGCAGCATAATAATAACCGGGACCTTTGGCAGAAAGAAGATCTTTGTCTTGGTGATTAAGCCATTGTTATTTTCCCAAACAATAAAGCCAAATCACAAAAATGAGTATACAGTACATCAGGACATCTCAGGCTTTATTATGTCCATGTTAAATTGCACAATGGTTGAGCAGGTCAGAGCCACATAATTTATTGAAAGAAATGTAGTTTCCTCCAATTCGCCTTGCCAGCTAGGGTTGTCAAACTCTGACAGCTGGCACAGATCGGGACAGTGTGTTGCATTATGGCCATCCACTGGTTACCATGGAGCTGCATTAGAAAAGACAAAAAGCATTTCTGGCTAATTTTATTACAATACAGGAATAGCCCACATAATGTGCAACAGTAATTGCGTTTAGCACAGTGCACCCGTGCTCCCCCTCAGTGATGAATGAGAGACATTGACCATGGTCTGCTAGTTTAAAAATCGCCATTAGCCTATGCTACTTAGGGCCAGAACATTTCACATTTTATGCTCTTGATCTGCTCCACCACTGAAATATTCATTTGTTTTAATTGTGCATGTTTTTTTTTTTTCATAGCCACAAAGACAATAAACATGTTCCCTAAGTGTTGCAAATCAGAAATGTGTTTTTTCTCACCAAGTTAAAACGTGAAAGCAGTTGTCCAAACAGTGGGGTGGAGCTCCTGTCCACGCCGACAAAATAACAACTTCAAATGTTGTCCTCTATTTTCAACTAATGGGCTTATTTCTGCATCGTCAGTCATTCTGTCTTTGGGGAATATGTAGTCTCAGTGTAAAAAGCTTTGCTACTGTGCCATATTACAACCCCTCAATATGCACGGATCTCGGAAATTAATGCCAAGCGCTGTAATTCTTCACTATGCCCAGAATAAAAGAGCTTACAGGAAATATTCATTAAAATGTTGAACAAAAAATAACTATTTGATTATTTGTCAGCCAACAATGCTGCATTAAATGTCAGTGGACAGAGTATATTATGCTGCATTTAGAAAGTATATTATACATTTTTGAATTGTGTATTAAAATGATAGTACTTTATCTCTTCATGAAACCAACTGTATACGTTTCATTGTATGTTTTAGAGGGAAAATATAGAAGTCAAAAGAAATAATTTGCAATGTAGTCAGTGTATCATAAAACACCTAAGTAGGATAGAAATGTAAGCTTTGAGCCAGGTTTCTTTGTGCATTTAGTGAATATTTATACATTTCCAGAACTTTACTGTCATCACTTCTGAGCTTTTGTAAAAGTTCTACCATTCTTCTCAACTCTTCCTTCTTAGTGTCCTCTATATCACACCAACTTTTCCACAATATTTGCTTCACAGCCTTGTCCAGAAAATTAGGAAACTTCCCTTGGGCACATAAAAAATGTCCACTGTGCATTCCTATACTGTGCCCAGTAATCTTTCTTTGGCTTTGTTGAGAAAATGATTTGTTCCTCCAGGAGACCTCGGCTCATAGCCCTGAGTCGTTACTGTTTGATTTCCTGCGTAGGGTTTTAGAGCTTTTTGCTGGGGGACCGGGGCTCTGGCTCCAGTGCCATTTGGCAGAGACCCCCATGGGCTCCTTTTTACTTTCTTGTGCTCTCTGTTAATTTCATTACTCTGGCTGTGACCTCAATTAGTAAAGACTCGACATTTCTGCTTGACAGAGGAAACCTGGTGTAAAAGGCTCAGCTGTGGTGGGGACGTTTGGCTAACAAGGGTCATATGTTGCATCTTTCTGAGTTTTTATTAGTCCATGAGACAGTTATTTTGATGTAAAAAATGCAACATTCTACAATTATATTAGAAAAATCAATTCATACATGCACATATGATATAGAGACTGTGCAGGTTTGCTTATCCTGAATAGTAATATAGCTCCAATTTGGTGGTTTTTCAAAATTACAATTCCATCTTCTGAACAGAGAATATATGAGAATGAATATATTAATATAGTTAGTGATATTCTAGTTTTAGTCAATAGTACATTAGAGAAAAAGACTCCCACCCTTCTAGACCTTCACGCTTTCCCACTCAGGCAGCACAGAGGCATGGGGAGTCAATATGTCAGCGTTTATGGATGCCCTGCGGAGCTGCACAGGGCTGTCAGGCCCCTATTCATGCTCTAATGGCCCCCTGAGGAGCTCGTCTCTCTGGGCTGAAAAGGCCGGGAGGCCCAGTGGACGCCCTGTTGTTGAAGGTGAGCGTGCGCTCTCATGGACGCGCCGCGCCTTCATCCATATGACAAGAGCCATAAAAGAGCATCGCTCTTGGTGCTTCTCCCTCTCTGTCTCCTCTGCATTCTCTGGCATCCCCCCTCTCCCACTTTCTCCCCACCTCAAACAGAGAAAAGGGGCTAATTGTTTGTTGTGAGAGCCAAAGATTATAGAGCCTCCCATCTTTCTTCCACCCTTGCATTTTTCTCTCTTTTTTTTCAAGCCCCCTACTCTTTTTCTAAAGAATGTGATTCTGACCGAGAGACAAGAGAAGAAAAGTATTGGAATTTTCCTGATGAATGTTAAAGAGCCTAAACTCAAACATGGACAGTAGCCAAGAACAGCTAGTGTTTATTCATTTTCTCAGGTAGTTTTTGTACTTTTTTGTGAAGTTTTTAGCTCACTACAGTTGTTGATAAATCTGTGCAGTTCAAGTAATGTCCACATTTTACAAATGCGACTGTCATTTTTACTGCCTCTTCTTATCTGACTGATTAAATCCAAATAGACTCTGGTACTACTGACCTTGGCCCTCAGCCACCTGCTATAACATGGTAATTGATATGATAAGCATGAGACAAAGCTGAATCCAATGACATCTGTCCATAAAGGTGAACTGAGAATGATGTTATTTTAGATAGATGGTGAATTTTTAATATCCTTATGTAGAGTTACACATCTCATCCAGATTCAATTTCTGCTAAATGTCAAATTATGGCCCAGAGAAGGTCACTGACAACCAGAGGAAATTGATGATACATTTTGGCATGTTACTAAACCAAGTAAACAGTTAACTTGATTTTGCCACATGTGCAGCCTTTTCACAAAGTGTTTGTTCGAAGAGCGTCACTATTTTTAATCTAAATGAAGGCTGTACTCACTTTTAAAGCCTTGTGTTTGTTTTTCACTCACAACGAGATATCTACAGGAAAAGATTATAGTTTCATAGAGAATTTGTCTTTAAACCATTTTGGTTATCGCTCTAGTCTATCTTGTATTCACATAAGGTTCCTATCTCACATACATCCTTTGGTAAATGCTTTGAATCACATGCCTCCTTTAACTTGGCAACCCCTTTGGGATGAACAGGCAAGTGCATTAAACAGAGATGCCGCACCATTCTCAGAAAAATGCAAATTGGTAAGTTGTTAGTTATTTGATGTTGCTGCACGATCCCCCCCCGCCCCCGAAACATCCCTCCACTCCAGTGTTGGTGGTTGAATCGCATGCAGTCCTGGGGACAGGCAGGGCTGTTTATATGCAGGCCTGGAGCGGCAAAGACAGCACAGAGACAGATGCATGTCAGAGATAGCAGATCCCATATCAGGCAGATGCCTCTTATCACAGGCCTGTTTGCATAATTAGGCCTTTTGATATTCACCCCCTCTGACTGACAAAAAGTATAATTGCAGTATCAACTACGACAAAAGGTAGGCACAAAATAAACAAGTCAACATAAATAGGGAGAAAAGATGTGGTGTTATTTTTGTCCTGTGGGAAAAAAGAGGGAGGAAAAAACACCATTTTTAACTAAATCTGCTGTCAGTCACAGTCAACTGGTGTGACTCGGTGCTCAGAGGCTGGTCCTGTGAATGCCTGCAAAACACAGAGCGTGAGGCCCGATTGTAATTATGCTGGAACTAATATGCTTTTCAAAATGAGCCATTATGAGCTAATGCTGCACTGCCAAAGCCCTGTCTGTTTTTGTCCCTCTGTCTTGGATAGTTTGCAAAGGTATGGCTGATATTGAGGCCACGGGTTATGATATGAGAGACAGTCTGACAGGGATGAGCAATACTTTACTTTAGGCTTGTATTACTCACAGGTGAGTTAGTGGATAAATGTACATGTAAACACCTGCACCACTGCATTACGTTATGAATGAATCTTAATAAATTGGCATGAATGTAATCTGCACACTATCACAGACGGATAGACAGACAGACAGACAGACAGACAGACAGACAGACGGATAGAGAGATAGATAGATAGATAGATAGATAGATAGATAGATAGATAGATAGATAGATAGATAGATAGATAGATAGATAGATAGATAGATAGATAGATAGATCAGCATTACATCACTGTCTTAATGGATGATTTGTAGGGAGAAGACAAGGAGAATTGGAGTGGGTGGGGCAGGGGGAAGTGAAGAGGAGGGAGGGGATTAAGGAAACAGGGTGATGAGGATCCCATCTGTAGGCTGAAGAGTCTGTCTGCGGGGTCAGTGGAGGAGCACCAAAGAAGAGCGCAGGCTTTAAACCTCACACTAACCTTAAAACTATTAACTACCACCGAGTCCTTCAAAAACAAGAAGACTGTTTTATCTAAAAGGTCTGGCCAGAATTGAAGTGTTGTTAAATTCCACTGACGTCAGGGTGAAGGGGTTAGTGGTGTTTCACACTGTTTAAAGAGGGAGAAACTACTGTCCATCAATGCAAATATGGACAAATGGGAAATATAAGAATCATTTAAAGTTATTTTTTAATTATACCATAATGATAATTTAATTTGTAACATTAGAATTAATTGGATAGTCCACTTAAAGAGAGCATTTCTAACACTTTGGCAATTAATTCAGCTTTTAATTTGTAAATAAGTCTTCATATGAAAGTGACAACCATGGTTTTGGTAAACATAATGTTTTTAAGGGTATTGTCACTTTGTTTTATCCTATGCTGCTACACAGAACATATGTTTTGTATTGCAATGACCTGACGTATCTATTTGTAGATCACATGAAAAACGATCCATACTTTTAAGGAGATTTATATTAAACTAATTTATTAATTACAAAAAAAATATTTATCTCTTCATTTATAAACAACATTTCATCTTAACTTGCATATTACATGTTGAATGTAAGTTGTTGAAATGTTGCAAATAGATGTCTTTCTCAGTCTCAAGTTATAGCCTCCTAAATGAAATGAAACCTTACATAGAGCATATCCTGCATTCACATCATTATTTCTAGTTAACGGTAGGTTTTACTCAAAGCCAGACTGTGTTATCTCTAATTTTAACCAAGCACTTACCTAGACAAAGCCATGTGTAAACCTATTAATTCCTATTTACAATCTGAAATCAATACAAGGGGAAAACCTCAGAGGGCCCCTGAAGGAGAGTACATGGCAGTAATCATGCCCACTGGATGGCACATAATTAGATTCTAATTGGAAGATAAGTAATGAGACAGGGTGTAAGTGGTTTATCAATATCCCATGAACCTTTGAATGGAATTACATCAGTCTTATTATACCAAGGTTTAATCAGAATGTACCTTTGTATGCAGTGTGGACCATTAAAGAAATTGACCTTAACACCCCTGCAGGGATTTGACTCTCGTGTTATTCAGTGCATCAATATTTACAGTAGCACATGTGTGAAAGCAAAAAAAAGAGAATTAATTTAGAAAACAAACTGAATGGCTGCTTTAAAAAAAAAAAAAAAAATCTGTCTTACACCCTTCAAGCTCCCTGATTTCTCCGTCATTTCTCTGTTTCTAACCGAAATTCTGGTGAAAGTGTACTCATTCTTCTCTAAAGTAGGAGTATAGATACTTCTGCAGATAAAATATTATTCTAAAATATGTACTGATTTGTCTTTACTCAAGTAAAAGTGGAAAAAGTAGAAACTCGGCTTCTGTGCAAAGACTTTCTGACTACACATGTAATAGAGAAAAAAATATATACCAGTGATAATGAACATTAATTTGACACTAATGTACAAAACAGTTTTCAGAGGCACAACAGCCTTTTCTCTGTGTTTTCATCATGTTACATTTGTTTACATTCCTCATGTATGATTTTCACATGTGAATCTTTTCTATGTGTTTCTGCTCCAACTATTCAGGACTCACTAATAACAATTGTCCTAAATAATTCCCTTAAAACCCATTAAAGGTAGTAGTAACATGCTCATTTGTGCAATATAAGGATTTGAAAGTGCATATGTATTTAAATGTGAAAAGTAAGAATTTGTCAGAAACATAAATACACAAGTGAAGTACAGTTACTTTAACCTACTGAAGTATTAGTACCTACAGTACACACTGTCAAACTTGTCAGCTGCCACATGTTTGACATATTTTCTATCATCGAACCAAATGTTCTCGGCATATAGATGATCTTTACATCCTGCGCCGATCCATTTGGCCCCAGCATGTGTCATTTTCCATTTCCCCTTACTCATTACAGTCGGGGCCGTTGACCTTGTGCCTCTGGTTCATGTACAAGGGCAGATGTGTCGGCTCCGTGGGGCTTAATGTGGAGCAGCAGTTCACTCTATTGTTTGTGGAGGTTTATCAGTCATTAGCCTGATAGCATGCTAATTGTAACATGGATTGGCGCGTTGGTTTACTTGTAAAGTAACAGTCTGTGAAAGCACCTCAAATCAAAGACGGAAAAGAAAATAACTTGAGTCGGGGAAGACTTTGGTGTGTTCCTCTGAACCCCTTGAGTATGTGTCATCTCTGGCCCCTGCGACTCCCTGTAGGACACAGAGGTGACTTTGGAAAGTGATCTGCAGTCTGCTGGTGCTGGTCTCAAGTGTCGTCATGGCAAGTTATTGAGCAAATGGATATACGCATCCTCATGAAAACCAACAAAGGGATATGAGGTGTATGTACATATTCAACTTTGTATGTTCAAGGGTGTTCTGCAGCAGAGTGAGCCTGTGCTTCAAGAATCAATCTTTATTAAAAAGGATAAGACTGAAGAATTGATTTAATGAATGCGGCCTCATGTCCTGCAGCCACATGTAATCCTCAGAGAATCATTGAGCATGAGCTCAGGGGGACAAAAAATGTTCGTAGAAGACTCATAGAGTGGCCTGTAATGATAGTCTCCATATAATCCCATAATTCCTTGTTTAATTAAACTCTGGAGCTGGCCTTGAGACTCCGCCAGCTCTGTTGCTCTTTTGTTCTCACAGTTGTTATTTGGAGGCTAGGTTTGAGTGTTCTTTTGTCCACTTACATTGAAAGATGTTACTGGCGGGAGCTATAAACAGAGATCAGGGATGGAAACAATGAGTGTGATAGTCGGGACTCTCTCAGGCGAGACATTCAGGTGAGCATTATAGTTTTCCTTTGAGCTGAATAGCAACGGCCTCTGACAGAGACAGAAATCTCTTCATACACCCTCTTCTTCAATATCTTCCTTTATTTTGCCTCTCCCACACTTTCTGGACTGTGCATGATGCAATCCAACTAGGCCTGGAGCAACACTGGCACATCACACTGCCTTGTCAATGTCTCAATGAGGAAATTATGAAAATATGAATTTTATGACATGAAATGAAAAGGGCCATGTAGTTTGAATAGACATGCAGAGGAGGTGAAAATGATGCAATTTTCTAAATTCAGTTATAATGGTAATGTGCAATGGTAATGCGTATTTGCTGTCAAAAATTTCCCTGTCGGCCTGGATTGTACAGCTTTGTGCTGTATCTATATTCCTCGAGCAAAAATTCAGCTTAGTTGAATGCCTAAAAAGTAATGTAAAATATGTTCTAATTCATTTAATGACAGCAGATGGAAACACATGGGACTGAATGGTTTTGCAGCGATATTGTGTTCTATTTTATACACTTTGGCTGTGCTGTGTATGAGCACTGTGCCCTGGGCCAATGAGAGAGAAAAGCAGGGTGAAGAGCAGCAAGGTGGCCTGCGCAGATTAACCCCTCTACCCACCAACACCCCCAGCCCTCTGCCTGCACAGCCTCTGGGGCCCCTCTCAGAGGCAGGATTGCATATCAGGCCCCCTTTTATATTAAATAAATATCCACAGATTTAGATAATATTCTCTCTGTTGTATACTGACAGACGAGTAGCTGTCATTTGAATCCTCTAAGTTCCCATCTGTCTCTTGAGCAGCAGGGTTTGCTCCACAATGCAGATAATGCCATTATTCATCATTCTCTGTGCAAATTAGATGTTTTTTTTTTTTTTCCACAACAAGCTCAAAGTTTATTTACACACAGTAGTACTTAGCCTGCCTTTTATTACACGATCACACAGATAGCGCTCTCTTCCTTCTTTCCACCTCAGGTAATCGCACAGATGACGGTTCAGATGTGGATTCAGAACCTGACTTGCCTCTGAAGAGGAAGCAGAGGCGCAGTCGCACCACTTTCACTGCTGAGCAGCTGGAGGAGCTGGAAAAGGCTTTTGAAAGGACACATTACCCGGACATCTACACCAGAGAGGAGCTGGCCCAGAGGACAAAGCTCACAGAAGCCAGAGTGCAGGTTAGACCAGTGCATGAAAACACATTTAACTGTTGTGCTGTCCGGCTATGCACAAACTTTTCATGTAAATTCTTCATGTTGTAGACATCCAAGGCAGAAAGACGTTATGAAAAATGTAAGGACAGGATATTTCCATGCACATGAAGGAAATGATTTCATGGCTCTTTTACCTACATAACCTACCAAGTTATCTCTGAACAATTTTATGGAATATCTTATGTTGAAATTTCATGGGAAAAACTTTTTATTATTCAGAGTAAGGGACTTTGCAATTGGAGAAAAGACTGGTTACTAATAAAGTTTTTCTTGTTTTGAACATGTATTCCAATGTATACTTCCAAGGTAGGTGATATGAATTTATTTTTAATTGCAATACAGGGAGGTTTCCATAAACAGTAACGCAAAACAAATATCAAACACTTAATTCACGCTTATTAAATATGATTATTTTCTGTTATTGATTGACAGAAAATGACTCGGTCATCGCTTTCGATATCTTTTATGGAAGAAACATTCACAGCATATTCACTATTTTCAACTTTTCAGTCTTACACAACCACCAGAAAAACTGAAAAATTCTATCAAGCATGTTGTCAAAAATAAATGACCATCAATCCACTGACTGGATACAAAAATTTTACTTTTTGTTAGTAATTAAGGTAGTTCAGTCAAGTGTGTTTTTCTTTTACGCACCAACGCTGATGCATTGTTTAATGGTTAGAAAATTAAGGAAATCATAGAAATAATTCTAGTTGCAGAATTCATTTTTGAAAACTATATGATGTAGTGACGTATATACTTGTCAAAAAAATGTTACCCTTTTTTACTCTGTGCATGTAAGGAATCTGACTTATTACCATCAGCCTTCATGTTTAAGATGTTTGACAGAGAAGCTCTCCATCTTCACACCTCAGACCTCGAAACCTTGTCTGACAGTTCAAGTGCCATGCGGTTGTAGGCAAGTTTGAAGGAAGATATGTACAGTAGAGTTATAGCAGCAGCTGTTCAGGCAGAAACGAAGAGAGGGAGAGAAAAAAAAGCAGAGGAGAGAAAGGGAATGCATTCCTGATGGATTTCTCATTTCGGCCTTTGGCCAGGATCTCATCCCATCACTTTCAAGCTCGCCGCTGCTTGTAAAACCCTCCACATATCACACAGGGTTCCTCATCCTCTCCAGGGACCCCATACCCCGACAACAACATTAATCAATCAGCCGCTAGTAAAAAAAAAAAAAAAGAAAGAAAAAAAAAAGAAAAAGAGGGGGTCTGGGGCACCCCTCTCCTCTTACCACAGTCATTCAAACTCCCTCTGAACCCCCCTCTCAGACTCCTCACCGCATGCTAAGTGTTCATCACACTACAAACATGCAGTTGGGATAACTGATTCCACACATGTCTTTGTCCATCTTGAAACCCCCCAACATGCAAGGATGTCCTATATGTCTGAGTGTTTAATGCCTCACTCAAGGGAAGAGAAATTTATCTCCTTGCTGTTGTAAAGCAGTATATTAGTTTTGTAATGTTTAAGAAATGAGGATGAAGAAAATATGAACGGGAAAAAAGAGAATAAAAAGATTCAATTATGATTTGTACATGGGAGATCTGCTATAATAAATGATTCGCTAACTCACACTGGTGGCTAAAAAATTTTTTGCAAAACACTAAAACTTTTTTTAAATTTAATTTGGGGAAAAAATACGCATTTTGATTCAGTCACAAATGTAAATGAACCAGGTGTTTTCCTTTAACTTAAGTAAATAGAGTGAACACACAAAATGCCAGAGTCATCGTGTGCTTCTGATTTTAGAGAAAAATCCATGCATGTAATATCACCAGTTTATTTACAGAGTATGATGAACATATCTAAATATAAAAAAAAAAACTGGAGAAGAAAGAAACCAGAGTGACTCTTATCTCTTTGCTGTTAGATAATAGACTTAAATGATGTCTTGTGAAAACCTGAGGAATTTGAGTCATGGCTATAATTTGTTAATGCTGTTTTCCTCATAATCTAATTTCTAAAAGCTTTGAAAGTCTCACAAAGGTCATCTTAAACTTAATTTTCTAGTAAGGTTACAAGTAAATAAGCTCTGGAAGCCAAAATACTGTAAATAATGCCCTGAGTTGCACTGTGTTTAGTGCGATGAACTACAACTTTGAAAATTATAAGCACAGTATCTTACTTTATAGCATATATTTTACCATGTGAACATCAAACAAATAGTTTAATGGAACCTTATGGTAACACTGCTATTGAAAATTAAATGACTATTATTGGTAAAACTCCCAAAGTACATTGAAATGCTGTATTTATGTATAAGTTTAATGGTGTATGCATGTGCGTGTTATTTGTATTAGAACATAGTGAAAGTGTCCACCAGCTGGACTTTCACATAGGTGCCCAAATGGTCCATCACAGGGCAGGAGAAAAGAGACCCTTTGGCCTGAGAGTAAAGCTTCTCCAACACAGCTGCAATGACGCATCTTCCAGATGTCGTTCAGACTAACCAGTGTTTGGAGAAAGAAAGTATAGGCAGTGGGTGTTGTGGGGGTCTCACAGGCTCATATTTTAACTCCCATTTGTGTCTGAGGTCACGGTTTGCAGTTAAACGTTTGTCATTAAACATGGTGATAATGTGGAGAGCAGTTTTTGGGTTGAATGCGGTTCTTCCAGCGGAGGTAAAGTGAACTTGTGAGGTGAGCGCTCGTACAAACATGTCTGCACTGGCACACAGATACTAGAGCTGAGAGCAGTGTTGTAAATTAAACCGCCAGCTTCTTCTGGAAGGGATGAGTGTTTGGCTTAGCACTGACGCACAACCTAAATTCATAAACAAACTTAACTCCCTTGTGTCTGCCCTCGCCTGCCATTTCAAGACCCCTTCACCATCCATCTTTATCAGCAGAGCTACCTCTTTCACCACCACAAGCCCTGCAATGGTTTTATCACTTCAGCTGACAAATAGTGGGATATGATCCATATCGCTCAGCAATTAGTTCCAGGTTTTCACAGTGGGAGGGGATACAGTCATGTCTACCGTCGGTGTGTGCTCAGTTGAAGCTGTGAGTGCTGCCACCTTCCACTCGATAACCCTCAGTTTTAACAGGCAGAGACAGCAAAGGCACTCCATGAGCGATCAGAGAAGGGAGCGTCGTTTAAGTCGACCAGGTGGGGGTTGTCATCACCAGGATGTAGCCTTGTCAATACACTGGAGGCCTCTAACTAAGCACTCATTACATTCTCTTCTATTAAGACTGAAGTTTTTAAAAGACTAAGTTCTAAGTGTTGTCTGAGGCTCATCATCTCACCATGCAGTCGCCCACTCACTTTACCAAATCTGTCACATAGATCCTCTTTCATTACTAATAAACCTTCTGCATATAGCTATTAAACTTGTTGGAATCTAATCAGGTATAAGCATTGGTTTTTTTACAAAGCATGAAAATCAATTTGGTCAAAAGTTTCTCTGTTCATCTGAGACTCATGCTGGTCTGTTGACGCAAAGATGAGTATGTGAAAAAAGACGTGAAAGAAGACTGTGGATTGTCCTATTTTGGGATCTGTGTGTGCTCAAACCATTCCCAAATTCACACAGACATGCTGTTGGTTTGAACAAGTTTAGCTACTGAAAATATAATCCAACAGGGAGCTACCACAAGGTACTGTGCAATATCCTGATTGTTATAATATCAGTCAAATACCAGCGGCAAGAGAGAAAATCACAAAAGAAAGTGAGTGGTGACAACCAAACCCAACAGGCAACTGTATTCCCGCCAGTATGGGTTTACGTTTCATAAAGGAATAAATAGGATTTATGTAGATTGTAGGGAAGAAATTGTTGCAATGCATCAGAGTGAATGTTCTAACAGTTTCTTATTATTAGAATTTAAATGACTTTGGTACAGTGCTTCTGTACTCCTGATACTTATCAAACTAATCCCACTCTCCTCTTAAATTCACACTCCTAGCTACTTTAATTAGCATAGTGCCAGTCTGGAAGGCAAGCAGGGAGGGAATCAGAGAGAGAGAGAGAGAGAGAGAGAGAGGGGGGAAAAAGAGAAGAGGAGGAGGTGTGTGGTGCTAGTGGTGGTAGTGGCAGTGATGGTGGGGTGGGGGGTGGGGGGGGTTGTTGCGTGGTATGAGACAGAAGCGGATTTGTATGTTGAGGCTGGTTGCATCACCCTCTGTGTTTTTGTGGATATGAAGTCAGCAGCACATTTTGTTTTGTCATTATCTCGGCTCTTGGTATTCATCTACCGAATGTTGCAAATTGGCTCCTGAAAGGCGTCACATATTGAGTACTTCTCTTTGACAAAATAATTCATGGAGGATTGTCTGAATACAGATTTGTAAAATATGGGTGATCCTATTTAAAAGAAACAACACATAGATACATAGCTTTTTACTGCAGTGCAATGTCACAAATTACAATGTGTGAGTGCGTATTATCTCAGATCTGCGATAAGAAAATGCAAAATGCCATTTGATCACTAGGAAATGATTCTTTTGACAGAATGAATGTACATTTAAAGGCAATGAGATGATGCAAGCAGTTAAAGTTGATCTGGGAACTCAAACTGTGTCACAGTACTGACTGTTGCTCCCATTTGCAGGTTTGAGGTTTGTCTCTCACCCTTCTACTAGTTTGACTTTTCACTTCACCCTTTGTTCTCTTCTGTGTTCGTTTCAGTTCCAAGCAGCCTCTTTTGTTTCACAAGCAGCTTGACTCATATAAGACAGGATACTACTGTCTTCTACAACCTCCCCCTTCCTTCTTAAAGTTTCTCTACCCAGAGATGCACTGCCGACTTGTCTAAGCACACTGGATGCAAGGAAACCTTTTAGTCCATGAAAATAGAACAGAAGTGAGCCACATGAATTTGGTGACACACTTGTAGGTAGATAGCGAGACACAGAGGAGCGCTGCAGCTCTCTATACTGCAGAGAATTAAACCGGATTGGGGAGAGCAGAGGAGAATCTGTGGTCCAAGGTGACTTTGTGATCAGGTTCCAGAGCGCAGCCTCAAATCCTCAGCTTCAGGCTGTGTATTACTCTGTGTGAGAGTCAGTCTGTGTGTGTGTGTCTTTGTAATGTATGCATGTGTGTGATAGCATATGAGCACTTTTGCGCATGTGCATCGCCACTACAGTCCATGTTTATCCCAGATTGTGCAGAGAGCTCCAAGAAGTCTGCACCTTCCCCTCTTTTCTTTTCATTGCTGAGTGTTTAAGTGTTAAACTGCACTCAGGGGCTGCGCGTGTTAACTTAATAGAGCTGTAGCTTGTTTATTAGTTAAGGTGAGTTTGGTGTATTTATGTTGCAGAAAGCCTCTTCAAAGGCCAAAAGTAAACTGTGTTTGCCAATACTATTCATAGGTTCCATAGTGGAAGAATGTTTCTAGCACTGGAATGAGATGAGAAGAGAATGCTGTTTGATAGAAATGCCCTCAGTGTTCAGTTTTCAAGCCCTTTTCACACTAAATGAATGCTTATGTCATGTAGGTAAAGCACAAATCACGAAGTATGTGAATATTTATAAATGATTCTATTTGAGGCAGGGGAAAAAGTTTGTTTTTTTAACACAGGTTGAATGAGGTTAAATGTGGAGCAGATGAATAGTCACCCTAAATGAAAAATAAACACCCTTAAATGAACTAAATGAACTAAAAAAAAAACGTATTTAAGTAAGTAAATGTTGACATACTTAAGATTTAACTCAACATTTAATGCTTATCTAAAAATAAAGAGTCCAAGTGGGAATCTTTTTTTTTTTTTTTTTACTTCTTCAGATATAGATTAGGTTTTCTGTTAAAGTTCGTTTTCCTCTTCAGAAGCATCCTAACTATTTGATGGATGCCAATATTTTGTAAAATATCTTATCAGTGATATCAATAAACTAATTTATTTATTTGTTCAACTAATCCATTTTGTAGATTAAATTAAATTATTTACTCATTCGTTCATTACTGTATGAAGTGTAAAGAATGTCTCTGAGGTTAAGAATGCATAAACACTGAAGTGAAAATTGAACACAAAGAAAAATAAAAAGTCAAAAAGCAAAAAAAAAAAGAACAACATCACCGTTCAAGTGTCTGCCATGATGGAACACCTCCTTCCTAAGCTTCGATGACAAAGGAAGGAAGTTAAAGTGAACATAAAAGAGGGGTGGGGTGAGTAGATGAGGTCGGAGGTGAAGTGGCACTGTGAGGTGGGTGGGGTGAATGAAGAGTGTGTAGAAGGGAAGGGGTGTGCCCCTCGTGCCCCTCCCCTGGTGGAGGCAGCTGTTTGTCTGGCCCAGTAGGAGCTTAGTTCAGACCTTGGACCACGCTCCACTACATCCCAATAGGAGAAATTTCACTGGAGCCACACACCACATTTGTTTTGGAATAGCTGATTGAAGGATTCAAACAGGGTCTTTAGAGGCGATCAGGCTGCAGAGATAAAGATTTCCTGTTGGTTTTTAACTTGCATAATTGAGGTTTCCCCTTTTTTTTGGCTCAACCACTGTCACAGCCATCGCCTGTTGCATCCTTTTTTCTCTCTAGTGAGTGAGCCGGTGACTAAAATGAGCTATAGGCAAAAATCACTGGGCCTTTAAAAGAGCAGCGACTGTGTGGGAAAAGAAGCACATTGAAATTAAGATCTCTGTTGGACTGAGATCCCTTGTAAGATACGAGTTTATATGTATGTTTGTGTGTACAAAAAGAGGCAGCCCCCAAAAAAGCAGAGAGTATATTGCTGTGTAAGTCCCCTTGAAAGTGTCCCTCTTTAAGACCTGTTTAAAAGGGACGCCCCCTCTTTGTGTCCACTGTTCTCTGTGGCGTATGGAGGGGCTTTTGTCCCCCTCTTTCATGTGCTCTCACAATAGCTCGGGCCGTTTGAAACACAACAGTAGATGAACTGCGCTGACAGTGTATTAAACTCTGATGAATTGCCTGTGCGAGGCATAGATCAATGTCCTTCAACCCTTAGCACACATTGAAGCCCAGGCCTTGTCTTGGTTAAATGGAACAGGTTGCTGGCTCTTTTCAAAAGGCCTGATTATATTCGTGTTTTGTTGAAGCAGAAGCCTTTTTAAAATGTGTAAATCTTTGCCGTTCAAAAGAGTTCTATTTTCCCTCTTTCATTCAGGGAACTGACATTGTGTGTCTGTGCTTTGGTGCTGCTCATTTTGTCAGCTTTTACTATTTACAGACTTAGCCTTAAAAGTCTTGACTTTAAAGTGAAAATGCCTTTTTTTTTCAGATGAGCTTTTAGATGATAAATACAGCCAAATGGAAATGCTGCAGTATTAGTTTGTATGTTTGTGTTCATCTATATCCACAGTTTAATGATATTCTCTCTGAAAGCATCTAATGGCCTCACAAATATGTTTGAGGTGTGTGGTATGGAGACTAAAGGTCTACCTCTGACCTTTAAATGACTTCTTCCCTCTGAAGAGGGCTTAGGGCAGACTGTTTACACAGATCGCAGCTTCAGCCACTTAAGAACAACAGGGACGGACCACTGAGTCTCTATAGCAGCTCCCACAGGAGCTCCCACACTCTCAACTACCACCAGCCAAACCCCTCACACTAACCGGAAGATTAATCACAGGTGGCAGGAGGCAGTAGACTGCAGACAAATGCTCACTGTGCAAGAACAGATCAAAGATAGAACAAAAACAACTATAAAAGTCGACATTAGTCACTTGGCAACACATTTATTGGGCTTAACTTGGATGTGAATTTTATTTTATTCACCTGTTCAGTTGAATAAATATTTAATATCTGATGTACTGTAGGTGTGGTTCAGCAACAGACGGGCTCGGTGGCGTAAACAGGCTGGAGCCAATCAGCTCGCAGCCTTCAACCACCTACTTCCTGGAGGATTCCCACCCACTGGGATGCCAACTTTACCCACATATCAGCTTCCAGAGTCGAGCTACCCCAGCACTACACTATCGCAGGGTAAGATGGACACTTTTACACCCATATTTCTGTCCAAGGCAGTCCTCTGTTCTCTAAGTTTAATCTAATTGGATAAATATTACATTAGTGCTATCTATTTGTGGTATGAAATCCATATTTCCTACTTATGGTAACAACATTATAAATTATACATGAACCATGTGATTCATACCAGAGCCTTGCAGGAAGTACTTATTACAATCACATCTTTGTCAAGGTGAAACAGAGGAAAAACTGTCAGCATTGTTTATGGCCATTACAACACCTTAAATACATGAAGAGTTTGTATTTTGGCAAACCCGGAATCTCAATACCAAATTATAGATCTCAGTTTGCATAAGCTGCTCCAGAGCTGGCAATTTTGCAATACATTACTAACTGAAAATAAATATATTTAACAATGTCAATTTTTTATGTATCTAATAATGCGTATTTATTAAACTGTAAAGGTTGAACTAGTGACAAGGGTTGCAAATTAGTTAGAACTACAAATGTGATTTCAAACTAATTAAACTAAATGAAAATTTTGCAGGAAAAACATTTATTTCATAACTCATAATCAACTGAATGGACAAGTTGAAGCTACATTTAGGCTTCAGTTGAGTATATCCTCCTGTGCGCTGACTTAACTGTGCTCTCTGTGTGTTGTTCTTTGGTGTCAGAGGGCAGCAGTACGTTGCACAGACCACAACCCCTGCCTCCGTCCTCCATGCACCAGGGAGGTCTGAGCGCAGACAGCAGCTCTGCTTACGGCCTCTCGTCCAATCGCCACAGCTTCTCCAGCTACTCAGATACTTTCATGAGTCCCTCAGCATCCAGCAACCACATGAACCCTGTCGGCAATGGGCTCTCCCCACAGGTCAGTTTGACCATCCATACCTCTTTGGATCATAAGTGCATAGTATATTAAATGTTCTCTCATAGGTAGTTTCCTCATTGTTCAGTCTATCATATCTCACACCTCCCCTCCTCCTCTTCTTACTGTTTCAGACGATGTAATTGTATTTGACTGAAATTAAAATTCAGAAAAAGCATGTTCAGCAAAATAACTGCCAGTGTGGGCTTTTATGTTCGCCTTCCAAAGCCCTGGATTTATTTGAGCTATTCTAAATTACTACATTTGTAAAACAATTGGATTAACATCAACAAATTAAAATTCATCTTGATAGTACCACAAGTACTCAAGCTGCTCCAAACAGCGGTTTCGACTTTCCTGGGAAATCTAAATCCTGCACAGCGCAGTAGGAACACATGCAGATGAAATAATTAGCTAAAGCTTATAAATGTAGACACATAATCTTCTTCACGTAATTGTCTGCAGCTGGAAGACTCCAGAGCAATGTGTGATTGAACATCTCTTTACTGTATGATTTTGAAGCTCTATGTGCGTACTGACAGAACCGCTGTGCTCTGGATATGTGACATTTTCTATCAGGTCATTTCACCTTTTGGTCATCTGTGTGCACACAAACACCCCACATACAGTGTCTCACCAGCAGCTTTAAAAGAAAAATCCCCAAATCTCCTTTAACCCTTCTTTTCTATGATAAAAATGTGTAAAATAAATTATTACACTGCAAATATTACATGCAAGTTTACTGACTTCCTTTCAGATTTCATATGTAAGCCTGTTTGGACACCTTCATTAATGAGCGTTTAAATGCGACTCTATGGTAAGGGTTAAGCTTTAAGTAACACAGAATGAAAAATGATTTGTATTGATGCAAATCGTGTGTACGGAGTGAATTATACACAATTACCCATCAATACTGGCCAGTCTTGCCCACCCTCACCAACAAGACGTGGTTAACAGGCAGAAAATAAGATTGAAATGGTGTGTAAAGAGTTGAAAATGAATTTCAATGCTGCATTTGTCCACAATTACCCCGTCGTTCACACGTGTTTTATTGGGAGTTTTTTTTTCTTCCTTCAAATATTTCTCAAAGCAGATTGGAAACATTCTTGGTATTACCCTCTTTCTTCGGAGAAGAAAGAATTAAGGATTTTGTGACAAAAAAGAGATTTTCTTTCCTGCTGGAGCGACGGAGGATAACATGGAGGCTCACAGCGTGTTTGATTGTTAATCGTGGCATAGGGGCTTTAACTGCTAATGCTCTCACTGCAAACCTGCAGAAAAACACCAGGAACATGGAGTCTTTTTTTTTTTTTTTTTTCATTAATGGCTCTCTCTAATACTGGCATGGGGTATACTGTCGCTTTCTCTCCCTCTCTTCACAGGCATTCAAGAATGTGCTGGGATATTAAACATTTCCTGTCATAGTGAGGATTAGGACAGGAGCCTTTGGGCAACTGTACAGCATGGATTCCCAGTATTCAATTACTATTAAAGTGGGTTTGGTGAAAATCTTCATAGAAACCCACCTGAAATGTTGTTTATTTATTTGGTGATTTTTTTTTCACTCATTTATTTCTGAGGTTAAATTTAGGATTTTTCATTTCTTGGGGGGGGGGGTGAGTGTCTGTGAGGCATATGCATGTGTGGTGTGGATGTTTTGTTACACCATATTTGGACTGAACAGAATTGAAATATACTGAATGCATGTAGAATCCTGTGTGGCATTCCTATCAGTCTCTCAGCGTGGAGATGAATGTTCCCACTGACAGCAGAATCAGAGTTCACTGGGTGGTGCAGCGTCCTGCTGGGCTGGGCAGGCCCTATCTCTCTCATTCTTGTCACAAACATGCAGCTATCAACAGAAAACTCACAACACGGACTAAACGCTCAGTAAAGTTTAGACTCATTGTTTCGTCATCGCTTGACTTTAAATACATTTTCCTCTTCAGTCATGTAAAAAATAGCTCTCCTCTAGCCTTGGAAAAATTATTCTACACATGTAGCCCCTCACAGTTTTATTATGGTGTGCAGCATGTTTATATTCTCCTGTTTCCCCTTCCCTGTAATGGAAAAAAGCAACACAAAGAGACTCTCTATCGAGATGGAAATGAGAATTTGATATTGTATGTTACAGACAGCATCTGTTTGCTGGAGATATGCTTGTGCATTGGTATGTGTGAGCTATTTTCTTCAAGTGTCTGGCATTGATGGCCTAGCGGTTGCTGTAAAGATTGACAAAAATTCTCTGATTCCCAGTAAATGGGCTGCGGTGGCGAGGTGCCAAGTCTGTAATGGAATCCTGCAGCGTTCAGCAGTCCCGACAGGAGCTCGTGTCCATCTCAATCCCATAACCTATCCCGACAGCACACATTTTCCCATTACAGGCGGTGGAAAAGCCATCCACACTGAAACTGCTTGCTGTCATTGTGGGATATACAACGTGTTTGGCTGGTTGTGGGAGGTAGTATATTAGGGCTAGTGAGAGTGAAGCTGTGCATGGCTGGGCAAAAGGTATGAAACCAGAAGTGTGTTTTGTTGTTGGTCTTGTTTCATTTAGTGGCTCAGCAGGTGTTGAAAAGAGGCAACGCCAAGGGTACAGAGGACAGGCATGCCAGCATTTTTTAGGTATTTTTAGTTTTTAAATGTTATATGTGGCTTATAATTCAGTCTGTTTCATTTGTAATAAGTAGCTTTTGTTTTGGCCATCATAAAGGTAAACTGTCTAATTTCAAATAAATATAAACTTTGAATGGAGGGGTTATGCTTTGATACCCAGCAAACATCTCACAATAGTACTGTGCACATTTTCAATACGGGCGAGTAATGTTGAGCTATATATATAAAAAAAACCTTTTAGTGACTTTAAAGCAGTGCTCATGGGTATTGCATTTGTGGGGAGACTTTTGGGCTGAATTCCTCATTACTGCATGACAGGGACACCTGCTGGGAGAGGAAAGCACACAACTGCCCTGGAAAGTTGAAGCTCAGTGGCCGAGCTTGGCTTTCACACTTCGGAGGAAATTTCTAAAAAATAATGACATCAGGAATGAGAAGCAGAATAAAAGTGAAAGTGGTCTATTGGATGTGATGTTTGTGGTCTGCATGGTTTGGACAGTTTTACTGCTGCTACTGATGCAACATGATAGGAAGAGTAAGAAGGCACTGAACACTGTAGGTAAGTCAGATACAAATGTTATTGCCGGGCTGATGAAGGTTTGCAAAGTTTTGTGAAGAACTTTTTTTTTTTTTTTCTGTTTTGCAGTTTTATGAAAGTGTTGTGTGTTTTGGAATGACAAGGATGTGTGTGTGTGTGTGTGTGTGTGTGTGTGTGTGTGTGTGTGTATCTGAGGAGGGCCTTTGGGCTGTGTGAGTGGGCCGGGTCTCCACACATACACATACACACACACGCACACACACGTACACGGGATCAGAGGCAGAGCGGCTCTCACCCTTGCCTCCCTTTGATCTGTGTCCCCAGGCCTGCCTGCCCGCGCAGCGCTGCACCGTACCACGCACGCTGACACCATGCTCACCAGCGACTCCCCACAACTGTCTGAGAGAGATAAGCCAGGGGAGACTCCAAACTGTGCTGCTGCTCTTCCATTAGCTAGCGCAGACGCTTCTTTTAAAAACGGGATGAATTATTTTTAAGAAGCAAGCTCTGCCGTTGCCAAAAAAAAAAATGGAGAGGGGAAAATGTACTGAACAATCTGGAGCTCTGGCTTCATTCCGCCTCCCTCCCTGACTTCTAACAAGACATTCTGCACCTGAATACCAATGAGAGGGGGAGATTCATGTAGTCCCCCACATTATTAAAACTTGGGCATTAAGCCTCTCACCGGGCACTGTGTCAGCTGGCAGGCTCCACTGACAACAAATCAAAGGGGATGAGCACATAGCCTGCATTCATAGCTCAGCCACTCGCAGAGCAAGAGGGGGAATACATACTGGTTAATTAGAACTCCCATTAAAACAAATACTGTTTCAATTTGGCAAGTATAAAAAAAGATGTAAGAGGCTTTCAGAAAAAAGAGACCTGCTGTTGGCAGCTGCCAAGAAAATCCAGGGACTGTAAATCATATCCACTGGCTATACTGTTTCTGCACAGATTATTAGTGTTTGCTGTTGTTTTGCAACACTTTTGAACTCTGAGGAAAGATTCTCCGTCTATGACACCAGAAATGTACATCTGCACACACTGCGGCCGTTGAATGTGTCCCTCTCCATAGTGTGTCACAGTTTGTTTCTACACCTTGTAGAAATTGTAACGTTTTCATACAGTAGTGTGATGTAACCAATAGTGTTGCTTCTCAGTCTAAACTCCATGCTTTATGACACTTTACAGAATCAGAGTGCCACTCGTATTAGCATACAATTTGTCATACCTATTGCTTTAACCCTGCCTCACCACTGTAGCTGAGGCATCAGCTCAGCTTTTTAGTCATCTTTATACCTGAGCCATTTGTTGCATACGCCATCTTTTATGTCTCTTGAGCACTCAAGTGAAGCCATTTTCCTTTCCATTCCAAAATATTTTTGGTTGGAGCTTTGTGTATTCATAATCTATTTTTCACCTACCAACCTTCCTTCCCTCCATTTGGCTTTTTGTCATTCCATGATGCCTTGCCAATACTGTTTTGCTCTCTCTCTCTCTCTCTCTCTCTCTCTCTCTCTCTCTCTCTCTCTCTCTCTCTCTCTCTCTCTCTCTCTCTCTCTCTCTCTCTCTCTCTCTCTCTCTCTCTCTCTCTCTCTCTCTCTCTCTCTCTCTCCCCTCTCTCTCCCTCTCCCCACCTTCCTCTCTTGCTCCAACTCTCTCCCCTGGAGAGGCAGCTCTTCTCCCTACGCCCAGATGAAAGGCTATGGCGGACAATAAAAATGCTATTTAAATGCAAGGGTGTTTGTGTGCGGGTGAGAGATATTTCCTGCTGAAAGTGAGCTGCTGCATCCTGATAAATAGTAAATATAAGGGAATGTGATTTACATTTATCTTGCAGAGGCAGCCAATATGAATTTCAGTAAATCCTAGAAGATGGGGATTTAAGGAGAAAATGACTGAAACTGATTCACATGCTGTGTGTCCCACGCAGTTGAAATGCCTATAAGGTGGAGAGTGCTACTGCCTTTATTAAAGTATAGGCAGAGACATCGATCCTATCTAAAATACCTATTACACACAGGCATACACTGTGTCACATACTCATCTGCACAGATTCACTGCTTCAAATATGCATAATATGAAGGTGACTTCCATGGTAGTAGTAGTAATAATAATAATAATAATAATAATAATAATAATAATAATAATAATAATAGCCAAGGTCTTACAGTATTATAGATTTTTTTTAAAATGACAAATAATAGCCATCTAATAGCAGGGTGGTGGACAGGTGAAGCGTCTGTCAGGCATATGCTCTGTGACCTATCTCTTCAGGGTCAGAGGTCAGGGTGCAAGGGGTTATGGGATGGCTGGGGAAGAAGGAGGGCTGCTAGTTTGCTGTGAACCTGCCCTGCTACCCTGATTTTTTGGGATGTTGGCTAGCTGCATGTGGTTCCTGTTAGTTCCAGATGCCACTCTGACAGGTGCATAGTTGTGATTAATACTCCCTCTGACTTTTTCTCTCACCCACATTTTCTCGATCTGTCCCCCTCCCTCTCACTCTTTCTGCATGTCCTTCAGTGGTTTCTTATTCATGTTCCTCTTCTTCAATGCACAGTCATGACCTCCTTGCAAAGTTGATCTAACGCTCACAGTTTTGTCAGCCTTATAAAAATAAATGTTGTAAATTTGAGTGTTTATTTGCAGCATGGTTCAGTGCACATGTCTCTTTCTCTCTCTTCCTTTCTTCCTTCTGACAATAAGATGAGAATATGGGAGATGCTCAGGTCCTCAGCTGGTTGTCTCATGCAGCAGCTTTCCCCTCTCAGTCTCCAGCTGAGAGCTATTTCACTATTTATTTACATGTAATTATGGCTATGAGGTGCAGATATTAACACTGTCAAGAACAATTTGACCTGACATTTTTCACTAGACCTGGCCCCTGCTGTTTTTAGCAATCACCCCCCCCCCCCCCCCCCCCCTCCCCATTTTTTTCCCCTTCCCTACTCCCTCAATCCGCCTCGCTTTCCTTCTAGAGCTGCTCCCTCACACACACAGGCCCTGCCTCGCTGAAACCACTCTCCTGGAATCAGAAAATCTGCCGTTTAATTTAGAAGAGGCGTCGGTGCAAGGTGCAGAGGGTTGAAGTCTGTGTGTGTGTGTGTGTGCACGCTTTGAAGGGGCCTCTCTTGTTCCCAGTGGCTGAATCCATCCCATAGTTACTCAAGCATATCACTAGCAGAGAATAGAGGATTGCTCCCCACACGTTCTCCAATTGCAGTCCAATAGACGGCATATTAACCTCTGGTTAGTGCAGGGCCAAGTTTGTAGCTTATACTGTGGGATATTTAGGAGGGAGGGAGACCTTTCTAAACCTCGAGCAGCTGTGCGATAAGGTTAGTAGAAAAAGCTAAAGTGGGCTGGAGGGAATTTAACATACTGATTCTCCTCCATTTGTTTTTGTTGCCTCTGTGTGATCACTTTAATAGAGCACAGGGAGAAGAGACACGACCGCAGGATGGCTAACATGTTGTGAGGAGTGACAGCTTGTTCCAGTGCCCGCTAATCGTCCTCATCTGTGCCTGACTTGTCAATGCCCAGATTCTGTCAGTGCCAATCAGCCACTTAATTGAACACAATTAGCACCCCACCCCAACCCCCCATTCGCACCACATTCTTCAAAGACCCATTTCCCTCCCTGTAGTGCCAGCTCCCCCACCCATCCTTTCCTCCCAATCTACCTCTCACTCTGCTTCTGTCTCTTCATTCTATGGCGCTGGTGGAAGACACTTTTCAGTTTTTATTAATGTGCCGCGGCCAATTAACGCAGTGGCATGCAGGCCAGAGCTCGTCATCTGCTGCCTGCCACATCCCTGCTGTCTGCTGCAGCCCCACACCACCCCTCGCGCCACCTCCACCGTGACCAAAACGCTTTAATTCAATTTATGCAATCACTGTTATTTTTAAATAGTCATTTTGTCTGCTCAGATGAGGGGCCTTACTGCCCGCTGGGCTGGCCTTCTCATGTGAGGGATGGGGGAAGGGTGGGAGGTTCAAGGAGTAAGAGTTGACAGACACAAGGGGGGGTGGAGTTATTTACTTAATTTTTGTTTCTTGGATCATGTTTCTAATTTATATATATTACTCACATTAAGGCCAAAAAATATTAAATGTACATTACATGCCTTGTACATATTTGAACTGTTTAATTCTGATATTTAATCTGTTCTCAAAGTCAGACACTTTCCAGACACTGGATCAGTGTGACTCATAGGTCACAGAATTAAACACTGTTCTCTCTCTGTAATCACACCCTCAGGACTGGCCTTCAAATATTGATCTGAAATTCAGTGTCATCACTGTGGATCTTTAATCATTCTCTGCTGAAGCGAGTATCAGTCAGGAAGATCTGCCAAGGTGCAAGATGCTATTCTGCAACACTCAGATAACTTACAGACATTTGGAGTGCTCATTTTTCCCCGTCTGCCCCAGTGACCTCTGCCTAACTTAAAGGTACATCTTGGGGGCATTTGATTTGGGCAGAACGGAGAGCTATCGGTGACAGAGGAACTAATCCAGTCTTGCGCAGATTAAGAGTATTTGTGGAGTGGGGTGTGTTGGCGCTGTTGCCGGGAATGGAACAGAAGGGGCTCCTATCAGCTCTCCAGGCAGGCTAGCCCTCAGGCCAGCACAGTCCTACAGGAGTCTTTGTACTTCCCAAAGCCTCCACTTTCCCTTCACTATATCATTTTCTCTTCTCTTTTCTGGCCCTCGTTGCCCTCCTTCTGTAGGCTATCATATATGTCATATTTACACTGCTGCTTTTTCTCTCTTTACAGTTATATATTTTTTGTTTTGTTATAGATTGGTGCAGAACTTCATTGATTCAGTCATGTTTTATTGTTTGCTACTTGATTGTCAGTCCACATCACATAGTGCAGCCACATTTGAGTGCATAAAAATTAGCATGAAGTAGCATCACGCAAAACAAGTGCAATATCACAATTTTTTTTAAAATTCCTGATGTGCCAGTGTTTACATTTTTTTAGTAAGATATTTTCCTTTCCTTTTTCATTCCTTCTTTTTTTTTTTTTTTTTTTACTCACAGTGCTCCTCTCAGCTCTGCATCTGTCACATTGTTTATTCTGAAAAGAAATCCAACAAAGAAAAGCTCGTCAAACACTCACACAGACAAAAAAAAAGTAATTTGACTGTTGAAAAAATTAGGGAGGTATGAAAGGGCCTTTTTTGTGTCTCAACTGTGCTATTTATTTATCTGAAAGGATGCACATTGTATC
Source organism: Siphamia tubifer (assembly GCA_020466265.1). Taxonomy (NCBI): domain Eukaryota; kingdom Metazoa; phylum Chordata; class Actinopteri; order Kurtiformes; family Apogonidae; genus Siphamia; species Siphamia tubifer. Next base: position 28,395,932 of record CM035787.1, on the reverse strand, counting down.
AATTTACACTTCCCCATTCACTTCGCTACAGGCTGGAGGGCTCAGAAGTTGAGAGAATTAATTACTTTTTTATTATTATTTATAAAGTAATCTATCTGTGGAGAAGGAGCAAAAAAAAAAAAAAGAGGAGAGGAGAGGGGGGTGGGAGAGGCAGGGAACGCCCTGGAGCATTGTCCTTTAAACTAGGTCCTGGCTCACATTATCTCCCCAACCAGCACTCACACAACGTCAAACAACAAACGAACTCTGGGCTGCTGAGGACGCTGTATAGGAAAGAGAAGGAGGGGAGGGGGAGGCAAAATGGTTTAGCTGAGAAGAGGGCTTCTTTGGAAGGTTATGAAAAGTATATTGGCAAAATATGGTTGTCTAGTTAAATGCACCTGTATGTGTTCTCTGAGATGTGTCATTTGAATGGCACCCTCATGCGTTAGACTCGATTCAGTAAAACCCTCTGCAGTATTGCATCATGAAATATGCTTGTCAATCTAAAACCTCATCCCCTACTGACTATCAAACTGTTTGCATATCTGGGAGAGTGAATCTGTTTTTGATGAGCTTGGGGAGGCTATTAAACCAACGCTGTCAGAAAGACTATAAAGTTTAGTAACGGAGTGACTTTAATAATCTTGTGTGGCAACATATTATTTAATTCACATCAGAATGGAGAAATGTATGGCAACAAAAAAAGCAACAACAGCAAAGAGATAGAAAAAGGTGATGAGAAAAATGGTTGAGTGGTTGAAGAGACTCTAAATGACTCTGAGAACTAGGAGAATTAGTGAAACGGCACTAATCTTTATTTATTGAACTGCAATGACAAAATACGACAAATAGAAAGCTTGACAGAATGACCCTGCTTAATGAGCTCACCTTTTCCCTTTTTGTGAAACCTGATATCTTCAGGACAGACATGTGAAGGATTACTGGCTAACATCCCCACAGATGACCACACTTGTCATACTCTGAAGTGCCAGTCCTTTTCTAATTTGCTAAAATAGCAGAACTCCAACAATGTCAATGATAAGAAGTCTTCTTCTTTTGAAGAACTTTTATGAGCATGAACAATAATTGTTGGCTATTCTATTTCATAAGGAAGCGATGTAATCAAGCTTCAATTAACCAATGACTAAAATGGACTCATGCCCTCCAGCTGTCCATCTCAGGACATTTAACAAGCTTCACCCATCCATCACAAAGCATCAGGATATACTCCTCTTATCATCTTCAGGCTCTGCAGCTCAACTCCATATGGCAGGGAGCATCACATGTATCCAGCATGAAGGGCCATGAATCTCTCTGTTATGGATACATGTCACATGCTTTGTCCACAGATGTGGAAGGGACGGTGGGGGATTCCATACTGATAGAATTAACATGTGGAAATGACTAACTGGCCTTTATGTTACTGATGTGCTTCGAGTGCTTCATATTTCCTCTGAGGACTTTTCTAAAGATATGATTAATTTAGGGAATATGGTTAATTTTCCCTCTGTGGGCTATTTTTGGCTTAGTACATCATTTGTGGACTGTTTGGCTTGCCTCTGCATCGCCTGCATTTTGCAGCATATGTCTGTGCACACTTGTCTGTTCATGTGTGCATGCATGCAAACATATGTCTGCGTACGTGTATCACCCCTGTGTAACCACCTCCATGATGGGCTAATTGGTTTAGCAGCCAAAGGGCCAAAGGCCAGTGCAGCATAGCGAAACTCAACATGAACCTGATGTTGAGAGGAAGGCTTCCCTGCTATAGGAGAGAAAACCATGTGGGGGACAATTCCCTTTTTACCAACCCTTCTTCCCACACATGCACACTTTACTTCCTTTTTCACAAGAAACTCGCAGCATAAGAAAACAAAATTCTTCACAGTTTTCTAGGCCGCTGTGCTTCAGACTGGAGTAGCACTAGAGGTAATCCATTTTAACATATTTTGAGACCTTCTTCTGACGAATGTCACAAGCTATTACATTAATCTAGAATATTGAATTGGAAGCTTTTATGCACTATGAATAATATACACACTGTAATATTCAAGCGAGCCCCAACCTGCAGTATCAGCGGGCCCCTCTGTAAGGTTTGTGGAGCCTACTTTGTGTGGGGATCTGAGGGGATCATTTACCAGTTCCAACTCCATTACTATTCATGAGATGGGTAGGCTAGGGGCAAGGGATTAGGGACTCCCTTGGTGCTTGTTGTGCTGTAGGCTCGGGCTCAGGCCTCAGGCTCCGGGACAGAGGCTGTCTGGCACGGATGGTGGGTCTATTATCACCCTGGGACCCTTCTGTCCCACAGCAGAACACTTACTGGCAGCGCCAGCTAATGGAAACAGTCTCTCTTGTTCCCTTTCTCCTTTTTTAACCTCATCACCCTCCTTGTATCCATCCCCTGCTCTTTAAAAAAAGATGGGGAAGTTTGTCCCTTTCCCTATTTCAAAGTTGAAATGGTATATTTCTATTGGCATCTTCACCGTGAAGTGCTAGGATGGCACTATATTTGCAGAGAAAAAGTACTTTCCCTCAACTCTGTCAGTGCTTTGATCCTCAATTTTCCAAATATCTAACATCCTCCGTTCCCCCTTCTCCTTCAGGTGATGAGTATCCTGAGTAACCCCAGTGCTGTACCCTCCCAGCCCCAGCACGACTTTTCCATTTCCCCCCTGCACAGCAGCCTGGAGAGCTCCAACCCCATCTCCGCCAGCTGCAGCCAGCGCTCTGACACCATCAAGAGTGTGGACAGCCTGGCATCCTCCCAGTCATACTGCCCCCCCACCTACAGCGCCACCAGCTACAGTGTGGACCCCGTCGCCGCTGGCTACCAATACAGCCAATACGGACAGAGTGAGTACATATATACTAACAGTTGTATACTGTATGCTGTCTTTGTGTTTAATTTAGGAATGGACCAACTATGAATCTAACATACATCCTTTCTTCATTATTCATAACACTATATTTTATCCCAAAAAAAAGTACATTAATAAATTTATATTTTTTATAGAACTGAGTATTTCTGTGTGTACTTGTAGAACACTTCCTGCTTAAACCAAAGTTTTAGAGCCTATGAAGTTATGTCTGACTCCATGGCAGTAGAGCCTTCTGACCTTTGCACCCTTTCTGGTGGAGGCAGACACGTGCTCTTGATAAAGCCACCCTGCTCACCCCACCGTCAACACCACCACAACCATCCTCCTAGTGAGCTGCCTTAGTCACACCCCACTCCACTTGGATGGGGAAGAGGAGAGGGCCACTTCAAAGAACGGCACACCCTCAGGGGCCACATTGTCCTCTTGCCCACCTCTCTCTTTTTCCCTCTTTCTCTCTTCTCTGTCACACACACACATACACACACCCTCAAGGCAGGAAAGAGTTTACTTTATTAGATTAGCATAATTGACTGATGCTGTCACAGCCATTCATAAGAGGTAAGATGAAGCACACTTTCCCAACAAGCCAACCCGCGCCAGCTAGCCAACATTTGTTTGTATTTATCTGCTGTTTCTGGTAGGGATCTGGTGCATCTGCCGGTTTCCTCTTTGTTAAATGTCTTTGTGTTGTGGTGCGTTAATGCATGCAAGTTGTAAGTGGTTGTGATGAGTATGTGCGCCTTTCCTGTCACGTTTTTGTGTGTGCGCACTAGTGTTTTGTCAGCAGCAAGAAACTGATGGCAGCGCGGATGTGAGCTGATGTGAGGTTAATTAAGATGGTGATTGAGCACAGTAGATGGGTAATGAATGGAGGAGAGAGGAGAGAGCTGCTGTCTGAGGATGAAAATGATCGGCCATGTGGAGTGTGGAGGGCATGAAATCAGAGATGCCAAGTGTAATGAAGACTGGCACATAGAACACACACAGGGACCTGTCTGAGTGACAGCATGGAGACTTTACCAGGATGCACATGCTCCATGCCAGCAGTGTGCCAACCTCAAACAAGGAACATGGGAGGGGTTTTTATCTTTCACTCTCTATGAATTGTTTTTCATTTGACTCACTCACTTCTGCCACAACTTATTTCAGCCTTAATCAGAGAAATGAAATGAGAGTGAATAGGACATATGTCTGAGGAATCTACCACCTGCCTGTGGGTGGAGTAACACCAGAGATGAGGAGAAACAAAGTACAAATTCTTATTTAAGACATTGGAACTTGAATTGAAGTATTTATTTTTCTACATTTTAATACAAATTCTTGTACATTTGGCTATTTATATTTTCAATTTTAGAGTATCGTGGCTGGGGTTTGTATTGTTATTTACCTTTTCAGCTTTAAAACAATACAGAAATAATACATGAAAAATATCACACCTCAATATAGGCTTCAGTGCGCATCATACAAAACAAAAATATGACACAAACTATGTTGAAGACAAGAAAGAGAAGATTAGACAGCAGAGGGGAAAAAAAGCCTTCAGATTATATAAATGTGAGGTTTAGTTAAGTTTACAGAAAAACTTAGTAGAAATGTGTTTCAAATGACAATATTTGACTTTTTGACTCCCTTCCAGAGTCTGTAGCTCTACTTAAGTTGAGTTATTATTGGTATCTGTGTTTGTGCTTGAATGTATTATGTGTGTACTTTTATCACCTCTGCCTCACCCTAACATCAGTTTTGTTTCTGTTTAAAGCTGCCGTAGACTACCTGGCTAAGAACGTGAGCTTGTCCACCCAGAGGAGGATGAAGCTTGGAGACCACTCAGCCGTGCTGGGACTGCTGCAGGTGGAGACAGGACAGGCCTATTAAAGCCTTCAGGACACAACCTGCACCTCTCTCTCTCTCTCTCTCTCTCTCTCTCTCTCTCTCTCTCTCCCTCTCTCTCTCTCTCTCTCTCTCTCTCTCTCCGCTGCCCTTTGCCACCCTCCTTCATGCTCCATCAAGTCTGGATTCCAACTCCAGCTCACCTGTCTGCTGCTCGCTCTTCAGCCGGGCCATGACATCGGTGCTTCTGAAAGAGACGCTCGTGGATGTGACAAGGCTCTTCGGGGAACAGGACTAAACTTTTCACACCATTGTCACCACCAGGCGTCTCTGTAACCTCTATTCTAAATCTTTGGGTGTCTTTCGCTGCTCCATGTACTCTTAGCCCTGCCCCAAACCCTGTTTTGTTTTGCTCAGATGCACAGAGGGCCAGACAGGCTCCCAGACGACCCAAGGATGGTTGGCCGCCTTGGCCCGGCTCCTCTTTTTGTCGTGGCAGCAGTCCAGCACACATTTAGAGCCATCAACAACATGTACTTTGACCTTGCTGTTCATAGTAGTTAAGAAAGCCAATATCATTTGAGCGACTCTTATCCTTGTTCTTTTTTGATATTGTTAAGATTATTGTTGCTGTTATATGATTATGGTTAATGTGATTTATGTTGTTCTTTGATTCCATTTGTATCTCTTTTCTCTGTTAGATGTTGGTATGAAAAACACAGATGACTGAGACCATTTGGGAGTGAGTGTTGCGTGTGCATGTTTATGTGTCATACAGAGAGGATGATTGTTTTCCAAGCTGCTCTTCCTCTGCCTGTTCCCTGAGCTCTAATGTTCACAAACGATTTGACCTTCCCACTTTCATATTCATCTTGACATTCCTAAAGAACTTGGCCACTCAGTGGGAAGTCTGGCTGGATGGATTCTGCGGGGAATTAAAGCAGCGTTTTGGCGGCCAATAGCTTTCCCCTTCTAACCTCCATCCCATCCTTAGCCGTGGTCCATGGGGAGGAGGGCATTGTTTGCAAAAACAGGATTGGGGAAATTAATGTATTTTGTTTAGAAATATGGACCTTGCCAAGGAGGGCTAACTCAATCCTCCCCCTCCTCCTCTCCCAAATCCCATCTGCTTGGGAATCCTGTGTGACTTAAACACTGTAAAGCAGATTAAATCACACAAATGTAATGTCAAAGCTAATTGACAGTGACCCTCTCCATTAATAGCCAGGAGGTGATTTCTGTTTTAGACCAATTAGCACATTTTGTAAATGCACCTTTGGTTGGTTTCCACTTTACTAAATAATTATTCCTTCAAAAACATTCCACAGTCACCATTTACAAATATATAAGCATTCCACCACTTTCTGTTATAAGATTAAAAAGTGCACAAGCTGTGCCATTCACATGCATTCTGGAAAATCATATAATCCAGTCAGTTGTGAAAGGGCACAGGTAACACCTCTGATTGGCCCCCCTCTCTGGTTTGAACTGGAGCTGACTTTAATCCTCCTCTCACAGAAATGTATGAAAAGAAGAAAAAAATAAATAAATAATGGATATGACACATTTGTGTAGTTGACTTTTACCATGATGCAGGACCAATTGTTCCCTTAAGATATGTGTGACTTTAAAAAAAAAAAAATTGCCATCAATGTGATGATACACGGGACTCGTTTGGTCGTCAGTCGCCTTGAAAGGAAAACTGTATAGTAGCCAGAGCAGAATGGGTATTGTTTGTTAATAAAGAGTATGTTTTATACTAAAACAGAGCTATGTTGCGTGGTAGGTAAGCAAGGAATATGTGGAAGTAAATGTTTTATTTGAGTTTCTTTAACTCATTTGGCTTTGTTTTAAATGTATTTAATTGGTTTACTCTTTTGTATAATTTTTTTTTCCTGTTTTGAACCCAGGTAAGAATGGAAAATTTGTATAAATTACTTAAAGTGTTAATTCCACTTAAATTGTTCCTATGAAAATTGTATAAAAGAGGATTAAACTGAGCTCAATGGAAAAAGCTTGGTGACAAAGATTGACTCCCTGGACCACTGGACCACTGTATATTTAAAAGGTGGCTGGATGAAACATCTTTATGTGTCGGAGCGTTTAAAGGATGTTTCTGACCACCTGGTCGTATAAACTAATACTGAGAACAGACCAGATATGCCTGGACCATGAACTGAACACACCTGAACTCTGAGCCTTTGGTGTGGTACTGGCAAAGGTTCAGCACGACAGTAAAGCTGGTAAAGGCAGCCTCTCCGCTCTGGGAAACTAAATAGAGTCATGTTTAATTTGTGGACCAATGAGACTTCACCAGAAAAAGTGTTGTTCAAAGTAACGCTGACTCTGCACTGAATCACAGCAGCTACGATAGCACTGCTTAGACGCCTCACTCATGTGTATATTTTAAATACGAAGAATTTTAGAACTGTCTTTAGTGTGTCAAACCCATTTCTAACACTTGCGTCAATAAACATTTGGATATTTAAAGCATTAAACTCCTTATGCCCCTCCTGTCTGTTTGACCCTTAACCTGTTTAGTTGCTTTCTGACATCTGTGCTTTGCCTTACTCCTTTTCTGTTCCGCATGTGTGTATATTATCATGGTATAATTTATTCTGCTGTATGAAGTATTAGAGTAGTGGGAAACTTGTATTGGTATTTACTACCTTCAGCCTGTTGGTGTGTTTACTGTAACACTGGCGTAACTGTTATCAATTAAAGATCCAAAACTGACCCTGCTGCTTGGCCCTTTTTTGTCATGGATGTGGATTGTTATGCATGTGTGTGAAGTTGTATTTTGACTAGATTAAGTGAATCGATCAGTGCTAAATTTTGGAGTTTCAGACTACCTAAAGGCTTTCCCTAATATACATTGATTAAAATTCAGATTAATTATAATAGATATAACAGTTCCAGTTCCATCCTTATTTACATGCACTTTACACACACCTCCCCCAATGTGTGTCCTCATGTGTGTTCAGTTACATTATGTTACTGCCAGTGCTGCAATTAGAGCTCATATATCTCAGACACAGAATGACAGACTGGAAGAGTTTCTGGTTGCAGCTGTAGGAAGTCATTCATTCTGCCAGCTGACCAACAGAGCTTTCTCCCTGCTGCTGACTGGGGGAATGCTGTGTGCAAATCTCTGTGGCATGGTGTGAATGCAGGGGAACTAACCACTGTGGTATGGAAGCATCCGCTGTGTTTTATATTACACATCAGAACAGTCGAGCTCATTCAAGGTTTCACCATCAGTACTGCTGGAGGTATGTCAACCACTCTATAGGTATGTTCATTCAGCACTGACTGATTTTAAACACATTTTCAACATGTTGGATGTGTCAGCAGCTACTGCAGTAACAAAATGTCTACACATAATCTTGTGAATTCTTTTGTAAATTCAGCGAATCATGCCAAGTTGCACAGTCAGAGGTATGTTTACATCTTATAGACCACAAAATAATAACTCATATTTTACTATTCATTTGCAATTAAATGAAACAAATTAAAGGCATCACTAATCACAATTATTAAGCGGCAGATAAATTTGCTGTTAAATAATGTAAGTGCTGATCTGAATAAACACAGTGATTCTGTTTAGTGTGAGAGTAGTGTTCTTCATATTTCATAGTTTGTTAAATATGTGAGATCTGAGCAGTTCAGTGAGGATAGATGTAGAGTATTTAATATTCCCTTTACATGTGCAGATTCAAATCAACTATGAACTTCGGTCTTATCATCACATTATATCATCTTGGCTTAGTTAAATTTGATACCAATGGAAATTTGTATGGGAAAATCCTCTGGATACATTTAATATGCATTGTTAGGTGGCTCTTTGCCTGCCTTGTGTCATCCCTCATATATTCCACTAAAAGTTTGTGTTCTGGTTGTCCAGATTAGGTCTTGGCATGTGCTATGGTTGTCCCCTTTGCTCCAGCTCGTCTCCTGAGGTGCGGGCCTTGGAGTTTTGTCTCCCTCCAGCCTACTGTCACTCAGACTGGACGAGGTGGCAGCTCAGGCACTGGTGTGTGGGAGAGCTTTGTGACACTTCCCTCATCTCCTTCTTTGATCCCCTAATTGATTGACTACAGGAGCAGAGGATAAACAGAGCCCACAAGAGCCGATTCCACTCGCCTCTCTGCAGTGGTTTAGATAAAGTGCAGGGGCCCGAGCTCTTCCCTTACTATATGGACATACAGCCATTGAAGGTGGCTCTGTGCCATGGTAGTTTAGCTGCGGGCTGTGTCCTCAGGCCCAGGGCTTGTGTACTGCCCCTATGCATAAATGACTGCCGGTAATGGGTTTGTTTAGATCACAGGGATGGAAATGAAACTCCTGAGCCTCGCTGTAGAGACCAGGAGGCCCTATCGCTCAAGAGGCAGCGATAGTGAAGTCATAGCCTCAGCCCTGGTCATACTCACTTTGAGAATGAGCCATGGAAGAGGCTTCTGATTCAGATCTAATTTAGGACCAAGCTCCTGAACCTGAACCTGGCCATGGTGTGATAAATAACCTGCTGCCATAGAGTCAGGGAAGCTGTGAGGAAGAAGGAGGTCAAAGACAAAAACAAAAACATTGAAGGCCTTGATTGTAGAGGGAAAAACAGAGCCCACATGTCTACATTTTACAAAAGATGAACATTTGTGTTGGAAAACATGACTTAAGAATGATTTATACAAGATATGATAATTATATTCTAATTTTATAAATCTGTCTTCAGAAAGAGAGTTCAGAGCCGTGTGCAGGTATGCTAAGAAATGATTAAGAGATGCTCTGGGGGTCTTGGTTTTATTCTTCGAGATTATGTGTCACAGGGAGTAAAAAGCTCCCAGCTGTCGCCATGAAAGCACTTACAGTATAATAATCCTCCAAATCCTGTAATTATGCCAGCATACGCCGTGTACCTGAGCCTCAGCTTTGTGCTCGTCACCTCAAGGATCCCACTGACACAGACACAGACGCACAGCTTGGTGTGCATATATCTCTTTCCCAACTGTTTTGCATAGGAAGAAAATCTTATTTTCAGAACATTTGAGGTATTTTGAATTTCATGGTTACCCCCCTCAAGTATTATAGATAGATAATCTGTCATGTATAAGCAAAAAAGCGGACACTCAAATGAGGCACTGTCATAGCTCAAAGACGTCTGATTTACCTGAAACTGTGTGTCAATTGTAAAATATTTCATCTATACTGTAGTTGATCAGCTGAATTACTTTTTGAGATGTGTCTGCCTTATCTGCCACATAAAGCAAAGGGACATACATACACAAAAGCATATACACCATTGCACCTCGCTTTATGTGTTTTTTTTGTTTGTTTTTTTTTAAGCGGAGGAAGAAAAAAGTCCAAGCAAAGTTGTAAATCTAAGAAATCAGAGTGAGATAAAAATCACTGTGAAGCCAAGCTTGATTTACATTTAAAGTCTGGGCTGTGCTCTCAAACTAATTAATATTAATAACAAAAATGGAAATGAGTGCAGTGGCGGCCCTAAGTGAAGAACAAGCTGGGTGCATTCAGTCAGGAGATTCATATATAAGCCCTTTCTCAGGAGAAGTGGGCTCTAAACAGGCGTGACGGCAGGGCATAGACCGCTATACACAGAGACAATTTTTCTAGATAATAGCCTATCACGCAGGATACAATTTAAATTAAAAAATGCAATTTTCACCTTGAAATGAACAAATGATTACAATTTCTATACAAATTAAGGCATCCAGGCTGTGCCTCAGTACTGTGCCAAGGCCATGAAACCTGACATAATTACCATGAAATACATTTTCAAATATTTGTATTTTGTCCATCGCTTTAAAACATGCTACTCTGCCTTCTGTGGGTTTGTGATCTCACCTTCTGGGGGAAATACATAAAAAAGAGAGAAAATCATCAGAGATGAAAAGCTCTTCAACAGGAGAGATAAAAATGTGGAAAAAAACAACCTCCCATACACACAGTAAATCAGCGCAGCTCAGCACAGCGGCCCCCGGAGCTATCTCTAAAAGCCAAATTACTGCTCCTTATCTAAGGAATCATATCTACTAGTTATCTGCTCCTGAGATAGGCTCCTCTCTCTTTCTCTCTCTCTCTCTCTTTCTCTCTTGTGCCTTGTGCTCATCGCCAGAAATGCTATTTATTTGTGATTACAGACACCCTTTGAATAAAAGATGTTTGTGTTTGAGATCCAAAGTTTCGGCAGATTCTGAACTCTTCTGATTCTTCAGAGAGGAGAGTATTGAAGGCAGAACACCTTATTTGGGCAGGGCTGCTAGGGGTAGTCTGCTGCTGAGAGAGGGATGAAAGTGTAGCCGATGGGAAATATGAGACAAGACCTCAAACTTCTCTGACGCTTCATATCACATATGCTTTCGGAGGGGATTCATACTGAGATGAGGTGTCGAATTGACTTTAAATGCAGAACCTTATGTTTGAAACACATGGAGACAGGAAGTTCTGGCATGTATTTTGTAGAAAGCTGCCAAAAGCTGCAAAGTTTGGGTTAGACTTTCTTTCCTCATATATTTTGGTGAAGAAAATACTGTAGTGTGCAGAAGTAAAACAGAATGTCTCAAGCTAATTAGTTGTGTTTACTACTACTACTACTACTACTACTACTGCAAATAAATTAAACAAATTTTTTTCAATTCTATATTCCTTTGTCTTTTCTTAAATCCACCAACATTTCATAATATCCTTTTTTTTTTGTTCAGCAGTAAAAGTATCTAAGAGGCTCAAAGTATAAATAATATTAGTATGATTCTTGTATACTCTTGTTCCTCCTTTCATTTCTTACCTTTCCACTTTTTCCCTCCATCTGTTGAAGTCCCTCAGCCAGAGAGGCGCACATCAGATTTCAATAGTTGACCTCTTAATGCCGAGGTCAGTGCTGCACCGGCAGCGATTTCACACTCAAGATGAAAGGGAAATGAACACTGTGGATGCTGGGGGTGACATGGGGCCCTGACCACGCCAGCCGTTGCCACTCTGACCGCTTCACTGCACCGGGCTGCGATCTGAGATGAGCCAAGGAGGAGGTGCTAAGATTAGGGTTTGCCACCTGTATAACAATGGCTAAAGTTACTGACCTACGACAGATATGCACTGATTGGTTTTCTAACTGATAAAAAATACTTGTACTATTGATTTTTGATGCATCACCAGAAATAGAGAAGAAGTGAGCTCATGCGGAGCAAAAATTGAGGTCCTATGAGGCTGAATCTCCACTGAGACTTTCGGTGTCACACTCCCTATGAGCTACTGAACCCTGACAGATTTGTCTCTCCTCCCAATGAGCCTGCACCATCCTAAAAATCTCCTGATGCTTAGTGTCAGACTCCCGGCCTGCCCAGTTACAACCGCTTGTTACTGGTGCATTTCTCAGAGGCCATTATTGAATGAACACTGAGACAAGGCTAGCAGTGAATGGACAGTTTGGATACACTGCCGTGAGGCTTGAGCTCCTCGGAGTAATGTACCGCTTAAGTACCTGTCAGCTTCATAAAGGAGGGAGTAGACTGTGTAAATGTGTGTGTAAATAGAGTGTCAGATCAGGACCCCAGGGAGCGGAGGTGGGGAGTGTGTGTGTGTGTGTGTGTGTGTGTGTGTGCGTGTGTGCGTGTGTGTGTGTGTATGGTCTTTTGTTCACTGATGCATATGTAAGTGTATGTGTGTGTGTGTGTGTGTGTGAATGTGTCACAATAATGATCATTTAACCCTCCTCAGCATTCCCCAGGGCAAAACATTCCCCTTTCGACTTCATAGTGCTCCCTCTCTCCTCCTCTCCTCCTCCTCCTCCTCCTCCTCCTCCTCCTCCTCCTCCTCCTCCTCCTCCTCTCTCTCCTTCTCTCTGCCTCCTCTGTCTGCTCCTCACGGCTGGGCACAGTTGGAGAGCAGCTCCTTATTCATTCATGAGAGAAGCACCGGATAAATAAAAAGGTTCATTACTGTGCTAAAGTGTTACTAATGACATGTACCTGCCACTGAGCACCTCCGAAAATCTAATGTGACACACTAGAATGGAAAATCTATTCTGCCGCACCAAGGCCTCCAATGGTGCTAGCACATACTCTATGGAAATTTCTCTCCGCTTGCCCTCCAATTGTGTCTCTCTAAAACCAATATTTACAATCCCATAGCCATTATGTCCTACTACGCCCTCTGCGCCTGCTGTTGCGACCTCCATATTAGCTGAAAATTGGACTTTGCAAACTTAGCAGGGGAGATGAGACTCTTCTCATAGATGAGAGGGGGCAGCACCAGGGGACTCAGCATGAGGTACATAGTGCCTCTCAACTCCCCGCTGCACCAACCCTAAACCAACAACAACTACCAAATGCCAAACAGAAATATAGAAAAAACTAACTCTGCTGCATTCCATCATTCAGACTCTCCAGTGGAATTAAAAGTCTGACCACTAATTAAACATCAACTGACACTTAAGGAAACATATTATAACATATTAATGAAGGTGCACAGTAATAACACATATAGCAACATAGGATTGTATTTTTTTCCTGTCAAATGACAACAGGAAAGATATACATAAAATTGCATAATGAATACAGACACAAAGTGGAAGCTTAGAAAATATTCAGTATTATCATGCTGCTGTTTGGTATTCTCTCTATACTTCATTTTACATCAGATTGCCACAGTATGTTATTTAAGTAATTGTACTTCAACTAATTAAGGTATTGTGGCAATAGAAATGCAAGTGGTTTGTAAAGCATAGCATTTACCTCTGAAATGTAATGTGTTTTGCATTCTATAAATTAACCTGTGAGGAAAATATCCGTCATTCAGAAACTGTTTTTAATGAAGCTAAATATCATATTAAACTTAAACCTAAGTTCATTCAAAATATCAAATTAAGAAGAGTACAATTTTGTTGTTATTACAGGACTAAGCTCACACAAAATACAACATGAGTGTCACTTTTGTGATTTATAGGGGAAATTATTCAAAGCCACTTTACACAGTAATCCAGCTCATATCAAAACTATTCGATTATTTGTCAGCTGTTTATTTTAATTCATTTTTAATAATACAAATAAATATCAACTACACATTTTATACAACATTATTAAGACATAACTGACCATATTTTGATATATTGAGTTTTAAAATGTCCTTACCATTAGGCTAATGGAGTATTGGATATTACACAGACTACTAAGGTAAAGATGTGATTTGTTTTATTGGGTTATAGAAATGAAATGAAATGAAATAAAATATACAAATGTTCTGTGACTGTAATACCCAGTTTACAATAATATCACTATACAAACCAATATAGAATGTGGATTATATTTATACATTTTTTGTAATCCAAAATGTAACCTCTCTGAATACCTGCTCTGGTTGTTCTCCTTCTAAGTTAAAAGACTTGTTGAGTGTTTAAGAGCTCGGTATCTAATTGAATCAGGGGTTTCGTCAGTCTCCCAGCAGAGTCTTAAATGACTGTTTGCTTAACATGTCTACCCATTTCCACTGATTAATTCATATGAAGCCAAACGGAATGTTCTGCCTTGTTTGTCATGTTGCACCCAAGCCCTGCAGTCTTTCCTCCCACAGAATGAATGAGTTTAGGTCAAAAATCACTGGAACCTCAAATAATATTTGACTTACACTCAGAATGCACCATGATGTATTTTCCTTTTGAATAAATAGAAATCAGATCATGATTTTAACTTGCTTAAATGTTACTCACATGTTCCTTCTTCCAGAATGATGTCCACTGGCCAAGTTGTTTTGTCATTCATGTGTAAAAGGAGGAAAGTTTTCTGTGCTCATGTGAAGAGTCTCCTGTAAGCTTGAGATGTGTACCTGTGAAAGGGAGAGGTCAAATCAAAATATGAAAAGTTTACAGTGAGTGAAGTGAAAACTTTAAGTCAACCCGGCACAGAGAAACTGGACTTCCACACGAGAAGGAAACATCTTGTAGAGCTGCTCAAGCAATTAAATGAAAAAAATATTTACAAATTACAAAAAAAAAAAACATTCTACATATTTTAATGAAATACGTAGAAGTGATGTTGTTGTTCAGGTAATTGCATTATTTTGTTGAAATTGTAATATATTTTATGGTATCCTATAATGTTATTGGATTGCAATGTGCTAAAAGTGTATGAGGTTCTGTATTTTTAAGTAATAATAATAATAATAATAATAATAATAATAATAATAATAATAATAATAATAATAATAATAATAATAATAATAATAATAATAATAATAATAACAATAGAATCATTCATCATCACTTATAGTTCCAGGAACAAAATCAGCACACTGAACACCGTGTGTCTGTATGTGTGTGTGTGTGTGTGTGTGTGTGTGTGTGTGTGTGTGTGTTTAATTTAGAGTAATACATCAAGGGTAATTCACTTCATCATAAATCTTCAGTTAAATAATAAGTTGTATTGTTGTATCACAGATTTCTGACATCGCCAACAATTACATCCCCTCCCAATGCATCCCTAGGGTCCCATAACACACATTAACCACTTATGTCGCACAGATCATTCATACAAAGGACCTCCTCTGAATGTCCCTCTACTACACCACCTGCCAATGCTCACATATGAGCATCCATTTCATTATGAGTTTTATAGCATTGCCATTGCATTGGTTTTATGTTAGTGTTGCAGTGTCATGTTAGTTCATTTGTTTTATGTTTTTTTTTTTTTTTTTTTTTTTTTGCTTTATATTTCAACCACCAGATGGGTTTGTCACAATCAAAAATTGCAAAATTAGAGCTTGATGGAGCTGACATTTGTTGCACTGTGTGTCAGTGCGACAAATTCACACTCAGTTCCTTATTCAACAGCCTGTTCAGTCAGTGATTGACTTTTCCCTCAGCACCCTCCAGCAGATGGAGGAACTGAGCTTAAACCCGTTACTGTCAGCTTCTCACCTGGATCATAAGAACTCCTGCTCGGAGCATGCAAACCAATATCCTCCTATTCATTGCTCTGCCGCCCAGGATTCACAGGAATAGGTTTTTACAAAGAGCAGGGCAGAGCACACTCTGTGTTATCTTATTGAGTTACCTGTAGCTAAGCTCTGAGCGAGCACACACAATGGCAGACAGTTAATGACAGCGCAGGGCCTAACCCCTTGTCCCCGGCCTTTCCCTGAGCCTCATTTCCGCGCGGCGGCTGCCATTTCACAGCTGTTAGCCACAGACTCTCTTTGTCATGATTAAGGACAAATTAATAGATGCCTCCTGGTAATCAGCTTTCATTAGGGCTGTCAAACCGTCAGTGGTGTTCACTCAGTGCAGTGGACACGGGATGATCACCTCCCAGTTGAGAGACACTGCAGCTGGCTGTGTGTAGCTGCAGTACTGTCTCTCAGCTGCAGTATTTGTGTGCTTGGTGTGGCTAAAGTGTGGGTAACCAGTACATTAGCACGCTCCTTCGTGGCACAAGTGCTTGTAGTTGGTGCATTAACAGTGCTCCGTGTGGAGCAGCAAGATGGAGGTCATCGTGGGAATGACATAAAGAGTAGTCTTTCTGCTGGATGTAATTGGCCCCAGCATGCTGAAAATGGACTGTGAAATGTAAGGGGGGGTCAAATAATTGATTTTTCCCCCGAATGCAGAATCCAGGGCAGGGCTGTTTAGTGAGTAATTTACAAGAGCAGTTCAGTCCAGGCTGACTGGCATATCTGTTGAAAGTTCCCAGGGGCACGGGAAGAGATAACACACACCTGAGACCCTGGAGCAGATGGACAGCAGTCACTGTGTTACTCAGAGGGCAGAGAGGATTCACATCAAACTTACTGTGCACATCTATGTATGCAGGTGGATGAAGTCCACATATACACAGACACACGTTCAGAGGATGATGGGCACAGGCTATTGTATATAGAAATAGGCTCTCTCCTCTCACTCGGCCCGTCTCTTTTTCTCTGTTTGTCCGTCCGTCCCCCTCCCCCACAGCCCTACACACCCCCCTTCCCCACCCACCCACTCACCCGCCTCTCTCTCTCGCTCTCTCTCTGCAGCATTTTGGAATTGATGAAATAAACTCATCAGACTTCCAGCAAGTTTGGCATTGTGCAAGAGAGCTGAAGTCATTTCAGTATGTAGATTTCAGACTTAAACCCATAACCGTGTTGCGTGGTGCATGACCACCCCCACCTGCTGGAAAGAGAAGGCTGGGGTGTGCATGATGGGATAGGGATGTCTGTAAGACAGGATATAGCCTGGCCCTCTGTATGTTTAGTGATTTTTCTCCACCACAGCCCAAGGGAATTAAGACAATAGCCTTATGTCAGATAGCATAATCTGGTGACAAAACAGCATTTGATTTACTGTGCCAAAACTGGGCTCAAATACATGTGTAAGCTAATTGAGAAGAACCAGCTGCTTAGCCATCCACATGGGGAAAAACCTTTGATTTGGAGAATTTCTCGTTAAGTAAAAAGATGAGTGACGATTGTCAGGATTCATGATCTCTATAATTTGAATTTATGGAAAATACAATGATTAGCTATTGTTGAATTGTACAAGGCAGTTATTGCTGTCAAAAATGTAGATAAGCTACCTAGAGCTATTATATTGTGCAAATCATAACAAGACATTTGTATGACGCACAGTCAGTGCTCTTCAATTTTCTTAAGCATCTTGGTAAATTGCACCAAACAATTTTCAAGATCAATTCCAGCGTCAAAAACAATGCACACAAATCCCATTTCTTCAACCCATATTGTGTTGTAGAGGGCCCCTGTGTTTGCATGAAGGTAATTACAGTGGGATTTGATGTTGCGGTGTGCCCAGAATTCTCCAGCTTTAGATCAGGCTCAGGGTGCTCCACCCCATTAATACTCCATATGGGGAACCCAGCTGTGATCAGAATTGGAAGAGCGGGAGGGGAAATCGATTTCATTTGCAGGATTATTGATGTAACTGAGATGCCGCTTGTATGAAACATAAAGTCTCATTTCAGAGGTTATGGATAAAACTGGATTGAAGGGCTGGGTGTTTGTTTTATTCAATGAAACATTACAGAAACAGAGAAGTCAATATACACACTGATGTACAGTCCTCACCCGCATTGCACCACATTAAAGCTTTGGAACGAGTTTTTATGTTTTCTTCTCTGTTCTCAGCTGCCTGTCCCAAACTCCTGTATACAACATATGTCAGTACATACACACTGAAATTAAAGATACACAGCACATGTGTAAAGAAAGCTTCAGTTTAAAAAACAGAACATGAAGAAACAACAAAACTACAAAAGTGATTTATTACATTATAGGAAAAAAAAAGGCTTCATGTTGGCAGTGAGTGCTGAACTGGCACTCAGCCATTTCATCCTTTGCCAAACTTTCCTCTCCACCTGTTCCCTACATATTTAGGAGGCTTTATAAGTTGGGCTGATGTGCTGGCGAGGTGATTGCCCATACATTTAAAACAGTATCAGACTTTCCCAGGGTTTGGATGGCCTGACAGCTGGATCTTTCAACTGAATCCATCCTTCTTTCCTACTATTACTTCTTCCTTTCTTCCTTCCTTCTTAGTGCCATTGTTTTTCCCACATAGCAGCAGCAGCAACAGTTGGAGTGATGGCAAGCCAAATGGGAAAGGTTTTTTTTTTTCTTTCTCATTTTTCAGTTCATGGCAATACTCTAACAACAACAATGGGGTTAAAATGAGGTAAAGGTCTGCATAACGTTCACAAACTGATGACATTTTTTATATAGTATTGAAATATGAATTCCTTGGATTACTTCAAACAATGTTGGTACTTAAAAAAACAGTGTTATTTTTTTCCATTGTCTAAATTCCAAATGTCTACTTTTATTCCCATATTTAGAAAAAAAATATTTTACATGATAAAGGCTACTGACAACAACAACAACAACAAGGACAATACTATTAATAATTATGATACTATTAATACGACCACTGCTAATATTGCTACTGCTACTAGCAGTAGCAGATGCAGTATTATAATACAGTAATATTAGTGTTGTGCTTTATTATTATATACAATAATAATAATAATAATGATTTTTTAACTCACAATATGTTTTTGTACATTTTACTCTAGACATTTTTCCATTCTGTGCAGTTTTTCAGCATAAAAAGTAAATTATCAAGACTTGGCATTTCCAAGCATAGAAATAAATAAGAGTGTAAAATTATCACATCCATGTGTTGCATACGCAGACAAAATATAATTTACTCCGTTGGTATTGAATTTTGATTCCAAACACTGAGGTATTTTCCGATCGAAGCAATTCAGTCAGAGTCATAAATGTATCAAAGTTTTCTATCCGACCCCAAGATAAAGAGAAAGAATTCTCCTTCTTATAAGATGATTTATGTATTTCTAACTGCTGAAACACAACCACATGTGTGTTCTCCCATCACAGTGATTTGGTCATCAGTTGTGGTGGCTGTTGTGATGAAAGTCTTTGCCAGTAGTCTTCTTCAACTTACTGTCCTTGTTCAGAGCAGATGTTCAGGGTATTTTCATGTCAGTGATAGGCAATGGAAAAGCCTGCTTACACATGTTCATGTCACTACTACAACTGGAGGAGGAAGTTATGTCATTGGGCCAGCTGGCTCTAATAAATGTAATTCCATTGTGTGAAAAATATACAACAGGGGTGGAGTTAAGTGTCAAAATTGGCTGCTTACAAAATGTCCAGCTTTGGGTTCAAGGTGAAATGCACATCACCAAAAAGAGCTGCACATGTTATAATGGGTAGATGTTACTGTTCTACTTATTCAGTGATAGACATACATGATCTCCCCGTCAATCTGTTGTGTGCACTTTTGTTTTCATTGACAATAATTACTGCTTTAACAGTCAAGAAATGAGCTTGTTGCAGATGATAAAGGAAATTGCGGAATTCCATCACAGAGCATTTGTATTTTGACAGGGAGAAAGCTGAGCCAAGTGAAAAAGAAACCATGCCATTTTGAGCAGCATGTCTGTGAGAGGCCGCTGTTTTGATATGGGCCTGAGTGGAGTGAGAGGGAAAGTGGGCCCCTGTCTGGGAGAAAGGGCTGAAGCTCAGTTATGGAGCTTAGGTCTCCATCTATCCTAATAAAAAACACTTAAGCCAAACAGCCCCCTCTTGCTTTCCCTCTGTCTGATCCTGGGAGCTACCTGCAGGCCCTCCACAGAGCATATTTAATAATGACCTCTACCTTGAGCGACAGGCTGCGCAGGCTGGAGTCTTGCCTTGTCATAGAGGCAAGGCATGAAGGGTGTGGTTAGGGTCCCTGCAGCGTCTGTCTTACAAATCTCACAAGACAATAGCATTTTTAATGATCGTATTTGTGGCATTTTCCCAAACTTTATTAAATTTAAACGTATCTAACTGACACATTTCATGTTTATTTTCCCCTCTTCCTTCATTTTCAGCCAGGCTTTTTACACCACTATTCTTTGATGGTGTTTATAGAAGCAGCTTGAAGTGGTTTCCCTTTGCCACCATAATCCCTGTTTCTGTTCCACACAGACCCAGATGTGAATGAGCGGGAATGTAATGAAAGACTTGTGTTTTCAACAGTGTTAAACCGGAATAAAAAGTGGCGTTTTTTATTTGTTTTGCCTCACGTTTGATTCTTAGTAATGCAGACAATCAACAGGGTAGAGGAGTTAAGTGCATTATAAATTACTGAGAGGGAGCCACCTCGCTCTTGGAGCTCATCCTGATGCTGCTGCTGCCACTTTAGGTTATGTGAGAAGTAAAGTACTTTAGCAGAGACCGTGGAGCTGCTCCACAGCACTCCTTTGCATATCAAATAAACAGCAGGGCACGATGGTGGTGCCAACCAAGACAACTATGTTAGAGTATGTACACATATGCACATGTGAATGTCTGTAAAGGTGCCATTGAGTCTATTGAGTCTCTCTTGTGATACAGATCACAGTGACACAGTGTCTGAGGTTGAAGTGATTTGTATGTGAAATATTCAGAGGCCTGGGGAAATGCTTCAGATAGTGAGCTTCACCTTGAGGATATGACAGCTCTGATTTGAAGCAGTACAGGTAAATATGGTAATTAAAAGAAATCCATTCAGTGGGAGCATAGTTAGGAATTTTACAGTGATTCATATTAACATGTAGCACGGTACCTGTTCAGTCATAATGTTTTCATGTAAATGCCATTGTGCTGATAAATAAATAGATTTGAAAAATGTGTGCTTTCATTTACAGTATATATATATATATATATATATATATATATATATATATATATATATATATATATATATATATTTTTTTTTTTTTTTTTTTTTTTTTTAAAAAGAAAGAAAGAGATCAGCATTTTCATGCTGAAATCCCATGTTTATAGTCCCTTTTTCTCCATCCTCAATCCGTAAGGTGAAGATCCATGACTCTTATTTTCATAACAAAGCGTTCCAGGGTCCAGCAAACAAACTGTTGTATGGATGTACTATTGATTTCACATTCACACATCCGGACTTAAAGAGACTATGGGATTGCCCATGAATCCCAAATCTGTGTGCTACTCACAGTCCGTCAAGTTGACATCCACTCTCTTCTGTAAACTGGCGAGATTATTCACTCAACAGGATCTCTCTCCCTTTCATCCTGTGAACTACAGGCCAATGCGGCCGCTGACAGCCAAGTGATAGCATACAGATGGAAATGAAGGCGAGCGGGGGAATGGTGCTGTTTGTCAAACACTGGAGGAAGCTTCTGGGTTCAGGGAGTAGACTGCAGTGCCACATCAGGTCCTCTGACTTCACTTAGTGTGGGGTTTCAGCAGCCAAAATATATCTTGGCAGAGTTATTATCATATATGTTACATTAGGGGTAAAATTCACTCTGATCTGATCATCACTTTTCTGTGTCAGATAGCAGATGTACAAGAAACTGTATTACTTTTAGATCATATTAAAAGAAGCTGTGTCTTTTAGAGTTGCACACCACACATACAGTGAGTCAAACTGAAGTAGCAGTCATTGTGCTCATGGATCTTGGTTTACAGGGCCTGCGAGGGTATTTTCACCCTCAGATGCCCTCCAGTTTCTTCGCTTTTCTGAGTAGAACAAAGAGAGGAAGACAAGGGCAGGACAAAACACCAGTCTGCTGAGAAGATGTCATTCATGTCAGTTATTTGTGGAAGTAAATTACGTACAGCCACTACATCGATAACAATCGTAACAACCAACACAGTCTCAAAAACTGATATGAGCAACATGTGCTATGAAATGTATTTCCCTCTCCTTGGGCAACAGATAACATGCATCCCTCCCTGTTGTCCACCAAAACATATATATATATATATATATATATATATATATACATATATACATATATATATATATATATATATGCATGCACAACTAACGTATACTGTCTGTTCAATCTATTCAATCACTATGTTGGCTTCTGCTTGGAGATTGTCCTCTGTGAATCACGTCTTACAGTCATTGGAATGAAACCAATTTAAGCTGCTTTCAAGATAATGCAAATAAATATCAGCCCTGATTTGTCTGTTTTTCATAACTTTCCTCTCTTCACTCCCTTATCTGTACACAGAGCATTTCCCTCTTTCTTAAGGGTCGAATGAAAGGTCTCTCTTTTCTTGAGAATCAAGGCAGAGGAGAAGCCTGGTCCAGGGCTGATTCATGTCGCACACACTGGTGGGATGTTATGCATGGATAATTGATTGTCAAACCAGCATGGCCACTGTTGGATCTTGATGGTGCTGCCGAAATGTCACCTTACTGATGTTACAGCGGCGCCGATATTAAAAAGGCGGTCTCAAAGGCTTCCATCTGAGCACACTCCTCTCCCACTGCGTCTGGGAGAGACAGCACTGTTTGTCAGGGTTCTGTTTCAGAGAGACAGATCTTGCATTCGCAACCTTATCTGCACAGGACAGTACACCCACTTCCAGAAGTGCATTGAACATTTCCAATCAGAGGCATATATCACTCTGCTTTTTAAGTGGAAATCAAAAGTGTGGGAATAGTGAGAGCAGGAAAACAGACATAATTGAGATTGCATAGGATTTATTTATAGGTAGTTTGTCTCCTCCAAAACCGGGAAAAATTACACTCTGAGTTGCAAATATCCCCTACAACAACAATAAAGAAGCCATCATTTTCGTGAGAATGTTTTCATACCAATTCAAATAAGTTTTAAAGGAAAATTGTTTGGAAACGTCTCAGACATTAAGTCAGATAATGCAGTATGAATTTGTATAAAAAGTAGGGGATTAAGTGAGTGAATCCGGTTAATTTCAGAGTTAGGATAGTGTACCAAAAGCTGAGTAGGAACTGGTAAACTGTGTTAATCTATAAAGGCTTATGCAGGTAAAAATAGACTACACCTGCATGCCTTTTTGCTTCCATAATACTTTTCAGAGGGAGACTTTTGAGCAGCCATTTCCATTACCAATGAATGTAAAAAATATTTTAGCACCAGTTTTTGGTGCGGCTTCGGTACTTTGTTCAAAGAATGAAGCATGCTATCAATTCAAGGCCTGAATGTGAAAAACCTGAAGTGAATCAGAATGTTTTGCCAAATTTATTGCACCACCATGAAGTGCTGTACGTTGAGCAGGAAATATTGTATTTACATTAACACCACATGGGAATTAAATAACTAATAAAGTATGATGGATTAATGGCCAGGTATTGTTCCTAAAATTAACTCAGTTAGAATATTTTAAAAACCCCAGAACAGAGTAGAATACAATACAATACAATACAATAGCACACAGCCACACACACACACACACACACACACCACATAATTGTGTACACAAACATCCAGTCCAGACCTGCACAAATATGTATGTATGTATATATGTATATATATATATATATATATATATATATATATATATATATATATATATATATATATATATATATATACACCTATGTACACTTATAAAAATGCATGTTGTATTACAGTAAAACTATTTTTTTAATTGTACCCACTATCCCACTATATCTTATTCAGTTTTATTCCACCTGTTATATAAATTGTTGAACAACTCATGAGGAAAATTTCAAAAATGGTAACAAAATCTATTTTAAGGCATTGAATGCTAGATTCCTACTGTGTATGTGGTAAAGGGAAAGCCCTTTTTTCATTGTGCTTCTTTACGGACATACTGAAACCATTCAGAACTCCAGGTCTCCCCTATAATCAAGTGTGAATGAACATGTAAACTTAGCCAAGTATTAACAGTACTTGGTTATTCTTCTACACACAGCAGTCCATGCTGCTGTGTGAATTGTAGTTGGCGTGACAGAGGTAAAAGCAAACAGCTTGAGGAGTGAAGAGGACCCAAAACAGACAGGCGGGAATGGAGCATACTGTTAGGCAGAGGGCTGCAGCTCAAAGGGAGAAAGCAGTATTAATAGCCACCATATGTCTGCATATTCTGGGGTCTCCAGTGTAAATTTCATTACCCAACTCACAAAATGGACCATCTAAAAGATGTGTGTAACGTGGCCTGAGACAGCTACCGTGTGAAAAGAAGGCCATTATGTGTGAGAGCCATGGCCTGATCTGTCACGCTGGGGTTTTTAAGGAAAAACGGGGGTAGCAGCTGTTTGGTTCACCTGTCCTGTCCTGTACACGGCTCTCCATCAAACCAGAGACTACTGTCCTCATAGGCCTGCGCACACCGACATGTTCCTCCACAGTAATCTCAGATGGAACACTCCTATCTAATGTGACAACATTTACAAGACCACAGCCCCTCTGTTTATCAGACTTGTACAATTATATGGTATTCCATTTGTATAAGCATACTGGCTATAGTTGAAGAGATATCTATAAAGATGCAATACAGCCTGTAGCTTACATTCTCTATATACTCAAAACTGATAAATCAATACACAAATACTGGCTGAATCTCGTATTGATCCATCATGGTGCTGTGTACACTCATTATGATCATGTTGTAATTGATGGTACTTTTCCTCAGTTTTCTAGTCAAAGAGTTGTAACTTTATTTTGAGAACACTGTGGGAATGTGAGTCTTTAGTGAAAATATGCGCAGGGTGAGTATGTGATTGAATTAAATTTAACTGTTTTCACATATGTTCTCTTGTTTAAGGGGGAAAGTTACTACAGCACTGCTTAAGCCATGGATTATCTGTCTGCGTCCTCTGCCTCTTCAGCATCAACATGAATTCACCCACTCAGAGTCTATCACACATCCACAGAGCTCCCTGAGAGAGAGCGGACCTTAGGGAAGCCCAGGCAGGGGGGGACCTCGACAGAGCAGAGCGGAGCTGAGCAGGGTTGTGGTGGAGCCCATGGGCATGGCCTTCTCACTCTCTGGCAACCACTTTGTTAGGCACACAACACTAATCCTCCTTGTGTCTTTATTGCCCTCTGTGTAGAGGAGCAGGCCGGGGTTGGGACTGCGGGGGGGGGGGGGGGGTTACCGCTGCAGGGCCAGTATCATCAGCATTCCTGTTTGAAGATAGGCAATGCTGTACAGCATTAAGGCATCTAATAGAGGCAAGCTGAGAGCAAAACAGGCTGATACTCACTAAGACAGAGGGGGAGAAGAAAGAAAAAGGAGAGTCACATTTTGCCCCCCCCCCTGTAAAATAGTATGGATGGGGGCATAATTTAAGGATAGGCAGATTATTGCAACCAGAAATGACTGTAAGGCAATTCTGGTTCATGTTGTTACACATACTCAATAATCTAAACAACACATTAATGTGCTCCCTTAATTTGTAATACTGCTTCTGTGGTTGCAAACAATTTGTCATGCGTTGGATTTGTAGGAATCTCATTTTGGATGACTCTAAAGCATTTAACACAAATTGTTAAATGAATGTTGAGACATATATCCAAATGTATCTTTGTTCTGTGTATCTGATAAATCGTTTGCATTGAAAAACTTTCAACTATAACAAAGGAGATAGGTGATTTTATTTTCCCTGTCAAGTTACTTTTATTCTGTATTACTGTTTTTAAAATTGTTTTGCTTATATTATACCTGAAAATATTCACACATACTTTGTGTTGGTTTTGAACCAGTCTTGTCCAAGTTGAAGTCACTCAGTTGGCGCCATCTTGTGTCCATATACAGCTACTGTCAGCCAGTGTAAGTGCATAAAATTCAATGTCACCTTTTTTACCTCCCCTAGAGCTCTTCACTATCCTCCAGCTGTCACCTGAGCACCTGGCAGGATGTGGTTATAGTATCAAAATACAATCAAGATCATATGCCTGTCACTCACTTCACACACTCAGCTTACAATGTGTGAAAAAGACACAAGATAAAGCCTGTGCACAGATAGTAAGATAAAATGCTCCTAAATATTCATTAGTTTTCTGACTGAAGCAATGTAAACTCCAAATGTTGCTATTAGAATACTGGGAACACTTATCAAAGGGACCAAAAAGAGCCAAAATGAAGTAACGCAATGAATCAATAAAGAAAAAAAAAACATCAGAAAATGTTAATCTCTAGTCATAGAGGCAAATGTTCTGTAACCACTTTGAATTTTGTGGCACTCTTCCTTACTGGGGGATCTGAAACAGGGTTTGCAGCTGTATATCTCAACTGAACAGAGCCTCTGCACATAAGCTACATCCATATTAGCAGTTTATTTTCATGTTTACACCATTTCATATTCTTTGCTATAGTAACAGGATTACTTTGTGACAAATGGTAATTTGCGGAATTCCCTCATTTCAGTTTGAGGATTTTCTTACTCCTCTGTCCCCTGTTGAAAAAAATTGCTTCCGTATTCTTGACTCCCTGGAGGTTTGATCCAACAAGGCTTCAGGTTTTTTAGCAGGCCTCTGTGAATGTTCAGATAAAACAGAGCAAGGCCTGGTGATACAGGCATAAATGAGAAAGAGAAATAATAATGTCAAGGAATCTTCTGATGAGCCCCCTTTTTTATTTCACAGAGCATATGCAGACACATACACAGAGTGACAATTTGCTGTCATGCTGTATTTATGGAGCGCACAAGTTTACATCATATGAAATTATGCATGGTTTTCATTAAAAATGACAAACTTGCAGAGGAAACTGTGGCAGTAAACATTTTTTTTTTTAAAACTTGGTCTTCTATATTTGAGGCTGTTTCATTGTTTCTTGTATAAAATCCAACCTTTCTTGAATGAGACAACAAAGCCCTGTGCAGACACTTATATAATCTCTTTAATCAGTTGTTAAGCACAGACTTTGTTTTCAGTCTCAGACATTGTTGTCCTCAGCATTGTATCACAAATCACTTCGAAACATATCATCAGTATAATCATGCACTTTATGATTACATACTGAGAGGAATTAGTAAATGAACATAAATGAATTAATGTATGGAAATTAGCTTGAGTGCCACCATGGGTCGGGTTCAGTAGATCCCCAGCTGCATATGTCGGTAATCACCGCTGTCTCTTGGATTCACTCACAGGCACGCAATAAACAACCTGCTGCCAGCACCCCCTACGCTTTTGTCTAATCTGCCATTTCACTGGGCTCTACTTTGACGCACAAATATGAAAGAGAATCTCAGCAGCAGAATGCGCAGAGGCACATTAACTAACACACTAAAGCCCCAGACATTAAGTCTAGGATTTACACTGGAATATGATTCCTTAACTGTCTTAAGAGTTTGGTGCAGAAGTTCTCAGACAGATCTTTAAGAACTTTGTATCCAGACTCAAAGCCTGTGTTTTTAAAACAGAACTCTGACTGAATTAACTCTGAGTCACTCATTATATTACTATTACTATTACTATTACTTATTATCATCATTACTACCATCATTGTCATCATCTCCACACCCAAATGCTTGTTTGATGTTGTCTACAGAAAATTTGCATAATACTGAATATCATACAGTTACAAATAGTACAGTTTAATATGTATTTTCTTGGCTTTCCCTTTTAAATCTTTGGTTAATACCTCCACCTACTGGAATATAGCTTACACTGCCTGCTACATAGTCCATAATCATAAGCAATGACTGGACATAACACATCAGCCATTAATTCTATGTAGATCAAATCACAGAACTTTTTTTTTTTTAACTAAATTGTCCTCACTTTGGGCTTTAATCACAGACTAAACAGGCTTAATACAAATGAATGAAAGGCTAATAATGCCACACTGTAATGGAAAAGTATTCAGTGCATTCAGACCTTTTTTCTAAGTACAGGTGCTAATAACCACATGATGAAAGTTCTGTTGTACCTCATTTCATTGAAAATATATAAGTATTGTTAAGATGACAATATTCATTAAACTACTACTACTACTACTACTACTACTACTACTACTACTACTACTACGACGATGACAACAACAACAACAACAACTACTACTACTACTAATAATGACATGGAGTAATATCTTTATGGTACCCAGCGATACTTTCTGTCCTCTTAGGGCAGACATGTCCAAACCATTCCCAAAGGGCCGGTGTGGCTGCAGGTCTTTGTTCCAACCAAGCAGCAGCACACCAGACTGGACTCAATTAATCAACTGATCTCAGTCTTCGGAGAGTTGATTGGTCAAACTGTTTACTCTTGGTTGGTTGGAACAAAAACCTGCAGCCACACCGGCCCTTTGTGGAATAGTTTGGACATGCCTGTCTTAGGGGATAAGAGTTTCACAGCCTTGCTTACTTAAATAAAGAAAGAAAGAAAGAAAGAAAGAAAGAAAGAAGAAAAGAAAGAAAGAAAGAAAGAAAGAAAGAAAGAAAGAAAGAAAGAAAGAAAGAAAGAAAGAAAGAAAGAAAGAAAGAAAGAAAGAAAGAAAGAAAGAAAGAAAGAAAGAAAGAAAGAAATGATCGTGCTGTTTTCAGCCACAAGTGTTGCATTTAAAAGAGACTTTTACTTCCTTGTGTCTCAGGAAGATATTCGGACAATATAATATTAAGATTTCAATCATTATTTTAATCTTTGCTCTTATTGTAAACAATGTATTTTAAACAAATAACTCTTATTTGAAAAAAACCTGAACAAACCTTGCCCATGGTGTTTAAAAAGGTGGATGTTTTGTCAGAACATGGCAACCCCGCTCCTGTCAGCCGTTCCGTGCTGAGCATGCCAGTTACAGCTGAAGTTGCTCTCAGAAGTTAGCGTGTTGGCTTTACATCCGACAGGTGCATATCTGTTAGCTTAATCATGGCAGGGAAGAGGGCATTAGTGATCCTTTCTAAAGGCGCAGAGGAGATGGAGACCGTCATTCCTGTGGACATTATGCGCAGAGCTGGGGTTTGTTGTCATCTGAGTCCAAGTTAGCAGTTAGCTAGCAGCTAATTCACCATTCGCCATTGTAAAGTAGTGAGCTAATGCTAGCTTCAGTTAAAACCAAGCACCTTTTCACTTAGCCTAAGCTCTTTAATCATTTGTGTTTAACTGGTCACAGCATCGTTGTCATATTATATTGTGAAAATGTTATTAAATTATACGCAAAGATAAAATAAGTGATATTTAAGTCCGACACATACATAAACGAGCGTGTAAACTTTACTAGTTAAATAATAGCAATGATATATTATTATTAGATATGTTTTGTTTTACAATGCATCAAGTGACTTTAGTCCACAGTTGACCCATAACCCTAAAACTGATTCCAGGGTCCAAATTATTAAATGTCAAAGTCCAACATTACAGTACCTCCGTCATTTGATAGCTTTCAAAATAAAAGTCTGTCACTACCACTGTGAGGATGCCATGTCAGTTTGCTAATTCTGTCCTTTTAACGTTGCATTTCCAATTCTGCAGATTGTTGTGACCGTTGCAGGACTAACTGGTAAAGATCCAGTGCAGTGCAGCAGGAACATTGTCATCTGTCCCGACGACAGCCTGGAAGAAGCAGGGAAACAGGTGGGTCCAACTCTCAAACACGGTGTCGCCACTATATGTTATAATGTTATACAAGAGAAGGAAGTATTAGTGTTTGAGACACTCATTTCATATGTCCTGCACGTTCAGGTCATGTAAGTTTAGTCTTATCTGTCTTTGTTCATCTCCAGGGTCCTTATGATGTGGTTGTTCTGCCTGGGGGAATGCCAGGAGCCCAGAATTTGGCAGAGGTGAGAAAATATCAAGATGGCATTGTCTTTTTCTGTACTAACGGTTGTTTAATTAATAGTTATATCACCCAGACTCATCCATCTCGCACATCTTCTCGCTCCCAACCGCAATCATCACAATGCAAATGGAAATCTTCATCTTTTCCACATTGCTTTCCTTTGTTCTTAAAGGCAAAATATCTAGAATTTCTGGCTTGGCTTTTAAACAGACATACTGCATAGGGGAGAGGAAGCGCATAGCAGGAGGCTAAAGGCTAGAAATATGTGTTGGATACTTTACTGATTCTATCACAGTATATTAAATCTGAAAATAAACGCACCTTTGTAAAACTGCAAGAAAGAAGGCAATTTGTAGCTGAAACACAAGCCTCCTCATTTTGGTTGTGACTAGTGACAAGTCTGTTGCATATAATCAGCTGAAAGCTTTATGTCTGGACTTTGAACACACTTCATGGTTAAAAATGTTTGTCACCCGCTCATTGTAGGTAACAATGAAGTGTAAGAAAAGGTTTGTGTCTGACAAACCTGAAAAGTGCAGAATAGAGATAGTGTATCAGGAGTTCGTTCCATTTTCTTTTCTTTTGCTAGCTTTGGGATTCTGTTGTTGGCTGAAGGTACAAAGTTAAGACCCAGAGATATTCCATGTCATCATATATCACCTTACACAGCAAAACAAGAGGAAAATAGTAAATGCAGAGCGCAGGATGTATGCAGCTCAATAAAACACCATACCATAGACAGATGGCAGAAGTGATGACTGAAAAGGCTTATAGTGCAAGACATTTTTTGGAAAATGTAGTACACTTGGCCTTTTTACTTCACTATTTGTTATTGGTCATTAATCTCAATACAGCCTAGATTGGAAAAGAAAAAAAAAAACCTCACACTGTTTTATTGAAGCTTCCCATGTCGGTAGTGAGACTGTCATACAACAACACACATGAACCATTTTAAACCAGCAATGAGTGGAATATTAACTGCAGTGTCTTTCATATCTGCTGATCATTTGTCAGCCGTGTCCATGACTCCCACAATTATTTGCACTATAACTAGATTCCTGAACTTAGTTACAAGTTTGTATTTTTGTGATGTCTCTGCTACCAGTACCTGACAATCTACCAACGCCATTACTGCCAAGATGGCTACGTCGACTCTTTTCTGGTCACGTGACCAGCTTGTAACGTCATCGTCCGGAGCTCTGTTGCTCATGATAATATTGCATATTTCTCTTAAGCAGTACTGCATAGATCCATATCTTGATCACACATAATTCCACTATACGTTTCCCTTTAACACTTTTGCACATATTGCATTAATACTATCAGACATGATGTAGGTGAGGTGATTCATGTGTCATATTTTTTTGATATTCAGTTCAAATAAAATGTACATACAATCTTTAATATTGATCATTGAATATACTGAATTGTTGTAAAAGAAATTGTGTGCATGATAGATATTTGTTATCTTCATAATGTGCGAATGTGTCATTGTTAGAATTAGTAGATATTTTTCTGGTATTTCCATTATTATTGGTTATTCATTCATTTCTATATGTCAGCCCTGCAGTGAAGTGGTGACATGCCCAGGGGCTACCCCACCTTTGCCCAGATGTAGCTGGGATAGGCTCAAGTGACACCTGTGGCCCTAATGAACATAATGAAAATCATTATTATGACTTGAAATGGCAAAATGCAGGAGCACAATTACACAAATTTACAAATAAAGTGTAGTGTGTGCATTATGAGACAAATCTTTTGACCAGGTGCTGGAAGGAGACTCTCGCATATCTTATGCAGAAGGATCTTTTTCAAAAGTAGTCTTTATATTGAGGATAAAATAGAGTGGTGTATGAGTCAACTTGATTCTGAAGTTTATTCTCGTAACTGAGCATTTTTACGCCTATGCATATTTCAATTCTGCATTTTCATTTCAAGGTAGAAGGAATGCTGATCATGCAGGGTCTTTCTCTTAAAGTCAAGATGAGATGCCATTAACATTCTTGATGCCACAGATGCAAATAACTTTCCATTACACTCTTAAACCTTTAAATAAGTGAACTCTACTCCCCCACCTAGACGGGACCAGTTCTATTATATTGCACATGTTCTTAAATATATTTTTCCAAATCTTATCACACATTCTGGCTTTTATTTTTGGAAAATAATTGCATGATTCTTTTGCATTATTGCATATACATAGTCAAATGGGCGGCTGTGGCTCAGTTGGTAGAGTGGGTCACCCAATGACCAAGAGGTTGGCGGTTCGCGTCCCGGCTCTGGCTGTCCACATGTCAAAGTGTCCTTGGGCAAGACACTGAACCCTGGCTTAGGCCCCCAGTAGGTCTTACCTACTGGTGTGTGTGTGAATGGGTGAATGAGAGGCTAATGTAAAGCGCTTTGAGCACCATGAAGGTGGAAAAGCGCTATATAAATGCAGTCCATTTACCTTTCAAATGATTTCCTGGACATCTGTTTGCTCTGCTTTTTTGCAGTCTGCTGCTGTGAAAGAGGTGTTGAAGGATCAAGATGGCAGGAAAGGACTGATTGCAGCCATCTGTGCAGGTATACCTTTAAAAAGAAAACCAAAGTCATAATTATACTAAATCAAAGTTCGATAATGATATGTGTATATGGGTTAAATATGGCAGGACCTCAGGTTAGACTAGAATACATCTCCCAGTGTACTTTCTTTTATTCTCAGGTTTGCTGCTGAAATGAGATGACATTTAGGTCTATTTTTCTCATGAACTCACACCAGTTTGGTAGTTAACTAAAATATGCACTGTACTATCAAGAGACCTGAGAACATTATTAGCAGTAACAATTGAGCCGTGATAGTCTTGTTTAACATTGCATAATATCAGGGACGATGCCCAAGATTGTATGGTTTTTTTTCTGTCACTCACTATTAGTTGACTTGATCCGCTGTTTTTGGAGTTAAATACGGTTTCTACAATAATTCTGTTGATTCTATACGTATCTATTTTCATAGAATATTTAATGATAAAAGCTGAGATTTTAGGGTCAATTTTTCTGGAGTTGAAAGTTGAGTTCAAGATGATGGTTCAAGGATTTAAATTACAGAAATTAATTTATTTTTTATTTTGTTAGTGTGCAACTGTGGTCACTGTTGTGCACTGACTTTGAAGGCACCACACACCCCCCACTTTTTTTTTTTTTTTTTTTTTTAAACCACTGCTGTAGGAATGCTTGAGGCGAGATATATTATAACTTCACTACTAGTTGCTGCTAAAGATTACATACGGAGTTTGCCTTTTTTGACATCACTGCGATGTGAATCTACACATTGTGATAATAATGCTTAAATGTGCAGCCCTGCATTAGTAGGCTGGAGTTGAATTTGGTCACAATTAGAATCAAGAAGAAATAAGGGCCCTTTTTATATGCATGTTACAGTTTAGAGATTTCTAAGATTTTAATGTATTTAATTAAGAGGATATAGCCTCAAAAAGGTTTATCACACTCCTTCTTAAGCATTTGTTAAAAATGATTCCTATTGCGACATGCTTCATTAATTTATGGTCATCTATGACCTTTTTTGGCATTTCAAATGAAAGGGTGAGGGTTTGATTAATAAGTGTCCGTGAGTGAACCTACAGACACTGACATTTTATTAGACAGCCTCTGTATGCAGAGAAAGGACATTGGAAGGACATTTGGAATAGGGAAAGGGAACCAGTGCGGCAAAGTGGATTGAAGGGTGTCCTAGAAAATGACTGAGATCCTCACAGGAATATACGGTTAATGAACCTGCCAGCAAGAGGGTCAGTTGCAAGACTTATTATACTACCTTATCAAGAATATAATTTTCTTGCTGTGACAAAAAAAAAGTCTGCACAGAAGGCACTCAACCAGAAATGTACAATAATGAGCTTAATAACAAGTTGAGTTTAGTTCTCAATGAGTGTATTGTTTCTGGAGACAAGTTGCCGGCATGATTTAATCGGAGAAATGATCTTGTGAGCAGGTAGTCACAAAAAAAACACACATTTTTGTGATCCACAACATGTTGGAAACATTACTGCCTCACCGTCTGACTGGTTCTCAGAAGGTCTCTCTCTCCCAGACTGGCGTCCTCTGGGTGGAGACGAGCTGTAACAAGAGTAGCTTGGCTTTAACTGGCAGTCTGCTGTTCTGCCAGGGGAAAGTGTAATCTTTAGACGGTATGGGAAGGCTGCCAAGGAGTATAATCAATAACTTTCTATTTATTAACAGTTTTTAGATGAGCTCACTGCAGTGCTAGGACAATACCAATGTTAATGCAGCAGCAGCTGCAACTGCAGCCTGTCTTCAGCATCTGTTTTTTCTTTCTTTTCAATATGGTGCAGTCTTTGAAGGGAGCCTGTAACTATATACTATGTATGTTTATTCTTAGAAACAACAGTCCAGTTGAGGACATCTTTAGGACACTATGTTGTCATCAAATCCCTTGTATATGTATACTAATATCTCCATTCTTTGTGTTAAATACAATGTGCTCTACATTTGGCATTCTATCTCTTCTTTTATGCACATTTTGTCACTAGCTTGAGGAAGATATTTTGAGGCATTTTCACTATTTCATCACTGAGCCTATTAAGTATGTTCTGAGCAAAACCTAGATTGACACAGTCGCAAGCAAACTGTAGTTTTGTCACTTTTTAATATGAAGTGTTAAACTGTTAATGAATACTACTAATCAGCTTTGCCC
This sequence comes from Siphamia tubifer, assembly GCA_020466265.1. Taxonomy (NCBI): domain Eukaryota; kingdom Metazoa; phylum Chordata; class Actinopteri; order Kurtiformes; family Apogonidae; genus Siphamia; species Siphamia tubifer. The sequence goes on along the minus strand of CM035787.1, from coordinate 28,361,480 downwards.
TTCTTGCAGGTCCCACTGCTCTTCTGGCACATGGCATAGGGTTTGGTAGCACTGTTACCACGCATCCTGCCATGAAAGAAAAGATGATGAATGGAGGTAAAAGCAGACTTTAACATAAACTCAAAATGTGTCTTATGTGGTGCAGCATTTCAGAATTGTAATTATTTGTAGAGGACAGCAGATGGTGCTGTACTAGCTGTTACTTGCCTAAGGAGAATCATGTCACTATGCAGTAGAGGAGAGTACACCACACAGAGGTGGAAGCAGATGCAGAAATTTGACAGAACATGCTAGAAAACTGGGTCATCATAAATGGTGATAGATGATCTGTGTGCTAGAGCTTCGGGCACAGTGTCATTGCTAATCTGTAACTTTTGGCCTGGAGCTTGAAGCTTTCATATTGAAATCATTCCATGTTATTGTTCTGTCTTTTTTTAGATCACTATAAATATTCAGAGGCTCGAGTTCAGAAGGATGGACATTACATCACCAGCCGTGGGCCAGGAACCAGTTTTGAGTTTGCCCTGACAATTGTAGAAGAACTTATGGGGGCTGAGGTTGCTGCTCAAGTCAAGGCTCCTCTCATTATGAAAGACTGACTCTAGCTGTGCTCACGTACACCCTGCAAGCACTACTGGCCGCTTTAAGTCTGGCACTTTGAATTCAATGTAGCTGGCACAAACAGTCAAAGCCATGAGTGACAAATCATTATCCCAGAGGGACATAAGGATGTCTCTGTTCTGATGGGTTACTGTGTTTCTTCTTTGTCTTTCTGCGTGGGCAGAGAAACTTGTCCTTGCCATAATGACACTGAAATACAGCATGGGTCAATATAACACAAACTTCCTGTTTCAAATATAATTTGTTGTAGTTTTTGTGATGCAAATTGCTTATTCATTATGTTGATAACTTCCCTGATTACCTGCCATTAAAATTTCAATATGATGAAACAGTGTTTGTCTTATTTTATAAATTCCTTCTAGAGGTCACAGTGACTTGTATTTTACATGTCAGCAGCGGTTGTTGACACCTAAATATAGGCTGCTAAATGTAATGTAGCCCTATTGTGAGAACCGGGAAGAACGCGGGAAGCTGAAACCGAATGGATTGGCAGATGTCTTAGCCAATTAAACTACGCGGCCTGACTGCGGTTGTATTCTAACTGGCCAATAACAGTTCGGCCGCGGCCAGTAGGGCGGGGCTCTAAATACAGCGCGTGGTAGTTGTGTCAGAGCAACAAAATTCAGAGGGGTTTTCTCACTGTGAGAAAGGAAGCAGAGCAATTCGCCAAAGGTAGGAGCTTTCTGGTTTTCTCCATTATTAATAGTCCTGCGGGGTTCCGTGGGAGAGTTGTCGTCGGGACCGGCATTACTCATTATGTTCACGTGTTAGTACAGCATAGCAGTTTACGCAACGTTAGTGACGGTAACTAGCAAGTGACGGTTAGGGAAATTGACAAGATATTTTAAGATTGCACGATATCCCCAAAACATGTCCTTGAGAATGAAGAGTGTCTTACAAATCTGGGCATCGTTTATCCAGGAATAGATAGCAAGCGTGTGGAGTGGTGAGCTCTCAAGTTCGCTGTTGTCCACAGCATAATGGATTGACATCAGCGTCTGAAATTGGCCGGGCAGGGTTCCGTTAGCTGGGGGTAACGTCCACTACATCTGCACAGTTTAGGGATGTAATCAGGGTTAGCACACAGACATCAAACTGTTGACGGAGGAATGTCGTATAGAAACGTAGAGATCGTTCTGCAGATGTGATCCGACATGTCGACGTCAGTTCCAGAAGCTCATCCTCAACAGCAGCAGCCGCAGTCAGACTGTGCAGAGCTAACACAGTGCGGCAGAGGCCAGGTTAATGTCTCCACCAGCCTCACATTTTACTCTGACAACGACTATTATCTGTTACACACGTGGGACTCATTGCAAAATGTATTTTTTGGGGGGGGTTGCATACCTTTTTAGATGTAAAAACGAGAGCACATGACACAATCTTCAGGTTAAGGTCATGCGACGCATCTGTAATGAACAAAATATCAGCATTGTTGTTTCCAGTAGTGTAAGAAAAGTACCTTAGCACACAGCAAGTCTGTAGGACTGGCTTTTTCAGTCAGTTGATTTTACTATATAAAGATATGTATCCTCTTTGAAGGGGCCTGTGTCATTATGCTCTCATTTGTGCTTGAGTACATCTAACAGGAAGAACCAGAGGTGTGAATTTAATCTTTCACTTTACATCAAGAGGAAATACAGCACAACTTCTTTGGCGGTAGGCTGTTTCTCTCTTAGTCATTCTTAGCAAAGCATGCAGAACTACAGCAGTCAGAGGTCAGCCAAACAGGAGGGCAAATCAACTGGCTTTTCAGCAGCAACTGTTCATCATCAGCAAACAACAGTAAAAGTTAAACATCTCATTACAGTGCTTCAAGAAAGTACTGTTGACTGAATCACATCATATCAGAATCAAAATAATCCAAATCATTACTACTGTGTGCACCTGTCTACAGCAGTTGTCCTGACTACTCTGCAGCAGTTTCAGGCTTGTTGTTTGCCCTATGACAGTCTTCAACAATTTGGATAGGCCTGTGCCTGTCACATTGAGGCAATGTCACTGCATTGTGCCTGAGCAAATATGGTTTATGTCTGTGTTTCAAAATACAGAAGCTGTCCTTGCCACTATCTGGAAGGCAGTAAAAGCTCTTAAGTAGTGTTTTCTCGGCAGTTATATGGCACATTCTCATTAATGCTATGTTTTTCAGTTGGATATTTCTGGAATGTTAACATTTTGCACTGTTGCACATAACATGTTAGAATTATTCTGCTTGAGCAGCTGTACAGTAAAGAGCTTGAGGCTTGACTCCCTATTTCTGGATGGGGCAGAGAAGAGATGGGTGGGGGGAGGGGGAAGCTGAAGTCGCTGTGACTGAGTCATTGGTTTAGCTAATGATGTAATTAGAGTGCTGCACTTTGCATCTCCTGATTAGATCCCCTATTTGTGCTGGCCTGCAGACAATGAAGCTTGAATTTGCTTGTACACGTTTCTTTGGCAAATCAATTTCAAAAGGTAAAAGACAATTTGCCAGCTATTGGGATTTCATCAAACATCAACATTTTGTGTCATCAGCAACAAAGGGAGAGATTTGTAGAACAGGCAATGTGAAAGCTGAGTTGTAGCTCATGGTGACAGTTACAGTTTGAACCACTATAGGTAACTGATTCTGCCATTAATCTATGAAATAAAATAGACCATCAAGGTTAAGTTGGGCTCTGTAGTTTAGATTTAATTTCAATATGGAACAAAATGGAACTTTGTGGACATGTGTGCACTACTTTTGTTTGCTGTATAAAGTAAAGGATACTTAAGATTTTTTAAGGATCTATTTTGTCCCAATTTCTAATTATTCTTTGGGATTTAAAACATTGTTCAGAGTGCATTTACAGATGCAACAATAGTTTGAATTTTTGTTGATTTATTTTTAGAACAGAACATGGACCAGGTAATTGCATAGATCATACTATTTAGAACATTTTCAAATGCAAATCTTAATGAGAACATTTTCAGGTTAATGAGAAATGCTATTATTACTAATTGTAACTGGAACAACAATCCACAAAATTTCAGTTGTCATTGTGGGGACAAACTACAACTAATTCTTGTCTTTATTACTATTGGAGTTCTTTAAGGAGTCCTGTGCATTTGTGTCAGCTCTGGATACATTATGTAGATTTATGGTAGTCAGATGGGTCCACTCCACCTACCTAGTGCTTTTTAAATAATATTGTTTTTCTTGAGGTCATTTGAAAGGTAAAGATAAGCAGGACAGACCTACTGCAAAAAAGGATATTCCAAAAGAATGGTCTCTCACTGAGCATGTTTGTTGTATAGAATAACTATTTGTTTGCTTTGTGTGTTTGAGACCGTAGGCAAACACACAGTGCCTGTAAAGTCCCAGTTGTATGGTTTCAATTGTTTGCTGTAGCTAAAGTTGTAGTAGTTATCTGATAACTGCTATTGGTACAATTTTGGAAATACTGAAAACAAATTTACCTCTGGGACAGCAAGAGGTTGTTGATCTCTGCAGACACAGTGAAATATGATTCTTTGAGGTGATTATGAGAATTTTGGAAGAAGCAAACAGAAATGACTCATCACTATCATTTAGTTGTCTCTCACAGATTGTGATATCCCTGGTGATCATAAAAGTGTCGCCTCCTTCTTTCATTTACGTTGTATCTGACCTTTGCTAGGTTAGAAAACATGTAACTTTGTATTGCCCCCCCCACACACACAATTGGTGTCTGCATTTATGTGTATTTGAATTCAGTATGGCATATTGGTACCATCCATTTCATTATGTAAAATGGGTTAGAATTATCAAGTTGTGAGATGCCACTGAATATAGATGAAGTTCCTGTTCCTTTCTGACACATAGCAGCCTGTGAACGGAACAAAAACATAGTCCAAATCCTCAGAATAGTGCCAGTGTGCTGGATCACCTCCTGAGATTCACAGAACGTGCAGTCTTTGCAAGCCAGACCTAGCTCCATACATTGTTAGCACAGTTCCACTGCTGATCTACCCCTGGTCATCCTAAAATAGGAGTAGAAGTTGTTGGGCTGGTCTTTGCATGTCGTAGAGCACAGGATGCCATGACAGTGTATTTGCGAGGTAGAGAAGTAATTTAGGTGCATGTGGAAGTGTGCCATGGTACTGAAATGAATAAATCTCAACAAAATATATAAAAATAAGCATGTCTGCCAAAATTTTGGGATTTTTGGCAGCTTTTAGAGCAGGGGGTGGCTAACCCTGGTCCATACATGTTGTTAGATGTCGATTCAAATCTGAATGTTCACTGCCATTGATGTCTATAGACTGCAATTTAATTTTTTTAATGGGAGGGGCTGGGGAGCAATCTGTCAGAGCTTGTCAGTAAAAATCAGGCTTGTAATCATAGAATTTAGCGTACTGATGAACAATATACAAAAAAATAACAGTTAATGATATGACATATATTAACAAATAACAGAATCAGTTGGTGGCGGCACAGCAGGAAGTGGTAGAATGAGAGATAAGTTTGAGAAACAAATGAAACTGGAATAGCTATGGCAGCTCACATTTCAACAGAACATGTGTCACTACGGTTCTGAGAAAAACTGTGTTGAATTAGTGAAAAAGATGCAAAGATGCCAATCAAAGAGGATTACGTTGTAGAAAATCAGCCATAAAGTATCAAAGCAGGCCAAGTAGAGAGCGTCACAGTGGGTCATGGAGCTTGGCCACCACCCCGATTCATTAGGGTAGGGTCACTGCCTCGAAAGTTTGTGTAATTTATGTCAAAGTTCATGTCATTGCTATCATATCACTCTTGCATCTCCGGTATCAGTTTCACACAGACTGTGTTAACTGATGTACTATACATCATTACACTTCACATATTTAAGATGTTTGGTGATGTAGCATACTCGACTGTCAGTGGAAATAGCAGAAAGTAGTGGCATGCAAAAAAAACCCAAATATTGGAAGTGTTGGACTCACTCAGGTAGTGTAATTATTAGGCTATATCCCTTTTCATCCTTCCAGGTGGGGATGCATGCACACACCTCAAAATACCTCAGCCTTCTTCAATCCCCCATTTATTAATCAAATTAGTTAAAAAAATAAACAAACATGAGATTTATGTGATTACTTGATTATTTGCTGAAAAAAATCGACAGAATACTTGATTCCAAAAATATTCAATTCAATCAAAAAATAACTGCTAAATTGTTTAAAAAATATCCCAGCTTTAGATGTAATTTTCTTCTGTGTATTTGAACGTGATATGTGTCAACATTTATGTTGGGGCTATTCTAAGTTAGTGAAGCTCAGAGACCTTTCTGCTTTAGATTATTCTTGGAATTATCACTATTAAGATGGAATAGCTTCATCACCCTGTTTTACTTTTAGAGATGTTGATCATTCAGTACCACAGCCTAACCCTAACCGGAACCTAAGGGAAATGTGGATTTCTTTGTTGTGCAAGAACTTGGATACTAGTTCCTCACCCTGAGTACCTGTAACTGCTCTATGTGTTAATCCCTGTGTAACTGCACCTAGACTGGAGCATTAAGAGCCTAATGGCCTTATCTAGGGCAATGCCCAAAGGACTATAGAGTACTCTCAATGAGGGGGTGGAAGATTAACCAAGTCACTGGAAATTGCAGTAAGTATTTTATTTAACAAACTGTAATATTTTTTAGATCATTTGTGATTTACAGGTTTTTTTTTGCAGTGAATCTCAAAAGTGATTTATAAAAGTTAAACAAGTATTGTCAACATATCAGAAAGCCATGCAAGTGTGTTATGAGAATGAGACAAATGGATCGATTATGTGCCAATTTAAGTACATAATTATATATTTCACTGTGTGTACAATGTAGGAGTGGTGGTATAAATGGTATAAACAGTATGCAATATAAATTTGACCAGTGATAGAGATTTTGACTATACCGGCCTATCGTGATAAGTCATGATGTCATAGTGTCACTTTTACTAGAACGTGGACATGTGAAACAGGAGGTTACAGGTGTGGAAAATGGCTGCTGGTGTCGAACCCATAGAGTTTGAGGAAGTGGAGCTTCTCAAAAAGACTGGTGCAACATCCATAATATGGTCATCGTTTGAATTCAAGGTGTCGGATAGTGAGCAGAAAAATATGGCGGGCTACAGTAACCACAAAGCGAAGTAATACAAGCAGTCTCACAGGCCAGGGCACATCTGACTGTTTGACCCGGACTGTTGTGACTGACGGACCACAACAGTCCCCATGGTCGGGCTGGTGGTGTGTGTGCAGCCTATTCACCATTAATCTGGCTGCAGAAAACACATGCTGCAATGTCACAGAAGTTGTGGGCACATAGAGGTACAAACTCGCCAACTTTACCAGGCAGGAGTGTTGTTTTTTGGTTGTGCATCTTATGTTTGCAGTGTTTTGTCGATGCGGTGTGTTTGTCCCTGTCGGCCAACGTACAATGCAAGTCAATAGGGCATTCTTTCCAAGTGAAACGCAATATAAGTAATGCAGCATTCGAAATTAATATTCTATATTCGAGTGTGTCACGAATATTCGAAAATCATGTCCCATCCCTCGTACATACCAAATGATACTGCAATATATATCGTCCACCACATATGATTAAAATTATAGCACAAAATACATTTCAGGCCATATCGTCCACCCCAAGTTCAATGTGTATATATTTCACTTTGCCCACCAATTTTGTATGTCTGAAAGTGGTTTTTAACTCCATAAGCAACAAAATGTGTGATCTTGAGCTTCAAACACAGAAGCTCTCAAATTGCACCACGCTGCTTCAGTAGAAATTTCTAGAAAAAAAAAAAACATGATTTATTTATTTTTTTTTAACATAGTCACTATCTGCTGTATCAACATAATACTGAAACTTGGAAAACAACATGCTTGGTGCTGGAGATTTTTTCCCACTTGCGTAGCTCAACATTCATGTTTTGCTGAGGCTCTTAGAGGCCTGCTGTCAGTGTGGAAGCTCGGGGTGTGCATCTCCTTTGTAAGATGGTACATGGGGTAGGATACCATTCAGGAATCATATATTTCAATACAGAACGAATGGAAATGAGTGGTTGGCCCTGCCCCAGTCAAAAAACCATCTCAAAACTACATAAAGTGATATAACAAATGAAAGGGGGTATGCAGCATGCAAAAGAAAGATGGGAGGAAGTGGGAAATCTAGTTAGAAATGAGGAAAACTGGGAAAAATTATGTGAGCTACAATAGAAAACTTCAAATTCTATACAATAGAGAGAGTTCTGTTGGAAGAACCTTATTCGATTTTTCATTACCCCAGCCCAAACTAAACATCATATCAATTCAGCTAGTTGCTGGAGACAGTGTGGATGCCTCAAGGCAAATCATTTTCACATATTCTGGTCGTGTTCAATTTCGTCTACTTTCTAGCGGTAGGTCTATAATATTTTGTAAAAGGTATTTCAGACAAACACCCCTTTTGATTTTGTTTCTTTATATTTTGGTGTTCCACAGTTTGATAATTTCTCCAAGAATTACAAATATTTGCACCAGGTCTTGAGTCCTGCCTCTAGAAAGGCCCTAAACCCAAGATGGTTGAAAACCGAAAAGCCCACAGTGGACGAATGGTTTGATGTAATCTATGACATATTCAAAATGGAAAGAATAACTTTTTCTTGAAGATAACAACAGGATTTGTTTCTAAGAAGGTGGGAAAAATAGTGTAGATATACAGATTTGACCATTTGTATAACATCTGTATTGTCTTAGTTGTTTTTTTTTTTTTTTAGCATCCCCCTAATTTGTACGTATCACCATTAGCTTCATATTATTATTATCATGGTATTACTTTCATTTAATGTCACAGGCATGCACCCTAATATTACAGTTCTAGAGTTGTTTTTCAAAAATCTATCTTGTGAATGTATATTATGAAAACATGCCAATAAAAAGAACATTTAAAAAACAGGAAATGAGTGGTTGGCATGGGAATTCTGCCAGACATTTTTCTTAGTACTGCTGTTCATTATATCTTGTTCCTGGGCTTTTGTGTATTTAATATGACACAAAAGCTCTCACTGCTCCATAGTAAGGTCTAAAATGATTACCTTGGACAGATGATGGAGATGAGACAGAATTTTGTTTGGAAACAGTCTTTAAATACATGTTTTTTTCATTAATCTTCTTGCTTGTATTAAAGCATCTTCATAACCATTATAACATTCACCATGCTAGTTCACCACTTACGAGTTAAAACGTAGTACATGACTAGTGTACTTAATAGTGATGTCATGATTTAAAATTTTTTTTAATGATTAGATTTGCTGATCCTGATCCAATATTCTTAATTGTAAAATTTTGAGTCATTATTTATAGGTTATTATGCTATTATTTTAGTTGAGATCATAACTGAGCTGAATGTGAATCCTGAACTAAAACAAGTAGCAAACAAACAAAGTTTATATAGCACCTGTCAAAGTGATTCACAAAATACAAATCAGAATACAGATAAAATTGCAATCATAAAAAGGTATACATTTAAAATAATCATTGTGGTCACATAAAAATACTTTATCTACTGCTGTTAAAATGCCTGGAGGAACAAGTGAGTCTTAATTTTAGTCTTAAAGACATTAATGGAATCCAGTGAACATGGAGAGTGGAAGATCATTCCAGAGTACAGATGCAAATTATTGATTAATTCATTAATCATTAGTTGGTTGACATTATTAATCGATTGGTGAATGATTCAGTGATTAGCAGCATAACGTGAATTTCTCTTTCAGTAGTCTTTCAGTAGTGTCTAAGAATATAGTGTTGTATGTTTTATATGTTTATGTACTTCATGAAAAATATCACATTCGTTAATGATGGATTTATTGAACAATTGGTAACAGTTCAGGGAATGACATTGATGTATTATTATTATTAGCTCATCCGGGGATGAGAACGAAGGTTTCTATCGAGTTGGTATGGAACCAGACCATCTTTAAGATAAGAGGGGCCCATACCATTAATGGCTTTATATGTAAGGAAGACGATTTTAGATTTAATTCCAAACTCAATTGGAAGCCAGTGAAGGGTTTGGAGCACTGGAGTGATGCGTTCTCTTCTGTTTGATCCTGTTAATAACCTTGCTGCTGCTCCATTTTGAACCAATTGAAAGCTTTTTAAGGAATATTTAGGACTCGCTACAAGTACGAGTTGCAGTAGTCTAATCTAGATGTAATAAATGCATGAATTAATTTTTCTGCATAATTTTTGGACAGAATACTCCTAATATTCCTAATTTTGGCTATGTTACACAAGTGAAAAAAGGCTGTTCTGCAGATGATACAAAAGGCGTAGATAACCAACTAAAGATTGTCTTTTGCTACACTTTTCCTAAGCTTAATGATATTCCTCAACTGAAAGATACTATTTCTTGTCAGCTTTTTTATGTGGTGCTCTAATGACATTTCCTTGTCAAAGATAATGCCCAGATTCCTGAGGCTCGATTTAGTCGACAGGCTCATATCCCTCAAGTAGTGGTTGATCCCTGGGTTCCAGGGTCAGGGACAATTTCCAGCACTTCGGTCTTATCTGAATTTAGACAGGGAGTTCGCACCTAGCCATAGTTTTATTTGCCCTAGACAGGGCATTTATTTATGGACCTCAGAGGCCTTAAAAGAGCAATACCGCTGAATATCATCAGCAAAAAGATGGTAGGACACAACATCAAACTCCTGGATTATGTTTCCCAGGAGAAGAACATAGAGCAGAAACAAACCTGGGTTACTCTACACTGAAACTCCTACTAGAACTGATCCTGACGTTCTGACCAGACCACAGTTTTGTTAACAAAATGGTGATCATTATTGTCAAATGCAGATGAAAGATCTAAGAAAATTAAGACTGTGCATTTCCCAGAGTCCACAGACATTATTATGTTAAATGAACTGCACTTATATAGAGTTTTTTCCACCCTCATGGTTTACATATTAACCCTCTCTCACACACACACACGCACTTGTGCCAGCAAGTAGCGGGGTGTTGGAAATGGTAACAGCATTACACTGACAGTAAGAGTAATTAGTTAGATTACCCGTTACTGTAAAAAGTAACGGGATTAGTAATGCCATTTATTTAAACACTGTTATTCCCATCACTGATTATCAGTCTTCTGCAGAGCTTAATGATATGATGATCAGCTGAATCAGGGGGTCTGCATATCAATCACATCGTATGTTAGCATGTTTTGTCTGGTAATATCTCTTTACATTGAATTCGTTAAACGAGGCAGCAGTCTCTGGACATATTAGACAAACGCAAACACCATCTTTTCTGCTAAAAAATATTGTAATTACCTTCTGTCCTGTCAATTTTCCTCTGTTTAGTTACAGTCGCCATTAGCAAGAAGGGCTCAAGGCAAAGCCAGATAGGGTTAGAGTGGTGCTGCCACCGTTAGGTCAAAGGAGGAACTGTATGTTGACAAATTTATTATTTATTTATTGTGTTGTACAGTCTGAGTGGGCCATAAATAATATATTATAAAACTGAAGCTGCGGGCCATGATTGTCTTCCGGGCAGAACTTTGGGCATGCCTATTTTACAATTTTGTGCCTTGAAGGACACATGCAAACACACAAACACATTATTGTGTGTTTGTGTGTGTATTATTAGGTAAGTGGCAAATATACCTTCTTTGATGAATGTGCTTAGGCTGCAGGTGTAAAGAGTGGAACATGTCTTAAAGATGCCCTCAGAAACATATGCAAATGCTTTGAAATTTACTGGGTCTGAGTAAAGATCCCTTGCTGCGGCCCCTGCAGTCTGTCTGGTAGACACCCCGCAGTGCTCTGTGTTGTGATTGGACATGGGCAGGCTGTAGAGCTGTAGTCTGGCTGCAGAACGAAGTTGGAGATGCTGTGACTGGGCAAAAGCTCAAAGAGAAAGGCCAGAGACAGTGGTGCGCAACACTGAAGCTGTATTTCTCCCCTCAGGCTGTGGACAACACAAATACAAAAATACACAGGGTGAAGCGATCCATCAGCACAAGTTTAAAGAAACTGATCTTAACACCAAACTAACACAAAATGAATGTGAATATCAGAGATAATGCCCTGGAAACACAAGCAGTTAAATATAATTTGCATGGCACACTTACTAGCAGTGACTGGACCACATATGGTTCATAATAACTGCAATCAAATCAATCATATAATCAAAATACACAACTTGTGTCTTGCCAATTCTCACATTCATCCATTAACTTATTTTAACATTGATGGCATACTGCTAAATATTTCCATGACCAAGGCTACTCAGAGACTCATGATGATCTCGGCTCTGTTCCATTCCAAAGGTTCCGTGTCCGAGTCCAACAACCTGCTCAACCACCTGCTCACTTACCTGATGCACAAAGCAACTTGTACTTTAGACCAAGATGAACATATGTCGAGTTTCCTGCTGCATTTTGCTGCATCACATTTTAAGTTAGTTTAAGTCTAATTTCAGGGGAACTAGTGGTTTTCTGTATTTTTCTGTATTGCTATCTTAATGTATAATGAGTTGTCCATTCCTATTTTTTTGTTAACATCAATGGCAGGTGAAAAAAACAAATCCTTCCTATGTATTGATTTGTGCTCAGAATACGGGCAAATACTGTTAGCAAAGTGGTGGAGTACTTTCAAGAAACTGTAGCACATCTTTGAAAGGCTGAAGGGAATTGGGTTATGATGCAAAGTGCAAGATAGATTGCTGTGATGTAGAGTAATATGGATGTAACACATTATTGATTGATGCAGGGAAGTAATCTTCTCTTTTGCCCACATTTATGTGAATCTGAGAGTGAAAACAATGCTTCATCAAAGGTTTTTATTGATGTTCTGCATAGGGATGTTAACCAATGACCAGTTGACCAATGGTTGACCCATCAACAGTTGGTCATAATTTTCTGCCATCGGTTAAATCCCCATAGACCTACTTACATTTACAGTGCACATAGCATAGCAGAAGCTAAATTAGCCTCTGATGAGATCTACCATACCGTTAGCTGTTAAATGCTACAGTATGGTAACTTCAACCTTACTTGATGGAAAGTTATTACGTTAGGCTTTCCACCTCAGCCTTCTCTCTTTATTTTTTAGGATCTGGTAAAATGCCATGCTTGGCTTGTAGCCCTGTCTGTTTGTGCAACCCACGGCACAGCAGGCGCTCACCATGTTTACTAAAAGTATGTGTTACTCAATGAGTTACCACAGATGCCCGAACATACATATTTTACTTCTGCTGTACAGCTCTTAGGCATGAGAAAACGTGACGTCACATGTAGAACATAAATATTGCTATCTCTAAAAAAACAAATACAAGCTTTTTGTAATTGGACCTTGAATGAGACTCTCACAGACTTGTTTGTTTACATCATAACACTGCACAAAGTCATCAGGAAAAATACTGTAATATGCTCCACAAACAAGAACAGAACTTGGTAAAACTGCCTTCTCTTCATATGCACCAAGGATTTGGAATGAACTTCAAACCACTTTAAATCTTGAAATTCTCCCAATCATAAAGTATTTTAAGAACAGCAGTGACTGAGCACTGCAATTTTAATTAAATTTTTTAACAAATATTTGTTTTTAATTCCATTTGTTGTTTTGTTGTCTGCGTTTTAGTTGTCAGTGTATACATAGGGTGACATAATTGACGTCTGTTTAGATGTGGTCTAGTTGTGGCTTGTCTTGTCAATTGTGTTGTATTGTAATGCAACTTTTGGGCCGACTTTTTGCCCAGGACTCCCTGGCAGAAAAGTTATTGTAACTCAATGGGACCATTTCCTGGTTAAAGAAAGGTTAAATAGAAATCATGTACTCTATATTATGCATGTCTTTTTACCCAAGGGTATCTTAGACCGTTGTTCAGTGTTGCAGAGAGCATATTTGACGTCTTTTGTTCAAGTTCAAGTCAGGTTCCTGAGCCATCAATTTAGTCCATTTTTTTGAAAGCCCCAAATCCATAGCATGAAAAAGTCCTCATTGAAATGAAAATGAAGCCACCTGCTTTTGGCCCACCCTTCTCCATTCTTTCACCATTTATAGCTCACTCTGATACACTAAATGCATGCTCTGTCGAATGCTGACAGTGCAATGGGAGATATGCGTGTGTGAAAGAGGGAGGGGCAGTTCCTTTTAATGCATCTACTCTCCTCAGTGACTCCAAGCTCGCACATTTATTCTGTCTCTTCTCCCCATCTCTTTCTTTTCCTACTCCATGTTCCCCATCCCCGTCTGTCTGGCTCTTGTCACTTTTTTTTGTCTTTGTCTATTTCTGTCTATCTCATGTTAGTTGTACATGCTCGTCTCACTCAGACACATGATCTTAGGTCCAAAGGATCTCACATTCATCAGTCTTGCATCACCCCCCCCCCCCCCCCCCCCCACCACCACCACCTTTCTTTTCCTGGTTATTCTCTTGGATTTTGGCTACTGCTTCTCCATCCTAGCTCTACTGTATTGTGTATTCACTCCCTGGTCCTGCTCACTGCGTCAGGATTCAGCAGCAGACTGAGGTGGGTGTTTTAAGAGCATTATTGCTAGATTTGAGGCTAGATGTCTTGGGCATCTCTCTCTCTTGCTCTCTCTCCCTCTCCCTCTCTCCTGCTCTTGCACTCTCTCTCCGCCTCTCTTACTAACTCTTTCCCCCCCTGTCAGCGAGAGTCTGGCTAATCATGCTAGGGTGTTGCTATAGTGGAAGAAACGCTATACTTTCTGTATCAAGCAGCATTTAACATTGTCACACATTATGCTAGCAAGGTAACCTATCTACCTCTTACGATCTCTCTGTCTCCTTAGCTCTCAGTACAGCTGATCGTAGTGCTGCAGCTGCTGCATAGAATACGGTCTTTGCATACCTTATCATACTGGCATGTATTTTGCTCTCTCCTCTTGCTATACTCCATTACTCTCCTCTGTCTGATTGTCTTTCATGTTTTATGCATGCTCTGTCGTTTTGAATTTTTGCCACAGATTTGGCCATGCTGTTGGATTTATGTGAACCACCTTAAAATGAGAGACATGGACGGAAAATATATCTGCATGTACACAGGCGCATTCATGCTCATTTCATCTTACCTGCCCCACTGGTGCTGCACTTCCATCTGTTGCAGTTGCCACAGCCAGGAACACCCTAAAGCGAGGCTTTAACTGTCCCCGTGTTGTGGTTTGTGTTGGTGAGAGGTTGTGACAGTCATCTGTGCCTGGCTGAATGTGTTACCGTGTCATTTAAATGTGTGTTTGTGTGTGGGTGCTCATGCTGAGGCTGATTGTTGTGGGCCAGTGTCTCTGCATGACTGTGTATGCTCATACGTGTTTGTGAGTAAATGCGTGTGCATGTGCATTCCTGTTTACTCAAGTATGTGTGCTTGGCTGTTCATGGGCTCTGGTCCAAGGAAAAAGCATAGGAGAGGCATGCTGCAGGGGTTCAGTTTGGTGCAGTAAGCTGTTGAATGCTCTGGAACAAGCAGAGAAAGGCAGGTTCATATGCTGCTGTGTCCTTTTCTGAGCTAGTACATCTATATAGCCTTTTTCTAAAATGTCTGTAATTAGAGTATTATGTCCTTGAGTAGCCTGACATATCAAGGTTAGCTTGCTTGTGGTGATGCAAAGCAGTGACTTGTATTTTCAATGAATCATCTCAGAATGAGACAGCTGTTATTATGACAATGCAAGAATACTAATAAGATTTTTCATCTTGTATTTGGTATCTTCACAGCGCTTCATAAACTGTATTCCTTTCAAAAGTTAAGACATCTTCAATGAAACACATTTTGACAACCAATGGCTGCAAGAAAGGCAGATACATCTGGAGTTTGTAGAGGTGCTCTAGTTAAATGTCATATCTAATATGTGTCATGACAGACAAAAGAAACACTGCTTTTTGATAATGCTGTAATTATAATGGATCTGCATTTTTTTGAAGGGCAACATTCAGACTTTAGAGTACTGTACATGACAGAAATCAAATCACTGAATCAGGTTATTCAGGAAACTTTTTTTTATGATATAGGGGACTAGCATTAAGTGTTGGAGTGGATTTATGACATTAAAGAAGTTGGAAACAGACTTGATCACAAACATCAACTAGGCACAATGTGCTACTAATAATATTTTCATGTTAAGGCTGAGTACACTGAGTATTTACTAGGGTTGTAAATAATTATGTTTTATTTACACAAATGGTAGAAAAATAATTGCAATTTAACTTTTTTTCTGCAAATATTAAGCCGAACAATATTTTATTCACTTATAAGGTGATTATCTAATGATGAAAAATAGTCACTTTTCAGCATTGAAAACTGGAGGACATTAAACAATACATTATTGTTTGCTTTCTGGGCATTGTCAGCTAAAATTACACATAGCAGCTCAAACTCAACCTGTGTGTACTGTATATACAAAGACATTTTTAATGATGGGTAACATCAGTAGTTAAGTGTGTTGAGATGAGTGACACACAGCAAGATCAAGTCATCAATAGAGGTGATTTTTCTTAATTATGTAAAACAATTGTGGTCTTGGTGGTCACTCCATGTCATTGTATGTCAGTTAGACATAATACATTGCATATTTATATCCCTGAAACAGAGATTCGGGGAGATTATATTTTTGGTGTGACCACTGCTGTCACCAGATATCCTTCACATTGAAAAATATTCAGTTTAGAAATTCTATGTTTTCCATATGAATGAATATCTTGACGTGGAAGAACTGATTTGATTTTGGATGATTTACCACTTCTAGATTGCCCACAAGGGCACTCTCAAAAATTGAAAATCACTAAGCACTCTTTTGTTCATATCTTTAGAATAGAGCCAGAACTATATGGGATTTTTTTAGGCAGATACTGATATTGGAGGGTACAAAAAATCTTCATATTTATCGGTTACTGGCCAATAACTGATGTATTTGTTAATAAATGAAATTAGAACATTTATCTGTACAGGATATAATAATCTTATATTAGGTAATTGTGGACATATGGATTAACAGTTGCATACATCTTTGTTTATCTCACAAAGATAATTCACACAACTTTCAAACACTGTATTATAGTCTGATCAGACTAGTATGTAACCCATTGGGAACCACAGGTTGTAGGTGTGGTAGTATTTATGTTTATGTAATGATACAAGTCTACATTTTATAAGTCGTGAATTAAAAATTGTTTGGTAAATCATTCTTTAACCCTTTTAAACTTCCAGTCATTTTACATCGATGGGGCTGGTCTCTTTTTAAAGCTGACACCCTAAATGTTCTTCCGGTACAGTCAGAATCACTCTCACGGTTTCTGTCACTGGGTATTTTAGGTTGGAACACAGTGAAATAAAATAAATTTGTATCTTGCCTGACTTTTTTCCTCAGTAGAACACCTGAATAAAAGTGTGGCTGCACTGTGAGTGCTGAAAAACCCTATAGGACCACAGCAGTAGGTCTTACCTAGTTCAGATGAATATTTTACAGCAATACAGGGGACTAGCGGTCCTTGTCAGAGCATGCGTGGGGTGGGAGTGATTCGGAGTGGGGGACTAGCATTCCATCCTTGTCAGAATGCGGAGGTACAGTAAGTCTGTGAATTTGCATGCACGTGTATGGAGACTATAGTCTGTCAGAGCAGGAGTAAAAGCAGAACTGACAGGCTTTTGTCTTCCTCTAACTCTCTAGGCAGTGCACACAGGAGCAGGGAGTGACAGAATCTCCACAGCACAAAAAGTCATTAAGTTGGCTACATTTTGGCCGATACTGACTAATTGGTGAGACCCTTTAATCATCCCGAATGATTAATCGGTTAGCCTTTTAATCATTTCTATCCTAGACCTTTTTGTCTGATTTGTCTGACTTCAAATCAAGTGGAAATGAAAGGTCATGTTGCACCAAACATTTTTATTAGGTTCGTAGAAATTCTGTCATGACACATTATTATGCGTCATTTCAAATTACATTTTTAATGAGTCATATTAGTAGTACCCCGTGACCCTAGTGAGGATAAAGCGGGTTCAGATAATGAATGAATGAATGAATGATATTAGTAGTATTTAATGTTCAAAAACATCTCAGTGATACAGTAACTGTAGTCCCTGCTGGATGATCATTCTCATCCTGCAATGCATTTTTTTCACTGTGTTTATCAGTTTGTCACATTTACTGGCCTTTTGAAAAGATCTAAACCCACCCACCACATCCAGGTCCCCTGGGCCGGCAGCAACCCCCGTCAGCCTCCCCTTAGTCGTCGGATCGAAGCTTGGCCAAGCCCTGGTCATGGGGACCGGCCGGCTAACTTTTCCTGCAGCGGCTGGTGCGAGAGGGGGAGAGCCCAGAGTTAGAGGGAGAAGCGGGTGGTGTTTGAGAAAAGGATGATGACCGGCGTTGGAGGAACCCAAGGTCTGAAAGGGTCTGGAGAAACACCACACTTTGAATGGACTCGCCCGGGCTGTAGTCATGGGGCCAGGGCATGGGGCATCGCGGCACCCCAACACACGCCGGGCCGTGCTGGTCCTCGTTATCGGCCCCTGAGGGAGACGGACCGTCTGGATCTCGCTCGCTCATCCGGTCGGGGAAAACCGGGAATGTAACCCGGGGCCTAGTCTGGCCAAGGGGACGTTGAGGGGGATGCTGGTGGATCAGTGTCGTATCACAGAGTGAACACTTCACATCGCTATTGTTGATTTTTTTTTTTTAAAGTGTTCCCATACTTTTGGTTTTCATGGTGGCAATTTACTGTCCCCCTGTGTTTTGATAAAACACTCGGACTGGTGCAGAATGTTCATACCACATAGATTAATTGAGTTTTGCGTGAGCGCTGCGTTTGCTATTAATACATTCTGTCTTGTATTGCTAATGCTCACATCCACAAAGGTATGAAATGGAGAGCTCACAAAGCTTCCTCTGTATAGTCTACACTACAATGCAAAACAGTTTGTTCAGTGGAATGACTGATGCAGGCGTTTTTTGTTTTTTTTTAAACTGGTGACGGAAAATATTGACCGGACAACGGTCCTATTTCAGACACACCCATAATCTGTGTCAGTATACACACATTATTATTATTATTATTATTATTATTATTATTATTATTATTATTATTATTATTATTATTATTATTATTATTATTATTATTATTATTATTATTATTATTATTCATTTTCTGAGCCCTTTAGGGAATCTATCCCAGCTATCAACTGGTGAAGACAAAGTAATACCCCAAGAGAACCCACGCAAACAAGCGGAGAACATGCAAACTTCACACTGAAAGTCCGACACCAGAATTGAACAATACTTTATTCAATAAAATTATTTTATTTTAATCTATTATTTTATTTCCTTTTGCCCTGTCACTGGTATAGGTTGTGACTGTGCTGTTTTAACAGCCTGGGCTGCTGGTTACTCCACTGGGGGTGTTTCCTAAACTGAGCTCAGTAATCATTCTGCAGTTGAGATTTAGCGGGCTGTCTAGCTTCATTAGCCCTATTTTGGAGCTCCCATGGGGCATCACACAACATCACACACAGACAAACACAGACATGCACACAGTAACTATGTGAATTTATCATACATTTGTTTAGCAGGTGTGTTTTCCTTCTCCTTAGCTCTCATGGTTTCAACCTACTTTTAGTTTTTTTGTTTTTATCACATAAAAAGGAAGGCACATTTATGTTTCAAACATAGAATAGTGTTTGTTATTTCAGTATATTTGTTTCTGTTTGACTTATTTTGCTAAAGTGTATTTTTTTTTTTAGATTTGTGAATAAGACCATGTATTTTTACTACACACCCTGAAGGGGAGTCGAAGGTATTGTTACCCTGCCCCCCAAAGGGGCAGAGGGGTATTGTTTTTGAGTCTGTTTTCTGTTTGTCTGTCTGTCAGCAACTACATGCAAAAACTCCTGGGCCAATTTTCATGAAATTTTCAGGAAAGGTTTAAGGTCATCCAGAATAGATTCCATAAAATTTTAGGGAATGTAGGTCAAAGGTCTAGGTCACCAAAATGTGTTTTCTCAGTGATAAGATATAGGGCAAATCAAGAATTTCCTTTTCATTCCAGTATACACAATTTTGCATATAGTTTTCTTTTGTTATCATTGCTAGAACCTTGAAGGCCAAATTTGGAGACTTTAGGTCACAGCCACAATGATGGTCAAAATAGAAAATTGGATATAACTTTTGAACTATTCATCTTAGAGACTTTCAATGAGCACCAATATACATGTCTTTCAGTTCTGCATTTTATGTTATGTCACTTGTTTATATGCATATGATTTTGACCTTTTACTGACCAAAGAGGTTGGGGTTATTCAGTCAATACCTAAAATAACTAAACTGGACTATAATGGAAAATCAAGTGGAGATATAGACTTAGTTACTATTAATGACAGATGGTAAACCTGGCATGGGCTTCAAAATGCTATCATGACCTTTCACTTTTGAGTGACATTGAATGGTTACATTCAAGGTCACAGGATTTTAAATGGTTGCAACTCCAAAAAGAGTGGTCATAAGTACTCAGTTACTATCATTTTATTATTATATTATAGATGGGAAACAACAGGCTCAATATGGCAACATGACCTTGAGCGAATTTGAAAGGTCAAACCCACAGTCTCACATTTTCACAGGGAGATGTCTGTTGTGCCTGGCACTGCTTGTTTGTGAAGTAACTGCTTTGTGTTATTCTCAGATCAAGGTGAAAGCTCACAAGATGTTTTTTTAGTAAAGAAATGACAGATAAGTTGATTCATAGAGAACAGTGGTCATGAAAAAATGTGCAATATTGGTATCTATTGGGAATATTGACATCGTGTGACATCAGCTTCATATCTCATTTAAAGCAAAAGACACATTCTAAACACTCATCATCCTAGATGTGTGATCCTGGTAAACGTGTTTTTAAACTGACAGTAACATAATCACATAGTGGTTCTGGAAATCCCTTTTTTAATCTGACAGTGGGGAGACATTACAGGGATTTTGCTGTTGTGTTTTCTCCAGTTGACCATTTTCACAGCTCCTCTGGTGTCATTAAGGTTTTATGCCTAGTATCACATTTAAGACGGTCATCTCTGGCTCAGTTTGAGTGAAGATGGATCACCCTAATGTGATTTATTGACTTGTGAAGCGGTTACTGTGATAAAACATAACATTTCTGCACAGAAGACCAACTTTCACTTTTCACCATGTCATGATTAAAATGTCACACCTTATCTAAAGGTGGCTCATCTGATTGGAACTTGAGCTGTTTTTAGGCAGTCCTAACTGTACCATATACTGCGGTATAAGTCATATACCATTGTACTATATGCTTCCTCTATGGCAGCTGGCATATTGTGCATCTTTGAAACTTCATAAATCACCTTAATGGAGAAAATTAGCCCAAAGAAATCCCTGCTGAATGCTAGATAATGCGTAGGTCGGCTAATAAAAAGCTTATCTTGCAGCCTAAATAGTGATTTAAAATGGCCTTTTGCTATGCCTAAGTGCCTCAGTTCAAACCAACAAACAATGAAATGATAGACTTGATGTTTAAGTGTCATAAGTTAACAAAGTGAGCACGTAAAACTATTATGTGACCTTTCAAATCAAAAGGGAACATTTACAAAATGAGCAGGTACAAAAATGGACATGGTTTGTAAAACGGTCACAGATTAGTTTTACATGCTCACTTTGCTAATTCATGACACTTACACATTTTCCAGTGTGAGAATCTCCGATGTGCCTACCTCGGCTATTGTTCATGAATGCGCAGGACTGACCATTGACTGCTCTGCTGTGGGTTACGTACCAGCTGGATGCTAACCTCTACATGTGCCCAGATACATCCAAATATAATGACCTTTGTGTTTGTGATTCACATATTTCTGGGGAAATATGTGAAATGAAAAAAAAAAAATAGATTTTTGAACAAAAAATCGATTTAAAAATCATAAAACAAAAAAATCCAGATATATATGTGAATTGATTTTTTTTCTTCCACCCCTACTATTTAGTGTGTGCTGTAGCCTAAGTTTAGATATAGCATAAAAATGGTTGTTCAAGACAAACCTGGTTATTCAAGAAAAAAAAATTTTTTTGGGAAGTCATTGTCTAGGCTCTCAGAATACATTTGTTTTACATTTATGATCATCATGAATTAATCACATTTCAAATCCACATAAACTCCCTTTAAATAGCAGGTCAGTGTTCAGTTGGGATGATCACTGATATTTTAAATTCCTTGTGATTTATTGTGCTACATCTATTTCTAGAGCATCTTTTTAAAGAATGTGTCTGTGTCAGAGGAGATTTGTGAGTGGAGTTACGATTGACAAAGGCCAGACCACATTAATCATGACCCACTGTGACATGGTGTGGACAGGCCTTCTGAATTATGTCAACTATATTGTGTGAGAACCAATTCAGTGTTGTTGTGGTTGACATGCATTTGTGACTTATGAGACACCATGCTGTTTGTGAGAGCTAAATTATTGGGGCCATTTCTGTGTTTACTACAAATCTCAGGGATTGATTGGTGTCTGTCTCAAGCATATGTGCTGCATGTTTCCTGTGTTGATTTGTGAGTGCGAGATCAGCAAAACTCCGGCATTTTGCCGGGGTTTAGCATACACAAGCTTAGTTACAAGTAAAATGTGCTCACTGTGGCTTTGGATTGTACAAATTTGGGGAAGAGGTAAACTAGCACATGTGGTTAATAGTGGCCAATGCGTCTATTTTTGTATTTGCATCAACATGTATGGTACATCACAGACCCAGGCTTTGTTACCTCCACCAAGGAGGTACTAAATTCAAGTTCATCTGTTTGTCTGTCTATGTGTTTGTCTGTCAGCAGGATTATGCAAAACGTTCTGAACGGATTTTGATAAAAGACAGACTAAAGGTCAACAGCTAAAACACATAAGTGGTGATATCTCAGGATTCAAACAAGATAGAATCTCATGTTTTCTTGCATTTACATCGTCTCACCTTCGGACATCAGATGGGTCAACATCTATGGCTCACGTTTTGATGTTATATGATGCCATATCAAGCCTTAGCTGAGGGCTGCTGTCTCGGACTGCCTTGTTTTGTTGTACTCCAGAGCTCTTTCTTTTGCTGCCTTATATGTGTGGCCCATCTCCATTAGGTGTCCTTAAAAGGCTGAGTAAATTGTTGCTCTAAAATGAGTTATGCAAGGGAGAGACTGTACCCTTCCTCTTGACCTGAAGAGGGGAAAATAATAGCAAAGTAAGAAACAAACTCAAAGATAACTCAAAAACTTATGACTGGATTTTGATGGAATTTTGGATGAAAGAACAAGTAATTACATTTTGGTGGTGATACGGAAGAGATCCTGGATTCTGGATCACTTTGAAATTTATTCTCTCTCTCTCTTTATTCTATTCTTAACCACAATGTAAAATTTCAATGAGGAATTTCACATATGGAAAGAGGACACATTTGGTTGGACTTTTGTGCCTAGATTATTTAAAGATGAAACGCTTAAAAGTTTTTGGTTTTTTTTGTTTGCTTTGTTTGTTTTTACTGTGATTGAGACAAAAAAAAGAAATGATTATTGTTATGCACTGCATCATTCAAATGGTGTGGGAGGAAATAAAAGTCTTCCCCTTTATGGATTATGGGCCATAGAAAAGGTACTCTGTATTGTGAGCTTTTAGGAAGTTCATCAGTATTTTCAGATAAGTCGGAGGTTAAATACTACATGCAACTGATTTACAAATTGCAGTTATGCTTTAGCCAGATATAGGTTTACTGCTCTGCTCCAGGACTTGATGAAGAACTGCCTTCGCTTTTCATGTTACAGCAACATGAAATGTAATTTTATCTATATTTATATTTATTTACATTTTTATTTATATTTGAATTCAGTCCTGGGTTCGATTCCAACCCCAGTCGACGGGACCTTTCTTTGTGGAATTTACATGAGTGCTTGTTTGTTTTTACATGTATGTCAGCCCTGCAATGAACTAGTGACTTGTCCAGGGTGGACCCTGCCTTCACCTGTTGTAGCTGGGATAGGCTCCATGTGACCCTAGTGAGGATAAAGCAGGTTCAGAAAATGAGATCAGATTTGAATTCAATGGAGACGAGCAGAAGAAAAGTGTTTTGACTAAATTGTGTTTTCAAATTAGTTAGCTTCAGAAATTTCCTAGATAACTTCTCAGCTACAGAATGTATTACTAAGAGGAAGAGCATAGTAAATCATATTAGAATACTAATATATTTTCCCGGAGAAAACGACACATTTAAATTTACAACAATACTCTTAGACATGTATCACATCTTCACTGTGCAACACACTGCCTGCTGTTGGTCTCACAGTTTACCAAGGTTAATGTAACACTACAGATGGCACGTTGATTCACCGTAACACGTGGACACATTGCACTGACACGCAGAATCAAAACAAGTGCTATTACCTTAAAACACATAGATGCCTCTTCTTGTAAAAGTGTTGTTGCTTCTGTCTGCAGGACACAGAAATCAGTGTAAACAAACACTTGAACTTCCACAGTGATTGTCTGTGACACAGGCTATGGGCAGGCCAACGGCATATACGTGGACATGAATAAACAACATAATGTTAACCCTTTATGCCTGAGGAAACCTGGTGCTATTCTCATGCTTGACTGCACAAGTACTAAGGGCTTGTGTAGGTAGTATGATGTAATATGTGCTTATTTGATGTGTGTTTGTCTTTGTACAGGCACAGACGTAGGGGATGCATAATGGGTGTCAATCTTCTTGTCTTCTTATGGAAACCAAATAGCTTCTATGTTATTGCATGCTTAGATGGATCCTTACACTACCATACAGTTATTGTGTGGGCACTTACATGTAGCCATTAAGTTTGTCCTACTTTCAGTGTATTGTACATGGTTGCTGCAGTCCATATTTCTTGTTGTTAGTCAAATCCTTTTTACAGTAGCCTCTGCTTCCATAAGGGATACAATGCTGACAAGCTATTTGTGATATTGATATGTTTTTGCAATATGCCTGTTCAGTTATAACTTATCTTGAACAAGTTTCTTACAGGTACTGTATCAACAAAAATTAAGTACTGTGTCTTTTCCGGTTCTAAAACAGGATTGGAGAATTAAGCAAGCTCTTCAGTCTTCCAAGAACCAAGCTCTTCAAAATTATTGCGACACTGCCATGGTTTATCACGGTATCTATATGATTATATTCATGGAACAGACAGGAAAGGGAAATGCTTAACAACTCATCTTTTAAAGCCATTGAGAGTGTGTTTGGAGCAGGGATGAAAATCAGGAGCTTATTTATTTTACTGACACGTTTGGCATCAGATAACTTGTTAAAAAACTGTACAATATGTCCCCCTTAAGCAATTACTTAAAGTGCCATCTAGAGTAGGAGTGCTAGCCACAAAGATACTATAAGTGAATGTCAAGAGCCAAATCAAGGAGCAGTGTTGTTATATAAAAAAAAGCAGCTTTGCAAATACCCTGAAGTGGTGTGTTTGAAAGTGACCCTGCCTAGTCATGCATGAATGACTCAGATCTTTACATGTATATGATAAGAGGGATGAAAGTCTATGCTCTTTATTTTAACATACCGTGGAATTGCATCTGTTGTCAACATCTGATCCAGTGAAAACGACAGGACGATGAAACACTGCCAACTGTCACTATCTCACAGCTGATAACCACAGTAAAGGCTGTAATCTCCCTCAGGTGGCATTTAAAGCCTGTGTGAATCGGACATAACTATGTCAGACAAGCAGATTGTCTGTACTCCACAAGTGTTCAGGGTTTCACCATAATTTGAAAGGCACAGTATGTAGCCCAGCTGGTCTCAAATAGTCTTGTCTGTCTGCCTAATTCTTTTGTTGTACGTGTCTATGTTGATGCTATTCTGTTGTTTTGTATTTAAAATATATTTATTTCTCCATCACTTGGGAAACAAGTTGAGATGGGTAGTTATTGGAAACATAGGGAAAACTGTTGGGAATGTACAGTAATTGTTTTAGGAGGAATATACCATTGCACAAATGTCATCCACAACTAAGTGATCTTTCACTCCAAAACAGCAAACGTATCTGCTGGGAATTTTTTTTTTTTCTTTCATTTTTTGTGATATCTATGGAGATACAGTGGTTCCATTTTGTTAAGTAAAATGTGGAAGAAAAGTAGTTGCTTACAATAACAACAGTTAGGTCCATCCTTCAGACAGGTGAGGGTAGGGGAGGAGGTCTGGGGTCAAAGGTCAGCACAGGACACAAGTGAGTCACTGGAGATCCTGTTATCTATAGCTTCTTATGGAAAAACTGCCAAAGGGGGGAGTGGGGAAAGGGGACACCGAGTGAATAGCCATGAACAGACTTGGTATGTAAGATAGGTTTACGTAATTACAAATACAGACGAGAGAGAGAAGGGCTCAGTGCTTGTACTTCCCCCAGCATTCTAGCTCCTAGTGCAGCTTAGACTGAACCGTGACTTCAGTCTGTTTTTAACTGACCATAGGCTTTGTCACACAGTAACATTTTCAACCTAATCTTAAATGTCGAGACTGTGTCGGCCTCTTTAATATTACATGGAAGCTGATTCCATAGAACAGGAGCCTGGTAACTAAAGGCTCTAGCTCCTACTGCACTTCTACAGACCCTGGGAACTTTCAATAAACCTGCATTCTGAGAATGAAGGGTTCTATTGGGCTGGTATGGAACCAGATCATTTTTAAGATAAGAGGGGCCCATACCATTCATGGTTTTATTTGGAAGGAAGAGGATTTTAAATTGAATTCTATGCTCAACTGGAAGTCGGTGAAGGGTTTGGAGCACAGGGGTGATGTGTTCTCTTCTGTTTGATCCTATTCATAATGTTTGCTGGAAGGAATATTTAGGAAATGCTACAAGTAAGGAGTTGCAATAGTCAAATCTAGATGTAATAAATGCATGAATTCATTTTTCTGCATCATTTAAAAATTTTTTGTAAATGTGGAAGGGTGAATATGGATTTTACTTTAGAGCACCCTGTCTTTGAATAAGTATCAGAGTTTAGAGGTAAACAGGTTTTAAATAGACATAAAACCATAATTTATTTGTTAAACTACACTAACTGTCCTTGTTTTCCTTTGTTACTGCATATTATCATTCCTTGTTGGTCTGGGATGCTGTTTATTTATGTTGGAACAAGTTTAAGGAGGTTTTTTTTTTTTTTTTACTGTGGTGTAATTAGTCCAAAAACAACCAACCATATTCAGAATAAACCAGGGTTTTATCTGATCCCAGTTCAGCTGAGTGCACTCGAAATATCACAGTATAGCTGCATCCCTTGTACTGTTGTTTCTCTGTGCTTTAATGTGTTGTTTTAATAACTACATTATTGTGCTTATGGAGTTGAAAAAAGGATTGCATTTCTTAAATATCAATAGTAAATGTGTGTGTGTGTGTGTGTGTGTGTGTGTTTGTGGAATCACAATGATCTGCATCATTAATTTACTTGCAAATTTTGTAATGTTATAAAACATCATGAAAACACTATATAAGAAACCTTTTAAAATGTTCTTCTTTGCCACATGTATATGCTCTGTGTGAATGGGTTGCATTGGTCATCCTTGTCAGCTTTACCAGTCTGAGTTGGTGAAGTAGCTTTGACTGTGTGTGAAATGTGGGTGGTAATGCTGCATGTGAAATTTGTCAATTTGTCACTTTGCCTCAGTTTAATAGAGTGACACACTGCCAGCTTGTGTAGTGTATGCTGTAGTAGAGTGGACAAACAAGTTAGGGAGTTGAATACTTTTTGGAACACATTAAAACAGTCATTCTCTCCATTCAGTGTGAAAAAAGAACAGATATACAAATGTTAAATAATGGGATTATTTCAAATGTTCATTGAGTAATTGTTTCGATGTGTGATCTTTGTGTTGAAGTGTGGAATGGGGAGTTTGTTGTAGCTGACTGTATTCCTAAGTTTAGGGTAGCCAGTGTTACTAAAGGTGTGGAGCTGTAGGAGAGACACTAAAGCTGTGCTTCCATTAGTATTGCTTCTACCCGATTCTACTCACTTTGGGGCATTTCCAGTATGAAAAAGGACCTGGTCCCATGATATCTGATCCTATATTTTGGTATCTACTCTGTTGAGGGCCCAAGCAGTCCCAAGCGATACTATAATGTGAGTCAGTAGCATAAACAGTGATTGGTGGCATCATTGTGTTATCAAAACTAGATTCAGAATTACAGTAAGGCTAATCAGTTAAATTTAGTCCGCAATGCAATGATGTCGGGCGGCACGGTGCTTCGCACTTGTGCCTCACAGCAAGAAGGACCCTGCTTCGATTCCCACACCAGACCTTTCTGTGTTGAGTTTGCATGTTCTCCCTGTGTCTGCGTGGGTTTTCTCTGGATACTCCAGTGACCTCCCACCATCCAACCACATGCACTGGTAGGTTAATTGGTTAATGTAAATTGTCCATAGGTGTGAATGTGAGAGTGATTGTTTGTCTATATATGTTCAGCCCTGAGATGAACTGGTGACTCATACAGGGTGTACCCCACCTTTACCCATTGTAGCTGGATTAGGCTCCCACAGACCCCCGTGACCCTAGTGAGGATTAGGCGGGTTCAGATGATGAGACGCGATGCAGTGGTGTCATTTGGCAAAACTACATCGTGGTCGGTCGTTGAGGTTGAGACATTTCTGTCTTTGGTGGCTGACGGAAAAAAAAACAGTGCAAGCTTGACAGCGCCTCATCCAGCTACAGTAGTATCTGTATGGGAACACTCTCAAGAAATACTTCCTGGTATCCGAATAAACTCAAGTAGAGCCGATACCATGTAGTGCAAATGTGGCTAAAGTATTGGCAACGATTGACTACTCATTACAATTCAGTAGAAATTTGAGATTGGCACAAAATAGGTGTGAAATTAGGCATTATCTGAATACTTGTTCTTAAATGTGTTCAATTTTATTTAATTTTTCTTCATCATATAGATTTGTTTTTTCTATAACAGATTATGTATATTTTGTATGGAGTAAAGGGTTCTGTTCACATTATAACTGGAGACTGTCATTACTTGATATATTTTGTAAAACCACATAGGATGCCTGATATCTAATTTTGGCCAAAACTTAAAATGTATTGTACATAGATTCTGGGGTCTCTGGAGAGGCTGAACGAAATCTAGTCTACATCACAGTTAAGAGATGGCAGTGATTTCCTTCTTGTGCAACATTCAACCCTACCAACACCACAGCCACACGTGAAATGAAATGTGTGAAAGCACAGGACTACAAGTAAGTGCAAGAAAATACCACTGAAACATCACCTCCTTTTTACACATTCCCAGTTAGTTCCTCTGTGACCTTGCATGGCACACAGAGCTCATCTTGTTCCAGTAAAGTGGCCCAAGCTGCTGTACTGAGAACATCCCATGGCTGAAAGGTTAAAGGGCTGCTCATTGCTACTGCTGTGTGTCCAGCCAGAGTTTCCTAGAAACACAGATTGATTAATGTCAGTAGCCTCAGGATGCAGTAGAAAATGAAAATGTATCTGTAACCATCAGCATTGTTTCTACCTATTCTTATAATGCAAATACCTATGACTAAACTCAGTGCTATTGCTGTGAATACAGAAAGCACTGTAAATATTTAATACTTTGAGTAGTTGAACATAGGCTACTGTTAATGGAAAAACTCAAGTTTGCAAAGTAAGCAGGCATTTTATTTGTACATGTAATTTCTCTTACAGGTAAACAATTGCTACTTTATGTACCTAAACATATGTGTTCTTTGTCATATTACCCAACCCCAACTAGGAGGGGTTATTTACTACTGGCAAACATACTTACACCCAGGGAAAGTAATGTGCGACTCGAGGCTGTGCCCCATATACATGACAACAAAATTATGGTGGGAGAAAAAAATCGATTCACATATGTATAGGTATTTTTTGTTTTATGATTTTAGATAACTTTTTTTTAAGAAATAATTTTTTTTTCCATATTTAAATTATTAATTTTAAGTCATGTGGGAAAAAAATACCACTTGTCTCCAGCAGAGGGCAAAATGTTTTTCTTTGAGTATCTATGACGTTATATCTGTTCCCAGAAAAACTTGAAGGGAAGACAGAATGGCAGACAACTTGCAAAAAACGCACAGAGATAAAACCCCCACCATCACATTTTAAGTCAAAAGTGTGGATACATTTTGGATTTTTTTTGCTTTGAAGGGAAGAGCAGAGCTGGACATGTGGAAAGCTATTTGTAAACTGTAATTCATACGTTGCGTACTGCGGAAAAACATCAAACGCACTTAACAAGACACCATCCTCAGGTAAATGCAGAGCAGGAACAGCTAAATAAGCTAAATAAATACTGGAGAAAATATATTTTGTATTGTACATTTGTTTGTCATCTCTTTTACATGCAGTCCAGGCTTGGAAATGAGAGTTGAAGTATACTTTATTATGAAGTATGTTCATTTAAAGGCTCCTATTTGTGTTGTGTGCTGATAAATGGAGCAGTTTACTTCCCAAAGTCTGGTTCAAATATATTACTGCTGAATAAATCTAAAAGACTCACATATGATGTGCATTTTTTGGGGAAATATGACTCCTGATATGATTTGTAGGCATCATCAATCGGCTTTTTCACGTGGTCTTGTTGTTGCCTTGAAGCAGTAGTTTTGGAGAATGGGTCTGAGAGCTGAAAAATCTTGCAACGCCATCATATAGATAGGCAAAACACCACTTTTTGGAAATGGTACCACCTGACCAGCAGAAGAAAACCTTGAATGTAACAAATGGCAACAACAACAACAATGGTGGATTAGAGAGTTACATTTGAGCTGCAAGTGGTGCGAAGGTCACCTACACTACTACAACAACAACAATGATTTTAGCGTGTTTTGGGGCTCTGTCTGTTTGTGTACAGAGCCACATATGCACCATTTTAACCCAATTTTTCCTTGAAATGATAAATCTATGGATTATAGACTTACTTTAGTGTTTGTTGGAGCTTAGACAAATAGGAATGGGAAAGGAAGGGGTTCTGACTATAGTGTTATGTATAATAGAGGCCAGTGTGTTTCTCTCCAAACTTTGAGTCTTAGCTCCAGTGCCAGATGTTTGCAAAGTTGGCAAACCTATTCCCTTGGACAGACACTCTGTGTGTGCTGTAAGTAGTTTTAAGTCCAGTTACTCCCTTATGTGACACAATTTCACATAGCTTTGGTAAAAGAGTTAATGTTGAAAACCAACTTGTTTTTGTATGTATGCTTTTTAATATTTATTATTACCTTACACCTTTCTTGAACATTTCATGGAAATATGGAAACTAAAAAACAAGGCAGTCAGAGAGAGCAGACCTTCGCCAAGGCTTGATTTTTCATTCACACGCCATAGGTGTCGACTCATCTTATGTCTCAAGGTGAGATGATGTGAATGCAAAAAAACCCCACAAGATTCTATCTGGTCTGAATCCCGAGATGTTACCACTTATGTGTTTTAGATGTTGACCTTTAGTCTGACCTTGACCTTTGACCTTCATTGCTCAAAAACTATTGGGTTCTTCCTTGACACATTATCTATCATTCCTGAAAGTTTCATCAAAACCTGTTCAGAACCTTTTAGCGTAATCCTGCTGACAGACAGACAGACTCAAATTTAATACCTCCTTGGCGGAGGTAACAAGTTGTGCCAGGCACAAAAAAAAAAACAACCCATTCCCCCCTTGCACACATTTTACCTGATTTGCTCTATGTCTTATTGTGAAAACACATTTTTGGTGACTGTGACTTTTCACCTACATTTATCAAAATGTAATGGGATCTATTCTGGACCACCTTGCACCTTTTAAAAAAACGTCATGGAAATTGGTAAAGTAGATTTTATGTAAAGCAGCTGACTGTCAAACAGACAAAACGACTCAAAAACAATAGCTTTTTCACCTTCAGGGTGCAGAGTAACATAACTTGGAAAAGTGAGCTCTAACAGTTTCACTAAAGTCTATAACCTGTTGATATATAATCTGGTATGTTCCAAATACCCAATGGAACCAGATTCTCAGCAGTGAGATGGTTGACTGAAATGACAATGACAACACATTTTTGTATGACGTCTTACAGTTTAAAGCAGTTAGAATAGACACTTTTCGTGCTGACAGCTTCAAAACCAGGCATGTCCAAACTATTCCACAAAGGGCCGGTGATTGGTCTTGGTTAGTTGGAACAAAAACCTGCAGCCACAACGACCCTTTGTGGAATAGTTTGGACATGCCTACTCTAAACCATCATTCTAAAAAGACTTTAAGACCCATGCGAGTGAAGACATGCTGGCGACCCACAATGTAGACTAACAAAACCCCAGCACCAGGACTTCAAACAGCTGCTTCGCTGAAAATTACTCATCTTAAGTTTGAAGGGAGGTCTACCAAGGGGGCTATGTTTTTGTTTATCTGTCCATCTGTTTGTTTGTCTGTTTGTCTTTGTATGACATAACTCAAATTCTGGATGGATTTTGATTAAACTTTCAGGAATGACACAAGGACCAATTGATTAGATTTTTGTGAATATCTGGAAGAGATCCTGGATTTTGGATCACTTTGAAATTTTACATTGCTGTAAAGAATACATTTCAAAGTGATCCAGAATCCAGGATCTCTTCTGGATCAAAATCTAATCGATTGATCCTTATGTCATTCCAAGCCATCCTGAATGTTTCATCGAAATTCACCCATACCTTTTTGACTTATATTGTACACAGTCAGACAGACCGATAACCGCTGGCAAAAACATAACCTTGGCGGAGGTAATTAAAAATGCACGTGTACTTCAAAATTACTGTCCACACATTTGAGCCCAACCATAGTTCTTTTTAACATCTTGTCTGAATCAGAAACAATTTGCTCACCTTAAAATTTTGCTAAATTGTAGCCAAAAATCCAGAGAATGTAATATTAATTTTTTATTTGCGTTGTCTATAATTGTTAGCACTTGAAAACAATGAAGCAAAATATTAATTTTTGTAGTGTGACAAGTAGAGTCACATAGTAAAATTTTAGTAATTTGCCAGTCATCTGCCCACATTTACCACAATACATGGGAGGAGAAAAGTAAAGGTCTATATTAGAGGCAGACCACAGTGGGAGGAGTGATGCATGGCTCTGCTGCTTGCAGCACACAGCCTCCCTGGACCATCTTTTCTTGTGCTTACTCAGCTTTTTCCCTCAATGTCTGCTCAACTGCAGTTTCTCTTCTACTCTCCCCTCCTCTGTCTTTTTCCATTACTTATTTTCTGGCATTCTTACCTCGTTTGCTTGCCTACTCCTCAGATGCTGTGTGTTGTTTGCTTGTTTGACGCTGCTGGCTGCTTCTCCTGGGGCCACTCAGTCTGTTCAAAGAGCCACCAGCCACTTGCTGCATTTTCGCCAGATTTCATTAGGCACTCTGGACCATACTCTCTGTTTTCCCTATCTGTTAGAGAGAGTATCTGTCAGAGTGGGATGGTAGCACCCTGTGGGCAAAAACCGCATCCTGTACATCTGGAAAATTGAATACTTGATGTGTGTGTGGTGGTCTTGTATAGGTTAAAATAGCATGTGATACAGAAAAAGCCTTTTGAATCATTAAACAATCTGAATGAAATAATGAGGCTTTAAAACAGGCATCAAGTGCTGAATATTGAACAGCTATCCTCTTCTGCATTGGCCTAGCTTATTACAAAGTAATCGTTATCTTAGACATAAGCAGCTGATAACATTAAAATCAGCCAATTTTAGCTTTGAGATTGCAAACAGGATATACTGCGTCATCATCTTCACCTTCTTCAGCATTTTTATTTATGTTTTTGTCAAGAGCCTTACTTTCCACTCTTAAATTACTGCAGGCCACAATCCACAGCTCATCAGGTAACCAAAATGTAAAAGCTTTCCTCTGCGTGGATCACTAATGCAGTACTTAATGTGAGTACTATAAAATTTAGTCTGTGACAAGTTATTAATGGGGATATTTTTAGTGATGTGCTGCTGTCCTTGTGATCAGTACTGGTGAAAGTCTGGATTTAAGTGTGTTCTTTGCCTCTGCCATTGTGTCTGCCTCTGCCTAGCTTGTTTTTGTACCACCTTAATACTTTCTGTTCACCTATGCAGAAGTAAATATTGAACTCCTCTTTACAGCCTGCTCCTGCCCATGTGTCATTACTTGTGCAGTGATGTGGATTCTTCTGATAATCTGCACTTGAACAAAAATAAAACATAAGGTAACCCTAATGGGGTGAAGAAAGTAATAGTGTAAATGATGAACCCATAGCCCTGAATCACTGAGAACCTACTAGAAAGTAAAGTACATGGATTTCACAGACTATGTTCACGTGTTTCTAGGGAGTTGTCAGAAAATACAGCTGACCATTGTTAAAGTGAGCAGGTTACAAAATAAGTTATCCTAATGCCACAGTTCAACCCAAAGTTGTCAGGTCTCAGCCCGGTCTCGGTCACTAATGTGAACCTGTTAAAAGACAGTTACACATGTTTCTTCATGTTTATTTGTATTGCCTTTACTTGGCCTTGGTGTGCAGATAGAGCTGTTATGGCCTCAGAACAAGAGATAGATGGTTTCATATTTCTGCTGCAGTGTGTTGTTCTGCGCTCTTGCTTCACTGCAGCATGTTCTCTCTGCAGTACTAGCAACGACTTCATTTAAGCTTCACAGGCCTAGAATGATAGATTGATAGATACATGGATTGATAGATAGATGGATACTCTATTGATCCCCAGGGAAATTTGGACAGTTCATTGTTGCTTGTCTAGTAAATTGCAATATTGCAGTTATTCTTTTCATGTTTTTTTTTTTTTACACGGTCCATAAACCTGACTTGCATATCGATTGTATTTCTATAAAAGTTATTGTATAGCACGGTGTAATAATGTTAGAGGTTAGCTATATGTCAGCACAAGAACATTAAGAAGACGTTGAACAAGGACATACATATAGAGTGCTGATTCATCTTCTTGCTGTCAGCAATAGACAACCTGGTGGCATATATGTAATAGTGAATAATCATCATGTGGAATGAGAGATAAGAAGACTTTAATGGAGATACTTCATGGCTTATTTACACATGAAAGAGACTATTGAGTCTTCTTACACAGATATTCAAAGACAAGAGACACACCTGCAGACACCCAATTTTTTATGTGTTTGGTCATTGTAAATTGTAGTGCAGATCCCGTAGTAAATGTGAGATTGTTTGCTACTAATGTGTTGTGGAAGTGGGTGAATTGAGTTGATAGGAGCAGAAAGAAAGACTATAATAATTTGTTTGGGCTGTTTTGGATGTGTGTAGTGGAATCTGTGCATATGATAAAGCTAATGGTGTAAGTTGTTACTGCTGGTGGAATTAGTAAAATTAAGTTTCAGATCTGGCAGACAGCCTACCACTGTAGCGGTTTGTGTCATGCTAACGCAGGCCACACCAATCAACACCGAGCAAGATATATTACGTCCAAGAAGTGAGCTGCCAGTCGCTCATCCGACACTCAAAGGTCACTGTCTAATTTCAGATTTGAATGCACAAAAAGCAGGAAACTGGGCAATGTGTGTCTGCCTACTGAACTACAGCTAACAACAAACAAACCAAAAATGAAAGAAAAGAATCTAAATGTGAAGTGATAAAGGTGAACAGCAGATGAGCCAGATAGTAATGTAGCCTACAGTCATTAAGATTGGTGCAATGTTAAGTTGAAGGTGAATCAGACATTCTGCCTGTTAATTCAGTAAATTACAGACCTTGTTTAACTCATGTGAATGCACCATAATAATAGCGTCAGTCGCAAGCAGTCTTGCTGTGACAATGACATAAATGTCCGCGAATTCCTGGGGGGACTGAAGTTGTTAGTGGCGTGTAGCATAGATGTGATGTTGTCATAGAGACCTTGTGAAAGTCCATAGCAATGAGTTGCATTAGTAAAAACATGTTAAATGCTAAATGCAATGAAGTCGAAAATTTTGGGTGCACGTAACCTTTGTGTTCGTGCACTAAGAAAAAAGTAAGGGGCACCAGTGCAACCAGTGCAAAATGTTACTATATATATATATATATATATATATATATATATATATATATATATATATATAATCTTTGTTCTGTAGCTTAGTAGCAGGCAAGTCGCTTGATTAGTTGACTCTAATACTGGTTAAATAGGTGAGATGTTATAAACCACACAATGCATTCTATGTGTTTTTGTGGTAAAGATAAAAAGCAAACTCAACTGTGTACTTAAATTTTAGTAGCATCTTGATGTATCTGTTTACGGGTATAAATAATGACGACAGAATCCATGGTATTCACTGGAATGTTATTTTGGATTCTTTTGTTTGTACTCTTTCTTGTGACGTATTGTGTACACTTACACCTACTTACACAGTGTTTGTACAGTATTGTGTAATGTTATCTCAAATCAAACATGCCAGTCATGCACTTGACAGAAATGACATTTGCGATATTTATCTTTTTCCTCTTATATTCATAATTTTTTATTCTTTATGGTAATCATTGTGCAGTACATTTGTTGCCAGTGTCAACACACTTATGCATTCAACATATCTCATGTATGTGAACTGAGACACTGAAAGATTTGACAAAAAAACACAGAAATCAATTACTAATATCTCTGGCCTGCATAGTTGTTGTCATTATGAGTTGAAATGCATGCACTTGCCTTTGTCTTTTGTGTCACGTTTACCCGCTTACATTGTTTCCTTTGTGTTGTTCATGTATGTATACACACGTTAAAGCTGTATTTGTAAGGAGGTGCTTGAACAATGCAGTTTCTTCTGTATATGGAAAGACAATTTCACAATGGGAAATGTTCAAATGACTATAACTAAAAAAAAAGCCAAGGCTCATGGCATGAAAGAAGGGAGCTGATGCAGTAAGAATATTAAGGATTATAACTTTAGTCTAATGCCTTACAGTCGACCTTAACAGCTGAACTCTAATCTATGTTGGCCCAGGCTGATAGGCATGGCTTAAAGTTTGACCATAATATGTGGTAAAACATCTGCAGCTGTCCTACGATTTAATGATTCCTGACAGCAGAGCTCTCAGTTGTGTTTTTTAACTTCTTTTAACTGGGGGGAGGAGGATTTATATCACAAGTTTGCTGTATAAATAGGCTATTTATGCAAATTGCTGTTAGCTTTTTTTCTCTGTTGGCAGCCAGTGACCTGCGCTGTTTCTATAATCAAGGGCCCTCCACAGCTTAACAGAGAGGAGGCCATTTATAAAGCTACAAACTGTCTGTCTGATGATTAGGGACTGAAGATGATGCACTGACATGGATTTACATCTTTACATGGTTGTGACTTTTATCCTGTGATGAATGTCACTGAGGAAGAAGAGGAGATTCCGTCTGAATCCTCTTTGTAGCTTGATGGAGAATGAGGTTAGGTCAGCTTTTCTCTCTTTCTGTCTCTGCCTGACTGAACTCTCATGTAGGATATCCCCAGCAGTTCTCGTCTGTTAGCCTGTCTCCCTCTTCCGCAACCATCTGCTCTGGTCCTTGTGTTTTCCGCAGCTGCCAACATACTACACAACACCGTGCTGTGCTTTCCAGGCCAGCACTGCCTGCCTGCCTGCTTTTCTTTGCTCACATAAGCCCTGTCTCAAGAGGGAATTCACTCAGGCTGGGTGTAGGTGGATTTATGGATGGAAAGCATGGAGATCAGCCTTTTGTGACTCAATTTTGCATTTTATATGGAAGAGACTTAGGTGTATATGAGACTAGCTCTATGACTATGAAGATGTGTGCTTATAATGATTTCAGCTTGCCTGGTACAACAATGGCAACGTCACTCCAGTGCTTTCAACCTTTCATATTTGCTGTGACTTCTGAAATAAAGATGTTTAGGCTATCATATAAGAAAAAGAACCGGTTTAAAACATGTAAGCCCATCATAACCAAACCACTGAATCAACACAAATTCAGTCATTCATATTTATTAAGCAAATCCCACTTCCAAAGAGTAAAAATCCTGCCATGTATTTGTTGCAACCACACAACTCCTCATCCAGGTAGATGGATATTTAGTGGAATCACCTGAATGAAGTGAACAGGAAGAACCAATACATGGCAGGACTTTTACTCTTTGGAGCTGGGATTACCCAACTCTAACATGTTCAGCCTTGCAAACCATGCCACATGTGCATCCTTCGGGTCAAAGTGACCCAGTGGCCCACAAATGTGCCTTTTCATACGTGCTGTATGGTCCCATTGCTTAATACTGAAAACAGTAAGACATCCTTTGGGGGGTGGGGTGATGAGTGTTTGGAACTGAATTTTGTAATCTGGGTCTTTAAAACCCGGTCATCGGACACAGCCTGTGCGCCTTGTACGGAGGACTGCACAAGAGTTAATTTTTTCTTTGTTAGTGGAATCTAGAGAAAAAGAGTTTGCAAAATATGTCTTTATCAGAACTGCTGTTTCATAATAACCATATCCATACTATCAAGTTGTTGAGTAAATTCTATTTTATATAGTTGGAAATATGTTTATGCTTTGGGCCATCTTATGATCCCCAGTTAGATGGCTATATTGTTGTGGGAGTGTAACATAGCCCCTCCTTTTGAAAAGTCAAAATACAGGTGAAGATGCCATTCTGAAGGTTTATAAGATGCTTAGAGACTGGTTTGTCTTTATTTGACCTAAAGCCTTTTTGAGCTTGAAGAAGCTGTATATTTCAAAATGTAATTATATCCTCACCACCGGCGGAAATCCTTCATGTGACCGCAATAGCTTGCAAACTATTCCGTTTAGAAATTCTATGATTTACATATCAATGAATATCATGGAGAGGAAGAACTGATTCGATTTTGGACGATTTACCATTTCTAGATTGTTCACAAGTGGCCACTCAAAAGTTTAAAATCACTACTCTTTAATCCTATCTCTTGAACTATTTGTATGATTGACTTCAAATCAAGTGCAAATGACAGGGGGATGACATTATACTTTTCTGGTTAAGGGTTGAGGGCGTTTAGGGATATACTCCTATCCTTCTGACAGAATAAGCCTAGTATTTTTTTTCTGATGTTTTCAGTCTATCTTGAAATGTTTGATATTTTATATCTTGGAATGGGTCATTGGAATATAGACTATATGAGAATGTAGTTTTGTTTTCCTTTTTAGTCTCTCTCTCTCACCTAACGGTTTTAAGATGTACATTTAAAACCGAAACAACAGGAAGTAGATGAGTCGAAGTCCACTGCCAAGTTCATTCTCACTTGGTTTTTCTTTGTGCTTCCTCTGTCTTTGTCTGCAGTTTTAATCTGCAAAGTGCACCTTGGCCCATTAGTGCAGTAAATCTGAGTCCTCTAACTTGAGCCAGGATGAGTCTGTAGTGTACCGCATTGCTGCAGTCAGCGGCATCCTTTCCAACTGCAGCTCACTACAGGCGTCCCTGTGAGACTGCTGCATTGCTCTACAATGTGCTTCGGTGATGAGGTGTAATGTAAAATATTTTGTGCAGTGTTCGAATAGGACATAGATGGCTGATAACATAGTACATTATGCTTGTAGAGTGGTTCAAGTAAGCACTATAGCCTAGAGGCACCATGTGGTAATTTTCCTAGTTTACACAACCGTGCACTAATTGAACTGGCCAGGATTAACTTCACAATTTGTCTCCATAGTGCATCACTGTACATAGGACCTTTCTGACTTGTAACGTAATACACAAAGTATTTGGTTGTATGGATTTGGTCTGTCAGTAATGCAAGTTTTTGTAAATAATAAGCAATCATCTTCTTATTTGACAAATTGAAATGCTCATGGGGGTTTGTTGAAACATGTGATATTTTCTGTTTTGATTACTATTTTGTTCTCTTGTCAAACATAATTGCATGTAATCCTCATAATTGTGTTCTTTTTAAGTTGCGATTTTCCTGAGAAATAAAGATAAAGCAGTAGCTGAGCAAATAAGTTGTGTTTTGTGACTTAATTTAAACAGTTTAATTTACAATTGTTATTTAAGGCATTTATACATACATAGGTTATTCTGTTAAAAGTGATGTAACGGGTTTGTTCATTCCAGCCTTCTTGTTTAATCCATTTTATGTCTTCAATTTAGTTTTGAAATAAGGTTATAATTTGCTCTTGCTGTGGAAGTTTGTATCTGCTCAAGTTAGTTCAACAAACAATATGTTGGATTGGGTAGCAAAAATGATATCTGTTTTATCAGCTTTTTTTTTTTTTAAATATGTATATACTAGAACCTCATAATCCTAGTGTGAGTAAATGGTTATGTGCAGTAGTGCCTGCCTCATAAGATGTCTTCTTTCATACTACCCACCCCTGACCGCCTGTGACCTCTGATTCACAGTAGTGACATATGATCCAACTGGAGTTTGCTGTGCAGTGCAGTAGATCTTCTATTTACCCATCAGGGTCATGTCATCATCATCTTAAAGTGGGAATGACGATTTCCCATTTTGGCATGAATGCAATAAATGGGCAGGGAGTGTTAAATGAGGCCTTGGGAACATGGGACTCCTTATTCGCAGCCTAGAAATTGATGGGAGGAGAAAGTCACCTTCATGTTATCATTATGATGTCAGTTACAAGCCATGACTCACGTGAGTGCAGCCACTGGTGAAATAGGGTAGCAGAGGCTGCTCAGCCCCTCAGTTCTGTTAGGCTGACATAGATGCCACTCTGCTGCTTTCCTCATTTTACCCACATTGGAAACTGGGCTGCAGTGCTTTTCCTCTCCTGCTCTGATATTTGCTGTTTAACATGTATGTTAATTGCGTCTGTGAATACTTGTAACCCTTGGTAATGCCCAGCTCTCTAGCTAACTCTCTCTAGCAGTGGTCTGGTTCTTGGGCAGACACTTTGAATTATTCATAGAATCATGTTGCTTTCAGTAGCAAATAAGCCATAGTTTGCTGCTGTGTGCTCACATAGCATTTCACACAGTATTTCAGCGCTATAAGATCTTGAGGTGTGAAGTTCATATTTTAACATGTGCCATTTGTCTCTCACAGTGGGAGATAGCTTATATAGTGTGGTTATATTCTATTGCATGATTTCCTTTTTCTCTGGTATTTGTTGGCATTGCTTCAGACTTCTATTCTTAGGCTTTACTAAAAAGAAACTAAAATTCACCGCTGTTGCAGGAACAGATGTTATAGTGGTCTGGTTTATTCATTCAGCTCATGTCTGCAGAGTAGGCTTGTGACACCATCTAGTGGCCACAGTATGTATTTATTGTAAAAGAGGTCCTCAATTGTCCCTTTTTTATCCTATTTTTTCATGTTTTTCATGTTCATGCTGCTTAATTTTAGACTTCTTGCAAGTTTATAAACCAACCTTAACAGGACAGAGATCCACCAGCCATTGATATGATGGCACATGTCACCATTGCTACATTGGTACATGATGTCTCATTTGCCAATAAACAATGGTAGTCATCAAGGTCATATTGATTTTTAGCTATTATATTTTTGCATTCTTGTATTGGTATGATAGTAGAGAGGAGTAAGGAAATGAAAAATAATGTAGAACAGTCCAAATTGTAATCTAAGATTAACCACTCCATTGTTTTGCTGGCTTGGTATTATCCCTGTGGTGTTAATACAGATCAATATTCATTTTGTTTCATCATTTGAACCCGGTTTATCCTCACTAGGGTCATGGGGGTCACTTGGCGGCCTATTCCAGCTACAATGGGTGAAGGCGGGGTACACCCTGTATTGACTGATAATCACTGTGCAGTTGAATATGAGTTACCTTTGTATAATGAACTTAACCCAACTTTTAGACCAAGCAGAAAATGTCACCTTCTTACATGACAAAGCTACAGACAGCAGCAGATATCTGAAGTGCTGCCAAAGCTTTGCAGGAGCTGTCATAAGTACACTAAAGACCTCCTTCATTTATAAATGAACGTTCATCTATAGCCTGTCTGTCCATGGGAGTGGATCTCTGCTTCAATGTGGTTCTCCTCAAGGTTTCTTCTTTTTCCCACTTGGTTTTGACAGTTTTTTTTCTTGCCAAGAAGGAGGGTCTAAGGACAGGGGATGCTTGGGACTTTTCATATATCTCTGTAGTTGATTGTGTTTTTGTAAAGCCCTGTGAGACGACTTTGTTGTGATTTAGGGCTTTATAAATAAAATTGAATTGAATCTCAAATAGTTGGAAACATTAGTGATACAGTTGTCGCTATGAAATTTCCAAACCCTGACTGACTGGCTTTTCTCTTTTTAGAGGCCCGAACCGGTGATAGACTGTACCCTGTGGTCCGAGAGAAACACTTCCCCCGGCAGGCTGGCCACATCCCCTCCCTCCTGCCCCCATGTATCCCGAATCGACCACAGAGTCACCTGCTCGCCTCTCCCTCCGACAGGCTGGCTCACCAGGCATGATCTATAGGTAAGTTCCTCACTGTTTTCAGGATTCGAGTGCATACATAAATCTTGTTATATACAGCAATAGTAAAGGCCTAATCAATTAGGTTGATTTAATTTATTGTCTTGATTCAGTTGACCTGACCTCTGCTTTTTAAGGATTCCTGGAAAATCCTATAAAACAAAAGGTATTCTTAGAGTTTTATTTAATTTCTTTATTCATGTATTTTTCCCTATTTTTTTTTTATTTAAAAAATTTAATGCAATACAATGTATTAATAAGCACTAGGCTCTATTCTAGCAGCTGTAATGTGTTCCTCTATTACATTATGTTTATTTCTATAGAGCTCAGCATTATCTCTCTGGTCAGAGCTCTTTTCTGAGAACAAAACCTATTTGTGTATTCAACACAAGTATTGTTAAACTAAGTTAGATGCACTGTTAGTTAGGCACTGACGCACCTAACTTGGGAGGGGAGAAAAGGCTTTTATTTTGTAAGAATATAGAACACATTCGCTAAAAGGTATCACAGGCTTTTTCTGTTTTACGTGTTGTATTAATCAAAAGGAAAATGCAGGAAACCACCTATGGTCACTTTGACAAACTTGCACAGGTCTTGCACTCTGATGCTTCACCAGTATGTGGCATCAGAGACTTCTATGCCAATGTCAGGAAAAAGTATCTGTTTCGCTCTCCTTGTCAAGCACTCTTAAGCTTATGGTTTTTTTGTAATGTCTTTCCTGTGTTGATTCAGTAACATGGTTTTTCAGTTTGACAACCTTTTTTCCCCCATTGCTGTCTCTCAAAACCATCTTTCCTGAATAACCTCTGACTAGCTCATGTATAAATGTGCTTTGCACCTGCTCAAAACTGTGTGCACTGAGATAAGCTGTTGTTTGGACAAATGTCCTATGTTTCAGTATGATCTTTTTCATTTTCAGATCTAAGTTTTGCTCTGGTTGTCAGATTGAAGCAATCCTGCTAAAATGATCTATCTTGTAGAATGTAAGGTGTGATGTTCTTACTATTTCCACAGTGGGCATCTATTGATTCATCCTTTCGCCCTGCAAGCCATTTATTCTCTTGTAGGGCGTTTGGATAATACACACACCAGTGTCCATATTTTAGAACACAATAGCTATGTACATAGGTTAACCCTATATAGCATAAGCCTTTAGATGGGAGTTGTGTGTTACTGAGGGATGAACTAGACTCCTACTCCTGATCT
The DNA here is from genome assembly GCA_020466265.1 of Siphamia tubifer. Classification (NCBI taxonomy): domain Eukaryota; kingdom Metazoa; phylum Chordata; class Actinopteri; order Kurtiformes; family Apogonidae; genus Siphamia; species Siphamia tubifer. The sequence goes on along the minus strand of CM035787.1, from coordinate 28,318,318 downwards.
ATCCATTATTAAGGTCATGTGGGTTATGTCATTTCCTCCTGTAGCTACACAAGGGGGGGGGCAAGGTGCCATAGGGCTGCTATATGTATCCAGAAAGGGTGAACGTAGAAGAATCCATTTCAGCACAACTACCCGTAAGGGATTCTGTAAGAGGTAATGTGAGCACACCCGAAAGGAGTGAAAATTTCATGAGTCGGTATCATACCTGACATTCTGAGTGGTTCAGGAAGGGTGATAACAACCCTAGAGTGACAGCAGAAATCTGACTGCAATTTTACAGAAGCTGGCCGAGTGCAAGGATGTAGACTCAAACTGAAGTGAGGGGAATTTGTGCAAGAACCATCTCAGCGTGGGCAAATAGTTTTGAGCAGGTGTTTTGCAAATTTGTATTTTAACAACAGTGGGTAGACATTACTGAATGTAACGACAAAATTGAAAGGCCATTATCTAGAATGAAGACCTTCCATATGGTTTTGATTGCTTTCATTAGAGGCAGATGTGTTTATGTAACAATGAAATTAATGAATAACTATTTTGCTCACTTTTCTTTTTAACATTCTTAAAGGAAAAAAGGTTCTCTCTTTTATAAATCAAACGATTAATGGCTTAATTGACAAAATAACCAACAAGTGGTGCCAGGCACAACAAACCCTACGCCTCACACATATTGCAGCTTATTTTTGCATTGAACACACTGATGTCATCATGTCTGTACATGTGCTGATGTCATATCAATTGGGTTGAAGAAATTGAAACAAAATGTATGCTTTTATAGACGTGTGAAATTTCACTCCGTTTTTAGCACATGGGAGAAGATGATTCTAAAAATTAATAACACCTTTTTTTTTCTTTTTTTTTTTTTTTTACTTTGACCTACTTGTCCAAAAATGTAATAAAATTAATTCTGGGTCCTGGCAATCTATGAACCCAATTTGGTATGAATTCAACCAATAATTTTGCTGCTAAAGGTGTTTGAAATTCCACCCATTATAAGTAAGTGGGGATTTTTTATTTATTTATTTATTTTTTAAGTCAATTTAACAAAAAATTGCAACTTTGACCTACTGTTCCTAACATGTAATAAAGTCTATTCTGGGTCACTGGTAATCTATAAACCAAATGTGGTATGAATTTCTCCAATCATTTTTTAGCTAGACTGTTAAGAAACAAACAACCTGAACCAAAAACAATACTTCATGTGTGGGATGAATAAAGCAATTTACAATATACAATATTGTATAATGTACAATGTACAATATAATGATTAATTGCAGTCCTGTCTCTTTAGAAAAGACCACTCCATCAGTGCGTGATTAGGCTGTTAGATGCAGCGACACAGCGATGATACTTTACACTTCAGTTTGAGGATTCCACATCATGTCTATGTTTGTTGTTGATCTGTTCTTGTAAATTTCCACCCCTCCTGCATTTACTTGTCTTTGGCATTCAGTCACCATTTTTTGTCACCGTCGTCTCTTATTCACTACTAACTTCCTTCCTTTCTTGCTTATATTAACTGAAACTTTCCTGTCTCTTCCTTTGGCCTGCCATCTTCAGCGCTCGTTATGGGAGCCCCAAACGACAGCTGCAATTCTACAGGTACCTGTCTGTCTGTTTCTGCCATAGCCCGGTTTAGCACTTTTCTTTATACATCTTTTTATACACCATTTTTATTGCAGAATTTGCATAGAATACCTTTAAAGCATTTGTGTTTGTCATTCTACGAGACAGGTTTTATTTCAGTATAATAACCTTGCTCTAGTGTCTTGCTGCTCTGTCATTTAAAACCATGCATCCATTAGTAAACCACTGCAGTACAGACACTTATCATCTACTCTTTAGCTGGCAATGCATTATCCCGCTTAAACCTGATATGGGTGGTGATGGATTTTGTTGCAAGGTTGCTCACAAAACCTTCGAATCAACAATAACTGAGTGCTTTTTTTTGTGTGTTTTACTTTTTTCTCCACAAGCGACACTTGAGACATACCGTGCCTTTAGCATGTGACTAAAACAGCTTTTCCAAGCATTTTACAGAGCTGATTCTCAGGCATTAAATTGATTATGATAACTCGATAAAGTAGAAAGTAATTTCCTTTGTTAATCGTGTCATTATGTTCTGTTGAGTACGCCTTCTCAACCTCTGGAGAGTTCAGTGCATTTTGTCTCGTTAAGGAAGACGGACAGACCATTTTGATCACTGTTTGGGTGAGATGATATTCTTAGTGTTATGCGAGCTTGTACTTTCACTCTTCCAGTTGTGAGCTTTTAGATGGTCTGTTTTTCAGCCGCTCTAGGGAAGATCATGTTTTATCATCTCATATCAGAACCTGTTTTGCCGATACAGCATTTAAAAAAAAATACCTGACTGTGTGGATGTGCTTGTAATGAGCTCACTATTGGATTTTTATCTTGGCGCCTTGCACATTTCTGTCCTTTTAAAGTGCAAACAGTCCCAGTAGCTGCTCCCCTGGCCTACACGGGTGGGGGGGTTCGATTAAGCCCCCCACTCTAACCACAGTACAGGCTAATGCTTTGAAACAAAATCTGTTTTTCAGTATTTTCAACGTTTTAACTTGTACATTATATTAGTTACCATAATTGCTTTCACACATCATTCACAGTTGTAAATGAGCTCTCACCGATCCAGCCGACACCTTTAAAAAAAATAAACCAAAATTTACTTTAAAAAGGTTAGGCTTTATGGTCGAGTGTCAGAAATGTGGACGATCTCTTTAGCCTTGATGAATCTGTGCTAAGAATGATTTTAGCAAAATATTTCCATCTTTTGTTAACCCATAATTTAAAAAAACAAACAAACTAGAAAAGCACTCAGAGAGTATAAACCTCTGCCAAGGTAGACCTCCCCCCTCTGAATGAAGGGAGATCCACCCAGGAGGTTATGTTTTTGCTGGAGTTTGTTTGTCTGTCAGCAACATTATCTCAAAAAGTTAGGGATGGATTTTGATAAAACTGTTGTGAAGAGATCCTGGATTCTGGATCACTTTGAAATTTTACATTGCGGTAAATGGAGAATACATTTCAAAGTGGTCCAGAATCCAGGATCTCTTCTGGATCACCACCAACATTTAATCAATTTGTTCCTTGTGACACTCCCAACGCATCCTGAAAATGTTATCAAGATCCATACCTAACTTTTTGAGTAATGCTGCTGATAGACAGACAGACAAACTCCACCAAAGACATAACCTCCTTGGTGGAGGTAATTAATTAACCAAAAAAAGAGAAAAAAAACCTCTTATAAATTATTGTGTTGTGTTTGAAGATACATCTTCAAACACCTTAATTCAGCTGACTATTGTTTGGCCATGTAATATGAGAACAAAATTTACCATTTCTGCTCCTGCTCTTATATGTTTGCATTAAACCCTATGATGAATCAAAAAGACTAACCAGATAGTGTAGGACTGCACAATAATGAAAATGATTGGGGCAGGAAGTTTAGTCTACTTCCTGTCTTCCTGTGTTCACCATGAAAATACACAGAATGCTGGTCATCTCAATTGTGTAAGTTTCTCCATCTCAAATAGAATCAAAATAACATAAAACCTCCCATAAAAAATGTTGTGGTTTTAATTTTACCCTCAGTAAGTCCACAGTGTTATCACACATACAATGGATTTTTAAATTGGAGCATCTTGTATTTTAGAGTGCTTACACTGACATTGTAAATTGATGAATTATGCAGCTGTAAGATGGACTTTACTAGGCTTGGCAGATTTTTGGTGCAGGGTTACAATTTGTAAGTATGCAGCACCGAAAATACAATATACAGTCAGAGGCAGGTGGTGAGTATTTGTAGTATACATCTATATAAATGGATCCATTTCAGATCCTCAATGATTTATCCATTAGAAGTCATGAGAAAATGTGTACGGTAATTAACAAGACCAGCTCAGAATGTTGGGACTGACTTTCTTTCTTTGTCTGCACTATGGTAGGGCTACACACACACACATATATACACACACACACACACACACACACACACACACACAGAGCGTTATCACATTAATGTGAAATATTCATATTATAAAAACATGCAATAATTTCTTTTGTTTTCTTTTTTTCTTCATTAACTCTGTTTTACACGCCATGGGGTACCAGAGTGGTTTTCTCTATCAGTCTAACTTGTTATTTTTTCTGCCAAAAAAAAACAAACTCTGAAGTGTTGCTGCTATTGGTTGAATGCACTTTTACATGATGTGAATATTTTCCTAGCACAACATTGGGCAAGGCCTGAACACATATTTAAATATTTTATTTTTATATGTAATATTTACCAAACCAGGCAAACAGTGGAATGTTGTTAATCTCACCCAACATTGGTTGAGAGAGATTATTGTAATCGCTGTGTGTGTGTGTGTGTGTGTGTGTGTGTGTGTCCGCAGAGACATATCATGCTATAACTCAATGAATACTTGAGATATCACCATGAAATTACATGAGCATATATATATATATATCGCTAATGCACATCAGATGCAACAATCCATTTGAGTAAAGGTCAAAGATCAAGGTCATATTTAGCAGAAAGGTCAAAATCACATTATTGGCTCTAATTCAAGAACAGGTTGTCATAGAAACTTGAGATAGGCACAAAATAGGGGCGAGATTAGGCATTCTCTCAGTACTTGTTTTGTTCAAGCTCTTAGATGATGGTACTCTGGCACATCTGTTATTATGAAATGCTTCCATGTCATTTAAACATTGTTATATGTGAATACAATGACAAAAATATTTGATCATGTTTGAGACTAAAGGTCTATGGTAGCAGCATGTCAAAGTTCTTGGACAGAAGTATGTCATTGATTTTACTAGTACAGTATTTTGTCTTAAATTATACACCATTGAGTCAGCATACAAACAATTGACTCATTTAATTTTAAGGAGCATTTATGTAGATGAATTTGGTATTTCTTTAGATGAATGAGAAGCTCTACACCCATAGTTTTGCCAATATCGTGCAGCCCTAGCTCATGGTCATGTTTATCATTCTTGGTTGTGACCTTGAACTTTACACAAGGTTACTGAGGCTCTACAGCACATTTAAATGATGTGGTTTTCACAATGGCTGGGTTAGATTGTGCTTAAATATGTTTTGTGGTTTGTCCTTTTTTGTGTGTCTAAATGGACACTGTGTAAGCTTGATTGTGTGTGTGTGTGTCTGTGTGTGTTTTACATGCACTCAGGCCCTCATTAGTGTCCAGCTTTTAGAATTCTTTCCTGTGGAACAACAATTACAGGCTTTTAGTGCAAAAGCTTTGGTGAATAATTCAGTGCTGATATTATTTGCTGCTGTTAGCAGAAACAAGACGGGCCACTAAACGACATAAATGGATTTCTGTCTTGAGATCTCACAGGGAGGGGAGGAGGTGTTGGTTGTGTTGATAGAGTATGGTCCAAGTAGTGAGGGGAGGGAAGGGATGCACTCTCTTATTCACTAATTGGTTTAGACATTTCTCCGTAAGACACTCCCAGTTTGGGTGGATCCGCTTCATCACTGTCTGCAGTGTGTGTTTATAAGAGCAGACTGGAACCCCACAACCTTGCTCATGAGCCGACCCCCAAGAAATCGGGTGAGTTTGAGGATGGATTTGTGTGGCGGTTTTTGTACGTTTTGTGTATGATGGGTTGAGGCTGATGAGGCAAGAGTGTGGGTGTGTGGGTGCATGCTGCCTAGCTTCAAGTCTGTGCTTGTATTTATCTCTTCTGCATAGATATAGGGAAACCAGCTGTTTGGGAGAACTCTGATGGTATCCCAGGATTAATGTACAAGTTATGGAAGAGTGGATGCATGTCAGTGACTGTATCAGGGTGGAATAAGAATAGCTTGGCAGTAAATTCTGTTAAAAATAATACAAATGTGGTATTTATAGGATGTAATATACTTAATATGAAAAATTACAGGATAGGTGATGTACATGTACTTTGGTGGTTACTACTAAAACTAATACTTTTCAAAGGAGTTTAATGTCAGTGTTGTGGTTACTCTGTGGGGTGTTTTGTCCAGTGGCTGGAAAGAAGAGATTGCTTATTACAAGTAAAATCAAATAATTGTTATTGGGAAGAGTGAGATGCAGTGCAGAGTGTCATCTTGATATTGGAAATTAGCAATGCTTTATTTAAATGCAAATTTTACCTTGATCTATCTATAATCTTTGAAATAATATTGTGAATTTAAGATTGTAAACATGATCCTTCATCTCAACATGAATGATTGACACAAGAATGGTGCATGTTTTGGTGACATGTAAATATTAATAAAAAATATACTTTTAAGATAGGTTTAGAGTTTTATTGTGTGTGAATATATATATATATATATATATATATATATATATATATATATATATATATATATATATATATATACACACACATTATTTTATTTATTTATTTATTAAATGGGAATACTATTTTAGTATAAACTGCGTTGTTGTAAATGCAATTTTCCATTACCAGGAAAGTAGCTTGTGTGGTCAGTGGTGACTACCTTCAGCATCAAATTGCATTATTGCACAGTGCTGCCCTCTGTTGAATAAATTCAAATAATACTATTCACATTCAGATTCATAGTTGTGAAGTACAGTATGTGTTACTGTAAGTTAAAGAAATACAAGTGTGCTGGAACAAGGAAGACAACGTTGCTGGAAAATGGTATTTTTAACCATCCAGTGTGGTTGCTATTGGCATCCTGGAATCCTGGACACCAAAGAAATATGACCTTAAAGATCAAATGTACATTTGTTGTACTATAAAGTGTTTGCTTTTTAATAACAAATATAAATATGGACCAACTTCATTTATCTCAAAGAAGAAATTTGTTTTCACCAACTCAAGAAACAAAAATAAAGTAAAATAAAGATGAAATAATAATAATAATAATAATAAAAAAATTTAATAACATTCCTAGCAATTTTCCCCCAAATGCAAATGTTGTGACTGTGTCTGTGGTCTGGATATGAATTAATTTATGGACTGCTGTCAGACTTTGCCTTGAGACTTTCCATCCAGTGAGAATCAAAAATATAAAGTAGAAATGAGTCGCCTCCTGTTGCTTAGTGCATGTTTGAATGTCTGCTCTCCATAGATAGCATGATCCCTCTTTGGTTCTGCTCCTTAATCACCAGCAAGTCACCTGAATGCTCCCTGTCCATGTAACCCTGCCATTGTGTACCTGTCAGGGGAGGGTGGTGCTGGGCTATGTTGTGCGACTCTGATTACAGGATGCATGGCCATGTGCTGCCCCAAGCAGGAGAGCTCTTTTTTATGGGAGCAGGTGCTATTTAAGGAGGTGGCTGTACCCTGCCGGCTCCTCGCTCCATCCGTGTCCCTACTTTATTCTGGCTCTTAACTGCACGGTTTTCCTCAGCATCACAAGGAGGAGAAGAAGGGGGGGCATGTTTGCGGGTGGGTATGCAGGTGGTCCCCGGGGGATCCCTGGGAGGCGCAGGTCCAGTTATTGTCCTCCTGAAAACCTGCAGATCCCCAAACCGGCAGCACCAGGCACCGGTGTTCGGAAGAGCAGCAGCAGTGGAAGTGGCAAGATGCTGTCCATGTCATACAGCGAGAGCATCCGGAGCGGGATAAACCGCTACCACTCGGACCAAGGGCTAAATCAGCCGCCAACAAGGCCGACTGACCAGGCGGAACTGCAGAAACTCCGGGAACAAAGAATAGCTGCCCAGATTAAGAACATGGAAGACTTCCTGAAGATGAATGGCCTGGCCCTGGAAGAGTGTGTGTCTTTTCAGACAGGCATGAAGTACAGGTAAGAGAGAGGCAGAGCTTGACAGGGATTCAGGTACTTCAGAGGCGTTGGTAGGTGCTGTGAATCAGCAGGTTAGAGAAACTTTGTTGTCAGAGGAGCTCAGATGCTTCCAAGTCCTCTTAAGCGTGAACTTAGTAAAAGTTTTTCTATGGATTGATTTAACTACTTTTGCGATGTGTTTTATATTTGGTTGCCCTCAAAATAGCCACGTTAGAACTTTCTAATTATTTTGTGACATGAAATGTCACTGGAAACAAATGAGCAGTTGGAATGTCTCTCTGTTCCTTCTTTGTTAATATCAGTATTGTATTGCTCTGTCCTCTGGTCAGACTGCACTCATGCAAAAGTACTGGGGCTCAGGTTTTATTTTCATCATCTAGGTCGGTGGCATATTTGCCCAACTACATGGGAAGGACAGACTGCTCCGTAAGGAGTTACCTGGCCCCTTAAAATCTCACTCACACTTCCTTTTCTTCTCCCCTTAAACATCTCACATCTTCCCTGGCCATGCATTCCTTGTTGGCACACAGAAAATTTTAAAGTATTGAAATACGTCAGTAAAATGTACAGAAATTATAACATCTTAGCTGTAATGTTGCTCAGTTGACAGTTATTGTCATCCTCTGGTGAGGATTTTTAGGTCACAGTTTTAGGTGAGTGAAGATGAATACTAAAAGCTTCCGTGGCCCAAATGGAATATGAAAGTGAAGGACATTCAACAAATGCAGTTCTCTACCAGCAGTTCACTTTTCTTCTCATTCCCCAATATTATTATACTCCAAAAACACAACAAATTATAAGTCATGCTTTCCTCTTTTTTTATCCTTTGGGGTTACTGGTTAATGATAGTGACTGTGGTAACAGAGGTCTACTAATGTGTCGGTTGGTCATTTATCTTTTGAAATGACTGTTACTGTTTTAAGTTAGTTGGTGGCTGTTGAGTGTTAAAGAATCACCTCTTGTTTGAATCCACCTTTCTTGCCACCAAGTTTCATGAAATTTGGTCAGGTAATTTTAGCCTGATCCTGTTGACATGTAGATGATCTGACAAAGAAGAATGACCGCATAACTTCGGCAGAGAGAAACAGTAGTTGTATACAACAAACTCTCATAGTGAATTTTAGAAGCACCATAAAGACCAGCAGCAGGCAGACAATTTCAAACACCATAACATGAAGACAGTTATATTGTTTCATTTAATGCACTGTTGCTCCTCAAAAGATTGAACCTGTGTAGTAAGGTTTAACGGCTGTTATGTTGGCCATCAAGGTCTGTTTTGCCAATTTTATTATCATGAACATGGATAGCTTTCACCAAACGCAGGCATGACTGCTGTTGTTTTTGAGCCGCACCATTGACTGGAACGCAGCTATGGTTGGCTGCGGTTACCATGTCTGAGATGACCAAGTTTTACTGTTGTCTACAGGCAGTGTTGAATGTCACCACTATTGGCATCTTACCTTGTCCATAGTTACCTCCCTATGATGTAAAACTCAGGCACTGGCCCATGACGAGCTTAGGTGCAGCTTTGAGTATGCATGTAGAAAGGGACGTTAATATTGTAAAGAGCTTGTGTAGTTAACAGCTTCCTACAATAGGTATCCGTGTTAAAGTGGTGTAATTGCAATCAGGCAGCTCTAGTGTAATTAATATAATTTCTGTGCCATATTTAGCCTTTGTTATTGCTTTACCACAGACGTATTAGCTGCTCAAATGGAGGAAATCCTGCCAGCATTCACTGTGTCTTGTAGTGTGATCACCTGCAATTCTGTAATTAGTGCTGCAATTGGGTCACCAAGTACATGCAACCTCTGACTCAGACTCATCATTATTTCAGGTCTGTGGTCAGGTATGCAGGCCAGTATGGTTACTGATAGTATTTAAGTGTGCTTTGCAATGCAGACATGTTTTTCAACAAACATGGAACCTTTATTTATTTTTTTTAAATATTATTTTCCCCCTCGTGTTTTCTTCCGTTACCCGTACTTAGTCTTATGTTACATATACATTGTTTGGTTTTCCATTGGCAAATATCCACACTGATGTAAATAATCCCCTTTTACTGAGAGAGCAAGTGTTTATCTTCAGAGTCATTTTCCACCTCAAACGTTTAAATATACAGTGAAATTCTCAACTACCTGTCAGTGTAAATAAATATTTGGGAGCAATGTAAAAAAGCAGATATTTTTTTGTGCAGATTTAAGGTTGTATATACATATCCTTCAGTTCAAGAAAAAGCATAGACTATTTGTGTTGTGTAAACCTTGAAACAAAATACTACCACGTCGGACCTATTTGGACAACAGAAAACTTTCCCTAGTGTTTATGTCCTTCGACTTTTAGAGCCAGAGAACAACTTTAAGAAGAGGTGAGGGAATACTGGAAGTCTTGTGTCTTCCATTAGTGGTATGTACGACACTCCAGTGAAGAGGGTGAGCAGCACCAAGTTGTTGGGTGTGCACATTGATGATGACCACCAACTCCGCATCACTGGCCAAGAAAGCACAGGAGTGTCTCTACTACCTGCGTAAACTGAAGCAGGCAAATTCTTCAGCTTCCATCATTACCATGTTCTACAGGGTAACCATTGAGAGCGTCCTTTCCAGCTGCATGACTGTGTGGGGTGGGAGTTGTACTGACTATAACAAGAACGCTCTACAACGCATTGTGAGAACAGCGGAGAAGATAATTGGTGCACCACTCCCCTCCCTGCAAGACATATATACCACCCGCCTCACCCGCAAAGCCATCACAATTACCAATGATGCATGTCACCCTGCACACAGTCTGTTCACCCTCCTGTCCTCTGGGAAGATGTAAAGAAGTCTCCGCTTCACCACTACTCGACTCAAGAGCAGCCTCAACCACCAGGCCGTGAGGCTGCTGACTAGACCCACCCCCCCCACACACACACACAACGGAGACACTGCATATGCTAAATTGAACACACCTGCTACTTTGGAATCTGATGGGTCACCCCGAGTTGAAAGTGGTGTCCCCCCTCCACTGGCTGTATTTCTCATTCATAGAAAATAACAGAGAGAAACGAGCCACTTAGAAAAAGCCTGTCCACTGTACGTCACAAGGACCATCCCTCATTGCAGCGAAACATTAGCATCTACAAGAGAAGGTGATGCCAAAATAGCTGCTGCACAAATTTGACAAAAATGGCGGAGCAATCTGGTTTATATGCTCTCTGTGGAAATAAAGCATTGTCAAAACAAGTGAAGGAACAAAACCTAGCTTGATGCTACTCTGGGATAGTAAACACACACAAAGCGAAAGGGGAGGGGGGAGTGTTCCTTCACGCATTCTGAGCCAATCAGAGACGCCTCAATACAATGGACATGTATGTGGAAGTACTTGTAAAATCTGTTGTTCAACCTTAAGTCGTTTTTCTACCCTCCAAAAACAGCTGGAAACAAAACAATCCGGATGTTTTTTTTAAAAATAGAACCAACACACAATGCTTTTTTTAAATTTGAAATTTATTTTAAATACAAATACAAAAAAAATAACAACGGAGAACACAACAATATTAATGAAATAATGAAGGAATAACTCCTTTAATAATATTAATGGATTAGATTTCTATAGCACTTTTCAAGGCACCCAAAGCACTTTACATTAGTGATCCATTATTCATTCACTCTCACATGCTCCCTCTGGGTGTGGTAAACTACATATGTAGCCACAGTTGGCCTGGGAGAGACTGATAGAAGCGTGGCTGTCATTTCGTGCCTACGGCCCCTCTGACCACCACCAAACATTCATATGCATTCATACACCAGTGTGAGTGACACTGGTGTATGTGCTACTGCACTCTATTTATTTTCACCAACTTATCTAGGATTTTTGTCTTGTTGCACATCTGCACTTAAGTAAACATATAAGAGAGTGAGAAATGTAATTTTATTCCTTTGTATATCAAGCACATGTGAAGAATTGACAATAAAATTACTGTGATTTTGATGTGACTGAAAGAATGTAGCTTTATGAAGTGACTTAATACTAATGGACATCATATTGACCTCCACTTCGAGCTCATACATGGACATTTTACCATAACGCCATACATAACATTCCCTGATCATAGTGAAGGGTTTTAATGTGTGCATGCCACCCACTTGTGGATAAGTGTATTGTCTACTTTTGTCCACTAGAGGGCAGAAACATCCAAAGCATGTCATTTGTATCATATAACATGTCAAAACCATTTAGAAAACTATAGGTCAAAAACACTCCAAAAGTACCAGTTTGAACTATGTGTTTAATTCACAGAAAGGAAACCAAACTCAACTATCAATTGAAACAAGTAATGTGCCAAAAGATCTCTGTAAGACCCCAGAATTATCAATGGTCTAATTTACTTTAGCAGCACTGGCCAGAAAAAAAACAAACCAAACAAAAAGGGAGAATAGTTACACACAATGCAATTTCCAAAAGTATAGACCAACAAAGAAAGATTTCATTCACTCAGCCATCATTTCATCAGTGGAACCTTCTTTGACAAGTGTTCTGAAATGTCATCACCACTAGATGGTGTAGATGGTATGCTAACATAGTATTTTAGACTTTGTTGTGCTAAATCCCTCTGCTACACGTGTAATAATAATAATTAAAAAAAGCATATGAAATTTTTTTAATTTTATTTTTTCGGGGTTTTTTTTCTTTGCAACTATCCACATTACTGCAGCATGTGTGTCAGCCAGTGGAACTGTGACGTTTTTCTTCAGGCTACCCTCAACTCAGGTGCTAAATTTAGCAATAGAGTACATCTACAGCTGCATCTGGATACTGCTGATCTTCCCACAATTCGAAGTGTTTATCTAGTATTTATCTAGTATTTCCAGTCAATGAGAGGTACAGAAAAGGTCATGTTTTATATTTGTCACAAGAGTGGAAAGTGATGTTTAGGTATATGGAGTCCAGAGGTGACCTCTCTTGTTGCTCTCTGCCTGGTCTAATGTGACAGCTTGTCAAAAAAAATACATAAATAAATGGTAGGAATGCTAAAAATTACACAACTGGGGTTTGTTTTGGCTGTTGTTTAGTAGCCTGTCATTTATGGTGGGCTGTTATATTTGGAGCAGAGGAGAGATTTTAAAGATATGAAAATTGCCTCAGATTATACCTCAATAGAATTTTAATATGATTAAGTGTTTTGGTTATTAGTGATAAGTTTTTCTACAATCTCTGTCAAACAAACTTTGTAAATCATTTTTATTAAACCATGGCAGAGTTTTAATGAGTGATCTTAATTTGGCACATTCCATGGTTTCCCCCCCCCCTGCATTTTGTGTGATTAAATGAATTTAAAAAACAGAGCTGCCCAAACTGTCCTGCCTTCACTTGGGCTGACTATCTGCATCATGTCTTCTGTTCTGATCTCAGGGCAACTGTAGTGCAGATAGCATAAAAAGTAAAGCTGACAAAGATAAGGCAGTGTTTGTTCCTGCTTCCCCTGCCACATTTCTGAGTATCTCTCATTATTTATCCTGGAGTGTATGATTAGAATTAATCTATTTGACCCTTTAGGGGTCTGTATAATGTAATTTGTTGCTGGTGAAGAAATAGTTGCAGTGACCGAGAAGGTGTTCTGATCCCAGGGCATCTGTAGTGCAGATAGCATAACAAAATAAAGCTGTCAAAGATAAGCTCAATAAGCGAGGGTGAAAATGGTTAAATGCAGGGGAAAATTTTCCTGAGAGGATTCAACTCGCTACAGTAATTCACTAAGGTACTGGAGACTGCAATCATCCAACCATGACATTTTCTCCTGAATATTGCAAAATTAGACAAAATGCAAAGCAAAGCAAATTAAAAGCAAGCATAAAAGCAAAGCCAGCAACCAAACACTCTATTATAGTTTTGTTGTGACCAGTCTGTATCTTAAAATATAAAATATTAATATTTATATGTATGTTTGTTTGTTTTTTTACCTGCAGAGATAATGTCCTTTGCCTGTATTTTCTTTCTATCTTGTTTTGCTGTGTTGAAATATTTCTGGTCATTGCCATTTAGGCTGTGAGTGTGCACCCTGTGCCACATGGAGTGCATGGGTGAAACTGGATTTTAGTCACACCGACACAGTGACCTCTTCATGGCGTCTCCATTTCAGAGCACAGCCCACAATGGACTGGGTGAAGGGTGTACGCATGTAGCATTCACTCAGAGCCCCCCTGTAGTATTTATTTGTGCTGTAAAATGTAACCACAGTTGGACTACCAGAACATCACTCGTCTTCATTCACTCTCTACCTTGCTTGATCATGCTGCTCTTTCTTTCATTGATTGTTATTTTTTTCCCCCCTACATTCCAAACGATGATTTCTTTTGTGTTGCATAAGCTCTGCTGCTTTTTCCAGAATTGCATGCAAAGTGATTCTTTGTATTTACTGCATCACACGGCTTAATTTTAAACAAAAAGTATCTGATAATGCCACAGATTATACATCACAGCTTATGTTTCTATCACATGTGCACATTTTAGTTTAATGTGCCTGTACAATCACTGTTTGTTTTTTGTTTGGATGAAGTGTGTGTGTGTGTGTGTGTGTGTGTGTGTGTGTGTGTGTGTGTATTTGCCTACAGGCTGGAGAGGGATTGCACTCTGACTGCATGGTAGTGACAGGGAGTAGGAGGCCATCTCCACTGTCCTCAGCCTCTTAGACATTCTTTAGAATTGTGCTGTTGTCACTTTAGATCCCATAAAAGTTGTTTCTCAACAACACTCAGCACATATTCCCGTAACTGTCTGGTTTGGTCTGTGAATATAATGTGAAAGTTTGTTTGCTTCGAAGTTCTCTTAAGGCCATGTCTAGAGTTTTCCTTTTCATGAACGTCTCGTTTCACATGAAAATATACTGTACTTGTCAGAAATTGCTGTGGTGTTTGTTTCTTTGTTTTGTTTTGTTTTTTACGATAATTTAACTGATCCTGAAGGTGAAAATATAATGGATGTATGGCTTTACCTGCAGTAAAATGTTACATTTGTATTTGTGTGTGCAGAATAGTCAGAGAAAACTTAGCCATAAAAGTAGCCTATTTTGTTGACAGTGATAGGCTTGCTGAAGCTTTTAGTGCATTTCTAGGGTGCTGTGGTCATTCTTGCAAATTTAATGCAGAAGGAAATTTTCTGTTTCAAGCTTGACAAACTTTCAGAAATGCAGTAAAAAAAAAAAAAAATCCAGATCTGAATGACTGATGGCATGCTGTGTGTTTTAGACTTTTGGTCGTATCTTTTTTGATCCGTTTAGTCTAAAACTCTTCCCCATTCTTTATTCATCTTATTTAATGTCATAAATTGTGTTTCTGTAGCATTGTCATATAATGTGTCGTATTCTACTTGCTATTTTCTGCCCTACATTTTTTGTCACATGCTGGGTTATAGTGTGTGTATACACTGACTGACCTGGTTTGAAATTTCAAAATTCAGAAATTAACCAATAGCAGCATGATGCCAGTATATTTGTTTCTTCAGTCTAAAAACCATTTATTTTTAAGCTTGTGTCAGCACCTGTGTAAAACCATCATCTAAAAAGATTATGTTAAAATTCTACTTACTGCACACTGAGTCATCATAGCCGTAAGACTCACTTTGACAAAAATCACAACATTTTCATGAAATTTCTCTGGCTCCTCTGCAGCATTTTGCTGTTATTTTTATACATCAGTTAATTTTGCAGTGGAGTGTGTCACAATGGTAAACATGCCAAGTGTAGTGTTTTGTCAACCTACAATATTACGATGATAATACTTGAAAAAGATTTACCACCACGATAACGGTCTAGTACCTCTCGTATGGCATTAAATATTTTGGGGGGGGGGGTTTACAAGTAATGAAAGTAATGAGAGAAATGCCTCCTGCATCTTTGTGATGTGTATAGTATTTGATTTCAGATGCTGATAGAATAAAATTACCAACTAATGAAGTGGACAGAGATACAGACATGCCAAGTGACTGTCTCAAGTAAATAGTAAATAATTTATCACCCCAGAGCCAGTTTTGGTTTGCCCTACTAAAACCATATTTAAATATAAAAATCTGGCAAGTTCATGTGTTATTATCTTTCAGAATGGATTATATTAACACAACATATTTTTTTCCTGCTATGACTTCTCGGCTAGATCTGCTTTGACACCTTACTGCTGAGTGCAAGTAGCTTCCCACTGAACTGCACGCAGTAGTAGAAACCATTTCTGCCTAGCAACAATTCTTAATGTGAACATTCCCTTAGGTATGACAAATCCACACAGGCAGGCGGGAGTATCTTCTGTTGTACTGAACAGATTATTCTGCTCCTTCTGCTCATACTCTCCTTTCTTCACATTACTAAGCATAGTCCCGGAGACTCCTTGTTTTGTTTAAGCACACCTTCTTACAGATACTTTCCTTCTGAAGTCGTCAGCCAACTGTGAAATCACTAATGTTTTGTAACAGTGTTACATATTACACTTGTACTGTGTATCCAGAGAAACCGTCTTTGGTCAGAAAGGTATGTGTATATGTACTGTAGAAGTACTACTAAGTACTACAAATTCTGAAGTTGTTCATAGTCAGCATTATCCCATTTTAACGAGCCTCCTTAGTTAAACCTAAAACACACAATTTCAACATTGCATAACATAAAAACAGGGGTTCCCTGTCTTTTCTATTTGATTGTCTCAGCTTTCCAGTAGAGTTAGATGTGTCAGTAGGGACAGCTGAAATTACATCTCCTCCTGAGCCCGGCCATCTGTAGGGAATCTGTCATGTGTACTGGAGAATTAAAAATTGCTCACACATGTGACCCATGTATATCTCACTCTGATTCTGTGTTATCACAGGGATTCCCAGAATCACTGAAATTGTTTTCCTCTTCACAGATTTTCTTCATTTTCATTATTTGTAATACAGCTGTGTAAAACTCCATAGTAACTCTGTTACACTTCAACATAATGATGGAGATGTTGGTGATGTTGACAAATTATTATGCATGTTATCAGGTTAAGGTTTGCTTTCTTCATTATCTATAGCGACAAATCATTTATAAATATGCCACCATGGGTTTTCTTTTGTTCTTACCTGGTTATATCTAGTTTTAAACAGTATCCACTGTCAGACTTAATTTATGATATTAAATTCATAAGGATCTATGATTGCATTGATCCGGATATACATTTTCATTTAAAAAAGAAAAAAATAATAATGATTCAAGGTAATTGTAAATATTATAATGAAGAGGAGTTTAATATGTTCACTGAAAATGTATCTGAACTTGGATGTACAGTAATGATGTTCTTCCCCCAACTTTTCTCCTTAACATGCGTAGTTAGTTGATTTTGAATTGAATTGAGAATTGACATTAATTGATGCTAAGCTTGCGTGCACCAGTACAGTTTCCTTCCTGGATAGAAAGATGGATAGCCTTCAACTTAAAACTTGCATCATACAAACTTCTTTGTGTGGATTCCATGATGAAGGGATGGGAATTTGAAAATAATTAACAGTTGGTAATTTGTCATCCGTGTTATATTCGATAAAGAAATAAAAAATTGCGTATTCTTCTTTGCATTGATTTTTCTTAGTAGTTTTGATTCTAATTCAGGTTACAGCGCCCCTAGTGGTAGAAGAAAAGTCCACAGAATAGCCACACCTTTGTATACTGTAAGCCTCATGCGTCAAAACATATGAAAAAAGTAGTAGCTTATAGTCCAGCAAATGATGATGACAAAAAATTTAAGATGAAACGGCATGAGAGAAATAATATTGTAAAATCCATCTAAACAAAGTTTTCTCTCATCATGGGATGTTTTCTGTTCTGTAATTACAATTATAATATTCACACCTATTTTTGTGTCATTTGCTTTTGTGGTGACAAATCACATACTTCATCTGGGAGTGTGCAAAGTACTTCTTCTACATTGTGAGTAATCCTTAATGACTCAGAACCAAGCCTGCCATAGTCCTTCTTATATAGTTTTTGGAAACCTTGTTTTTATGTAGTTTTGGCTTTTGTTTTGTTACTTTGTCTCTTATCTGTGTTTGCCTCCTAGTGAATGAATTTAATTTAGCAATTTGTCGATTTTTCGTCGTTAAAAGGTTTTTTGGTTGATATTTTTTGATATTTGTTAAGATCATCTGTATGAACAATTTTTGTTGTATTTTATTAAACTTTGATATATTTTTGAACATTGTCTTTTGAGTTGTGCATTTGGGTTCTTGTCCTAGTTCAGTTCTGACATGAAGAATTTATGCCACTGGACATATTTGTCTCATTACATGGTTTATACAATTATTCCTGAAATAATACAAGTGAACATTATACTGAAGCAAAGAAAACCTCTAAACAGTAATTTTATGATTTATTTATGGCTTTGGTTAATTATATGCTCATTACAAACATTAAACTGTCAATCATTACAAATGTTTAGATGTGGCCCCAGGCTGCATTAAGCTCCTAGAAAAGCATTACCACATCTGTCGATCACTGCTGTCAATCTGTCTGACCTCACATCGCTTTCCATTAACTCTCCTAAGCCCTGACACATACTCTTCTTTGAATTCCCACCCCCTCATCTCAAGAAGGCTCCTTTTCAGTCCGTTACAGAAATCCTAACTAATGCCATTCAATTAAACCCTTGGTAAGTAAAACTTAAACCTTTCACAGGACAGCTGGCTAGTAGATAACAAAAAGATGGGGTTCTGCTTATTGTCTGGAATGCACTAATAATCACCACTGGGGATGCAAAGGACAAATGGCATTCCATCTCCTCCTTATATTAAATTAAGCCATTTTAATTTAACTAGAAAAAAATTATTTGTGTAAAATTAAACAAATGAACAATGTCTGATTTGATATTTATGAACGCAGTTACAATATAACACATTATTTAAATGCAGATTTCACAGTAATCAGGATCTCTCCAGTTGTCTCTGCAGTGGTTTCACAAAAGCCAGTGCTCTCTAAACTAGCCTGACAGATCGGGTCCAGCACCCTGCAGCAATTCTGGATGCCAGTTCATGTGCCAATCCCAGCACCATAGAGGTACCCAGACAGCCCCTGAGAGCACATTAGTGAAAGACCAAGGGCTCTTTATTTATTTATTTATTTTGTCTAGGCAAACTGTGTAGAATTGATTCAGAGCCAGTTCCTATTTTTAGAGCTAATGCTGCCATTGCAGTGAAGGATCACTGCTCATGATGGTACCCCACAGTATCTTTAGGTCACAGTAGTTTCGATTAAACTAGCCATCGTACTCTCCTCACCATATGTTGGGTTGCACTTTCAGAGAGTTTAGGTGTCTGAGCTAGAACTCCTGAACTACCAGGACAGACCCCTGGGGCTTCATTATAACATGACATCATTGATTGCAAAAGCCGCTTGCTGATCAGGGCTTCAAGAATGAACAAGACAAAACCAATAATTTTAATTGTGTTTGTGTTCTGCAGCTTGTCTTTTCTTGGCATTTGTATAATAAAGGATGTGAGATTGTCAATATGTGATTCTTTAGTGTAGCGCATTGTAAAGCTACTGTATTTGCTGGGTTAGATAGCAAAATCAGGATATTGTTGTCTTTTGTTTGTCTTCTTCCTTCTGCTCTGCCCTGAAAACAGTGTTGTTGGTGGTACTGGTGAATTTGATTTAGCTGTTGTCGTGATCAGTGCAACACACGTGTGCTGCTGTATATCTACAGCTTTTCTCTCCTCTTCCTCCCCCACATATTGAATGAAGTGCAGGGCCCTATCAGTGCTCTGCATTCACACATCGTGATTGAGTGTCTCACAAGGATTTAAGCAGCTTGGTAGATTTTTGGATAACCACAAATCAGACACTTCATCAGTGCAAGGAGGCGAAGGCCGTGACACAAGGGAAGACATTGTGATAATATGTTGAGTAGGAGGAAACTGATTTATTTTCTTTAGACCAAGATTTATTCAACAGAGCTACCTAAAAACCAGCCACTGAATATACACTAAGAATGGACCTGATGTGGTTTTCAGCAATTGTTCAATTGTTTCCGACTGCTTTGACACAAAAATTCCTTTGTATTTTTTATCACATGCAAACAGTCATGCTTTCACTTGAGCATATTCCACCCTACTTTATTCACTGCAAACACAGTCGTTAATTAGCAATTTACCAGCCACATATTATGGCATCGGTTAAAGATTAGCGTAGTTATTTTTAGGTCAGCATTTTATAACAGTGATTAATCTTATGCTTAACAATGAAGAGAAGTTCAATCCAAATTTGCTCATGCATACTTAGATGAATGAACACAGAAATGCCCACAGCTCAAACATGGGGCTGAAAAATTAAATGGAATCCTGAACAAAGTGTGTGTTTTTTAAAAAAAAGCTGAATGAGGTGGTAAAAGCATGTGTGTGCGCTGTTCACACTGATGAATAGAGTGGGTAGTTTTTTGGGCCAAGTGTGGTATGTAGATGAAAGACCTTCCCTTGAGCAGTTTCATGGCCACTCTACAGCAGTGTTATGTGTTCAAAAGTGAGCACATGTTCAACAAGATTTCTAACAGAAGACAAATATGGCCTTGCTAACCATCTTTGTACTTGACAGCAGTTTGTAACAAACCTCAGTATATCTGTCAGGAGTGCTCACTAACATTTTGATTTCTTAAGCAGAACCGTATATGTCTTCATACAGTGACAGTCATTTTTAATAATTGTCTTTTCAGCTCATCTGGTCTTTTGGTCCTTTTTTGTTTTTCAAGGATACGCACAGGAAATAAGATGCATGGTGTCAATTTGAAGAAAGTTGGCAGATGTGCCTGTTGTAAATGATTAAGCCATAGTAAGTGTGACAGCCATGGCTGATTGGATTGAGTTTATTTTTTTTCTCATTCTGTTGGTATATTTTTGTTGCAGTTTATAGCTATTGGTGTATTTATTAATTGGAAAGCATTTGTACAAACACCACTTTTTGATTTTTATTTTAGTCATTTTTTATAGCATCGTTAAAGCGAACAAACATTATCGGAACCGGACGGCTATTGCAGAATGGTTTGGATTTGGTGGTGGGAGTTAATCACCTTGACAAAATGCCAGAAGAAACAATATGTGAAAAATGGCTGTTCTATTGATTTATTTAGGTGATGAATCACTAGTCTGTTGGATGACGCATGCTTGTATTGATTGTTGTATCTTGCATATCGCACAGCAGTCAATAACTGTGTAGATTTACAGATGCAGATAAATCAGGGGTTAACAAAAGACTTGTATGGTGTAGTAATGAAAAGAAATCATCATCTCATGGTTTCAGTAATCATAAAAAAAACATTGCAGGTTGGGGGGCGGCAGTAATACCTTTGGACAAATGTCAGCATTTACATAAAAAAAAAAATTAAATAACATATAATCTTCATGCTAATGTGCAGTTGTTAGCGAGTGTGCTGTAGGCTAGTCAGTGACATTTTTCAGTATTTTACCAGGTTTCTAGGGATTTTGTCAAGCTTGGTGAACTGGAACACAAGACTGACATGCTATCTGTACAGCCTGAGTTCTGATCCTATGCCTGGCCTCTCAGGATGTTCCCTATGTCACGACTCTCGGGGGCCCTGGAACTGAGGGGAGTGAAGGGTGGCATCATGTTGCTACAGCTGTGGAAGTGGTGCATGTCATATGGTTAAAAGGACTCCAGGTGAAACTATTGCTGTCATGGCTAACTGCTTTCAGACATGGTGGCTGGAATATCACTAGTCTGAAATCTGCCTCCCATCACCTTGAACCAAAACACAACATGTAAGAGTGTAAAAGCTCAACGGCCTTTGCTATGTATTACTTATGCTGCAGCTGCTTCTATTCCACATAGACTGACCAATCAGTTTGGTCAACTCATCTCCACCCGTATGTTTTACAAACCATAAGTATTGACAGAATGTGGCTCCAATAAATGCAGATGGTTAATATTAGATGTCTTCACTGACTAATAGCTCACAAAATGTAAAAATGTTCTTCCAATTGCCTAGATTTTCACAGTTAGTTTAATATTTTGATATTGACCTCCAGCCTTATTGAGTTTGGTGTCCAGTGGCGTTCAGTGAGTTCAGTGGAATTCAGTTAACCAATTTGTAATGAAGCAAAATATTTCACATGGCATTTGGCTTAAAACATGGCTTAAAATGTATATTTTCCAACTGGCTTTCACTTAGTTTATATTTACTTATCTTTGAGTGTCCAAAAAAGCGCTATATATGTAAGTTTTAGGTATTATTATTATTATTATTGTTATTGTTATTGTTATTTTATTGAAAAGCAGGAGCCAGATAACCATTTTATTACTTCCACCAAGGAGGTTATGTTTTTGCCGGAATTTGTCTGTCTGTCTGGTAGTTAGCAAGATAACTCAAAACTTCTGGATGGATTTTGATGAAAGGTTGGTAATAGGTAATGGGATCTAGAAGTGATTAGATTCTGGTCGTGATCAGGGTGTGTGTGTGTGTGTGGAGGGTGTTACCTTGGCGGAGGTCTGCGCTCTCAGAGTGCTTTTCTAGCTTTTAAATCTCTTGTCAGTGACCATTGAACTTGGAATTGCATACAACAATGTGGAATAAATAATACAGTTATATGGTGGGTAAAATGAACAACAGAATATACACTTTGGGGATATCAGTATAAATATGTGTTGTTGGTGGCTGAAACCCAACTTAATTCCAAACATATCAAGCAGTCAACCAATAATCCTTCAATTAAAATGAAATCCACCCCAAATTAAATAAACAAACAAACAAAAAACATCCATAAACAAATCAAGTAAACTATCAATAAGCAATCACAGGATTGAAAATAGGAAAATCTTCATGGATCTGTAAAATCAATAAATCAGCCCTGTAAACCAATATTTGCATTGAAAACCACTCTTTGAGCTTTGCTGGTCTTTTTTAAAAAAATCAGATTCCAGCCAAATTAAAGCACCTTTCCCTTTAGGATTCTATTTAAGTCCATGACACCAGAAGGTCATAGTTCCAAGAATAGGACTGTCATTTAGCAGTAGCACGTTTGTTGGATTCCTTTGATGGAGGTTCGTCTTCAACTGCTTTTACTGTACATGTCTGGTCCTCATGCCATCTCTTTTAATTATCTCCTTGGCACACTGGCTGGTCCACTCAGATAAGGTTCAGTATTATATTACTAGGAGCGCATGTCCTCATCTGCTGTCTCTTCAATCTGCAGCCACTGTTGCATACAGTCCAATTACGGTGGTGTTTACTTTCAACCTTCAATTATATTTTTACTGTACGCTTCTACCTGCGCCTACTCAGTTCACCTAAGAATGGATTTATTGTTCATCAGATCAGTTTCTAATGCATGGTAATAACAGATGGCATGTAGTAGGTGGTAGCTGGAGCCGTTTTCTACTATCCTCATTGTTCCTCTGTTGATGAACCAGAAATTGCCTACAGGAAGAATTCAACAACTGAAAGAATCTTAAAATCACTTACAGAACTTAACTCAATGGAAGAACTAATAATGAAACATTTTAAGATCCCTGTTATGTCTGAGACACCTCTTTCTTTGAAATGAATTGTCATAGATAAAGTTACATAATAAATATTTCATGGGTAGTTGGACGGACCCACGTGAGTTCCTTTTTTCTGAGGCTGTAGGCTATTGGAAAGTCCTGTCCAGTGAGCATTCATCTTCCTGTTTTCTTCTGAAGGAATAAACTGCATTAAACCACACTGCAAGGCAACATACGGACAAAGAAATGTGCTACCCTTTCTTAGGAGCACAACAGATTTCAATGCCCTGCTCTCTGACGCTGCTGTTGCTCTTTGAATATTCCTCCTCAGCGTCTCTTCATATCCCTCCCACCACATTCCCTCCCTCCGTCTCTTACACTCTCCTCCCATCTCTTGCCAGTGTTCACTCTGCCGCTTTATGCTGTGCACAAGGCATACAGATGTAAGTTTAATCCAGGCTACAGTCAGAGCTGGGAAGTGAAGATGAGGTTGCCCTTTAACTAACATGCAGTGGTATTCAGCAGAATATTCAGCGGCCACAGCAACTGTCAAGGCGGACTTAGACGAGGAGATGAAAACCACTTGGAACTGTGTCGTGTTTTATTCTCTCCATCTCTTTGTGTGGATTTATGCGTTTTCACTCTTAAAGGCTGACAGCAAGAGGTGTTATCTGTAGCACTGATCTCATCTTGAAAATTACAAGACTTTAATTCTGTCTGTCAGCTTGGTGAACCTCCGGTTAAAAGCTAAAGCGAGAGGAGGACACCTGGATGAATCTAGGAAAACCTAGCAAAGGGAATTTCATAGAGCTTCTGGTTTTTTGGACTCTAAAGATTTGTTTTTTTGTCTTGTTTTTTTTAAAATAGTTTTCTACTGGACCTGACCTCTGTGTGTTTGAACTTTGCAGTAATTGTGAATGTGCTTCACACTCTGGCTAAGAGATGGTGTGATGTTTTGTTTGGAGTTTTAACTTCCTTTGAGAGGATTCTGTTTTCACCTCATCAGCGGTTTGCAGATTTTTTTTTTTATCTGTCATCCTAACCCTCTGACATTTTTTTTTTCTCCTCACCAGACATTGTGTGTTGGTTAAGAGACTGGGCAGGGATTCCTGACAAAGGTGCAGAGTTTTGAGGGTTGATTATCGTAGTGGCACTGCTGCAGGGGGAACTGCAGTTTTTTTTTATTGTTTAATTCTACTAGAAGAAAGTTCAAGTTACAACAGTTGGGATAACTGGAGAAAAGCCAGAATGCAGGTATCATTGGTGTGCACGGACCATCGTGGCGGGGTGAGCCGCAACACGGAGGACCGGTTAAATCGACAGAATGCCAACAGCCCCAGCACAGGCACACGAAGCAAGTTCAAAGCAGTGGCGATGGTCGCTCGCAGTCTGGGTCAACTCTCTGTGCAGAGTGTACCTTCCTCCAGTGAGCAAAGCATGAAGACTGGCATGAAGTATAGGTAGGCAAAGGACCACACTAGACCAACAGTGCAACTCTTTACTCACAGACATATATTTCATATCTATTCATTTAAATCAGATCTACAATCTCCTGGTGAAACTTGCATATTAAATATTTATTCATTTAAATTGAGAAGGATTAGTAGCCTAGTGCCAGAACATATAGTGAATGAATAATGGCCATCAGATGCTCCACTACAAATATAATACATGAGATCTGACAGCTCATTTTTTTTAATACAGCTATTGTGTGTCAGTTTGTCTTCCTTAGTGCTTCCTGTCAACACTGTCAATCTCCAGCTGGTTAGAATTGATGACAGTCACATTGCAAGTTCACAGTTACTAGTTATTGTGAACTATCACGAAACAAAAAAAAAAAGATGTGACTTCTTCACATTAATTTAGTTTGGTCTCATTTTTACTTGAATATGGATGCGGAAAAAAGTTAAAGAGCTTCATTTGATGAGGACTGGACTGTCTCTTTCGATTAATGTCCTGCTTTCCAAAATACCATTTGCATTTGTTAAAGTTTGACAAAATGACTTTTATTATTACATATGCTTTTACAAATAGGTTCAAAATTTGTCTTATTTTATATCATTACATTTAAAGCAATACAAAAGTCAAACAGTCATGATTTCTAACCTTTTTAAAAGTCAAATAGAACATGGCTGTTTAATTAAATCATAATTGACAATTTGCACAATGATAACGTTTGCTAGCAGCATTTCATTTTCATATGGTTATCAAGAGCTTATTTCACCACTTCAGTCAGCTCATTATATTCTGCTCAGTTGCTTTTTCATGACATAGCTCAGTTTTTATTTTCTAAATTTGATTTGAAGAAAATTATTTATCCCGTTTCTGCACATAAACCTCCAGAGACATGAAGACTAATGGATGTTTTTATCTACTACATTCATATTTAACATTTATGCAAAAGATTACATGCATGAAATTTATACTAAAATGCAAATGTCTCCTGTTTTTGTGGCGAGTTATTAAAATTATTCCAGCAGCCACATGAGGACTGAAAAATGAGCAGAATCATTACACAACTGGATATCTCTATGTGCATATTGAGTTTCAGAGGACTGAAGAGTGAATAGCAAATTGAAGAGTAGTGGAGGAAAACAACACAATAATAGTGAGAAAATAGGTTCATGTTACTTTACAGGATGGTCAGAGTACAATGCGATGCTATGCGGCTGGCTGTTATAATGTAAAATGTATATGTTTGCTTCGCAGATGTGACTGATTATTCACTCTTTATTTATTTCACATGTGTCACTCAACTTCCCAACAAAGATAATATTTCATTTCATATATTAATGGAAAAATTACAAGCTTTCACTAACAACCTGTATCGATGTAGAGACAAAGCTTTGGGAAGAGAATGTAATTATTCAGAATGTTTGCAGTTTGTCTTGTAACCAGCAATTAAATGTAAGAAATCACACAACATGGAGGCTTGCAAACAATCCAAATCAAAGTTGTTCCACAGTTTTTATCATATTGTACTTTTAAAATGTATCAGCATATTTTATATGTAAAAGTTCTGAATGCTTCATTAGTTGCAATTTGATGCCGTGACTTAAAAATACATACGTTTAAAGAAACAGTCGCTTCCTTTCTGACTGAGAGCTTATCTTTGAGCATTGATTTGAGGAAATACATTGCTTTCTCTCCAAAGGCATATCATAATCCTTTGCATCTGATTTGTTAACGGCAGGCTCACCATGTTGGCACACTGTCATTATTGAGGCTAATGTTATTGAATGAGTAAAATCATTTTCAGCTTTGGGCCAGCGGCTGTTTGTGTTCTTCATCCAAAGTCCATAACAGTCTGTCATTTTTTTCAATGAGGTTTATATCAGACCTAAACTGAAGGAAAAATATGTCGTATCAGGCTTAGAAATGCATAGATTTAGGGTATAGTGTGGTGTTGGTGGAAGGAAAGAAAGGAGAGAGGGAACAATGTGAAGGAAGATTGTGAAGGTTAGTGCTGGTGTAAGCATTATGCCCAAGAGGAAGTACAGTAGGCTGGAGAGATCTGCGCTCATGTCAGTGTGTATCTTTCAAATGTGCCTCTTGGAGTTAAAGCTTTCAAGTCCTCTAACATGGCCGTGCGTTTCAGTTTTCATCCTTGAGCACAAAATTTTTTTGCTCCTCAGTTCAGTTTGTGTTTTTCATTTTGCCATTGACAGCAGGATGTTCTTGGTTTCATAACTGTGCCCCAAAAGGATAGAGTTTAAGCTGTCTTATCCACTCAACAAAACTTTCCACCATTATCCACACTGCAGAATACCAGTGCGAAATTCAGATCAACCTCATTTGCATAGTCTTCTCTCTTTCCTTGAATGGCAGCCTTGAGTTTGAATGAAGAATGTCAGCCTGCACTTACTGCCAGGGATAGAGGTTAAGTAAAAACTGACCTCTTTTACAAGGCGATGGAAAACCATCAAAATAAAATTCTTTTCATCATGAGGGTGGGGGAGTGGGGGTGGGCTACAAGCAGCTTTAGTAAACTGCCTCACCACAGACTGAGCTGTTCTGTAATGTGACACCAGGTTTGCATGACATGACTGGTTAAAATCGTCAAGCGTGGCTGTGAAATACCGCACCTCCTCCAAGGAATGATTAAATGGCTTCAGTCAGAACTGAATTAATGATGCACACAAAATGGCTTATGATTATGTAAAGTAGTCTTGCTCAGGCAATGGAAGAATGTCTTTTGAGACTGGGCAGGCAGTGCAGGTGGGGAGTAAGTCCCATAAGGCCCCTCAGTTCCAGTCCAGTATCAGCTATTTTTCAATCTACAGTACCAATGCAGGGAAAGGTCTTGAGGGAATGACTCACCTTTATAAAAAGCTAGTTGTATTTGCTTAGGTATAGGAAATAAAGTCCTGCAAGGTAACACTCCTGTGTGAATATACAATACATCACTGTTCAGTTGGACTGCCATCTATGTAGTGTGTGAATGCTGAATCTGTTAGGGGGGAAAAATCTAAAAAAAAAGAGCACAATTTAATTTGCTATGGATAACATTTGTGCTTGAGGAGGATTTTTTTTTGTCTAAGCATGATATTGTTGTTTGCCACAGTTTGCATCAGATACAAAACTCTTCTGCTGCGTTGCACGCAGTATCAGTTACTGCAGAGGCAACGTAAATCAGAACTGACTCACTTCCTCCCGCAGTGTAAATCTACAAGTAACCTGCCTCAGCCCGGACTGTCAGTAGGATTCTTCACATCTCTGGTGGTCCACTTTTGGTTTTAAAGTTGAAAGCGAATATTAGCTACAGTAAATAAATAAATAAATAAATTGTGTGCGTCACAGGATGGTGTTTACACCCCACCATGTTGTTTGGTTACTGTTGTAACGTCAGTCCCACAACTCTAGCTAATATTTATATGTATATAGTAACAATGAGTAACGCATACAATTATTTCACATTCCATTTGGAAATTGAATCCATAGTGTGTAACTGAAGGATTATTGTTGGGTTTTTCTTAAGAATGACTGAACTGAGCAGAATTTTTCCGGTGTTTTGTGACACAAATGCAGGCGCATGCAGGCTTGGGTGATAAAAGCTGTGGGTGTGAAATTTGGGGCGTTGTGAGTGTGGGTGCTTGCTGGGACATTTTCCTACATTCTAGGGCTCTTCATCACGGAGAAGCTTTCCACAGCCTGCACTCCCCCTTAAAATGTGAATCATAAGTAGACAGCAGTAGTTGAGCGCTACACATAGAGGAGTACACTTTAGCCACTCTGATGTAAATACAAGACTCATCCACAGCACAGATTTCAGGGCACCGTAACCACTTAGGTACTATCTTAAATGTGCGCAGAACACTGGCCATCTGTTTGCTCTGGGCATGAAGAGAGAGAGAGTGCCAAATGGTGGGATGGTTCATTTATTGATGCAGGCTTGTGTTGTGTGTCAGTGTGTTCTGTGTACTCGAAGGTTTGGCCTGTGTTGTTGATGTATACAAGAACAGGTGAGATGGGGGGTTGTTGTGGAATATTTTTGCCTATGTCTCTATAAGTGTGTTTGCATGTTAAAGACACACTTGTGTTATGTTGAAGGAGAAAATGAAGACAGCTGTTATTTCTTTGCCTCACTGGTGGAGTTTAATTAAAGCTTGTGTGTGTGTGTGTGTGTGTGTGTGTGTGTGTGTGTGTGTGTGTGTGTGTGTTTGCACCACCATCTTGCTCTCCGTGTTATTCTCTTAAATGAACTAGAAACAGCTTAGATGTATAATTATTTCTATTATACAGTGCCAAATAGAAAGCCCTTTATGCTATATGTAGTAGGGAATGTATTTGACTGTTCATATTGCTTTGCATGAGAAAATATGTAAATATAGAACACCACCCTTTAAAAATCTGCACACAATTTTTATTCGTAATCTTTCCAAATATTAAGTGCAGATTACAAAAGCTGCCCACTAGTCCGTTCTTCTGCATAGGTTGTGTAAAAGAGTAGTGAATCAACATTTTGACAATGAATATTTAGCCTTGGCTTCTGCATGAGAGGCTTTTGAATAGCAAGTTATGTAACGTGTAAGGCAGTGATTGAGGAAAAGATGTTATACAAATGAAATGAAGTAACAGTGTTGTGGGAGGCTAAAATGAAAATAACTTTCCACCCTTCAGCACCATGGTTAGTCATGTGTATTATGAATATTTAACCCCACTTTTTTAATTAAGCAGATGGCCCCATATTTACTCTTTACTGATACTGATTCTAGAGTAGCTCTTTCCTTTCAGTGAAAATTGTAGTGTTTTATTTTTTTCCTCAAAATGGTTCCATTCACATAACCAAAATCATATCTGGTGGTTTATCTGTTTTAAGAACTAAATGAGTTATACAGCACTCAGAAATAAATGAAATCTTTTGGAAATACATATACTGTACTTGCGTATACTTTTTTCATGGTTAGGCAACTTAAAAGCATTTCAGGAGAAGGTTAACTCCTGTCTGACATTGAAGGTACAGCA
The DNA here is from genome assembly GCA_020466265.1 of Siphamia tubifer. NCBI lineage: Eukaryota > Metazoa > Chordata > Actinopteri > Kurtiformes > Apogonidae > Siphamia > Siphamia tubifer. Next base: position 28,288,595 of record CM035787.1, on the reverse strand, counting down.
TAAAACTGGTTGAAAGTCTTGGAATCCACCATAGACTAGACACATTTTCCCCTCTGTCTTGCCCTCCCATCTCTTCAGTGTTAAGCAGAAGATTTTCCAACCCCCTGGGCTCTGGAAGATTTATCCCAGACAAGTGCCTCTGAACTGCCACAGTTAACAGAAAACAAATTTAGCCACGGGAAAACCCTCTGAGCTGACAATCTGTTTATGTTCTATTAAGAAAATGAACTGCCATTGACAAGCGAGGTGCTTCACTACTCAACTCTATGTTTTTGGGTGCTGTGCTGAATGAAATTTGTTGCATTTTCCAAATTAAATGTCTTTCCACATATTTGCAGGCTGCTGTCAATTTTGACGCCGCCTGCAAGCCAGTACTGACTTACAAATTATAATGTCAGTATTTGACGGTGTCCATTTGGAATCTTATGAGTCACTGCAAATGCTGACCAATAATGAAAAAAAATCTGTGAAAAAGAAAGTAACAAATCAACAGTTACTTTAAATGTCATGAAAATATGCAGCTGACCAGTTAGAGGCGACAGTACTTTGAATTAATGACATTAATAAGAAAAGACTGTGTTCACAGCTCAGAATGTTTAAGACATATTCTACTCCTCCTCAGTTCTCATGTATTTTATGCCCGTGTTGAGAATTATTTGTGTTTCTCTGTAACCGTCAAAGAACAATTACTAAAAATATCAGCTCACCTTTAGTCATAACTTACCCACACAGATCAGCCTTTTTCAAAAACGGGAATGGTCTTTCTGTTTTGACATAAAAGAAAAGAAGATACTCCAGTTGAAGTGTGTGAATAGAGCATCATGAAGTCTTTAGGGGGGCGGGATGATGGTGCAGTGGTTAGCACTTGTGCCTGACAGGAAGAAGGTCCCTGGTTCGATTCCCATACCAGACTTTTCTGTGTGGAGGTTGCATGTTCTCCCCGTGTCTCTGTGGTTTTTCTCAGGTTACTCCGGTTTCCTCCCACCATCCAAAGACATCCATTTATAAATGAATTAGTTAATCTAGATCGCCCATAGGTGTGAATGTGAGAGTGATTGTTTGTCTATATATGAGATGAACTGGAGACTCATACAGGGCAGGATTAGGCCCCCACAGACCCCCATGACCTTAGTGAGGATAAAAGTGGGTTCAGACGACGAGACGGGATGAAGTCTGTCGGATGTAATCAACACTGACCACAAATGTTCAGTTTATTCAAAAATGAGGTTAATAAGAAATTGGAAATAAATGAATAATCACATCTGCCATTAGATGGGCTGAGCTTAACTGACCTCATTATTGAATTTGATAAGATTCACTTGTCTTGTTTTAATGGAAATGCAAGTCTCTCATTGCATGTAAATATATAGTATCCTCAGTTTTCTGTAGAACTGCCATGGCTACTTTTTCAACAAGTGTCCCACTTCACTATGTAAATAACACCAAAACAAAACATGAATCATTCTGTGGTGTATTACAAAAGGTGTAAATATTCACCATCCTCACGATCCAGTTGTGGCTGCTTTGTGTTGCACCTTTTGAAAGAAGAAATGTCCACATCTCCACCAGCCACAGTAACATTTTGTGATGAGATGAGGGTTTTTTTAATCGTGGTTACAGCAGTGCCTCGTTCCATTTACTAGCTCATCATGCCTCATCAGGATAGTCCTAATTTAGTGTGTAAATTCTCATCTGTTTCTCCATTCCTCCCTCCCTTTAAGTGGAACGGATGTTACGGAGGAGGAAATCACCTTTAGTCAACACAACCTGGTGGCATTTGGTGTTGTACCGCTTCTGAACTTAAATGTGCAAATGAGGTAGTATTAATAGTAGCGCTCCGTGATCGTATCTTTCAACACATTCCTGTTTACAGCTCAGTGACCCTGTTCCCTCATTCATCACCCTGTCTTGTCCTGTCCCCAGGCATTAACGTGACTTAAAAGTCCACCTGTTTTGTGCCTCTTAGGGCCTCTTGACTCAAGTCTCACATTTTAACAAGGCCTAAATATTTTTCTATGTGGTTTTATATATAAAAAGGTGGGAACAACAATGTAGACATGGCCTGTGCTGTTAACAGTTTCCACATGTTCTTTTCTGCCGCTGTGGAAATTAAAATTAAACAGAGTTTGTCTCATTGCACTAACATAGCTGCTGGTTACTGCAGAGGTCAGACCTCACACTTACCCTTGTTTTTCACAGATGCTTAGCTGGAACAACTGTACAAATATGGGGAGTATAAAAATATTTAGGATTTTTATGAAAACAGCTTAGATAATGAATGAAAACAGCTTAGATTTATGCCTGCTAGAATCCGAATCCTCTTTATTTACTAAGTACAAGGAATTATTGTGCAGTAGTTGCAGTCTCTTATAAATAATAAATACACAGTATATAAAAAAAACAAGTTAATGGAAATAAATTTTTTTTAAAAAGACAAACTATATACATATACAGATCATTTTACCTAATTGGTTCAAATTCAGGGTTGGAAAGGGTGTGGAAGGGTGTGACAGTTGAAATTACATATATGCCTAAGCAACCATTATTATAACACAGATTGAGAACTCATTGTCTTTTATTTTTGACAAAACAACTGATGTTTTGGTAGTGACTGTGCTGTGGTGACCATAGCATTAAGATAATATGTAAATATGGTCACTATCGTAATAATCCAGCGGTTCTGAACTATTGTGGCTAAACATTATCTCAGCATGCAAATATAATAAGCACAGGATCAATAGAATATGGTAATTCATTATAAGACAACAACTGCTTTCATTTTCTGTTTCCATTTATCTAGAATGACAAACAATAATTTGCAGTTCAGTCAGAAAACTGGACAAATATAGAACAAACCAATACTTATAGAATAGGCTCTGCTACATATTCAGCACAATTAGACAACTATCATTAACCATTAAGAGCAGGGGCATAGAAATCTAATAACACCCCCACACACACACACCCCCATGGGTAACAGAACTAACTGATGGTGCTGTTGGTGTTGGAAGCCTGACTAAACATCAGTATTTTTATAGGGGTTTTTCCACAGATATTTTGTCAAGTCTAGTTGTCTTTTCCTTTTTGTCCCTTTTGGATAATTCCAACTCATGTTTAATATGACGACGATGATGATGATGATGATGATGAGGATGATGATTATTGTCATTGTATGCATCAAAAGAATGAACATACCTTTTTATGAACACTAAAACCATTATGTCACTACCAAAACATTTTGGTAGTAATGTTTAGGTTGTGACCATTTCGGTAGTGACATTCTTAACTAATTATTAGTGAAACTCAACAATGCTAGGCTAAAAACAGCTACAAAAACTGTTCTGAACAGGTGTATAGAGATCAAAAGACAATATTTACATAAAAAAATAAAAGTATTTGAGGAATTTCCAAAATGATGTGTTTCGGTAGTGACAGCTCTTAAAAACACAGGCTGATTTTCAGACTTTTTCAGACAATTAATTGATATAAACTTATTATTCAGCAGTTTGACATTGAGGGTCAGCAGGTATGTGTCAGTTTATGGATAAACTAGCTAAAACTTGGCTCCGCCCACAGACTAAAATGCTTTGTGTGCTGGTAGTGACAAAAAAATGGGACTGCAGATTAAGTATTTTAATAAAATAAAAAAAAAATCCACACAATTAATCTCATTATTTCCACTTCCCCATAAAAGAAGTCAAGTGGGTGTATTCAAAAAGCAAATTTACAAATGTGGAGAAAAAATATTATATTATTATTTTTATGAGTGTGTTGTTATGAGTGAAAAAAATATATAGTTATTTTTAATACATTTAACTTTGTATTTTCTAAATGAATATATTGTTTTAAGTAAACCATAAGATGATATATTTCTCTTTTGACAATGTATCCACATACATTAAATATTCTGCATCCTACGCAGCCCTAATGAATGTGAAATATGTGAATCAAAGTGTGGGATTGTATCAAATTGTTTAATCTCATCACCGAATGAAAGCAAACTCACACAGACTTTGTTGAAAATCAATGTTCTTACTCAGCTAGCAAGAAGGGTTATTTTCCTGTCATAAATTAAACCTCACATGATCAAATGACAAACTACTTTTAACAGTATTGGCAGATATTGATTGAAACCTCCCCCAGTCTCAACATGTGCATCTCAGATCCATTTCAGCTCTATAATTGTTTCTTCTAGTCATCTGTTCCAGGTTTTCTGCTTCTTTGGTTGTCATTGTCCTTGCTGTATCAAAGTAACAATCGGAGGCGTGTTGTACTTTATCCATTTATTGAGCATTATGACCAGCAGCTCTATTGGTGTCTGAACATTCCTCTTGGTATCAAAGGTCAACCTGACCACACTGTCAGGACACTTAAAGGTGTTATTCTGCTGAAAACCACTTTTCCACAATCCTTTTGGAATCTGATGGGTCACCCTGAGTTACCAACACATGTGTCACCTCCACTGGCTGTATTTACCATTCATTGAAAACAGAGAAACGACATGTCCACTACATGTCACAAGGACATTGGTGTCACCCACATGGCATTAAGCCCGTCTCCCAGTGCACAGAATCTGAAGTAGCATTAGCATCAGCATCTACAAGAGAAGACGGCGCCACAGTAGCTGCTGAACAAACGTGACAAAAATGGCGGAGCAAAATGGTTTATGTACTCTCTGTGGAAATAAAGTTGTTTTTTTTTTTTTTTTGCACATTTTCAAAACAAGCGACGGCACCAAACCTAACTGGATGTTACTCTGGGATGGTAAATACACACAGAGGGATAGGAGAGGGGGAAGTGTTCCTTCACGCATTCTGAGACGCCTCATTACCTCATCTTGGACACGTATGCAGAAGTACCAGTAAACTGTGTTGTTCGACCTCAAGTCATTTTTCTACTCTCCAAAAACAGCTTGAAACAAAGCAATCTGGACACACAAAGCATTAAACAACAATGGAGAACACAGCTGTATTAATGAAAGAATGATGGAATGACTCCTTTAAACAAATAGTGGAAGTCACTGTGCTTTTCATATCATTTATATATAGTATATTGATTGGGATTGCTCCTGTGTTTGTTGTAACGATTAATTCATTCATTGGCACATGGAAAGAAAAGAGGAAAAAGCCTTTTAGACACTAAAAGAGAAAATGTTTGGACAAACAGGTACACATACTACTGTATTTCTTTTGGGATATATGTATGCTTTTTTTTTTAAAGTAAATAAACCAGAATGTGGACAGAAGAGTATAAGAATTAGTGAATTATTTTCTGTTATCTGGCTCACAGGATGTACTCTACTGACACTGGGGGACTATTTCAGTCAAATTTCTCCTCCTTTACACTGTCTACGCATTAACCATTTTGAAAAAAGAAGAAAAAAAACACAAAACAACCTCACACTAAACATGCCTTAGTTTTGACACACCAAGTATACATATTTTTAATCCCTATTCCAGAATGATCATAAATGGTGCAAGATCCACACAGCCCTGTCCAGACACTGGCTCCAGCTAGGTGAGACTAATATTTTTGCTACAGATCATTACTTTCAGTTTCATTTTTCCTTTTGAGACAATGGTCCAATAATCAATGACCTAATAATGATTTGAAGGTAAATCACAGGTGACCTTTAATATCCTCTCCCCTTTTAATGAAAAACATATTGCCGTTCGACTTTATGTCAGGTCCACTTCATTTTTATAGACTGTCACACTATAACAGATATGAAGGATTGACCTCCTTCTTCTTCTTCTTTTGCTCCAGCGAGGGTCAGTTTATAGTGTCGAAGTGCGTTGAGCCGACCAGATGTACCAGATTTTTCCATTGCTGGCGATCTAGAGCCAGCTGCTCTGCATGGCGACTCCGTGTTGTTGGAGGTCGCCTGCAACGATGTCAAGCCATCGGGTGCGGGGCTTCCCTCGAAGTCGTCTCCAGCCTGCTGCCTTTGGGTCAAACTGGAGAATGGCTCGTGTCGGATGTTCTGGAGGTAGTCGGAGGACATGGCCGAGCCAGCGGGTGCGGCGTTGTGCAACCAAGGAAGATGCTCGGGGCTGGCATGTGCAGGCTCTAAGCACTTCATTGGAAACACGCTGGGGCCACCTGATGTTCTCGATGATTCTGAGAGCCCTGCTGTCAAAGCCATCGATTCTTGTGGCCAGATTGTCATTCAGGGCCCATGTTTCTGAGCCATAAAGCAGGATGGAGAGTACGGCGGCACCAGACCATCTCACGTAAGACGAAGCTCCGGATTTACAATTCAGGATTGACCTGGACCTTCCCAATTCATTGCGTCAGGTTTCAACAAGCTCCCACATGGATCCCCTAATCACCTCTAAACAAGTAACCTACGTCATGAAAATGAGCTGCTTACTGACTCCACTCCGACGCTGAGCTGATTGTAAATGCATACTGACAATTGTTAACAAAACCTTGGAGAAATGTTGGATGGTATTTCAAAGTAAAACCTCATAGACCATTGTGGACCACATGTCTTTGTCCATATCACTATAGTTGTGTAGCTGTCTTCTCCTGTGCCTGTCTCCTTCAATATTGAGAAGGGTGTGATTGAGATGACTTTACTGTTGGGCTTCACGTCTGCTGAGGATCAGCAGGAACCCGACCCCTCCTGCTTGCAGGTCCTGGCGGAGGGTCACTGCAGTGACTTACAATGCAGTATTCAAGGCCAATCTACTGAAATATTGAACACAGCAATGTGCTGACAAAAGGACATCCTTACATTTAGAACAATAGCAAGGACAGATCTATGTATTGTGATATCCTTGTTTCTTATTTTTAGGTTTAGGAAAGTGCCTAAGTGCACTGACAGTGTATGTGCAGGATTCATGGTTAAGGCATGCTTATACAATGCTTGCATAGTAAGCTTGACTGAATGATACCCTCTAACACACACTGTTGAAAAGAGTGAAATGCTAGAGGCAAATCTATACAGTTGTTTATTGTTTATCTAATTAGACAGGTTTATGTCCTTTCCTGAACATGCTTATATGCACTGTATTAATATGTTGCTCAACAAACATTTGTTTCATCACCTTAGGTGTTTTACAGTAGTTAAACACAAGTTTACTCCAGAGATGGCTAAATGTACACTAATATCTAATGGACAATTAATAGATAAACTCTTGTTGTTTACAGTTTAAGTAAAGCACAACTGCTAAACAGATGAATTTTGAAGTAAAAATGTATTGTGTTGTACAAAGAGACATCTGAAACCATTCCAGCAAATGTGTTTCACTTAGAATTTCTTTCAGCTATTTGCATTTGGGTTTCTGTTATCTGTTCATAACGCCAAGCATCAGCCCCTGAGGGGGTATTTTACTTATGCAGTTAAGAGGCAGCTAATTGTATATCAGCTTTGTAGTTTGCCTGAAGGGACTTCTATTAACCTTGTCACTGCTATGCACCTTAAGGCCACAGAGTCCCACTAGATTGCCTTATCACTCTGTCTTCCTCGTTTGCATTTGTGGACTGTGTGCTTATGAGTCAGTGGACTCCCATACATGACGTCATCAGCTCTCGGGTTCTAACTGTAACACGATTACAGTCCTCACTGACCAAATGAAATCTTTTTAATGAGGTTCCATGTAGCAAATAAGTTAGACACAAATGTTGACGACCAAAACACATAACATAGTTATGATTATGGTTACCATTATGACCATTGTTTTTTAATATCACTTGAACCTGATAAGACATTACATTCCTCAACACGTTTGAATTATTTTTTTTTTCTTCATATGCAGTGTTCTTCTCTTTTAGATCCTCATGTTGAGTTTCATATCTAAGATCATCATCTAATCTGTGATGAGACTGAACTAGGATCTATGGTGGTTTAGTGAAGTGGAACTAATGATGGTGGATGAAATAGGGAACATTGCAATGGATTAACTCGTCCAAAATAGAACATATATGACAACACATGAAAGATAAACTTAATGCATTTGATGATTATTTTTGTCTTCATACTATACATGTAAAAATTAAGCGTTCTTAAAGGGGAAATGATTCTGGTGAGCTTCTTGTGCTCATTTCAAACAGTTTAGTCAGTGCTTTGGACTTGATGTTCAGACCACACTAAAAGAAGTGTTTTGTTAGTCACCAACAGCAATTCAGCAATCTTATGGCTTAAAAAAAACACCCCCACGCACACACTGTCCCACTCACACATAAATTCACAACCACACTCATACAAAATACACATCTGCTCACATACTTTACACACAACACTCCTATTCACAGTGTCCTTCTGAAATCTTTACAGGCAATCATAAAAATATATCCGATATCTTCCCACATACAGTACTCCCTTTGACTCCTGCACATGTTACACCATCTCTGATGACAGATTAGTTTTATCTTTTTACATTACAAGTGTGTCTAATGTTAAACAAGTTGAATGTAAGTTGTGCACTTAATTTTGTATATTATGTATAATCATTCCTTTAATATACGACACCTGTAAAAACTGTCTCTTGGGACTTAATAAAAAAAAAAAAATTTAGTGTGTATGACAAATCTGTTATGATGTTGCCTTTTAGCTGAGAACCATCGGTGCCTTAGAAAAACTTAAAAAGCTTGCACAAAAGAATCAAAGCCCTGACCAAAGCTGTGATTGTCAGCAGAGAGGTCTGTCTGGACTGTGATAGGCTCAGAGACGCCAGCTTTATGAGCAAATTGTTGTGAGTAGTCAAGCTTCTTCGTTGCTGTGGGGGATTTCAGTCAGATGGCGGCTGAAGGGATCCTGGTGGGCTGTGAAAAATTTCAGTGGATGTCATGGTGGGTCTGCTTAAGAGGCACTTCCTCTCCGAATTTCCCCTGACATGTCTTTGCACACATGTACAGCATTTAAGCACTCACACCATCATTGTCAGTGCATGTGTTATTATCTTTGCTCAGCCATCCATGTACATTTGTCAGTGCTGCAGTAGACGCATGCTGGTTTCAATTCCATACAAAACCCTGTCCTTCTCAGCTTCCATTACTCTAAGCTTCTACTACTAGTTCTTTAAGAACAACCTCCTTCCTTGAGGAAAACTTGGCCTAATGTTTCCGAAGTATGACAGGGTTCGTCAGTCAGGGTTAAAAATTAGACTTGAAGTCCCACTCTTCTGGACAGGCCCAGCTGGAGTGCAAAATCTCACAAATCACTGCCACCTCAGTGCTGCATTAATGTTAATGTATTTCTCTCTCTTGACAGAAACCTTGGAAAGTCGGGCCTGCGGGTGTCCTGCCTTGGATTAGGTAAGCGCCTCATGGATCATGAAGCACACTCAGGACATTTGCTACACATAAAGGACTTTATGTAATAGATTTGTGATGTCAACTGATAACCACAGAGTGCCTTTTTTCCACACAGTGAGAATTGTGTGAATGGCACGTTTCAGTGGTTACATACTACTTAAAACTTTATTCAATACATCATTCACATAATCATAACTCTGCATATTTGAAGTTACACCTTTCCTGTAGGTTTTCAAGCGAAGTCCTGAATTTATTTTAGCAGAATTTAGATTTAGATTTTTTTATATTACCTTCAATAAATGTCACATTTGATTGCAGGGTGTCAGTATTCATCCCAAACCTGTAAACTGAAACTGTAATTGCTGTGACAGTGCATCAGAACATATCAGTCATTCATTCATTTTTACTTTAGAAGGGTAAAAGAAACAATAAAATACAGAATGCATTTGTTGGGATAGTGCTTTCAATTAATTTGTTGTTCATTTTGCAGTTAGTCCAGAGTTTTTAGTCACAGTTATTCAGTTAGCTTCTGCAGTTTGATATAAGACTGTGCATTATGAGCAAAATCACATATCCTGATATTTGTCATTTCATATCCAGATAACAATGCAATTTTATGTCAATTCACACGATGATCTCAGGAAAAGACCCACTAACAATCCTACTAAGTGCCCAAAAGGTCAGATGGACTCTTGATATCTGTTGGTGTCTTGTCTATTGTTGAACATCCATAACCAAATTTTCAAGAAACTTCTTTTCCAAAACTGTTAGTCAGAATGACTTGATATTTGTTGTGCAATATCTTTTGGGTAAGGTCTACCAACTTTAGTCAAATAATTGGGAAATCTTTATTTTTTTATTTTTATTTTTTTTAACTCCTTATCAGTTTATAACGGGGAAACAATCCGAAGTGGTATAATTTCAAGAAACTGATATAATTACTATTGGCAACCGATGGGAAGTCCCATGTGGACTTTGATTTGGTGGCTTGACCTTGACTGACCATTAAATGTCAATCGAATGCCAATTATCTTTAAATATGCTGGTGGACTACAGGAACCTCAATTTCTTTTTTTCCATTTGAATTTTATAGTCGAAACAAAAGGTTCTTACTCACAAGTGATAGAAAACAAAAGTGTGTAAAACCTTTCAACTAATAGCAAACAAAATAAATGTAGACCTAAAGTGGGTCACAAATATCTAAACAAAATCTTTAGGTTTTGTTTAGTTATATGTTTTATAATAACCACACAGGATCATAAATGTATAAATGGCTTGTTGAATCAATATAAATGTTGGAAAATACAAATGTTGCTTTATAGATATATAAAAGGCTTTTTCTTGGATATTTCAGACTTTTCGTGTCTAAATGACAGTAGTACTCCGTCTTTTAGCTACAGTCTTTCATTTTGTCTCGACTGGTTGATCTGTTCAGAATTCCCCTGAATGTCTATGTTATTCCATGTTTCTTTATGTTGCATTCAGTCAGATTTCCATGCCGTGTCAAAGAGCAAAGAGTCCTTCAAATAAAAATAAAACTGTATAATTCTACGACGTGTGTGTACATTTTGGCAACAATTGAGCCGATTACAAAGTAGTAATTTTTCTGATGCTACATGATCCATTTACCAGCTAATTACACGGGTCTAGAGCCCATAGGTGGTATATTTAACTTGGTGACACCTGCAGCGGCCACTTGAGTAGCACATGTAGTATCAGTGTTCACCCACTCATCTGCATGTACATGTGAGTTTGTGTACTTAAACGCTGACCCCCCCTTTGCTTTCTCTCTCTATAGGGACATGGGTTACGTTTGGTGGACAGATAACGGATGAGGTGAGAGCAGATGGATTTTTTCCTCTTCCATCAGTTGGAGTTTTAGGAATGGAAACCCTATACATGATCCAACATATTTTGGATTGCTCTACACACCTATTTTTACTTAAAGTGAAAACATATTGCCACAGGGTTCCCAGCCACAGAATGAACATATAAACATGCAGTGTTGAGCCCACAGCAGTTTTCCCTCTTCCTGTTGAGGAAGTTAATATTTGAAAAGCCTTAACACATCACATCAGTGATCTCTCACTCCCATCCCTTAACCTCTCTGCTCCTTCTCCCCTTGCTCTCTCAACAGATGGCAGAGCAGCTGATGACGCTGGCTTATGAAAATGGCATCAATCTGTTTGACACAGCAGAGGTTTACGCTGCTGGAAAGTAAGTGTATTGTACGCCGCAGGTCACTTATCAGCGAGTCGTGACATAAAATGTATACATTGCGCTTCTGACAGGTTATAAAGCTACACGCTAAAGGTTACATACTGGTGGTGTTTGCTTTGCTCAAGAGTTGTCAGGTTTAGAAGATATAGACAGCATCTAAATACAACAACTCTCCGAGGGAAAGCAGGCTGCAAGTGTCTGTTGTCATGGTAATTCCTTCTTAAAGTAAATCTTTTGTCCAAGTACAAGGTCAGTAGTTTCTATTTTGTTAGCAGTACATGTAAATGTTTATATAATCACCATATCACAATGTGTCCATGATAATCAGTATATAAAAACTCCTGGATGAGCATAACTCTGGGAGATTTGAAAGGCATTTCATGAAAATAATCTCATATTGCCACCTTCGTCTTTGCCACCTCTTTATTAGTCATGTCTTTATATATTACAGTAATGGGTTTTGTCAGTTTTATATATATATACAACCCTCTGCTTTTTCAGAAAACACCATTAGGATGCAGTACATTCTGTAATCCGTTGTGTTCTCAGACTATGTGAATTACAACACATTGTACGAGAACTAGAGATTTTTTGCCCAGTGAGGCTCAAACACCATCATGCATTCCAGCTATATGGCCATAAAAAACTGTTATCAGACCTACACAATAAAAATGGCACCAAATGAACAGGCAAATGAAAATGTCACTGTTATGACAGCTCTTGCAGTGGTTCCCGTGGCCTACAATTGTTTGTTTGACCAAAGACCTGAAAGCAAGGTTGTCCTCATAACAGTGCCTTGTCATATTTGTACCAAGAATTATGGAGATTCAGATATTTGTAGAGTAAATTTATAGGACAGGCAGTAATAATATTTTTAACCTCATATAAGAGCCCTGTTGTAGTGGTTTAAATTGAAGTGTGGATTAATCTGGCTTTGTTGCAACTTTGAGTGCTTTGAAATAATCTATGGGATTATCCTTTGCAAACAGTATCTGTGATCAACAGCACCAATTCCTTTTCTTAATCCTCACAAGAATATTGTAGTTTGGCATTTGGAAAGATGAAACAGTGTGCTGGCCTCCCACAAAACAAAAAGACAGGAATCATGCTCAGTGATTTTCTTTCTTCTTCATTGCCTGCTTCAGCAGCTGTTTGTCTAACTTCATCACTATATGCTTCATCGTTCTTCAGAGCTTTCTGCTGTCTTCTTACAGAGTCAGAAAACTACACACAAAGTTGATCTTTGACATGAAAGCATTGCCTTGTCTGACCTTAACACCACGCTGCCATGATGAGACAAACCCCATCTGAGCAGAAAGGACAAATCTGTAAGGCACGTGCAAATGTTTGTGGCAGTGTGTCACACAGCGCAATATGTGTTGCACAGGTGTTAATCTTGACAGCTTCTGCAGTAAAGCAGCACCGAGTAGCTTATGAGACGCACTCACGCAGGAGTAAAATAAAACCCACATCTTGCACACCAGAAAGAGGGGAGAAAAAAGGCTTTCATGTGAAGTTCTGGGCTCTGATTTACTGCCATTTCCACATCACTCTGACTCACAACATGAAGTGCCTGCACAGAAGAGTGTGGAACTCTAATAGTGATTATGTGTTATGAGTACAGAAAGATACATGAGGTTTGTAAGCTGGACTCACATTCCTCAGCCTGCTCCTCCTCAGCTTTTGGCAGATGTTGACCGTTTTTTTTTCTTTAGAGTATTTGTTTTGGCTTAGCACTACAAAACCGTTACAAAACAAAGATTCAGCACAGTGATTTAAATATTGATTGTGATCTTTAAACTAGCAAATTAATCCCAATATGCCAGCTATTGTTTCTCACACATAAATAAATTTGTTTAATCAAATAAACAGGGTCTACTTATCCTGTGTAGCTGCTGTTATCACCAAACACGCATGGTGACAAAAACATTTCAATGTATGTTAGTAATTGGTAGAACTGCATTTTCTTTTTCATTCTGTATCAGGCATAGTTTGTTCATGATACTGTGTGAAACCAGTGACAAATTGGAAGCATCAATGGAAAATCTGAATATTATAAATCAATAAATAAAGTAGCATTATGTCATGCTTTCTGCCATAATGTACTGCACAGACTATGTTACATTGGAGAAATGACCTAATTAATGGATGCATGAAGAAGTGAACCTGCTGCAGGCAAACTCTACCTTCTGTTTGGGCTCTAGAATGACATACATTTCAGAAGAAAAACACACATAGCACTGCAAGGGTGATTAGCAGACATGTACTGTATGTAAATACTTGCTAATGATATACGCAAAGACCTACACATATTATTGCCCTCACAGAAGGGTCCTAAGCAACGAAGTTTGCACTGATTCTAAAAGGAAAAAAGTAAGAAGCTAATCTTGCCCCTATTTTGTACCAATCTCAACTTTCTATGACAAAAGCTGTTCTTGAATTAGAGCCAATAATATGATTTTGACCTTTCTGATAAATGCGACTTTGACTTTTGCAATATTGATAATTTTGTTATATGTATGTATGTATCATTACGTGTAATATTATGATATATAATATAAGCATGATAAGTCTCTGTGGACACACGCACAGACACACACACACACACACACACACATCGATTACAATAATCTCCCCCAACATTGGTTGGGGGAGATTATTGTGAATTATTAATGAATTATTAATAGAATAATGAAGAGATGACAGGAAGTTAAAATGAGTAGACTTTACAAGGACTTTGAGTAAGTACAACTGTCACACTCATCCAGAATTAATGTACAGCATGATACAAAAAAAAATTTCAGAGCAAATAATACATTGAACTCCCAGTAATTCCTTCTGTAAATTAAGTTAAAAATGTCAGGATGAGGTTAGGTGAAGATACAAGTAATTATAACTAGGTTAAAAGTTATTGATGCATTTTTCAACAGCATTATACAGCACTTTCTTCATAAAATACTCCATAATAAATAGAATTACCATTAAATTACAGGCAAAAAATGGAGGGAGATGTGCATCCATTCTTGTCCTTGTCACCAACATAACTGCCTCATCACAGGGATCTTTAGAGAATTGTTTATTATAGATTTGGCAATTCATGCTTGTTTTTTTTAATACTTGATGTGTTGTAGAGATCTACAAAATAACATTTCAGAAAAAGTACACACAGAAAAAGAACACACGAATCCACTACATTCTCAAACACCCAGATAAAAAAGGATAAGAATTCAACATCTGAGTTGACTTTAACCTGAAGAAGCTGTTTGTTACATTTCCTCCACAACATGTCAGTTTTGCCACTCTGTGCATGCTGACAGAGACACATCACCGCCGGCAGAAGCATTAATGAACCGTATCATTCGGTAGTGTGGATTAGGATTCTTGCCAACAGATTTTAGTCCAGTGTATGCTCATGATGATTTCTTTTTTGTTGATTCCTAGTTTAATAGATTATACATTTAGAATAAACCTTCATCAAAAACTGGCATTTCATGTTAAGGAGGCGTCTCATTATTTGTCAGTGAATTGACGTGAGAGGCGTCCAGCTGACAGGTTTATACCCAGCCCTAATGAGCCCCGTGTTGAACGTAATGTCACTCATTAGCACCCCTGTGGCTGCTAATGGTCGGCATGGTGGTGTCTCCACAGCACAGCTGGGCCCAGGCCTGCTCTTACCCCCAGCTAATTCACACTCACCCCTCTTAAACAGGTGTAACTCTTTTTCTACGAAAGCACCCTAAATAATTTAA
This sequence comes from Siphamia tubifer, assembly GCA_020466265.1. Classification (NCBI taxonomy): domain Eukaryota; kingdom Metazoa; phylum Chordata; class Actinopteri; order Kurtiformes; family Apogonidae; genus Siphamia; species Siphamia tubifer. Next base: position 28,273,365 of record CM035787.1, on the reverse strand, counting down.
CAGTGTGTGTAAAAGCTGTGTAAACACTCTTTCAACACATTTCGACACTATCTGTATTTAATCATGTGTCTTTGTCTGTGTTTCGCAGGGCAGAGGTGGTGCTGGGCAACATCATAAAGAAAAAAGGATGGAGGTATGAGGCGCGCTTTAATCGAGTTTGGTATTTTTTAATTTCCGCCCTGGCTGCCTTCCTAATCTTGTGTCATCTCTTGCGGTGCACATATGGGGAGGCAGTGTGTTGTGAACTGTAAGGTAGTGAGATGAAAGATTAATGCGGGCAGTGGAGCCATACCCACAGTCCTTTGTCCCTCCTCAAAGATGTTGAATAATGGATGAACTTCTAGTGTCTTGTCTTCTTCATTGTCAGACCTGGATTGGCGTTTGTATGGCTCTGTCAAGTTATACGCCTATAACACTCATTCACTGCTACCAGTTGAGTTCTGGCACAATCACTTATTGTTGAATGCGGTACTGAATGAAATGATGAGAAATAGAAAATGTAGTCATAGTCAGGTCTAGACACTACCAACCAGGCCTCTTTTTTTAATCTAAACCTCTGGATTTTTTCTGTGTGACAGATGTGCTTTCTATTTCTCCTTTGCAGACGTTCAAGTCTAGTGATAACAACAAAGATTTTCTGGGGTGGAAAGTAAGTTTTCATCTGGTTGCTTTGATTCATTTTGCGTGACCAAATGTGAAATTAACCTTCTGTAAAATAAAGAGAGAAAAAAAAAAATGAAAAAATGCTCCTGATAATGGGATCATGTGTTATCCAAACTCATCTGTTGTCAGGTACTTCCAATACAACTGAAACATTTATTAGATCATATTTCACGAGCGGAAATATGATATTTTCTCAAAGTACAGGGACAGGTTCAGTCACATATCAAGTAATTGCTTGTAACACAATGCTTATTTTTTCTTCTTTATTTTTTTTTAGAGCAGAGACTGAAAGAGGTTTATCCCGAAAACACATTATAGAAGGTAAGTAGCAGTGATGCAGATTATTGGATTAAATGCTGATGAAACAACAACAAAATGCTTCCTAATTAGTTGCTTTGGCTCAAGGGAATCAAGACTGCGTTTTAATAATTGACACTCTGTTTGGGATTTTAGGAGTTGCCAAAAACAGTCTTGAGGCTTGTTAAAAAAAAAAAAAAAAAATCTAAAATTGTACTAATTATTCAGACTATGCTGATGAGCTTTTATGAACAATTTAAAAATAGAGTACAGTAGAGGTTTAGTTTCAGAGACTAACTCTAACACTCTAAACTCTAAACACAGGTTTAAAGGCCTCTCTAGAAAGACTGCAGTTAGACTATGTGGATGTGGTTTTCGCAAACAGACCAGACCCGAATACACCGATGGAAGGTAAGAGTTGTTTGCCCTACCCTCTCCCACTCTGCTTATGTGCACCTTATGTTTTGTATAACATACACAAAACAGGCAGTTCCTCTCCATCTCTATGACTACTGCGAGGTGGAGACTCGGATGTTCCAACCTCTTGTAACTGAACTATCTATTTTTAAATGCTGCATGTTGTCCTGGAGCTTCCACCTCCACAGTCAGAATGAGGAGAGAAAGTGATGTTGGAGACCTTTAAATGGCAGAATGCTAACTATATGTGGGCTCAGCTGGTCAGACTGTATCCATCTGCTCCGGTGTCAGAGTTTCTCCTCAGGTCAGGGTTCAGTCCCAGGGCATCTTCCTGCTTTCATTGTTTACCACGGCTGGTGCTCGGTCAGAGGTAGTTGCTGGTGTTTGAATTTTCCTACCCTTTCAAAACTGCGCACAGTTCACGCGGACAGCTCTGAGTCTGTCTTCTAAAGTGAAATAGTTAGACCATCTGGTGTATTTTATTCAGGCTATAGCCAAAGGGAAGCAAACAGTAAAGAGGAGGTGAACCGCTGCTCTGTTGGTTTAGAAAGAAGCCTTCCAAATTAGTCATCATATCATTTACAGGATCCCATTATCCAAGGGCTGACTTGTTACATCTTTGACCCCTCTAGTGCCACTCAAACAGGCCTAATATGTTGGTGAACAGTTGAACCAAATACAGCGAGTTTCCCAAGTAATACGGTCACACATATTATCATACAGTCAGATGTGGCAGTAAAAATCCTCTCTGGTAGTTCTTAAATGAAACATAATGGGTGGACTGACAGAGAAACACATTCTTAATCTGTGGTAGACATTCAATCAACCATGCTAGTGCTTTAATGGTGAAAAATAATCCTCAATGTATTTTATTTATAGAAACAAACACACATACCGTGTTCGTAAGCCATATTCCATTTCGTAAATCTACAGTAGTAAACATGTTATGATGATGTAAGTGGTCTAAATATACCAGTCGTCCTATGTTGAACTCACTGTTGGTGTGTTTTATTTCTGTTGTGGATGCACATCATAAAATACTTTTAGTTTCATTGGTTATTATATCTGTTGAACAATATATTGAGCTTTTTTCCTAGACATCTATTCCTTTTTCTGATAATTAAGTGTCTGTCATATACTTGGGGTTAGGGTGTGAACTCAGGACATAGTCTTCCACCTATTTTGAGGCACAGTGGTGGTGATACAGCATAAACATTGGTTTTGTTGCAGAAACGGTTCGAGCAATGACCCATGTGATAAACCAAGGCATGGCCATGTACTGGGGAACATCACGTTGGAGCCCCATGGAGATAATGGTGAGGTTTATCTATAGAAAAAAATTATAGATGACTCGTTTAGGGGATTTTGTACCTTACCTATACAGTTCAGATTCATTCATTTTCATTAATTTATTGTTTCAAGCAGAAGGAAACACGAACACTTTCATATGTCCAAGGATCAAATAGGAGAGCAAATGCATTAATGAATACACTAGTAATAACAAAATAAATTGCTCAGAGGAGTGGGAAGAAGAAAACGTACTAAATCTCACCCCCACCTCTGATTTATACAACACATGCCTGTTGCTTCTTTAATGATAAAGTTCCATCTGTTTAGAGTCCTAATAATAGAACTACATGTAGCTACATACGTGCAGTCCATTTACCATTTAATAATGGAACTAACAGATAGTGAACAGATGACAGAATCTTCAGAAAATTGTGTCTGAATAGTTAATTTCCATGCATAGCTTCTGTCAGTTCCAGTTTCCAATTTTCCATCTAACTGAATTAAGGGGGGGGGGTAATTTAATTTGACCAGTTTTCGTTATTTTCACCGTTTTGTTTTTTGGGATGCCTTTTTCAGGAAGCGTACTCTGTGGCACGGCAGTTCAACCAGATCCCCCCGATCTGCGAGCAGGCAGAGTACCACATGTTCCAGAGAGAGAAGGTGGAGGTGCAGCTACCTGAGCTCTTCCATAAGATAGGTAAGAACATGGGGATTCACTCAGGTGTCACTTTACATGGAAAAACAAACAAACAAGCTGAAAGGGACAACGTTTTTGCCTTTTGTACACAAAACTGGAAGCAAGCCAAGTATAAATTAATTAAATCCTGATTGGTTCCTGTTTTCATGTTGTGATTTCACAGCTATACAGACAGGTGGCATATTAAATATTAAAGCAAAAAGCAACATGAAGTGTCTCACTGAAGTGTTGACCACAGAACGCCAGATCGGCTCCTTGGCGTTAGTTCTACAAGTCTGAGCTGTGATATGCTCTCATTTGCTGTTATAGCTAACTTGATATTTGAAATCACACTCTGTTTTTATATATTATGTTGATTCCCCTCATTGACTCTGATCTGAGATCCATTAAACATAGATTTGAACTGAATCAGTGTTGATGTAGCTGCTCATCTCTCGCTCTGTTACGGTGGCTGTTTTACCCACTCTGGGGTTTTTAAGTGGACATTAGCTCTTGTCCACCTTCGAACCTTGTTTCACCTTCCCACTGGATGATACCTGCTATAAAATATCAAATACAGAGAAGTGGGATTGTCTTCTGAACTACAGTACAAATGTGTCAGTACAACAGGATGTGTTGATATAAACATTGTAATGCAACCATTCTTATGGTTACAAACAAATGAAATCATGTATGACTGTTATACATTTCTACAGTTAGAAGTTGCAGGTTACCATTTGCTAGAGCACCAGTGTTACACAGACATATAACATTAAATTAATGATACCCTGTAGCAGCAAATCTATGGTTTATAACCACAGGAGTTTTAACATTTACTGCAGGTTGGAATCAAAGTTTTGGGTTGCCGTCATCTTTACTTTTTCAGATAACTTAAGCCTATGTATTGATGAATGGTGTAAATGTTGAATGAATGAATGAATACTTTATTGATCCCTTACAGGAAATTCCTTGGTCACTACAGCTTATGAGGGCTGCAGTGACAGGCTGCCCACAACAGGCGCCAAACAAAATTGCAAAATGTTGTAGATCTGACTCCTTGTGTCCCATATATATAGATATTATTTTCACTGACACTGTTGGAGTAAGGTTTTTCCTTTAATTTGTCATCTGTCTGTGTCTCACTCTCTGAGGCTCATAACATGAGTTGAATGTGAAACACAGTTGTCCTTCTGCCATATTTCCAATAGTCAGAAACTTTCTCTTCAGCCTGTTGATTTATCAGCAAAGAAACAGGCTCACCTTTAAGTTCACTCCTGTCTGTGATCATTTCACGGATGTCACATTTTGTTCTCAGGTGTGGGGGCCATGACATGGTCACCACTGGCCTGTGGGATCATCTCAGGGAAATATGACGGCAGGGTGCCTCCATACTCACGAGCCTCACTTAAGGTAGACAAACCTCGCTCAATGCGTTTTCTATCTTTACTCCACACTGATCATCTGTGCCACCCCCCCCCCACCCCCACCCACCCACATGCCACACTGGTTTCTGGTTGTCAGTGTTTTTGTTTGTTTGTTGATGGTGTGTTTGTGTCTTTCAGGTGCACATCCCATGTATCGTTGTGTTTCAGTGCCTTGTTGATGCCATGGTTCTTGTACCTCTATCCCAGCAGTGCCAACCTGTATCAACTCAACATATTTTATTGCACGCAATAAAACATGTCCAGTTACAGTCCAGGCAACTTGGACTAAAAAACTGTAATAACTATTTAACACAGTCTAATCACCAGCTGTACATTTCCTTTTACCAAATTGTTGTTGAAATGTCAATGTGTCATCCTGACCCTCAGGTCAAATCCACTCAGCCCTTACATCACACAAACGCACGACTTAACACACTGACGTGTCCCTCTGTGGTAAAATGGCATGTTGTGACTCTGGAGATTGTGTGTCTGTGACCTTTCTAGTCCATGACACCAGCTCTTCATTTTGGTGTTGTGCAGTAACTTTGACTACTTGTGTGGAATGTGCCGCTTCGTGTTCGGTTCAGTGTTGCTTGTGGATGTTTGTGGTTTTTGGCTCTTAAACTCAGCACATACCGTTTCTGGATATTCATTCTTATTATTAATTTAAGATACAGTATAAGTCTTGGTCTTTGATACTATTAGGAGTAAAAAAGGATATCTTTTTTTTTAATATGTAGGTAGATATTGTATGTTTTCTGTATGAATTTGTCACTGTGTAAATATAATGATAATGTCAGGGTGTAGCTGCAGTATGGACATCAGGAGACAGAGTCACGTGTTTAAAAACAGGCCCTGGTGACACAGGAGCTTCCACGCAGCTGTGTGAGCAGGGCTGTGTTTTTGAGCAGGTGTGCTGTGTTTTCAACAGGGGTACCAGTGGTTGAAGGACAAGATCTTGAGCGAGGAGGGCCGGCGTCAGCAGGCGAAGTTGAAAGAGCTGCAGGCAATCGCGGAGCGGCTGGGCTGCACACTGCCCCAACTCGCCATCGGTACGCAGATACACTCTGCCGCTCTCTCTCTTTCTGTCTGTCTGTCCGTCCCTCTGCCTCTCTGCTCGCTCTCCGGACGGGTTGAGATCAGCGCCGCTCTAGCATATGTCTGCTTTGACTGTTGGTATGTTGTGTGTGTGATGGAGGTCTTGAAGGAAGGTATAGGAAAAGTGAAAACGTCAGGACATAAAAGGGAAAACATGGACAGGGGGCCTGTGTCTCGACAACGATCTGGAATCACAGGGGTTAAGATTGAGCACCTTACTGTAAGCGTGGTGATATATATTTAAATATTTAATTTTAAGAAAATTGCTTTGACTGCATTACCTTTTGTATAATCTGAGCAAAAATGTAAGATGTTACTGTAAATTAAATTTCACTACAGTATTTAAGTAACAATACACAACCACAAAATATCAAAATTTTAGTGAATTTTAGTGATATTTGGTTACATCTGGAAAGTACTTTTGTATTTGTCAAGGCCATAAAAATGAGTGGAAACCCATTCTGAGGATTCTGTCACTCAACAGCTATAGTGATTTTATTTTTCTCAAAGTTATGACTCAGTATTAATAATAATACACTTGCCCCAAATATCAATTTTTTATATATTAAATCATTATTTGGAAAAAGTTTCATTAATTTTCGTCATGTTAAGATGATACCAAAATATCAGTGTGACCTAAAGGGTGTTTTCTTTTGTGAAATAAGTAACACCATGACCAAAATATGCACAGAATTTTCCATATAGGTCTTTGGCACCGACCTCTGAATACATTAACACTATTATATACCACACAGCATATTGAATATAAATGTGTTTACAGTATGTTTGTATATTCAGCTCAGTGGGAGCCCCGAGTGGTAACTCATATTTAACAGTTGCCAGTGTCAGCATTAAAATCAAACCCCAGACATAAATCTTGTGCGTGAGCGATATCGATTCCCTGTAGAAGAGTAAGGTGAAAATGTGCAAACCCAAAAGTCTCACAATCCTATGAGGGCCATTAAAGCGTCAAACGGGAGGGACATGCCAAGTAAATCTGGGAGTCCGTTTCCTATCGGAGTGCAGATCACGGCAGATTTTTCAGCCTCACAGTAATGCAGTGTCATAGATTAGGTTTCACGGCCCATTAGTGGACACCCTCATCTTTCCCAATTACCATAAATCCTTCTAGCGTTCCCGCAGGCAGTGCAGTGGATTTATGTGTGCGGCGAGGTCCTCTACACCACGGTGGCACCATTGAATAAAGACAGTGACGTACACCCTCCTGCCTGCAGGGGGATATGAGGTTTGGTGTGACTGAAGCAGGTGGTAAATTCAGGAATTATGCTGAGCCTCTGTGAACAGCGAATGTTGATATCGCTATGGCCTGAAGGAGGCTTTACTCCTGCGTCACTCTAGTGGAAGATCATCAGCTGTTGTCATTTTTGGGCTCAATTGTTCATGGAAGCTGTCCGTAGACTCATAATCCCACTATTTTTGCTCCACTCTATATTCTGCATCCCATTATGCTGAATAATCTGCTTATAAGTGTGTGTTTTACTCGACTGCTAACTCATGCACTTGCATTGCACAATATAGCTGACAATTATAATGGCACGAGCATTAGATTTGTGCTTTTCTTGGGGTTAATACGTAATTTGTAATGTGCGGCAGTGAAATGTACATTTATAAAGTGGTGCACTTAAGCACAGTTTTCTGCTTAACTCGGATATTTTTGTTAATCTTCTTTACTCGGTTGGATTTGATTTATGTTCAAAATTACGTGTTCTTTTCATTATAAATGGAAATGTAACCCTTTTTTGTGTAGGATTCCAATTAAATTTTTGACCACATTTAATTTTTGTTAATTGATTTCACTCAATTTTTATTGGAATATTATCTGTGAAAATCTGGAATTTAATTTACTACTCATGCAGATTTGAATAAAAGTAAATTCAAAGGTTTTTGTTTTAAAACAGAGAAAACTGAGGAAAATGTCTCTATCTTTTTTGGCATTTCAACAAAGAACTTCCCAAAAACACAACTCCCATTTATCAAACCACATGGGTTTTGCTGGTCAGTCAATGTTGCAGAAAATGACAGTGTTTCCACGTTCACTGGGAAATCAATGAACATCTAAAAAAAGACATGTGATGACACCGAAACGCAGAGAAACTTCATTTTATTGGAATTATTTCAATGTATTGATAAGTTTAGGATGAAAACATTCCTGTGCATTGTAGATCAGTAGATGCTTTAGGACATCCTATTTCTTTCCATGAGTTAACAACAACTATATGCGTCTGTTTGATATTTAGTATTTGATATTTTAGCTTCATGTTTTTGTGTTTCAGATTGGTGATATTAGTAATTGTAACAATAACAGGCACATTAAAGGGATAGTTCACTATTTTTCACATAAATTTGTATAGAATCAGCATCTTTACTCTGGTGCACCCACAGTGACTTACCCCTGTCAGTGTCCAGTGAGTTGAGTTCTGGTCTGGTTTTGGTCATAGAAAAAGTAGTCCCGGCAGGTTTGAATGAGTGATTTATTTGCATAACAAAACAGTCACGGAAAAAAACCTCACACCTTGTAATTACTTTGAGCTACTTTCTCTCAATAGTGATCAATGCACTTTGTCACTAACAGCTGTGCGCCTTAGCAAGCTACTTTCATCAGTTGTCCGGCAGTGTTTGCGGCTGCTACGTGCAGGTACACAGCTGGTAGCAATGACAACATGCATTGATCGCTATTGAGAGAAAGTAGCTCCAAGCAATTACGAGGTGTGAGATTTTGTTCCATGACTGTTTTCTTATGCCAATAAATCACTCATTCAAACACATATTGTTTTGAGAAAAAAAACGCATTTTATTTTCGTGACCCCAGGAAACCTGCCCGGACTACTTTCAGTTTGACCAAAACTGGACCAGAACTCGACTCACAGGACACTGTCGGGGGTAAGTCACTGTGGCTGCACCAGAGTAAAGATGGTGAGCCCATACAAATTCATGTGAACAACAGTGGTTCTATCCCTTTAATAATGACTTAAGTTGCATAAGACATGGTCATGAATTTAACTTTTTTTTTTTATTGCTCAACTTGGTTACCAGCAAACATCTACATGTTCCTTTCAGACTATACCTCTGTATTTTTATGTAAAGTTGCTGAATGTGATTTGACTTGTGCCTATTTCTGTCTAGGTGTTTTGTGGGCAGCTATAATTTTGTCAGTTTATTTAGTCCTGCTTTTGTTGTTGCCAAAAACAAATGAATATGTGTGTCTTTGTGTGCCGAGTGTCATGGAGTGTGTGTGTTGAAGTGTCGGTGGGGGTGTCATTGCTGTTTACTGGTCTCCTGCAGCGTGGTGCCTACGCAACGAGGGTGTGAGCTCCGTCCTTTTAGGGGCGTCCAACACCGACCAGCTGATGGAGAACATAGGAGCGATACAGGTGAGGACAACACAAAGAGTTGTGGATGAGTTGTTTGCGTGTTTGTCTCTACCTAGCACATCACGAGGCTTTAATTTGCATGAATGTGACCTGACCCTTTTGATGAGGCCCGTGTTCGTGCCATACAGTCTGGAACAGCAGCTCTATCCTGGGTACAGCTCGGCCTCTTGGGCAGTTTGCCGCTGCATGCTCGGGTGCGTTACTGTACCGAGTTAATAAGGTCAGCGGAGTATCTGTTGCCAGGGGGATTGGAGACAAGCTTCCAGCCACTTCCTCTCCTGATAAGATGCACTTTTTAATGGGGTTTCAGACCAGTGGGGGTTTACGTCCTCTCCTCACATTACTGCAATAAAGAGCATCTCCACTCCATCCTCACGCTTTGTATACACTCATGTGTTTGTGTGTGTGTGTGTGTGTGCACACTTAATGTCTCTCTTCCCTTAGCACGTTTGATATTTCCGTTTGAAAATGCTATGCTCACATTTCCTGAGGGGGCTTCACTTTCCCTTTTATAGACACTGAACAGACACAGCTCGCTCTTCTACTCTAAAGGTTTTCTCTTGGAAATGTCTGAAACAATTAGTTCTTTTTCAATATTTATGTAACCTTGACACTGTGGGATACAAAACCTCAGTCTTGTATCTGTTCTAAAGAATCATTTAGCTAAGTGTGACATAATCAGGGGGTTATTTCTATACTTTACTCAAGATTCCATGTTCACTTTGACCTTTAAACACCAACACAAATTATTTACTTACAATTTATCTGTACAACAAATGTTCTTTTTTACATTTGAGTACTATGCTGTTACTAATCACATCATACATCTTCTCCACCCTGTTTTATATTTTAGGAACAAAAGAAAAGAAAACATAATCCAGCATTGTTTTATGAAATACATAATTAATGATTATCCTCCCCAAGTGGATACTATAATTAAAAAGCAGATGCTATTTGCACTGGGGGTGGAAGAGTCCATGTGGCTGTTTACACCCAGCTGCATAAATACAATGGCATGTGGTATTCCATTCATGTCTATGACTGTGATATTTGTATCACAGCACTTTGGCAATAAGGCTTCTACATTCAGTTAACATTTTGGAAGGCTCTAGTTATGACCAAAGTATGATCTCTGGAACACTACCCTAAATCTATCCTAGCAGTTTTGGTTAAAGGAATCTGGTTCAATTCTTATATGTAGTGGCATATTCTACTATATAATCAGTTTCCAGTATCTGTTTCTATTCTGGGTGAAAAAAGATGCTTTGTGATTAAAATGAACATGTCTTTTATCTATAGTATACAAAGACTATTGTTGCTGTGAATGCATCAGTGAAGTTTATTAATGTAATTGTATATTTAGAGTAGAAATAAAAGAAATAATGCATGAGCCAGATCTAAACGCACATAAAAATACATTTTAACAAATTCAAGATTCAAAGCATTTGTTATATGTAAACACCTTCATGTACAATAAATTGCACCCGAGAACTAAATCTAATCCACACCAGATCATCATCCACCTAAGAAACCACATTCACTGTGTTGTGTTTTGCCACAGGTTCTTCCAAAGTTGTCGTCGTCCATCACACATGAGGTGGACAGCATCCTGGGGAACAAGCCGTATAGTAAAAAGGACTACCGCTCCTAACGCATGGGACGGCCCCGCCCGGCAGGGCTGCACCGGCCTGCAGACGCAGCGCCCACCTTTGCCTGATCCTCTGTTTGCTTGAGCTTTTACTGAGTGAGACCCTGGCGCATGAGTCTGGCCACACCAAGGCCACCCAGGGCACCTCATTTAGAGTTACAGGGAGAAGAAAAGAGAAGAGAGGGGGGAAAAAATACAGTCACCTCCACAGGAAAGGACGAGTTGACAAAGAAAGACGAGAGTGGAAGAGAGGTTAGGGATATGCGCTCATACTTAAATCAGTTAAACATTCAAATTCAGCTGAACGTATTTTAAAACCGTAGGAAAAAATACCTTTTTAAAAAAAAAAAAGAAGCACACGCTTGCTTGGCAGCCAGATTTGTTTTTGCTTTTTTTTTTTTTCAGACTGAATGCAACTAAAAGGAAGATTACTGTAAGTTAATTCTGTATGAATATACAAGAACTACTCTGTTGCACATGTACCATAGCCATGCATTTGTTCCTTGGACATTCTGTTTACAAACACCTTTGTACTGTACGATTCTGTCGAGGTTTCTCTGAACGAACTGTTTGTTTGTGTCGTCTACATAATCAGTGTCGGAGCTCTGATGTGGGCTTCAACAATCAGCACTTTAGACTTATTGGAGGGTCATCTTAATGAGGGGAGAGGATGGGTATTACAGTTGTTTTATGTCACAGTCGTTGCACTATAGAATCGCATCGCCTCCCCCATAAACCCCTCCCGTCACCCACCATCCACCGCCTCCGTCTTCACTGGCGGTGTGTTTGTACGGCCTCCGACTCTCCTACGTTGGACAGGACCGAAAACGTTCACACAACGAGTCAGGACCATAGGCTAGTGCGCCAGGGCGATCCATCTGCCACTGAAGAGATTAGATTCACTCGTCCCTAACAGTAGGAACCGGAGACGAGCATTAAATGTGACGTGGCGTCCTGCTTCACTGTGGTACCCAGCCTCTAGTCTGTCTTTACAGGCTGAGGACCCGCTGTAGAGGAAGTAGTCATATCAGTGCTGGCTCAACATCTCATGGAATCCCCTCCTTGATCAAAACAATTGTGTTCAAGTATTTTTGCCTTATTTCCTGTTGCATCAGACTGTGCTGTAGGCTTTGGCGTAGACGAGCGGCTCGGCTCGGACAACCGACTGGTCCCCGGTAGAGACGCTGAGCGGCGGAGGCGACTCCTGAACGGCGTGTCCAGTTGATCCAGTTTGTGGCAGCAGCTCAGGGAACGGAGCAGGTGGTTTTCGTCCTGTTTTGGTGTGCACACGGTCAGGGGGGGTCGTCCTTACTCTGTCTTTCATGTGTGGACACTGGGGAGGACCAGTGACATTTTAGCGTGGCTTGAGCCAAAGATTTTCTTCATGTCTCTTTGACAACACACCTGGTGTGTTTCACTCTCACTTCCTGCTAGATTATATAACTCATGTTGACGCATGTTCTGTCCAGCTTGTTATCTATCTATGGTATGGACTTGACTCCACATATATCTTTACTTGACCATGCTGTTATAGTAGTTACCAAATAAGCCCCTCATATACAGAATGCATAGAACAGCTACTCGCTTTAGGATCGGTAAGGTTCGTCTCGGGCTGCGGATAACCTGAGACGCATCACAAGTATTATCGCAAAATTTGACGCCACTTTATATCATCATTTCTCTGCTCTCTTACTGTGATTAAAGCACAAGTGGATAGCATGTGATACATCCTCAAAGCATGGACCCTTTTCATCCAGCCAACAGTACCTACAGCTTACTAACATGCGTAGATAACCAGTCTTTACTAACAGCTGATGAACCTGCGAGAGAGAGAGAGAGAGAGGAAAAAAAGAAGAAACTATGTAGAGAATAAGTAGTGTCGCATTGGTGTCTGAACGAGGCGTAGGCAGTGCTAACGTGGACATTACTGTGCGGGCTTTGTCACTCCTGTCCTTCAAATGTTTCTTGGTGAAATTTTTGAGCAACAACCAAGTGATATGTGTTCGCTGTTGATCCTGTTTGTGTGTGTGGGGGCGACTAAACTCCTCCCCCTGCTTTAGATCAGGGGTGTCAAACTCATCTTAATTCACATGTAGTTTAATTTTATCTCAAGCGGGCCAGACTAGTAAAATAAGGGTGCGGTAACCTATGAATAATGCTGTCGACTGTTATCGTCAGTGGAATTGTTGCGCTTTACTGTTAAATTCATCCCGCGGGTCTTTTTTTGGTCCACGGGTCATATGTTTGACACCCCTGCATTAGATTGTCGTATTAGTTGGTTCCCGTCTACATTTGATTTGCGGTGTCTCGTATGTCTGGGTGAATAAAACGCGCAAGCCAATGGTGTTTTCTTATAAGAAGAAAAAATAAGTAAAGGACATTTAGTTTTAGTCTGTGGAGTTCCTGTGTCTTAATATTTACATCATCAGGGAGAGGAGAGAAAGTCATTTCCTTTGAGACTTAAGGTATCGCTGTGCTTTTGTCCAACCATCCATGTTATTTCACACTGTGCTGACCCGACTCTGGGATCTGTACACGTAGATATAACGGATTGATGACAGGTTTCATCAGAAAAAAAAAAAAAAAAAAGAAAGGCTGACTGTAGTTACAAGAAATTCACGCTTTAAGAGGTCTTCGTTTCATCTCAATAAAAGTATGGGATAGTTCAGAAATGAAACCAGACCCACAGAAGGGTAGAGCTTATTTTCCAGAGGGTTCTTCGTTATACAAAGAGTATATTTTTATGTTTTAGCCTTTAATGCAGTAGAGAGAATTAAAATAACTGTTTTTATTTTTTTTCGTCATGCTGCATTTTTCCTATCAGTATTGTATCAATCTTAAGACTGACAAAAAGAAGCAATTTCTTTGTGTTGTGTATGCATTATGAGGAATGATCTGACGTGAATGCGACGGTGGACTAAATTCACATGATGAGAGTCTGGTATCTCCTGTACATAGTTTGACCTTTGTATATATTTCTGGTTGTGATCACCTCTGCCTTTTTTTTCTCTTTTCTTTTTTAATTTTCTTTTGCAGGCATTGCTATCTGCACTGTGCTTGAATTTAGACAGGATGTACAGCTTCGATCTTCAATGAAAATGAAACAATGATAAAAAAAAATAAGAATGGTAAATGAACCCTCTGTGTCTGTTTTTATTGGTGGTTCTGTATGGGTTTTTTTTTTTTTTTTAAACAAAGGAAACTGACAGATTTAGAAAGTGTTTCCTTTTAATCCAGTGGAATACTAGATGTGTTTTAAAGGTTGCAGTTTATTCAGTCGTATAAAAATGAATTATAAATATGATCAATCTATACACACAGTTAAAAGGAAATATTTCAACACCTGGATGTTGTGTAATCATCATCCACAACAACGGACACAGACAAATATCTGGATCAGTTTATCCATTAAACAAAACCATCACATCAACAAAAATGGCTGAATTTTGCTGATTTTTCTCTCAAGCTGGTGAATTAAATAATTTTCTTTGTCAATATCAAACTCAGTGTCTTTGGTTTTACATTCCTGCTTGATTTTTTTTTTTTAACTCCCCACCCTTTGTACTTTTTTGTGAAAATGTTTTATCTCAATAAATCAGGTAATCAGTAACAGTATGACTTTTTGTTGTGCTGCACAGTAGAGGGTTAACAGCATAGCATTCTGGGTAGTACTTCATATTGTATCAATGGAAAAAAAAACCTTCAGAGTCCAGCAAGCTCAGCTTTTACTTTACAAAATAAGTCATTATTTTATGTACAGGGTTAGAAAGCAGAAAAATCCTAATCTACAGCCCGTTGCACAGCTGCAGAATAAACATGTTCACTCATGTTGCCCTTATGAAGCTGAGATGGTTTTTAGATTTAAATACATCTGATCCATTTCATGACAAATTGTTTTTTGATTTTCATCTTTACAGAATCACTCTGAAGGCAGATAAAGCATGGTTTACAGGAGTGACTGATTTCAGTGGTGAACCTTGTACTAGTCTGCACCTCTGTATGTGTGAGTAAAAACTGCAGATAAATATTAAATCACATAAGCAGTGCAGTAAACATGGGTTCAGTCTCACACAGGGGGAGTAGATGTGTGATGCTGCAGCCTGTGGATGTTCTCTGACGACCAAAGGCGTTTGTTTTGGTGATCTTCACACACCAACGTACCGGGGACAGTGTTGGACTCCAACTGTTCAAACACTTGGCCACCAAAAACTTTAAAAGGCGTCGTCCAGCTCAGGCCCAAACATGGAAGAGCATTTCTCATCAGAGTCCAATTCCATGAGTGTCTTCGGCTGCTACAATGTCCTGTCACCATGTCTCACTCACCTCGGTGAAAAGCTGATGTTTGTCGGAGTTTGTTGCAGCGGTGATGCTATAATGAGTTGCCGTGATGTGAGGTGAGGCATGGGGGTCCTTCTGAGGTAACACACATAACGAAGAGCCATGAGACCAGCTCAGCGAACATTATACACAATCAGAGCAAAATGACACCGAAGGGAAAGTGCAGTTTGTGCAGTTCTGCTGTGAACACGGACAGGAAGTGTACACCGTCAGCACTAAACTTATTTACTTGGATTTCATTGCATCAGCTGAACTGTCACTTCTACTCTGCTTCAACCATTGGCTCTGGTGTCATCCTGGATGTGATCCTACATTCAGTCATTCAACAGGTTACATGTTACCTTCCTGGCAGGAGACTCCGATCCAGCTCTGCAGGCAGCTGCAGCGGCCACTCCTCGGGTCACACTGGGACCCGTTCTCACACTGACAGGTCTCAGCGCAGTCCGGCCCAAACAGGTTGGCTTTGCAGTCTGAAGAAACACAAAAAGAGCTAAACTAACACCTGAAACTAACCAGTCACACTTAGTAAGAAAACAGAGTAGAGGTACAGTCTTCAGATAGTAGGTTTTTACAAAAGTGCAAAAAAAATTACACTGAAGACGTTAATGGATGTGCATGTCAAAGTCATTGTAGTTCACAGGCCACAGACAAGAGGGTCTGACCAGTAAAAAAAAACAACAAAAAACTAGAAATAATGACAAGTACGTATATATTTACACACAATACATTTTTATAAACTACGCATTGTACTTAAGAAATATCTGGTTAAGTTTAATCCTTTTTTTAAGGATGTGGACTTGTGTCTATTTACAGGTTATAATGAGCTTTGCACTTTCAGAAGCAGCAACATGGGGAGTACCATATTAATGAATGCCCTGAATCCTTAATGATGTCATGACCTTTCATTTGCACTTGATTTGAAGTCAATCAGACAAATAGTTTCAGAGATATGGTCAAAAGAGTGTTTAGTGATTTTACATTTTTGAGTGACACCTTGTGGACAATGTAGAAATAGTAAATTGGCCAAAATCAAATCAATTCTCCCCCTCCATGATATTCATTAATATGGAAAACATGGAATAAAATATCTTTCAAATTATCACATTAACATGAAGGTTACTCAGCTGCGGCAGAGCCAGTGGAACCAAAAATATATGACTGAAACTTTGTTCGGTGATATAATTCCTGTTCTGAGCCACTTGAGATCATATTTGGTTATATGTGGTAAAACCTCACAAGTACAATTTATTTATGATTTATTTTGATAGTAGGTTTTTTTTTGTTTATTTTTAATCATATTTTTCTGGATCATTGTGTCGAATGGTATGAGGTTTATGTTTATGGTCGAATATAAAACTAATCAAATCAAATGAAAAAGTTGCTTCTTCTCTGAAGTAGTTTATTAAAATGTATGTGTGTGTTTTTTTCCCCCTCAATTTTAACCAGATAAATACTCCTCTGGGACCTCCAGTCACATTTCAATATTAACCTCCTGTCATAAACAGATACAAGTACAAAGGCAGGCACTTCTAGTTTGTTATACAGTATATTACCAATGTCACATCTGGGTCCAGTCTTTCCTGATGAGCAGAGACATTTTCCCGTGACCGGATCACAAACACTGTTCCCTTGGCAGTCACACACCTTGGCACAGCTCTGACCATATAGACCCTGTTCACACACTGGGAAAAGAGGCAACAGAAGGACAACAGACCACTTTAATCACATGTTACAGAGTCATTAATCCAGATGTGATGTGGTCACTGGTGATATCTGACCTCGGTGGCAGCGGGCGCCATGGTAACCTGGAGGACAGATGCACTGACCCGACACTGGGTGACAGGAGGCTCCATTCATACAGTCACACTGAAGCTGACACAGTGGACCGTGCAGACCAGGAGGACACGCTGAAGACCATGGACACAGCACAAGAATTAAAGCTACTGAAATGTAATCCATGAAACCCCAAAGTCCCCAAATCATCAGGACTGGAAGCAGCTATTAAATCAAATCCATTAAATATATTGACTACTAATGCACAGGAATTTCAGCAGGGACTGGACTAATTAGTAATTAAACAAAAGTAAAAGACTTCAACACAATGGAAGACTTTCATGTTCAGATAATTGTTTCTGTTTGATTAAAGTCCAGGTCTCAGGTCACATGTCTTGGACGTGATGCACATTTTCACAACATCACCTGCGCATGTACTTATCTGTTACGTACATGGAGAGGACAACATGTCTTCCACTGTTTTGTCTTTTACACACATGGAGGTTGTATCAACATCAGATGGTCGACCATAATGCTCAACTTTTTTTGCAACGTAATCATAACACACACACACACACACACACACACACATACA
The DNA here is from genome assembly GCA_020466265.1 of Siphamia tubifer. NCBI lineage: Eukaryota > Metazoa > Chordata > Actinopteri > Kurtiformes > Apogonidae > Siphamia > Siphamia tubifer. The sequence goes on along the minus strand of CM035787.1, from coordinate 28,255,754 downwards.
TACATACATATATATATACATATACATACATACATGTATGTATGTATGTATATGTATATTCCACTGGCATCTTCCTATCTTTATGGGGACATTGATATGTTTACACAGTCACACCATGGGGAACTCTGACACTATGGGGAACAAAATTCAGGTCCCCACGAAGGTTAAATATAAATGTAGGTCCCCACTAGTAAAATAGAAATTATGTGGCCCTATAAATACATTCATTTGTTTTTTTCTGGAAGTCCCCATAAAGGATGGGGGAAACCGGTGCAAAGTGAAACATGTATTTTTCAAAGGTTTGAAGATGTGTTTACTTGTTTTTTTTAATGTTTATGGGTTTGTTTTTGTTTTTTTTTTTAATTATTTGTTTTATATATATATATATATATATATATATATATATATATATATATATTTTTTTTTTTTTTTTTTTTTTTTTAATTTATTTTTCTGTACATTCACTACTCAATGGTGACTAGATTACAAACTTGGTCCTCATGAGTCATATAAATGAGTATGTGTGTGTGTGCTCTCACCATGTTCACACACATGTCCATAGTAGCCTGGACCGCACTGACACGTCCCTGTCACTGGGTCACATGTTCCATTATTTTGACAGTTACATTTCAACTGGCAGTTGGCACCGAATGTGCCTGAAGGACATTCTGAGACACAGATGAATAAAAGGCTGAGGATCAGGTGAAGATATTCCATCTCACATCATTTACACTCATCTCTATGTTTGCACTCAGCAGCAGATCATGAACGTGATAATGAGCAGGAGGGAAAAAAAATCAGTTGTCATAGTGGAGTGCTGTATGAATGTTGTCACCTGTGTCACAGCGGGGTCCGGTCCAGCCCAGACCACAGCTACAGTTTCCGCTCACAGAGTCACAGAGTCCAGCGTTAGTGCAGTCACAGCGTCGCACGCAGTCTGGTCCAAACCAGCCTGGAGGACAGCCTGAAGCACAACATACACTCACATTAAACACACTAACACTAACAGACAAATGAATCCACCGTTTCAGAAAGAGGTTCATCATAAACTAGACACAGAAGACATAAACACACTCTATATGTGAAAACAATGGGACAATATTTTATTTGGTGCATTTTCAACAGTGTTTATTTACAGAGATGGGAAGTAACTAAGTAAAAGTACTTTATTACTGCACTTAAATAGATTTTTTAGGTATCTCTAATTTACTTGAGTATTTATTCTTCTGCCAACTTTTTACTTTTACTACCAACATTTGTTCAGAAATATATGTACTTTATACTGCTTATATTTATATAAATATCTGTACTTTATGCTTTTTATGTTCTCAGAATAGACTCATTACTTTTTCAACCTAAACAGATGTGACAGTATGAAAAATAAGTCACTTCAGAGAGACAATAAGTAGAGGAGAAAATTTTAGAATTTTTATCTCATAAATTTGACAGTTTTTGTCATAATTGTGCATTTCCTATGTCATATTTTTGACTTTTTATTTAACAATTTTCACTTTTTTATTTCATAATTAAAGATTTTATAAATCTCATATTTATGGCTCTTGTTTTTCCTTTGCTTCCTAAATACCATGACCTGATTAAAGACATTATATACAAAGTAACTCACTGGTTTTATTTTTGGATACTTTTATAATATTGTGTAATTCGATAAGTATTGTTTCATTTACGGCAGTTTTACTTTTTACTTTATTACAATTGAGAAGTTGTATATATATATAGAATCAGTACTTCTACTTTTACCAGAGTATTTTTTCACACAAGTAGCTGTACTTCTACTTAAGTACAGAATGTGAATATTTTTGACACCTATGTTTATTTGTAATTATACAGTAGTGGGGACGCTACTTTTTTTTTTACTTGCGTAGATGTGAAAATGACCCCTCTTTCATAAATCCACCTCATGTACAGATTCTTACAGACGCTAATGGCGAGGTTAAGTCACGCCCTTCTACTTCCGGTCCATGGGTGCTTAGCTCGCAAAAAAAATTGAATGGGACTGAATGGAGCGAGTGAAGCTAAATTACAATTCCGTTTGACAAGTGCTCTGAAATTCACATATGATAGCGGCTAATAAGAAATATGTGATGTGGCATAGGCAAACTATCCGTTTTTGATAGGAAGCAAAGTGTGACGTTAGGTTTTATGTGGGCTTAGTAAGAGACTACAATGCATCGAAGTCACACTCCGCTCAGCTGTGATGTGGAGTCTGTGGTGACGTCACGCGTGCGCCAGGCGTGTAGTCAAAATTATTAACGAGTTTTACCGACAAATTAATCAGCCGTTGGTAAACAAAGGCAGTTGAAACGCACACGAATAATTATCATTTATTATGAGGTACAACATGTGCGTGATTCAGGGCACATGACAAACCAAATACGATTTTGGCATTTTATTTCCGATCTCAGGCCGCACGAGCCTCCCGGAAAGGGTGGAGACGTCAGCTCCCCCTGTTAGGCCTGTTTACAGATATGTACCGATCATGTCAGAAATAATTCATGAAGTCATGGTGGTCAGGGGGACAGATTTAAAACCTAAAAAATCAAAACAAACCAAACTCAACCTGAATCTATCACCCACCGTGGGCACAGTCTTGACCTCGCCGCCCGGCCACGCACACACATCGACCAGTCACTGCGTCGTTCTGGGCCCCATCTCTGCACAGCGCCACCTGAGCACAGTCCACTCCATAACGTCCCACTGGACAGGCTGTTACCATGGACACAGACCCAACAGCTGTCACCCCACACTGCAACACTCATTTAATAATTTACTGTCACAGTTTCACATGTACTTACTTATGTTACACTGTGCTCCTATAAACCCTGCTGGACATTCACAGGCACCAGTGGAAGGGACACACCTGCCTCCGTTTTCACACTGACACTCACGTTCACAGTCGGATCCGTATCGACCTTCTGCACAAACTAAAAACAACCAACAGTTTAGAATCGGTGGTTAAGATAGATTATACAGATATGTGTACGACTGATGTTGTATGTACATACGTTGGTCACATTTGGGGCCTTGGAAACCTGGGGCGCAGTAACATGATCCAGACACTGGGTGGCAGAGCTGGTTCGTCTCTGAACACTGACAAACCTGGTTACAGTTCAGCCCAAAAGTTCCTGGGAGACAAGCTGATGGAGACATCAACACGGATAATGTCAGACATATTTATTTATTTGTTTATTTATTTATTTATTTATTTATTTATTTATTTATTTATTTATTTATTTATTTATCCATCTGGAACATGCGGACAAACACAGTCTACATATGGAACATCTGATGTTCTGCACAGTGGATAATATTTAGCTAGTTTACAACTCCCATCCCTGGTTGGACTTTTCAACTAGAAAGAACAATAGCAGAAAAACAGTATACACAAGCAAGATAACATTCACCTCACCAAATACCATACAGTGTAGAGCTCTTGTTTTCACTTTGCTGTGAATGTTTTAGTTATCAGTTTTATTTTATTTGGCATCCTGTTCCAGATGAATCTATCCTTTACCATTGTACAATAGGATATTTTTTGGCTGACTCTGCTGTTTTTGGATGAATCCAAGAAGTGACTTTGGTGCTGATTTATAGTTGAATAGTTTATTTCAGTTACAAACTTACAGCACCATGATTAAATTTTGTATAACACACACACACACGCACACACAGACACACAAACACACATCTACCTACCTACATCTGATAAAAAATGTGTACTAGTTCTGTAACTGAAAAAGGAAACGGCAGAAGCCTAGGCTTATTTTGCCTATCTTATACAATGCAGCATATCAGTAATACAAGAAATAGAAGACAAGAAGAGAAAAAAAACTAACAAACTAAAAACAAGAAAGAAAACAAGATTTTACTGTAAATTATTCATCTTAGCTGTTTCAAACATCAATCAGTTTGCATTGTCCTCCTTAATTAACTTGCTTTTCAAGGTTTTTTTGAAACTCTGAGATCTACACTGTTTCAACTCATCACACAGTCCATTCCATAATATAACTGTAACTAATATAACGCATCTGTATTTAACATTATTTCTTACATTGCCTCAAAAACACAGAGCCCTCTTAAATTATATTATTTTTCTCTTAGTTTAAAAAATAGTTGAATACAGTTCGGAATACTTTTATTCTTTATTCTAAACAGTATTTCCAATATTTTTTTATACAATATACATACAATATCTAAATATTTCAAGGTGTTAGACTATAAAGAGTTTATTAGTAGTTTTTTTATGAATATATTCATGAAGAAATCTGTGAAGCTTTCAAAACTCAATGAGTTATATCTAATGTCATGCCAGCAAATTAGTTTTTTTATCTGAAATGTTCACAGCTTGATTGTAAAATGAACCCATGTGTTTTATCACAGTAGGAGCTACAGTGCATAATGCAGAGTGACCTGAGCTGTTTCACTCACTCTGTTCACAGCCGTTTCCAGTGAATCCAGGAGGACATCCACATTCTCCTGAGACATGGTGGCAGGACGTGCCCTGAGCGCAGCTGCAGTGCTGAACACAGCCCTTCCCATAGGTACCCGGCAAACATGCTGACAGGAAATGAAAGCAAAACACCCCATGTTTAAAGCAACAAAGACATATTGAAGTCTATCTATACTGTCGACACCATGTCAGAAGTGTCAGACACAGGCCCCATCCACTAAAACAGCCTCACAAAAGCTTCCAATCTGGTCTGTGGGAGGAATTAACAAACTGCAAAAAAATAAACCCTTCAGGGTAACTTTTCTTTTAACTGTGTTTTAAACTAATGTTAAATGAAGTGTGTGTGTGTCATGGTCTCCAAAGAGCGTTGGCGTGAAATAAAAATGCTGACTGTCTAAAGTGTCCTCCTCATAGGTATTATACAATCCACTCTGGTCTGTCATCACTTTGTTTTTTGTGTTATAAAAGCACTGGGGGTTGAAAGGGGGGGGTGGGGGTGCATTTCAGTGTGAAGTGTCTTCATAATCTGATACTTTCATACTTTGACTTTTGAATCAGAGAAGGTAAAATGAGGAATTCTGCTTTTAGGACACATGCAATAAATTAAATATTAGCTATAATATATCACATGACGACATTGAAATATCTCAAAATGATTATGTTGTTGTTGTGCATGCTTTGATTTATTCCAACCATGTTCAGATTCAGCAAAAAAAGGGAATATGATGACAGTGCAGCCTGTGAACACTGGACACAATTGTTGCAACTCTATTTGACATGAGTGTATGTGTTTAGGTTTAAGGTTAACAGAAATAAATCTGAACATTTTGCTTTTATACTATAATATATATATAATGGTCTCAGTTAAGTGTTAACATTAACTTAATTTTTTAAACAATGGGCTATACTGAGTAAGTTTCATTGAGTATCAATCAGATAGTTTAATTTAAGCTGCAGCTTAAATTAAACTAAACTTTATTAACCCTTTCATGCATGAATTGTAAAAATCTTAGTCAAAATGTTTTTCCTGAGTGGTTTTATTTATCTTTAGACATAATCGATATGATTTTTGTTTTTTCAAAGGACTTACAAACATTTCCACTCAGTTGGATACCATGCATTTCATTTTTGAAGCAACAAAATATGTAATTAGAAATATCAGAAAACTATGCAATAATTTTTTTAATACTGCTAATCAGATATTTTTGCACATTTTTATCATACTCATATTAGACATTATTCTCTTCATAGATATAATATGCAAAAATGTTTAAAAAGCATATTAATTACAATCTAATAACAATTAGCAATTGATTTACACAAAAACATGTCACTGTAGATCAGGTTTATCAAGAATATCAAAGTTACAGTAACAGTATGAACGTTAGTGTATGAGATGATGCATAAGTGTGTACCGTGTTGGAAGTAAAACAACAACACCCATGAATATACAATTAGATAAATAGATTAATTAAATTAATTAAGTAGAATTGTATTGAATAACTGTCCACTGTAATGACCACTGTGCATAAAAGGGTTCAGATAATACCAGGTCTTTTGTATCTCACCCTCACATATAGATGTTTGACAGTGTAGTTAATCTCGCCCAACATTGGTTAGGAGAGATTATTGTAATCAGTGTGTGTGTGTGTGTGTATCCACAGAGAAATATCATGCTATAACTCAACGAATACCATGAAATTACTTGGGCATATAGACATATAGCTAATGCGCATGAGATGCAATGATCCATTTGAGTAAAGGTCAAAGGTCAAGGTCATATTTAGCAGAAAAGTCAAAATCACATTATTGGCTCTAATTCAAGAAAAGGTTGTCATAGAAATTTGAGATTGGCACAAAATAGAGGCAAGATTAGACATTCTCTGAATTTCAGATTATTCTAATGAGCATGTAAACAGCATAATGTACTGTAATACACTTTATCTGATTGTGAGAACTTAACACACCTAGATTTATCCACAATACTCCTGTTTCTTCATGCATAAATACCCACTAATGTGATTTATCTTGTTCTTTTACATATGTGCATATGTACAAAAAAGTATGTACATGCATATACACATGTACATATGCACTCTGTTATAAATCCAATTAATAATCTGAAACATGTAAACCAGGGGTTTTAGACTATTTCTGATGTGTATGTAAATGTGTAAAATCTGATTATTACAATTATCTGATTGCTTCCCTTTATTAGATGTCATGTGCAGACTCAATGTAACATGCCAGTTATTACCATAACAACACAGATATTCTCCACCAGGGGCTGCCAGAGCCCAACGGTGTGCATGTGAGCAGATGTGTACCTTTGTCACATAGCTTTCCTCTCCACCCTGGTGGACAGATACACTCTCCAGTGACGTGGTGACATGTCGCCCCGTGCACACACCGACATCTCTCCTCACAGCCAGAACCAAACAGGCCTGGTTCACATGCTGAGCACAAAAGGGCAAATTAGAAGTTAGAATTCATGAGCATCCAGGGAGCTCATGTATTTCACACAGTCCAGAGGGTCTGTCAGGTTTATAGAGAATAGAGGTTCACCTTTTTCACAGTGATCTCCAATCCAGCCAGCACTGCAGCTGCAGCTGCCGCTCTGCCTGTTGCACTGGCCACCGTTTTCACATTCACATTCCTGCAGACAATCTGCTCCAAATCGTCCCGCTACACACTCTGTGTAACCATACAGCAGCATGCACAAACATATATGTGACACAGGACAGGGCAGGAAACAGAGACTGCAAACGACAGGAAAAGCTGCACAGTCACAGTTTTGCTCAGGGCTGAAATGTATGTTTTTTTTTCCAATAATTTATGGTTGGACTGAGTTTGGAGCTGGCAGTCAAAGGTAGCAGACACTGAGTTTAAAGAACATTCCAGCGTCAGGATTAGAGGTTTCCTGAGTGCGAGGAGAGGGCTGGACCTGGCTCGTCCAGCCACAGAAAGGTTGTAACAGGCGCAGAGGGAGGATAGTGTGTGATGAGGAGCTCAGAGGGAGAACAGGCTGGAATGTCACTGTGAGGTCGACTGAGACTGTTACTGAGCAGACTCTGCTGTGGTGCACCAACGCTCTGCCAGCAGAAAATAGCCAGACTTTAGGCAAAAACATATGAGCTAAGGCAGCAAATTAAATGTAGGCTGATGTATTTCCTGAGCATCGTAAAACAACCACAGGCCAGTGTTGTAAATGTTTACTTCAAGGTTGAGGTAAAGTTGTTCCTCTGCCTTTCTGTCTCGAGTAACCAACATCATTATAAAAATCCCTGATGGTTTTACAGTTAAAGTTTAAACTGAACAGGACAATCAAGGCCAGTATTAATGTAGGTTTAGGTTGTGCTGCTACAGATCCTGACTCTTACACTTTTACCTTAAGGACAGATTTTCCTCTGCTCACTTTCACATGTACTTCCAAAACGCTTTAGATAAATAAACTGAGTTAACTGTGTTTGTTGCAGCTGGTTTGATCATATCCAGGTTTTCAGCTTAGCAAAACTTGCTGTAGCATATTTATTTTCCCCAGAGCCTTGCTTTGATTTGCAGTGGTGTAAAAATTATATTTTAGTCAAATGCCATCACCAAGTACAATATTGAAATACATTACTTGTGACTTGATGCTTCTACCCCACATGTATTAGAATAATATAATAAAAAAAAATAAAATAATAATAATAATAAAAATAAATTCAACACAGAGGAGCCGTAGGCGCGAAGTGGCAGCCAAGCTTCTGTCACTCTGTCCCAGGGCAACTGTGACTACATATGTAGTTTACCACCACCAGAGGGAGCATGTGAGAGTGAATGAATAATACTGTTTTTCACCACTATGGTTGTAGAGAGACTTCTTCTGGTCCACTGGTAATTCCTTTGGTTTGGACCAATTTGAATTTAATTGATCAGTAATTGTTTCCACACATGGAGTCTCTTACCCAGTTCACAGGCGGTGCCTGTCCATCCGCTGGCACATGCACATGCTCCACTGGTCCTGTTACAGGTGGCTCCATTCTGGCACAAGCAGCGCTGTCGACAGTCTGCTCCATAAAACCCTGCAGGGCATTCTAGTAGAAAGCACACAGACAAGCCTGTGCTGTGACCCTTACCGAGCTATCGTATGCAGGGTCATTTGGGTCTGTATGTGTGTGCACTCACCTTCTGTGCAGTTGGGTCCAGTCCAGCCTGGTGCACACACACACTGCCCAGTGGCCGGGTGGCAGATGCCATTGTTACGGCAAGTGCAGGTTTGGTTACATCCCTCCCCATAGAAACCAGTTGGGCACACTGCCAGAACAGGGACAAACAATATCATTACCTCTTGATGAACTCCGCTGATCAAAAGTGGAGATTCCTGTGCCTGGTAAATGATACAGGCTGCAGCATGGGGAACATCAACTCACTACTTTCTCATGTCTGACTGGGCTGGGTTTTCCCAAAAACTCTGAAACCAAGTGTGTTTTTGTTCCACTGTGACTCAGCGTTATAGAGACTTTCTCAAAAGCTTTGATGCTGCCACACAATTATCCTTGTACAGACCTTTAATGAAGCAATTTCCCTCAAAACACTGGGTAATGGTATCAAACGGTATGGCATTCATACAGCTTTACATCTGATACTGTGCCCCTCACTCACTTTGGTTGCAAAATGGGCCGATCCAACCAGCGGAACAGGAGCAGACCCCACTGACATGATCACAGCTTCCTCCATTTAGACACAGACACTTCTGCTGACAGTCCAGTCCATAGAAACCTTGTGGACATGCTAAAACAGACAAAGTCTACCTGTTACTACCTACACACAGGGGTGCATATGGTAATGTTCATTAGATGTATTTAGCTTCAAGAATAAGTAGCTTCTCTTACACTTTTCACAGAAAGTGCCGGTCCATCCCACCTGGCAGGTACAAGCTCCACTCACATGATCACACAATGCCTTGTTGTCGCATTGACATAGATGGCGGCACCCGAGACCAAACATACCTGCAGGGCACTCTGAGGGAACAATATCACACATTATGACAATAATGTTACATAATTCAATAAGCCGGCCTTACGTAATGATAGTAATACGTTCACAGTAAATGACATAGATATTAAGTGAACTGATAAATGCATTGTCTAACAATTAAACTGTGTTTGAACTTTATACTTTGGGGCCACCTGGTGTCTGCAGCAAGTATGACACTATATATGATAACTTAGTGGAACATGCACATGTCCAATAATGTTATGATACTGAAAGCAATATTTACACAATTAAGGAAACACAAATCTTCAATGCTGTCACTTCACCTAGTCCTTAGACAAATGCAGTGGATGAGAATGTATTAATAAAGCGAGTAGAAATGCACTAGGTAATTGTAAATGACAACAGAATAAAGTTACATACTCTGATGGCAGTGTGTTCCAGTGTAACCAGCCTCACAATTGCACTGTCCAGTCACGGCATCACAGCTGCCGTCTCCATTTCTGCAGTCGCAGTTCTCAGCACAGTCTGTTCCCCACTTCCCTGCATCACAAGCTGCAACAGTAACAGCACAGAGACACCTCAGGTCGGCTGTTTCTCACATAAATCTCTTCTCTCTAAAGTCGGATGCTTAGTCAGCTCTGCAGCGATAGCAGATGTTTTCCTGGACTCTTACCTTTCCTGCAGTTGTGTCCAGTCCAGCCAGGAGCACAGGTACACCGCCCACTCACTGGGTCACAGCGAGCATTGTTCTCACACACACACTTCATTTGGCATCCTTGACCGAATCGTCCACTCGGGCATGCTGCACAAGGAAGAAGTCATCAAGACTAATCTACCAGAACAAACTCCAACAGATTGCACAAGTGCACATCAGGTTCCCGTGACAGTTTGGTGCTGTGTCGTCAGACATCAAATGAGGCTTTTGAAATGAAGTGGAAATATTTGTTTTATTCAGACAAAATGGGTCTGTGGTGGTTTTACAGTTAGTGAATAATTTTAGCTGATGAGCGCTGAGAGAACTCCCTCTGTCATGTAATATGTTGCTTTATTTCATGACCAAACTGCATCACTGTACATGCTCAATATTCCACAGTGCTTTTACTGTATTTCAGCTCAATGGGCTGTTTAATGCACGCTGCTATGGAAACTACCAAAAATGCCCACTGCTGCTACTCACAGTTTTGGCAGAGTCTGCCCATAAATCCTGGAGGGCAGTTACATGACCCATTGTGTTTATCGCACATGCCACCGTTCTCACAGAGCGGGCAGATTTCAGTACAGCCGGAACCCCAGAAACCCTCCGGACACACTGGAAAGGATTCATGATAAACATCATTATAGTTGTATTTATGAAAAATGTCTGTGATTAATTCTGTGCTCACAAAGTGAGCTTTGGCACTCACAGCTCTCACAATGCTTTCCTGAGGTTCCTGCTGGACATTTGCATTGGCCGGTCACTTTGTCACATGGGGCTCCAGTGCAGTTACAGGGGTGGATGCAGCCGGTTCCGAACATCCCCTCTGGACAGTCTGACACAGGACAAACAGTACAGATGAGGACCAGAACAAGGTCTGCACATAATGATTATTTTCACAACCAATCAATCGTACAGTTGTTTCTCCAGTTAATAAATAAGTTGTGTGGTTTATAAAGTAATGACAATGGTCACAGTCACAACCACATAACAGATATTTATTCTGGTGTCACAGACAAGTATAGATACCAGAAAATAGTCTGGTCATAAACAACTATTAAAATAACTGGCAAGTAATGAAATTAGTTGATTAATTGATGTTTTGTTGTAGCTCTAAAACACACATGAGCTTATAGGACATTCTTTTTCAGACCACCTACCTTGTTCACAGTTTTCCCCATGACGACCAGGAGGGCATTTCCTTAGGCACTCCCCAGTCACATGATCACATGACACTCCTTGAAGACAGGAGCACTTCTTGGCGCAGTTGTTCCCATAAGTACCTGGGTTACATTCTATAACACAGAGGCAGAGCAAAATGGCGTTTATCACCCACTCACTGAAGTGAGGAATAAAATGTTAAATGAGAAATAAGATTCTGCAAGAAAAGAGTGGAACACACCCACATGTACCATAAGGCATTTTTGGTGAGCATCATTGTGTGACAGAGTGCTAACCTTCTTTGCAAGTGTTGCCATGGTAACCAGGTTTACAGACACAGGTGCCATGGCGACGATGACACTCCAGAGTGTTGTGCTGAACACACTGACATTCTTCAGAACAACCTGGTCCAAATGTCCACTTGGGACAAGCTGAAGGAAAAAGCAAGTCAGAAGAAATAGAATAAGACATGAAAGACCAACTCTAAAAGTATAGTCACATAATAATTACACACTGCTGTTGTAACATTGGCCAATGGTACAGTAGGTTTGGCAGTTAACATTTTTGTAATCTTGATCTTGGCTCAGAAGTTTGAGTGCAGTGTACAGTGAGGTGTACAGCTGGTGATGGGTGTCAGTTAGACTCACGCAGGTGGCAGAAGCGTCCGTACAGTCCTGGATCACACAGACAGGCTCCATAGGTCCGATGGCATCGCCCATTATTGGCACAGTTACACTTTTTATTGCACTGCTTCCCATAGAAGCCCTTAGGGCAGCCTGAAGATGGAAAACACTCACAATAAACCAGAGTGAATATGTTTTTTTTTTTACTGAATATTTAAATAACTTTGGTCTGTAGGACATGGGTAGAGGTCTCACCATCCTGGCATAGATCCCCACTGACCCCCGGTGGACAACGGCAGCCCCCACTGACAGGATCACAGCTGGCACCATTTTTACACTTACATGGGAAGGAGCAGTTTTTACCAAAATATCCCTCAGGGCACGCTGTGAAATTGACAAAAAACAGCATCCATCACTGTGACATGCACTGATACACCAACAGTCTACAGATATGAAACATAGTGCACATAGTTCATAAAGGGCCCTCACTCTGGTTGCAGATGATGCCCATCCATCCATTGGGGCAATCACAACCATTTTTCAATGGATTGCATTTTCCTCCATTAGAACAGTCGTCACATGTCAAACTGCAGTCGTTTCCAAAAGTGTCATCCAAACACACTAGAAACAACAACAATTAACAAGACACATGTCAGTGCTGAAAGGCAGGTGGTAAGTAAAATTTACAGTGTGATATCTGACATTGGAAAGCACACAATGGAATGTCTCCTGCTGGATTTTTCTGGTACAAGGTTAATTGGTCAGATGTGTACACATTGTCAACACATGACAGAGTGCAACAGTTTTCAGTCACATAACAAGCAGCTTAGGTTTGCAAGATTCACATGTAAGTGCAAAACAACTGGACTGATACGTTGAACTGTGTTGAAGCCCTGTTTAAATGAAGTTACTGTGAAGCCATTACTCGACTCTTCACTTTCAGTTAAGTAAAATTAACTTGAATGTTGAATTACTGCTGTTGTGAAATGAGTCCATCAACACAAAACAGAACCTTTGAATTCCTGTCACAGGCCATGATTGGTTGCCAAAACACATGAGGCTCAACATTCCTGCCATAGAGGCTGTGATGCTACAGTATGTGTGAACAGTCTGGGAGCATGAAGTACAGCAATTAACCCCCAATAGTGTGGTCTGTTCTGCCTGCTGTAAATGAGGCTGTCAGACAGCTTCACCTCCTGGGACTCACACTCAGGTAATCTGATACAGGCTCCTTTTAATGACAATGAGTAGGAATGGTTTGAGTGGAAACTCACCAAATTTCTCTGCAAGGTTACTCTCAGCTCTAAGCTCCCCTTCGTCATCTTCGTAGTCATCATAACGCTCCAGCGGTTGGTTGTAATCCTGCAACAAGGTAAGCTGGGGGCGAATGAGGGGGAGTTCAATGGCGCTTCTGCTGGACAGAGCCTCGACTGCACCTTCTAGTGCTGTAGAGACAAATGTTGACATTCAACAACATTAAAAATATACTGTACATATAAAGGCATTACTTTATATGTATACAACATCAACTCACCTTCAGTTCCAATAAAGAATTTATTACAACAACAATTCTTGTCTTGTCACATTTTTAATGCAAATAAGGCAGTAAGCAAGTTAAAATGTGAGAAATGGGTGATTTTCTTAACATTAGCATCACTGATATGAAGATAAAATGAATATGAGTCATATGATTGTGTGCTAAACTTTAAACAGACATGCTGTCATGTTTTCTGTCCTGAAGTGCATGATTTGGTGTAATTGAGTAGATATATCCTCATGTTTGTGTCAAATACTGACAAAGGCTGTTTTCACTATTAATGACAGATGCCAATACAAAGACTGGTTTAAAGCATTTTTGTTTAAATGCTGTAACTGTTTTTATTTATTTTTTTTGCAACATAATACCAAACGTTTAACAGGTTTTCCACTGGCATATTTCTGGTGTGATTTCCACTCACCCACTGTCTTTAAACTGATTGCTGATACTCACGGATGCAGGAGAGCCGGTCCTCATTCAGTCGGAAACCCCGGCGGCAGAAACACTGGAAGGACCCAGCGTTGTTCTGGCATGTGTGATCACAACCGCCGTTCGCTGCCAGACACTCATCCACATCTAAACAACATGGACACGACACAGACTGTGAGACCTCTTCTGCATTAATGAACCTCTGTGGAGAGGCTGAGGAGAGCCAAAGCTACTTAAATGGATAGAGCTCACTTTACATGTTAAACTAAAACAAAGACAACTTTGTGAGTGTTTGTGTTGACGTCTTCTGGGCACACTGGAACTGTCCCAGACTCAACAGAAATAAATACTTATTTTTAAGTAAGTGTAAGTGCTCCCGGCTTTCTGACTGTGTGTTAAACATACCATCACAGCTACATCCATCTGAGTTCAGTCTGTATCCTGCTGAGCAGTAACATTCATAACCTCCAGGGTAGTTGCTGCAGTCCTGTTCACAGCAGGAGCTCTGCTCTCCACATTCATCCATGTCTGCCAAACACAACAAGCAGGAAGAGAAAAATTATGACCGTCCAGAGACATACATATCCATACTTAGCAGCTGAATGTTTTCATGAGCTAATGTACATTATCAAGGGAAGATGTAAGAACCAGTTACGGTCAATGTTACAACACACTGTAAACCCAAACGTTCAGAATAATTAAATATTACGTTGTAAATACTCAAAGTTTCAGAAATAGTACTACTAACTCAAATGTATTCACTTGTTGTAACATGTTCTTCTTTTTAAGTGCTTCCAACTAATTTTTTTTTTTATTAAGGGGAACTATATAACTTAAAAACATATGAGATACAACTTAGTGGAATTAAGTCATTAAATGCTGAGAATGATATTGTACCGTTATTTATATAGTTTTAAATAAGGATGATAGAAAAAATAAACTTAACTGATGTAGTAGATGCTCAAATACAATTTCAGAGCACTCCAAATAACCACCAATATCTATTACACCAAAATATTATAATCACAAAACTGTGGTTCAGTTGGTAGAGCAGGTCGTCCAATGATTGAAGGGTCAGAGGTTCACGTCCTGGGTCTGTCTGTCCGCATGTCCAAGTGTCCTTGGACAAAGACACTTAACCCTGACTTAGTCTCCCAGTAGGACTGACAGAACCTTACAATACTAAGTTAATAAGTAATATTTTAATTTAAGTATACTTTAATAAGCATCTACATTTTAAGTTCTGGAAAATTAAATTTTTTAATTTCATCCATTTTAAATAATTGAGGCAATCGATTGCTTTACATTTTTTTAGTTCTGCTAACTCATGCGGGTTTACGCAACATGGAAATAATATATTTCCCTTAGGTTTGTATCAGAAAATATTTACTACTTCATTTCAAAGATATAATGAAATGACTACCATTTAGAGTCAAAGTTTGGTTAATATAATTTTGCTCTTGTGTTTGTTTTACCTCTGAGTACTAAAGCTTCCATGGAGTTTATAACCTGAAGCAGTAAACACATTCAATAGTGGTCAGGAAATTAATGTCACTGTGACACTTCCCACATTTTTTTAAGAATTATATATTTTCTCATTTATTCCAAATTGTTGTGCATTTCTGTCTAACTCTATGCACTTTATGTCCTGTCTACAGCCCTGGACTGACATTTAAGCAAAAATCTAATAAATTGTGTTTTTTAAATTCACTTACTCATTTTTAGAAATGCATAAGCACACATATACACCACAGTTATGCATGCTGTATTATTTTGTTTAAACCTGTTCACTGATCAGTGAGTGCATGAAAGTCTCTTACTGTACCTGTACAGGTTTTCAGGTCATCATCCAATCGGTATCCATGGTTGCAGGAGCAAACCGGCCCATTGGTTGAATGCTGGCAGTGGTGTGAACAGCCACCGTTGTTGTTGTCACAGCTATTCACTATCTCCATCTCAATTCCTTCACAAATTCACACATTAGCTTGTGTTAAAAATAAATACCAACTACTTGTACTAATACTTGTAATAATTATTATTTAATTACAATAATAATAATAATTAAAAAATGATGGCCTTAAAGATGAGAACAGAACTCACTGTAGCATTGTTTTCCATCTGCTCCCAACTCATAGGCAGTGTTACACACACAGGCGTATGATCCCAGTGTATTGTGACAACCGTGAGCACAGCTGGCCTCTTCTGTTTCACACTCATCGATATCTATAGAAAAATATTTTAAAATATGAATAAAATATTCAGAATTAGGTCATTCTGATAAGTTATGGTCCCTGTATTTTCTGTTTCTCTTCAGTTCTACTCAGCTTTAACAGTAACAAATGCAATCACCTTCACATGTTTTCCCGTCTTCTGCCAGAATGTAGCCAACTTTACAGTCACAGTGAGCTTTGCCACCGTCAGCCCGACATTCATGCATACAGCCTCCGTTCCGATCTGCACACGGATCCTGCACTGTAACACACAAAAACAAAACCCATATGATGTTTTGCAAATGGACAACACAATCAACATCAGACTGCTGTACAACTCAATATAGAGCATGTGCAGAGCTCTATATTCACACAGCTCATCTTTCTTTTATTGTTGTCTGTGCATTCTTGTGTGTGTTTAACTTGTGTAAGCCTGTCCAGCATCTGGGATGAGAAGCTAATTAGAGGAAGCTGCTCACAGCCAACAATTACAAAGTTAAAAAAAAAAAAAAACATCAAAAAGACAGTAATTTAAAATGAGTATATGTATAATTTACTGCCTCCAGAGTACTGTATAGTCTTTTGGAGCAGAGAAATAAAAAGAGAGGACATCAAAATACAAATTTATGAAAGTGATTGGTATGACTCACTCCAATTTAATGTCCCATCCCATGAATGACAGTTAATTTATTCCACAAAATACACCCGGTTGGATGATTATAATTAGCAACAGATGCTGAGAATGTGTTTTTAATGTTACAACTGACTCTCAGCAATCACACCTTCATATTCTTTCACAAGCTTCAGTTTTATTGATATTTTGTCCAAAGTCACCCTTCCATGAATTATTCCTACTCATTCACTGTCATGCACAGTGTGTGGGTGTGTATTTAGTATTGCTTTACACCACAGACTGGAAACATGGGCACTCACATTTACAGTGCTTCCCATCCTCTTCCAACACGTAATTTGGCTTACAGCGGCAGCGGAAATGAGCGGCTGACTGTTGCACACAGTAGTGTTCACATCCCCCGTTACCGATGGAACAGGAGTGGACAGCTACAGACACACAAAGAACAAAAGTGAGTGAGGCTAAGAAAAGGTGAGAAACATTGAGATGCACGGTCATAAAGATAGACAGTCCCAAAGGATAAGAAAATCAAGCATTCGGCATCAGTTTCAAATCACTTTGTATACATCCAAACTCCAGTTTCATATTAGTCTTTCCTTTGACTTGACTGCACTGTCACATCCACAGGCGAATATGTTACTTTAAGGCTGTGATACTCCAAATACATCAGACATTTTATATGTTCTAGGCCAAGACAGATCCATCACCACACTGGAGCCAAAAATTACAGCAGGACTTGAATGGCAGGACCTCTGTAGTGATGAGCACTCATAGTGTGATGAGGCTGAGGCCAGAGGACCTCAATCATCCTCCGTGTCTGTGTTTCCCTGATGCAGTCCCAGTAGACAACATGGATTCAATCTCTTCAGGGAAAACAACAGGTAGAGGTTGAACTGCCTGGCAATCTCAAAAGCGGTGTTTTTCATACTCAGGCCAGTCAAGATACATCCATCACAAGTACATGTCAAACCACAGAGTGCTTTCCAGCAAAAATATTATGCACCCACACGCTAAGTGTGTGGGATTCTTTTGACCTCTGCTGGAAGATCAAGGGCTGGATAAGACGCACTGAAGATGAGATTGAATTGATTTGAGGACATCTGTTCTTCTTTTTCTCCCAAATATTTTGTACTGATTGGCGTGTATTGTCCTTTTCCTAGTATGTGATGATGCTGTCTGGGGCAAAGTGCAAAAAGTCTCCCTTTTTCACTTGTTCTGCTAAAACAAAGTGTAAAAGTCCCCACGTTATGCAACCAGTCTGCACACACAAACACACACACACACACACACGCACACACAGATGAGCCTCACCTGGGAGGCTCTCCACATGTGGACTACGATTATTAGTGCAATCAGTCATTTCTTCGTGCAACAGCTGTCACATAGGAGTTGCTTGGGGACAACAGGGTCCCAGCTATCCGCTCTGAGGGAGCAAAGCCAAGAAACACACAGTAATTTCCACTCTAAATGTCAGACAAGCCACTTTGTATACATTCCTGACTGCAGGAAATAGTGCCAGGTTTATACTCTTTTGTATCAGCTATTTCTGAAAACCAGTGCTAATGGATCTGGCATGGTGGGATCAACAGTCAGGTAATGAAAAAAATACAGCAGAGGTCAAATATGACAGGAACATGCACTTGATAAAGGACTGGAGCTAAGGAAATCTAACTGGGAAAAACTACAACACACACACACACACACACACACACACACACACACACACACACACACACACACACACACACACACACACTTCAGTTAACTGACATAACAGATTGGTACATATCATAATTTTCGACCTTTTCTTATAATGACTGTGCCAGTTTGTCATGTGTCGTACTTAAACAAAGATAATGGGTTTCTGTGTATGCATCTTCTTCTTGATTTCATCTTTGCCATAATTACAACAGAAACACTGCATGGAATCTCAGTGTAAACACATTCACTATGAGCTCCAAAAATACTTTCCTGGATGTTTTAAGTCACACACATTTGATGTGAATTACCAGTTTCCATCAGTTGAGATGGAAACCAAACCAATGCCAGACAATGCTATTAGATGCATTTTCATCTTAAATTGTATAAACTATGTAAAGCATAAATGATTGCCATGAAGGAATGCCAAAAAACAAAAAGAAGAACTGTTTTCATCTGACAGTGGTGTCTAATTTTGTTCCTCAGTATTAAAGTGTCAAACTAACTTCATATGTCTTTCTGAAATAACCCAAATGAAACTCAGGAAACTATATAATAAACAAACATCGTACTAAATGAGCAACATGCAAAGGAATAGTGAAAATGAAAAGTCTACTCTAGGTATAAATAGTTCTAAGAAACATTTTCCTCTGTAATAGAAAATATATTATACTTAGGATTGAGTTTTGTTTTACAGAATTTCTCTCTTTAAAATATATTTCACTTAAGGGAAGAATAAATGTACACGTTTGTATTTGATGTGGCTGTACTATACTATACTCTACTATAAAACTGCTCCATAATAAGGCTTTTTGGCAGAACGAAAGGGGTCATCTTCTGCAACATCATGAATGTGGTTTACATGATTAAGTGCCCATGTCAGAGAGGATATGTGGTTGCACTTCAATGAAATAATGACTGAAAATAATATCTGTACAAATAAGCTGCACAGAGAGCAAAGACTTTAAAAACCTTCCAGCAGCTGAGCTCCTCGAAAACAGTGTATCATTGTTTTTGTGAGTATTAAACAAGTGGTCACATTGTAGAGAACAGTTTACATACAGTATATGTTTCTAATCAGATTGTCTGAAGTATATGAGATATTTATGTGTATTGAAACAATTTAGAGGTGTAGATCTAGAAGTAGCTGATACCTTCCTCATGTTTACCATACGTATTCACAGTAATTCTTAACATTTAACATGCTTTTTTTTTTTTTTTTTTTAAAGAAAATAGTTGTAACAAGGCAGGAGCTGTTTGATTTCTAAGTGCAAAGTTTTCTGTCAACATGTAACTCACCGAGACAGGTGCGGCCATCGACGTGCAAGCGAGAGCCTGGGTGGCATTCGCAATAGTAGGAGCCCCTGGTGTTAACACATCTGTGCTGGCAACCGCCGTTATGGACCTGGCACTCATCAATATCTGTAGGGAATGAGAAGAAGGAAAAAAAAAAAAAAAAAGAAGTGAAATCCAGAAGCAGACAAAAAGAGAGAGATGGGAGAGAAATGAGTGCAATTTGACTAAATCCTCTCATTATGAGAAGAAAATTGGTCACAAGAATAAAGCCCAGATGAGCTGCCAAATGGAGAGGAATTTAACGCAGGCTTTAGGATAAAGATGGGCTCCAAGAGGAAAACAGATGATGGATGAGAAGGGAAACTATTTTACAAGTGTATTGCAGCTCAAACAAACAAATCTCCCATGTGGTAACAACTACTGAACATTTAAAACCTAATTTAAATTCCTTTGCTTCTTGTTAGAGTCCCTTGGGAGCAGCAAACATATGGAAAGTTAAAGCAGAGGATGCGAAACATACACATTCTTCTAAGACAAGCAGTAAGATTATAGACAAATACAAGAAGGGGGTTCATGGTTTGAAAAAGAAACAGTGAGCGACAATTGACCGCCTCACTGCAGAATCAGGTTTCCAATGAAACAAGTCATGTTCCTAAACAGTTTTTATTTTAAGGGTCAAAGACTAATAAATTGTTTTCCAAGTTCCACCGCAGACCCCCTGTGAGATCTGAGCCGATTTATGAAACACTCCACTGTTTGGATGTCTGCTCACAGCTCGTCTGCCCCAATTAACATCAGGAAAATTAGGACACTAAGTCCCTTCGCCTCACCTCTGTGACATTTTACCTGTTTGCATGAAAATCTGTAAAATGCTCTCACTGGAGCTACTGGAAAATTTGCTGACTACAAAAAGTATGATGAAACTGCAGCAAACATGTGGGACATATACAAGGTGAAAATGGCTTCTGGCTGCTGGTTAATGTCTAACACATCATAAAGAGCTACTGGTCAGTGCCATGTTAAATGTCTGGTTGACTGTGTTTTCAGCACATCCTTGACTCCTGGGAGCTATTATAAGCACAAAATTATTTCAAGTATTCAGAGGAATTTCTGTGACGTGTGTTGATTCATAAAGTTAAATATGAATATAATGCAAATTTGTTCATTATATACTTTTAAAATGTGATTCCAACAGCACAGACCACACATTTTTTTCTTTAGTTCAATAAAAACACCCCATAAATGATGTCACAAAAACTGACTGTAAGGAAATGCTGCTAAGCCTCCCAAAATAAACAACCAAATTTATAGGTTAAAATAGAAGAATAATTTATGTACCATGGTCTTTACAGCGTTGACATGTTCCCCCTGCATCTCTAGTGTCTCTTCAGGATTTGAGGTTTAAAGTCCAAAAACAGCAGGAAAAATGATAATACAGAATAATATGGGGGAAGTTGGACAATTACACCCAAGCAATAAGTGTCATGAGGCAACTGTATCTCCATTTTAACTGCCAGTACAATTTTTCAGACACAACCGCGTCTGCATATTTATTAAGGTAGTATTTTTGTGGTCAGTGAGGAGGTGGATAAATCCTCACTCTGCTCATGTCACTCTGTGTGGGTTGGGGGATCTGACCCTCACTGTGCAACTTAAACACCACCACATAACTACTTTCATGCTCTTATAGACAACCTAAATACACACAAACAGTATGGAACCTATGATTTACTGTAATTCATGTCTTTGCATGATCCAAAACTCTTCTCTCTGGGATAACAGTCATGATTAAAGATGTATAATTTATAGTGTTGTAAAATGTGAAATCATAGTGATTAATATGATATATGTAGCACTGATGCTACTCTAATCCTACTCCTGTTTTTATAATGGAGAGTGAGTGCAATATACAAGCACAAAGGGATTCCAACTGTTGGTTCTTGTAAAACCTGTTCAACACAGCTGAGTTATAGAAATATCCTGGGACTGAACTCGTCTGCTCCAATACTATCCATGACATCCTCAACTATATCATGTAGGGCATGGATTCATTTCTTAAAAACGTTCCTCTTTGTTCCTCTATTGCCAAACGTCTTCAGCTTCACTTCATCCTGGAAAGCTGGCAGAAGCCTCTCTTCATTTTTCCGTCCATTCAGCCTGCCGTCCACTGGTTTGGTTTTCATGAAAGTGGTCCAGCGTAGTGGAGCTGCTGTTCCTCCATCGACAGTGGTGCACAGTCGGTGAATCCCTTCCAGGCTGGTGTCCACATCCAGAATATGATCCCTCTACTTAGCTCCAAGCCAAAGCCTCAGCAGCCGTTGGCTTAGAGAAGACATTAATTCTCTGCCTACAGCCACCTACAGCACGGTGTCGTCTTCATGGAAAATTATTTTGGTCAGTTTCTGAAATGTGATTTGTTTATTTATGTACTTAAGACAAATTACCTTTGAAAAGTATTAACTCTTATCCAAGTAAATAAATAGATAATGGGGATCATCAGACATATGG
The DNA here is from genome assembly GCA_020466265.1 of Siphamia tubifer. NCBI lineage: Eukaryota > Metazoa > Chordata > Actinopteri > Kurtiformes > Apogonidae > Siphamia > Siphamia tubifer. Next base: position 28,233,519 of record CM035787.1, on the reverse strand, counting down.
TCGTAATAATCTGTGGATTTATCCTCACACATTACAGTCTTGCCAAACATGAAATTAAATATGCACTTATAATAATATTGACATAACCTGTCGACAGCATATTTGGTATCTTTCCCTGTTTGTGTAGTATTTCAAAGAGTCTCTCATGATTCATAGCTCATGTTTTCCTGTGTGGTAATCTCTGTTGATAAAAGCGAGCCTCCCCTGCTCTGACCAGAGACGTAGTAAACTGGGCAGTGGCAGACAGAGATACATACAGTATCAGTGGGAATGATTCCCCAGTCTGTTTGAGCCCTGATAGGGCAGTGGACAAACACAAACACATCAGCATAAATTCTAAAGAAAGAAAAAATAGTAGAATGATTGAATCTTTTCAAGCACCTTGAATTGTCTTGTACACAAAATGCGCTATACAAATACCTTTGCCTTTGTTTAGATTAGTTTGTTTTTTTTCTCTGTAAAATGATTAAATAAAATATAGAGTAGACAAATACGAGATAAAATACAGAAAAATAAAATTGCAGTGTTAAAAATTTGCTTAAAAAGGAGAGACCCAGAGTACAGCAGTTAAACTCACTATCACTTACCTGCAGACAGGTAACCCAGGTTGTAGCCCTGGTAGCCATGGAAACAATGAGGCCTGTAGCAAATTCGTCTATAGTAATTGTGTGGATAGTTTGCGGCAGATATCAGAGACACCATCACTTCAATAAACACCAAGAGAAAAATCCACCATCCTGATGACAAAGCCATGGACGCTGAAATCTAAAGCCTTTAATTTAAATCTAGGTTGATCAGATTGCTCTAAAAATTAGGATAAAATTATCTTTTTAAACACATCAACACTGTAAATGTAAATAAATGTTCACTAAAGAATCCCAGTAAGATAGAACATGGAAACTACTTCTTACTGAGTCTGCCCGCTGATTTTTCTCTCTCCCTCTCTCCCTCCATCTCCCCATTTCACCCTCCCTTCTACTAAAGCTAAATGTCCATCACATTAAAAGATCCTCCTCTCTCCCCTTCCCCCTAGTCCCAACACTTCCCTTTCAACCCCAGCCTAAACTCTCACTCAGCTACATTAACTGTACTGTGTAAACACTTTACATCCTTTGATAATTTACTACACTTTACTACTGTGGGCATGCATTTCTTCAAAGGATATTAGGTGATAAATGTGAGCTTAATGTGAGAGTATAAAAGCACTTTGACACATAAAAATCTGCAAAGAATGTGGACAGACTGCAGGAAAGGCTGCCTACAGTTTTCATATTGACATGTATAAAAAAAATACAGTTGCCAAAAGAATCCTAAGTGTAGCGAGTGCCAAAAGTCAAAATTGTTATTTATGATCCAAACATCTGAGAGGAATGAGCATAGCAGTGAAATCGTCTATTCAGGAGCTAAGCACTGAGCTCTCACATCTGTTGCCAACACATACATACAAACACAGCAGCACAGCCATGCCAGTACTCTATGGAGCTGAAAGGGAGTAAAGCATGGTCATGGTCAGCATCATTTCCATGAAGTCAATAGAAACCACTCAAAGACCTCTGCCACAGGAAATTAGCCATGAGCTTCAACTTCGCATTTCTTTTCTTCTTAATAATACAACCTTAAAGCTTCTGTAACATACACCTGTGCCGGCATTACATCAGTCCACAGACATCTGTGGACTAGTCAAGCTCAGACAGATCAGCAGAAAGTGATACAGATCATTTTTTGACATCACACGCCAACTTTTTCACAATTTGGCATATTGGATAAAAAAGTATATGTTTGTGCAGACATGGCAGATGGATTCTGTAGACGATGATGCCAGCCAGGTGAGGAGGAAGGCAGCCCATTCCAGTATAGAAGACAGATGATAGGCTTAGAGCCATAACTGTAAAACACCTCGCCAGTGTAGAAGAAAAATGAAATACCAGAAACATACAGGACAATATGAGGAATCCACGGTTGTGAAATTCTGACACTGATACTGATACTGATGTCTAAAATAACAGTTACTGACAGCCAGTAACTAATGCCTTAAAGCCCCTTGAGGCAAATTATGATTTATGATTTTGATCTATGTAAATAAAACTTAAAAACAGTTGTTTCTTGATTTATTTCTAGACATTTATTCTACCTTTTCTTTCAGGAAAATGAATACATATTCATGAGAAAACACACAACCAGAACAGAATTCGCCAATAAGCAAATGATAAACTAAGGCTTTGATAAAACAGAATGTTTGACTGATACAGTATATTCCCAAACAGTGAACAATAACTTTAAAATCAGTCCTGTTTACAGAGTAATGCAGGACATTTAAGACCTAGTGATTTTGGAAAATGTTACTCACATATAACTGCCTACAGCTCAGTGTTAAGGCATGTGTCAAACACGGTCAGACCATTACTCCCACCTTCATGCTCGTGTTGGGCTCGTAAAGTCGTAAAGTTCATTTGGCATGACAGTCGAATATCGACACCGCTGCACTGCACTCACCATGATAACGCTTACTGCTGGGCTTCCTCCAATCTGATCAATTTCATATTGATCAATCCTCTTGATTCAAAATAATCAACATGAATAAAATGGAAACTGACCAGAAGCTTGAATGTAGGGACACCATCAGAAAGCATTCAAGTGTAAATTCAGTATTATGGTTTTCTGCACTAAACAAAAGAAGTATTTATTCCTTTCTTGTTGATGCCAGTGATATCAGCATTTTAACATACTGCACCAGATGTCTTTTATTGAAGATATATTGTGTGTGCCAATGACAGAACTTGCCCAAAGTGCAAATGTAGATGTGCAGTTCCCCTACAATGATTTATTCCTAACAACTAAATTAATGGATGATGTCTCTCATAGAGACTTGTGGGTTTTTCTCTGTAGCACTCTCAGCTGCAGGCTGTCCTACAGACGGAAAGCTGATCACTTTTGGCAGAAGCAGCACCATGCATACACAGCTAACTTAAACATTCACCCTACCCATGCCTCTATTCAGCTTCTTTTACCTCTGTAAAGACTCCTGCCAATTACAGGCAATTAGGACGTTAATGCTGTGGGTAGTTGTTTTCTTCTAATATACACCAGTGGCAGAGGGCAGATAACTATAAAAGCCAGCTGTGACAATGTTCCCTTCAATTCAACTAATAAGCATGGCCTGGATCAGATCTTTCATTGGTTCGTTCTACGGACCGCCATATACTGCAAAGCACTCCAGAGTCTTTCCTCTAGGCTTGGCTGCTGCACAGAAGAATCATTATTCTGATTAACCCAACCACTCACAGAGTTTCCCTAATCAGAAACATTAAACTATGATAGAGCAGAAAAATCTCATGGGAAAAAGTCAGGAAGCTAAGTTTTAGTGAACTGTGGTTCAGAGACACTGGACTTTGTGATAGACTAGTAGCGAGACTTTTTTTCCACATGAAATAGCAAAAGCCAAGGTTGATTTATCATTTATAGTACATTGACTGGATTGGACTCACTGACTGGAGTTCAATGGTCTGGGTTTGATGTTCAAATGAGGCAAAGTCTACATGTACTGAGCAACAACAAAAAAAAAAAAAAAAAAAAAGTGAAACCCCTATGCTGTAAACCATTTTTACTGTTTTTTGGAGATGCCTCAATACAAACAAAAAAGCTGTACAAGTCATTTCCCACCTTATACAACATTGTTAGATTAATATTAGACTGTATCTGACACAGCTCCATAACAACATAATTAAATGGAAGACTCACCCTGACAGGTTTTACCATCTTCATTTAATTTCTGCCCCGGTGGACACCTGCAGTAGAAACTTCCAATGGTGTTACAGCAGAGAGCCTCACAGCCTCCGTTGGTCTCCTCACACTCGTTCACATCTGACAGGTAAAAGCAAGAACGAGTTACAGTTGCAATCATTAAAACTTTAAATCAGCAGCAGCGAGGATTAAATAAACAGAGGTGGCAAAGAAATAAAGCAAAGAAATAACTTTATGCTTCACTCTACTCCTTTTTGGACATGTCATTGTGTATTATTATTATTATTATTATTATTATTATTATTATTATTATTATTATTATTATTATTATTATTATTATTATTATTATTATTATTATTATTATTATTATTGTTGTTGTTGTATTGATTATTGTTGCATTCTGCACCAATAAAGCATTCAAATCAAATCAAATCAAAATATGCTTTAATAGCTTTCAAAAGTGTAGCTTTTAGTTTCCTTAATAGTGAAGACAAGTAAAGAACATGGGTCATCTTTTTCATTCTCTGTTAGTTTTAGAAGTGTTCCATGAATAAATTTGGGCTAATTTTGAAAGTATGGAAAGTGCTCATGTGCCTGGAAAACTGCAATTCATGTGAACTGCTGCAGGAAATGGTGTGTGCTGTTTCCATCCTTAAATTTGTTTCCTTGGTAAGAACTTCAAGACAAATAATGAAAGGAAAATACTGTTCATAATAAACAAAACTGAGACAAATGCATCAAGTAATAAATTAAGTAAGACAAAATAAAATGTGTCTCTGTCACCTCATTTAAATGTTTTAGAAAATGAACCAGGACCAGCATTTGTTATTCACACAGTACGACCAAAACACTTCCACAACAAGTTTTTGCATTCTATTTCCAACAGCTAAATATCCTGCCAGAGCTGTCATCAACTAAACCAGATACAATCTTTTCCTCCTGTTCTTAAACTACATATAATTACTGGGGTCAGATACAGGTGCTGACAGTTCGGCGTATACCAGAATCTACCTCAGGAGCATGGGCATAATGAGGAGATATTAAAATTGAAAGCAAAAGAAAAATGTGTTACGGATTGTTCAGTTTAAGAAAACACTTGCATTAAATGTAAATGCTCTTCATATGGGTGTTTTGTCAGGATGGATTATGTTCACAGTATAGTTTTAGACTTGATGACACTGGCCTCTTTCATTTGTCCTGCCCGCTGAAGGAATCTTGGACTGAAAACTGAAAGGCATGGAGAAAATTAGGCGAGAGCACTCACTTGGCACTAATCACCTTGTAAACTCACATGTCCATAAAAGAAGAGTTACAGAGAAAGAGTATGAAAGCAAACAAAATAGTTTTATAGGACATTTTCCCCCCTTTAGCAAATGCTGGTAGATTGCGATGCCAGTGTTTAAGCAGCCAATTAAACGATTTCCCTCTCAGTTTACAACATCTGGAAATGTTCACACCAAAATACAGCACTGTTTCTGTTTCCAACTGTTATTTATAAATGTTACTCTGTCATAAAACCTAAAGTGCATACAATGTGTAATGAAATGTTACTTTTAACATTGAGAATTAATTTTACTGTACTATAAAAGATCATTCCTGATCTATTTATTATTCCAACACCTATTGGCAGGACTAGATAAATTGCAGCCAAAAATCCAATTTCAGATGTCCAACAATATTTTGCTGGACTCTACATCACAAGCATCCTGGCCTGATTTAATGAGTCTGGGTCTTAGGGTGAGAGAAAGTGCAGTTTTCAGTATAGATCATTTAACTTATAAAATAAGCAGTGCAGTAACAGCAGGTTTGAAGAAAGTCAAACAGAAACACCCGGGATATTCCAGAGAAAAGAAAACAAGTGATGATCACTGAGTACAAATATGAGCTGAAGCCAGGGGCAGGATTAAAGACCCTCGTAGACCCTGCAGTGAGATGTTCATGTGTGTTTTTGTGTACGTGAAGAGGTCTACCTCCCTTCTCCCTGAGGCCACACACCTGTGTGGCAGCTTGAGCAGAGGTCTGCCCAGGGTCAGTGTCACACTCATCACTCTCCATGTCTTTCTGCCCAATAAGTGAGCAGGAATGCTTAAGGACTACAGGTCAGGGAAATATGGAAAGCAGGAGTGGAAACTGGAACATTGACTCAAGAATGTAGTATGTTTTTAGTAAGGACAGGAACTGCCCATTTTTGTCTCAGCAGGATAAAGAGTCCAGAATCGTATTTAGCAGCCAGAAGAAACATGTTTTTTTACATGGAATTATGGAAACTGACCTTTAATGTGTGTTCTCTGGATGTTTTACATCATTTCAATCAATTGTCTTTTTTTTTTTAATGTCTTCAACAAGTAGACCTACAATGAAAATCAAATTGAATTTACCAATAACATTACTAATACATGTGGAAAAGGGAAAGTTTTCTTCACTTTATATGTTAACTACATTTCTGTTTCTATGTATGTATGTTCATTTTAAATCTGGGAGCAAGCCCTGCTGTGAAAGACATTTTCTTGAATGTCAAACTCGATGACCTCTGAAAAAGTGGAGCCTACATCATAACTTAACTCCAGGGAGCAAGAATGAGATTCTTTTTCAGTTCATTGCACCACTAGTATCCATCCATCAATCCTTCATCAGGCAAACCTCCAGCAGACTGATAAGTTCAATCTAAGGGGGTGAAATCAGAGCTGAGTGTTCAACATGAACCATTTCAACATCAGATCATGGAAGTGTTTCACCCTGACCTCAACCTTTTTTGGGTACAGGCTGTTTGTGTGTGGATGTTTTGTAAAAAAGAGTGACCAAGCAGTGAGTCTGTTGCTCCAGGTAAGGGTCAGAGGTCAAGGCTCAGGGTTGGGCCCATGCAGGGGGAATGGCACGAGACAGTTTCACCATGTGGTGGATGTTCACATAGTTCAGACACTGGCGTCTTGAAGTCGTGTTATTTACTGATTAACTAAAAAGATAGTATATGCTATGATAAAATTAGAATTAATGTACTGAGAAATGCCAAATAGAAATATCTCAAAGCAATGGGGTTGCATTCATGTTGCCTGTTGTACATGATCTTAACCCAAAATGTCTAATATAAATTAAAATAGTAACAGGGTCAAATCATCACATTTGAGCGTCTGAGGGACAAGGTGATTCCATGAACAGTGAGTTGACCCATATATTACACTATATGCACATGTACAGATTTTGTAGAAGCACTTATTCAACTACATACGAGCCTAATTCAAGATGCTGTGATTAGTGGTTTGTATTTTATTATTACCCCACCCCCCAAAAAAGGAAGAGGGTTATTGTTTTTAGTTTGTGTTTTTTGTCTGTTTTTCAGCAATATTATGTAAAAACTACTGAACCAATCAATTCCCATGAAATTTTCAGGAAAGGTCCATGGTGGTCTGGAATATAAGCCACTATTTGTTGGTGAGTGTAGGTCAAAGGTCATAGTCACTAAATTGTGTTTCTCCGTGATAAGAGATATGGCAAATCAGGTCAAATCTGTGTGAGGGGGTAAAGTTTGTTGTGCCTTGCACCACATGTTGCACTATTTTTGGGGTTTCCTGCAGTGTTTTACAGCAAAGATGAATCACCTGGCTGAAAATGAGACCACCTTTGTAAACATAATTAAAAAAAGCACTTTTACTAAACAAAATAAAAACCCTAGGGAGAAAATAGCTAAGGCATTACAAAACCCATTGTTCTAAATTCACAGGGTACAACTATCATTTAGGCAAGTTTGAATTAACTGAAAGGATCATAAGGATCTGAGAGGAAATATTTCTAATGTAATCCCCATCATGTGTACATAGTGGTGGAGCAGTACATTGTTCTGTGAGAACAATAAAAACTCAGCTACTTTTCCAAGTTACCAAAACTGTTATGACTACTTGCAAGTGAAACATAAAGCAAAAACCATGTCTATAAAATGGGTTGAAATGAGTGTTTTCCTGTGGTCGACAGTGTGTTCCAAAGCAAACTGTTGAGGAATGAAAAATAAAAAAAAAAAAAACATTTTTGATTGTGTTTCTACAAATTCAGCTGCAGTAAAGGTTGACATTCCACTGCTGTCTTGTGTGACTTCCTGTGATAAGACAACGATGGCTCCCAGTAGGATAAGACTTAATTTCACAGAAGACTATGAAGCGCTAAGAAATGCCCAACAAAACCCAACAGTGCCTGATTTTATCTCTTGGGGTCATGGGCCAGAAAATTTGAGCATTCATTAAGGATAAGGAGGGGGAACGCCACAGATAGCCGACCCGGTTTCCTTTTAGGGCTCTGATCTGTTAGTGTAATAATGTGCTTTGCTAGTGTTCATTCCTGGTTATATTCCCTGTGGTAGACACAGCTGCTTTCATTTACCAGGTGCTATAAAGATGGGGATAGAGGCTCCAGGAGGCATATTTGAGTCAGAGGTTTCATTCAGGCGATGACTCAGGAGAGGACCTGGATGTGTGACTGTGGAACACTGAATAACAGTACGCTGCCAGACTTTAAGTCAACACCTAAGGGCTGAAAGTGACGATATATTTCACACTCTCTTATCCTCACCCTCGACCTTTACTATAAGTGAAGCTTAAAATGTTTATACTCAAGGACATAGTAAAAAGACAGCATGGCAAAGCTGACAGCTCACGTGAAACAGATGAACTGATGAAATATACTCACTAAAGCTCACAAAACAATTTGACAAAAGTTATTTTATAGACCTATAACTCTTTCATATGGATATTCTGCTCCAGGAGTCAGATATCATGAGAATCCCTCAGACACATTTAAAAGTTTTATGGAGGTTTTTTTTTTTTTTTTTTTTTTTTTTTTACCATAACCTCTGCAGGTAAAAGTTACTGTATCTGTGTTCTGGAGGCAGCGTAATTCTCAGGTTTCCTTGAAAATCTGTTCTGCCCAATGGCTATGACTGTAAAGTGTAACATTTAAAAGACAGACAACATCTGTGACTTAAGAGAGAGAGAGAGAGAGAAAAAAAAGCTTACACATTTCATACCAGTCAGATGAGGCAGGAAGTTACATACTGATAATGAGCCTATCGCTTAAAGTCCAAATAAATAAGACATAGGGGAATTAACAGACTAAAGGAGATCCCATTGCTGCAATGTAAACCATTTAGTAAGTGGAGAGGATTGGAAATGAAAGAAAGCTGTTTATTAAAAAGAAAAATAGTGATTATTAATTTAATTGGATGAGGTCAGCGAACAGAATTACACAATACAACTAAATGAAGTTTAAAATTTTATTTTCCTTTACTTGATGAAAATTATTTCAACAACTATGTGTTTTTTTTACCCTCCCATGTACATTGATCCTGCTTAAGTTCAACATTGCCCCCTGCTGTTAATCTCCTGCTACATCAAGAATGGTCCAGATGTGCTCCGAGACATTTGTTAAGTTAACACTATGTGATTCTCTTCTGTTCTCCTTCATCATTCAACTAACAACACAGCTGCCAAAATATAATACTTCTTAGTCAAAGAAGACCACACAGACTTGTCAAAGTGCCCTCTCTAGTAAAGTGGGCTTCAGTCTGGTTCACCACACTAGCTTAGACAGGAAAACTATGCGTGCTGTGTTCTGAGGATTCAATCATTTCTTCCTCTTTCTGTTTTTGATGCATTCTTAGTGCCAGTTTTGGTGCAACTTCCTTCCTGAAGCCCTGTAATTGTGGCTATCATGGCAGCTGACTTGTTAAGTGGTACCATTTAGATGTAGTGTGGCTTTACTGGAACCAAAGAAGTTGAAAAAAATGTCGCCTTTAATAACAAAGGACTAACCACACATAGTCATCTAAGATGTACATCCACTGATATTTAAGACATCTCTACCACTGTGCACAAACCACGAATGTTTCCATGAGGTCATTAACAATCTGTTTCAAGTTTGCCAACTGGAGTAAGAGGTCCTAACGTGGGCATAAAGGCATCTGTGAACAGGACACTGGAGCATGTTCTGATTTACCTTTTTATTAAAGTTTAAAGATAACAGTAACTACCAAGCACAAATGTGGTAATAAAAGGAAAAATGTAATCAAATTAAAAATACACGTCATTACTTTCAAGCAAAAATAAGACACTAGGAGTTTATGCACCAATATGTAGACCTTTGTCCAGTTTTATAAGTTACCATTTCATTAAGATGGTGTAAAAGAAAATTAGACTTGTATAATGTGTGTTGTAACGTACCTGGGTCAGCGTTTGTCACTTTTCTATGGTGGTACATTTCTCATGTGAAAATGAAGACGAAGACAGTCTAATTCTCTGCTTATCTGCACATTCAAACAGTAGCATTTTGTTTTTATACAACTCTACTTCCTGTGGCATGTGTTGACAAAAAGCCACAGCAGCTGATAGAACAGTGATGTGCTGTTGGACTCAGGGGTAAGAGTATCAATGAAGCAGCTCAGTAGTCTCCGCATTAACTTCAGCCAGCTTATTAACCAGACCACTGATCTCCAAGTTTTAATATTTATGCATGTTTGATCACAAGGGATTTATGGGTAACATCAAAGACACTGAAACCCAGTGTTTAAGTTTGTTTTGTGACTGTTCTGCTCCACTGAGACCTAAAGACCTATAATCCCTCTTCTGATGACCCGTTTCACATCACAAGGCAACATTTGTAAACGTGTGTATACGTGTGTTAGGGCTGCTATGTGCTCATGAATCATTGGGTTTTCACTACAGCACACTTTGAATACCTCTGACTCTTAGAAGCTTCAGTTTTTAGTTAAAGCAGCATGGGATGACTTACCCCTCCACCAAAGACACAGACAGTTCAAATCACTTAATTAAAATGGTCACAAGACTGTTCCAGCAGTGGTCACAGACCTCAGGCTGTAATTGATGTTGTAGGGCAGGTAGAGACAGTCCCATACTCTCACACAACACTGTTTTGACGGTGATCATATGACAAAGAGATAAATCTAAATAGAGAGCTGTTCTTTCTAAAGCCCAGTTAGAGGTGTAACTTCTGTCCTGTGCTTTTATTATTATCAGTAAAGGTTACAGACTATAACTCAGAAAAGTAAGCCAGTTATATTCACGTGCATATGTCTCCAGAATAACATTTTATGATCCACAGAGATGAACAAGAGGAAAAAATACCTCACGGACCTCAAGGGTTTTGCCCTGTGACCCTTTGCGTGTGCTGAATATGTGCTCTACCTGTTAGGACTCGTCTTTTCCAACCCTGACCCAGAGGCTTTGACTACCTGGAACAAAACATGGAGGCTAGCAGGAATCCAAAAATTACTTGTTGTGGTTTCCAAAGTGTCTCCCTCATGCACGCTTATGTGAGATATGCAGGAGTGGTATGTGCAGGAAAGGAAAGATGCTCAGAGACATTTCCCTGAAGGGTAAAGTTGACAGGTGCATGACAGAGTGTCACACTCAAGGTGAAAAAAGGGAATAAACATTGAAGCTTTGATTATTGCCTCGAATGTTCATGTGTGACAGGACATGGTTTACAGTTGTTAGAAGTTGAAAGGAACAGCAGTAAAATACATAAACCCCCAAGGTATAAGTCATTCAGTGGCAACATGCTCTGCTCTACACAGATGGAAGTGAAAAGAGCAGCTCAAGCTCGATTCATCATCTTCAAATAAGGCTCTCCCATCCTCTTTGTATTGTCACTCGCTGAGGGATGGGTAGTAAAAAGACCCCCCCCCCTTAATAAATCATCCAAGTGTAATCAGAAACTACAAATATTAAATATACCAACAACTAAAATTTTAATGTCTGACTACTGAATGCATTCCTTGCAAAACAGACCATTTGTTGCTCTACACAGAACACAGTGGCTCATTCATCAATGACTGATGGGGAACAAATTAAGAAGAAAAATTACATAAAGTGTCTTAATTAGGTGGTGGACCCCTATGTGCGTCCAGGTCAGCTTTAATGTGTCTTGTTTGTATAATTCTCTGACACCTCCTAGAGGGATTGACTGTCCTTCTAAAACAGAGGTGGGCAATCCTGGTCCTCAAGGGCTGGGATCCTGCATGTTTTTGTTATTTCCCTCTTCCATCATACCTGATTCAACTAATGATCAGCTCATTACCAGGCTCTGCAGCAGCCTGATAATGATGTAATGGCTTCCAGGTGTGATGGAAGAGGGAAATATCTAAAAGATGCAGGGTACCAGGCCCTCGAGGACCAGGATTACGGAACCTCTGTTCTAAAAGGTATTTCCTTATTGGATGTTTTGTGGTTGTGGTCCAAAAACTACAATAAATGTTTAGTGGGTTTGATGATTAAGGTAATAATCCTTTTCATTATTTCCTTGCTGTAAAGAGGAGTGTAGTGGCATCATTGAATTCCATCAGGTTTATGCTTTAATACGTCATCCATATGTGTGTACTACAGCTGCCTGCTATCATTTTATTAATATAAGTAAACCCATCTGCCTTCATAGCCTTACATGGTGAGCCTTTGGAATCATTTACATGATTTAATGTTTGCATATGCCAGTTGTTCAGCTGGAGTCAGTAATGGGAACCCAAGTGACAAAGTGTTTCTGACCAAAGTAACTGACATGACTGAGATAAAGAAATAAAGTCTAGAGACAGTAATGTGATTCAAATGTCACCTTCATTCCAAATCTGACAATGACATATGAAAGAGAAACGACCACATCTCATTACATTTCTTCCAGATTAGCATCTACTGTTCACACTTCATGAAGCATAAGTAAAAGTGCTAGCACACTGGCAGTGCAGTAAATGTGAAAACTCTGCAGTGAACATACCCTAAGAGAAAGTTGCTTCCCTATGAAGATAAAACACAACAGCGGAACTAATGATCAGGTGAAGGGAAAATGGAGATTTGAAGTCAAGAGTTAACACGAACACACACACACACACACACACACACACACACTAGTCTGACAGGAGAGAACAAAGGTCATTCAAGGTGATTTCATAACTGTCATAAAGATATATTTTTGATAAAGAGGAGAGAAAAAGAATCAAAGCTCCAATGATCCAAATTGATTATTCTTCTAAATGTATTTTGCAAACTCTTGTCACTTGTGATTTACACAGACCTGATGCCCTCACCCCCAGCATGACCAACAATGACTTTTCATGAGGAATGCTGTAAAGAACCTAATGAGACGGGTGGGAGCACAATTACAGGAGATTAGGGTGCTGTGTAGGATACAATGGCAGGTAGATGGGCAAGGGCACCCTCTGATTCACAGCTCTCCCTCTCATTACAGATGTGTTTTGTGACTTAGAGGCTCAGGGCTATTTTTACATGTAGTTGAGCTTAAGTATCTGTGAGAGTTTAAACATGGAAGCAAACAAAGAAACGAAAAACTATAACCCTTTCTGTTTGTTTTTCACAGAAAATTATATTAAGTTTCATTCATTCATTCATTAGAAATTATACATTTTAGGGTCTTCATTGTGATAATTTGGTCTTTTGCTTTGTACATCATCAAAATACGAATCCTTTACAGTTTTAAATCTAATTAAAAAGTATAACTTCGACTAAATTCCTGGTGTCAGTGTGTCTTAGTCAAACAATCAAAAAGTGACTGACAGATAAGTCAGTACTAAAATAATAATTACTTTCAGCTCTAAGACATCACGGCATTTATAGTTAAATGTTTAGAAAAGCAATGAAGGGAAAGTCAGAATGGTGCACAGAAATTAACAAGGGTGTTAAAGATTCAGGGGGTTTAAGCCAAAAGGTGGAGAATGTGTGAGAAAATATTTGGTAACGAGCTGCAGCGTCTACATCTCTGTGGCCACCTCATTTCAGCTGCTCCGAGGTCACGCCATGTTGGCTGCTAACAATACTGAAAGAACAGGATTAAAACTTCCAATGGCAAAAACAGAAAACATCTCAGCAACAGCATGAATGGGGCGAGAAGAAGTGAAATTTATGACTAATGAATGACATTGTGCTGTTTTACAAGAACATCAATGCATGTAAAAAGCAATATTTTGTGAACTTGAACCTGTTCATGTTCTCATTGTGCCAAGGTTAAGGCCTGATCTCTTCATGATAAGTACAAAAGCAGACTTTAACCTGTTCACAGCCATTTTAGCTGCAGCCTGTTAAATCCATTAGAGAGGAAAAGGGAAACCCTACTGATGATTTAGACTCTTTGTGAGCTTCTTAGACATTTACTATCCCATTATCAGCCATTTGACTTTTACAACTTTTTCTATCCCACTTAGAAATTACTCTGAAAGCATAGCAGCCACATTTTCTCAGCAGATAAAACAAATGTGGGAATCATTATACAAGGGTTATATAACCAAACGCCCTGATGACCAACACCTTTTGACCTCTTAGAAGTTGGAGACAACCATCATGATGACAAACGGCTGCAGGTGGGCATATCATCTTTAAAATCTCATGTCTTAACAATCTGTCATGGTCACATTTAACTCTGAGTAGCAGACCAAAAATGAAAGAGAAACATAATCAACCATTAAAATCCCTCAACCCTGACTGTTGTCCAACGTTAGATGTACAAAGGCTGATGAAAATTTACAGTCTGATGTTACTTGGATTCATTTAGTTTGTGATTTGATGAAGTTGCCAGGAGCTAAAATGGATTTAAAATGGTCACAGCTACCTCATAATTACATTGTTTTATTATAGTGCATCACATCAAATGAAAATCCAGGTACTAAACCTGCCAGTCTACAGGACATTAATGCAAGTCACACATTCTTGTGCTACTAAAAATTTATGAATGTTTGGGTCCATTTCCTCCTCTTTATTCTTGAACATATACCGACTTAAAGTGCTGACATGAACACATTTTATTTTTTTGTGGTCTTAGGCCTGATAAAATTTTTGACCACACATGTTAAATCACTACTAAAGCATGGGATCTGTCCTCCCTCCAGCTATGAAGACGAGTACATGCAGATGTCGTTCATTCTGGGGGTTTCAGGTTCATTGCTAATGTGCTTTGCTAGCTGTGCATGTAAATTTCTGCAATGTTTCTATAATATTTTTTCTAAAACCATTCAATAGGACATTCAGGCATTTATTTTTACAAGGGGGAGGGTCCCATAGCCAGCGTACTGAAAGCAGTACTCATTTCATTCCTCTGAGGTCATGAACATGAAAGAGATAAATACCTAGAAATGTGACTTTACCATATAATTAGCTAAATCAAAAGTCTTTTTTCTTACTAATTAAATGACTTGTACCCTTTCCAGAGTAAACCCTACATGTGAAATGGTTTTACCATATGCTGAGATGATGTTCTGTTTTACAACATAAGCCTCTGATTTAGTTAAACTGGGAAGATTCCATCTGTGTCACTGCTCCTTCCTCCTGTCACTAGATGACATGATGAGCAACAGTGATGCTTCCCTGATACACAAAATGTTTTAACTGTGAAATACTGGGGAACATCCGCGCCATTCATTATCCGTAAGGTGAGTAATCCACGTTCCAGATTGCTCTAAAAGCCACAAACTGGGTCCACATGCTGACTTGACCTTCAACCTCGCTGCTCCACTGCAAACTTGAGCAACAGGAGAGGGCAACACTCATCACTGTTACCTAAATCATCTTTACTGTGTACATGTTTACACAGGTACTATACTAATACTGAGCTTGAGCTTCTTCTGTCTAGGCTAAGAAGACACATGACTATTTTAAGACAATAAAGTAAAGAAAAAAAAAAGAGCAAAACCCATTAACTTCCAACCAACATGACAATACATGTTTATAGGAATTTTTTTTATAGGGACACATGAACCAATTGAAACTTTGGTTACATTTGACCTTGACATGCTACAGTTGTCACTAAACAACAAACCCAGTACACATGACAAAAACACACACACACACACACACACACACACACCAGAAATCCAAAATAACTGTTTAACCCATGTTTCTGTGTCTCCAAGTCAAACAGTTAGAAGAAGGCAAGTTACAACAGTCTATTGGTCTGTTAGTGTCAAAACAGACACACTTAAAAATAACTGAAGACTAAAACAACTCCAGCTGTACATATAAACTCATCCATGCCAATAGATAAACATAAGTACATACTTTCCAGGAATAAGATGTCCCTCTCACCTGGTTACAGTAAGTATCATTCAAAGTACAATATATCTATTTACTTATTAACTTATCACTTTATTAGAGCATAATCAAACAAGTCCCTACAGGTCTTTGAGACTTAAAGGAAATACTATTATGTATTGAGCACAGACAACCCTGGAGTGTAACTCAACAAGTGTCCTTTAACAAGACAATGAACTCCTACAATAGCTCCAGGGTTGCTGTCCTGACCTTGCAACCATGTTAACAAGTATCCAGCTTGTTAATGCAGGCCCACAAAAGCACCAGAATAAGTGGCGAAGGATCAGTTAAGGACAAGAAACCGCCTCACTAGACACACATAAAAGTACATTTGTGACTGTGATCTGCATGTCTAATACAATTTGCATTAAGTGTCATCAAGATCTACATCCACACAGTGCATTACTTTCAACCACCAAAGTAAGCATTCATTCAGAGTGGCATCTCAGTTTTATTTCCACCTACATCATGCAATATTTACATCATCCTCTGACAGACTTCAGAAGACAATTTCATAGGCTGTTTTAATTATTGCTTTACATATTTTCTTCATGCAAATATGATTTTCCAACTGGACAGAAAAGATCATTTGCCTTCAGGTTAGACTGCACACTGCATTCCATTAGTCAACCTCAACTTTATCTATATATACTGTAAAGCACTTGGGGGGGGAAAAACACAGCTGTGTGGTGAATATTAGCAGTATAAATTACAACTGTAATTAAAATACAGCATACCATTATCTGACTGGATCAATACAAGTTGTAGTTCTACAGGAACAGCATGGAAATTTACTAGCTTGGAAGCTCCATAGTTCAACATGTCTATGGCTAAGAATGCATGCTTTGAAGTAAACATTACAAAATAATGATAATGATAATAGCCAGGATTAGATGGTCCTTCTTGAGTGATGTCTACAACAAGCTGGTGCTCCTGGCAACGTTATGACCCCAAAACATGAGATTATGCTTCAGAATGAGATGTAATTACTGTAACAGAGAAAGGCCTCTTTCGATAATGCATTGCATTGTTTGAAATCCTAACATAATCGACAACAAAAGCCTAATAAAAAAAAAATGGGCAACCTGTGGGAAAAGAACAGATACAGTACATTCATGGATCAGATTACATGATTTTGGACATTTTTTCTCTCGTTAACAACATTGAGGTCACTGACTGGGTTTTGTCAAGTAAGTCACTTTAATTTCCATTTATGGCCAACATTATTTATTTTAAAATGACAGATGAAGTACTCTTTAAAAATACTTAAAGGCTCTTGAACTTAGACAGTAAAGATATGTGTTATGAGGAGTGGCCGTCTGTCTTTCTGTGTGTCTGACTGGCTGTTTGTCTGTGGCTTAACCCAGATGTCAGCTGCTATGAAGACATCTACCCAGACATCTGAAAGCCCTGGAAGCCGCTGATCCCCGAGGACACCACTTGTCTCCTGATGACAGAGTGGATACAACATACATCAAGCAACTAAACACCACTGTGTATAGAAAGAATGGTGTTATAAGGGACGAAATATGACTGAGAATGGTCACGCATACAGTAGTGTGCTAATGTTTGTCATTTTAGCAAAAGTATTATGATATAGACATTTAAATTTCACACACGCTATTACCAGACACAGCCTTAAAAACAAAAATTTAGAATTTCTGAAAAACTAAACTGTCCAGCATTTACTGTGATCTTCCATTGTACTTAAAATGTACTGAAAATTTCTATGCAAATATGAGTCTTACAAAATTAATCTTCTAGTGTTTTTGCACCACTTTTCATTCAACATGTTTTTCTTACCATGTGGTACTTTTTGTCACAGATCACACGAAGTACTGCTTTTTGGTTTTTAATGCTCCCATTTCCTGGGAGTATTTTAACCCTTGAACTATTGAGACGTAAGTAATTCAACAGTAAAAAATTAAGTGAGTAACAAAATGAACAAAAGTTGCCAAAGGGATCAGTGAAGTGAACAAAAATGAATATTAAACTAACAAAATAATATGTAACATGAACAAAGTAAGGGAGTAACTGAACACAATAGAAGAAGAATAAAATCTAAAAAATCAAAACATAGAAAAAAATACACAAAAATAAGCAACAACATATAAGAGAAAATAATAAATGTTCACAAAAAAAAAAACATGAAGAAATGCTAAAAATAAAGATGAAGTTAAAAAAGAAATAAATGGCTAATGTTGTCATTTACTTGCAGTAGTTTTATTTTGGGCTTTTTCTTTTTCTAAATCAGTTGCTTTATATGTCAGTTCCATGAACAAAATTCTCAGTAAATGAACACAAAAAAAACTTTAATTTTTCAGAATTTTGAAACTAAACTATCCATTAAGAACGTGTCAGCGTTGACACATCAGGGGTTAAAGGGTTAATAGAGACTAAGCATTATGTTCCTCCCTATGTTACCTGTACAACATAGGTAAGAGCCCTGTAAGGTACTGTACATCACATATGATCCATTAGATATTATATAAGAGTTAGTGTTATATGTCACAAATAAATAAACCTTTTGAATACATTTATAGAATTGTATAAATTGCAAAACTCCAGATATATTTTTCCCAAATAAAAACACCCCTCTTCATACAAATCTGTTTGCATTTTTTATTCATTACATGTGTGTGCTGTAACAATATGTATATGAAAACTAAAATCCAAATTATTTTATGCATGTGAACAAGAATTAAGTTAAACCAATCCACATAATATATTAATGTTCTGGTTATGCATTTTTTTAAATTGCATTTTGTAAGCATCTAAAATTAAACATGAATCATTGAAACAACGAAGTTGTGCATAAACCAATCTAAAGAACTAACATCCATTATGCTGTGTAGGTCTGTCTTTTAAAAATGATAATGATTTACAGGAAGAAAATTACACATAATTAATTTACCTGTCAGATCATGTTATGCAACTGATAAATGAGGGAATCCATCAACTTGTGAAAGTTTTCATGGTTTGAAAGTTGAAAGTTACTGAAATAAGTAAAATAGCATCCAGGCATAAGTTCTCATTTTACTGACAGATAATGCCATTTCAAAGTTACCCCAAAAAGTAATTATTGTCTTATATATCACTGAGACACACTGCTGCAAAAAAGCAAAAACAGATGACAGCTTCATACAACTATTGAGAGCAGAGGACTAATTGGCCCCTTTAAAAAGACATAAACACACCCAATTACATACACAAACATAGACAAACCACATCAAAAGGGCTTCAAGGGGATACCACCACATAGGAATGCTTACACTGCTGAGAGTCATCTAAAGTGATTCAATGATGAGTGAATCTTTAAGTAAAGTGTGGCCCCATGAATTTGACCGCATCCACATCTTCCACTGTGGCTTCAGTGTTTTGGGTAAACATGTCACGACAGAACAAGCCATGACAGACAGTTGTATGAAGCATGTGGACCACAGCCGTAACCAAATTGCAACAGCAGCTCATTTGAGCAGCGCAATGTTCATCTGCTCGACCATCAGCTATTTATTCAGAACAAAAAGAATGTGACAGAATTACAACAAAGTGGTGTCTGACCATTATAGTGTGTTCTTCATAATAGCTAAACTATATATCAGTGCCATCATCCAACAAAACAGTCATTCATTGGTACTGGTGTTATTAGTCTTTCTATAATGAGCTACCCCCTTTGCCCTCAGTGTCCTAAAGATAGCATAGCAAAGAGGTCTTCAACGTGACCTGGATTTGGCATATGATGACCAGGACCACAAAAAAAGACAGCTGTGAGTGTGGTAGTGTCTGCATCTATGACTACCATCATCCAAAGTACCGCTGCCCCTGTTAGACAGAGTCACTCGCAGCCCCCCACCCTTCAGTTCACTATCCCATTCAGTGCCAATCACAGTGCAATATAACTGCCAAAGAGTTTACGGATTGATAGCCTTCAATAGAGGGAGGATCTGGGTGTGGTGGTTTCTCTGCATGGTCCTCTCCTTGCAAGGGCCCCTAGGTGTCCATTGATGACAAGTATCATTCAGAATACAAAACAATGCTTGTGAATCACAATGTGGGAAAGAAATTGGGGGTAGATAATGTCTGCACTGATATCAAACACTACAACTGGAACACCAGATGGGAACCACACTGAGAACTATGGTGACGAGATGCTAAGAGGCCTAGGAAAACCATCAAAGATATAAAGGAAACGATGAACAATATCTGCTCCTTTTGAGTATATTGGCCCCGGGCTGTTCCCTTATGAAAAGCATAAAGGGGAGGGTCCCACATATGTCCTGAGTATGTGTGATTTTGCAGTTATATACATGCATGCAAAACAAAGCATGTTGCAATTATTACTATATTTCCCCCCAAAAAACACAACATCAATAAATGTCATGTGATTTTTCCAGAGCCTCTATCAAACAACTATTAATATTATTTACCTAGATATATTTGAAATGTCAAAATGTTTCATTTCAACTCTTTTCATTTTCTCCTTTTCAAAACTAATGTTGATGTTGTCTGCTCTTACACATTGGAGATCAACAAGTAGTAAAACAGAAAGGAATGAATGAGGAAAGTGCATCAGATTTCCACATTATCCAAAATTAATATTGTATCAAACATTTAAAAATAACAATGCAAACTGCATTAGTTCATTGTGGATACAGATACGGTAAAAAAACAAACAAAACTGACTACACTGTATATTTTATACATGTTTGGCTCCTCAAACACAGTTCAGTTCAGTTCTATACAGATTTACATATATTAATCTTCTGTTTTCAATCTCCAGGCTAAGGTTGTGCATGACATTTACTGTGTAAATACTAATAAACAACTTCAATCTTCTCAGGACCTTCATTAAAGACATGGGGTCTAATATAGTATCAGTGCCTGATGACCTTACAGTGGGTATGTGTCTCTATAGATCCTCCATCTTAACGATTATGGCTTTCATTCAAGCATTAAAGTAATCGAAAGTGACCCAGGTCAGCTTAACAGTCACATAGAGCTGTGATCATATAAGGGGCTGTCAGTGCAGGATTTCCCAAAGCTGGATCATGAGTTTTGTAATTAGCCAAACAGGAAGTGAATGTATAGTGTGAGTTATAGTTTCTGAGTGAGACAGCTCTGAAGAAAAATAATGTGCAAATGGAGTGTGTACTGGTGTGATTGAAATCCTGAACAGTGGTTGGAGAACACACATCACGGTACTGTAAAAAAAAGTTCAAGTTAACAAACATGGCTCGTCTACCAGGACATGTTTGAATGGGACATTTCATGGACAATTCTAGTAAAAAGTTGACACTAAGAGGAATTTCCTGGCGTGTGGTGTTATCAGAAAAACAACAGAATCCTCCACTGTTTTACTTCAACATCTCAAATTTAACAATGGAGTTGCTGATAAAATACTTGGGCTGCAAGTAAAGAGGCCAACTGCTGATGTGAAGAGATTCCCCTTCAGTTGTAGAGAAAGGCAATCACTCAAAAAGATTTCAGTAGGGACTTTTGGAGCGCTGACAGAAGGGGATCAGAAGTTTAAGCTTTAAAAAACAGAGCCAAAGAAGGTGTTTTGAACCAACTGGCAAGCTTCTATCAATTTCAAACAGATCATATTGAGTACATTTGTACTTTCATTATACTATTTTTCAAAACAACTTAATGTATAATCTGATGATGACAGATGATGAACATGGGGGGAAAAATGTTTAAAAAATAACTTCAAGGAAAGTGAATGGATACAAGGATGAGATTTTGAAGAAGCACAAAAGAAAGAAGAAATATAAACCATAATGCACAACAAAAACTATGTGAAAACAGTACATTAAGAGGACGTCTCTACTCACCATACTGGCAGCTTGGCCCGTTGAACCCTGCAGGACAGTCACAGAGCTGGGTGGATCCCTCCCGACACTGTCCTCCATTGAAGCATACACCGTAGCTGCATACAGCTGCATGCACAGAGGCAGGTGGAGGAAAGAAAAAAAACAAAAAAAACAGGTGAATGAAGCTCAAACACCTGGCTGTGTCATGAGTTTTCAACATCTGCTGTTTCAAACCCTGACCTCCTTCTATCAAAGCCTTATCATCGACCCGTTAACTCCTGTCTAAAGATGAACCTCGACTCTTCTCCATTCACACTAACCAATGTAAGAGGAATCTACCACTTGGCACTGGTTGAGCAGAGAAGTTGGCTTTTCATCAAATATAAGACATTTCTAAACTCTATTTTCAGGTAATTATAGTTACAATGCTTAAGACGATATGTGAAAACAACTGTCGCAACCAGTTGGGAGTAAAACTAAAGACATGGGGTGGAGATCATGGCTCATCTCTTGAAGCCACTGGCCCTATGTCCATAAATCCCTAAAAGTTCAAGAGCGTTTACTCGTTATGACATGAAATCCAAAGAATCCAGGGCATATACACTGAAAGCTACAAGGTATCTTAAAAGATATGAATCAATAGTACTCACATTAATCATGACAGCCCATCATCTGAAAGTGTGAGTGCATGCATGGTGCAGCAGCTGCAGTCTGAAAGTCTATATGCTTATCTGATGTGTATTGGGTGTAATACCACTGTGAGGTAACACACAGCTGTTTAAGCCAGGCCTGTTGTTTGCACTCTTATGAGCAGAGAACAGTGCTCAGTGATGACAGGTTCAGAGGATTGATGTCTATCATTGGATGCCTGGATGGCAACATGTGGACACTGGTAGTGAGAAATAAGTTGAAATAGTCACAAAAGGAATTTTAAAAATGGATGCTTTCTCATAAGTCAGTTCAACAAACCATCTTCTGCCAAATATCTATCGTTTTCCCACTGGAGCCAATGAGATGCAGCAAGACAAACCATCACACAAAGCACACAACTTTATCATATGATTTATCAGACATAACAGTCAATGTGGTACTGTAACAGAAACACTGATATAACATCATCAATTTTCCTTGTTATAATGTTTAAGTGATTGTAAACTGAAGTTCTTTGTGTTCACTTCTCTTTACATTACATTCTAAAGAGCTGCAATGGGCATGTTAAAAAACATCAGATACTTTAAAGACAAAGGCACATCATTTGCAGTGACAATTAATAATTGCTTAATTTTATGAAAAGAAGTGTACTGGGAAATAGTGCTCTCCAAAGGAAATTCATATGAAGAAGTGGTTCTTATCACAGATGAGTCAGTGTAATTTTCCCCACATCCTTCAGCAGATTCAGGGCCTCCTCAGAGACCAACACTCAGCCTAAACATCCGCTTGTCATCTGGTGAAAGCCCCATCCTCTGACACCTGCTTAACAGTTGGACCATCCACAGGGTATGCAAGAAATAACCCACACATGCACACAGCCTCAAAAAGTCAGTAATAATAACTCCACTGTACAATGGAAGACTTCCAGCAACCTTGAATATACTAAAACACAACAAATATTATCATCACTGTACTAAACAGGTAATAGATCTATTGATGCACGCCCACTGAAGGATTTAATATTCCAATAGAAGACAAGTTGACATTTACAATGAGATTAGTTAGCTTCCGAAACTATAATACACTGTATCAGTTTTAATATTCAGTCACATTACTCCTTGTATAGAAATGCTATGAGGAGATTTAATTGTGGTGATAAAGTAACAGGTGATAGACGAACTGAAAAAAACCCCAACAACCTCATTTGAGGATTAGTCGTTGTTTCAACTCCATTCAAATTCTTCAGGACAATAATATTGCCACCAGCTGTGAGAGATCAACTTAATGAGACATACGTAAATTGCCCTGAAAAACCTTTACATTACAAAAAGAAACAGCTGAGTAAAAGGTCAGACATGTCTGGGTCACTTCAGTGTAACATGGGGAAGTGACAACAAGGGAATGAACATTCCCCTCTGAGATGTGAGACACAGGATTGTTGGCAGCTAGTCAGGGCATTTTTGGGCCGCCCCCATCCTGAGACCCTTACGCTGTTTAATCTGCCCTGAAATAATTCCTTAATGTGGCATGCAGCGTGGCATAATACTCACTCTCATCCGTCACTATGAATGCCTCCACTCCATAACAAAAACACCTTCTCTGTGAGGATTAGTGACGTCCACATAAAGAAGAGAGAGAGAGGACGGGGGCCGACAACTCACAACGGGACACTGGAAACCAATGAGCAGGTGTCACACTCACAGCTTCTGAAGGGTATGCCAGTATCAAAACTGAGGCGGTACTATGTTTGTTTAGACTCTGTTGATCTGTTTAACCCCTAGAGTGTCTCCCAGAGGGAGACCACATAGAGGGCAATTCATAGACACAAAGGGCTGAGTTCAAGGCTCCATTTGGTGCTATAATTGCTACGCACAGAGACCAATGCTGTATTTTAAGGTAGCAAATCACTTTTTCTACACAGAGAAACATGTCATTTCAAAGAAAAGAGAGCCAGCTATGGTAAATAACATTTGACATGTTTCTTTTAAAATGTTTTGAAGACCTTTGAGTTATACAAACTGGCTCAATTTGACAAAGCAGCCATGATAATGCTAAGACAAACCCTTCTACAGTTTACTCCAAGCTACAAAGTTTATATGGTGATGTGAAAAAGTGTTTGCCCCCTTTCTGATTTATTGTATTTTTTTGCAATTAAATTTATCAGATTAAATCAATTCAAATATTAATCAATATTAAACAGAAAAAGCATTTTTTTAAATTAAGGTTTTTATTATTAAGAGGGAAAAACCCAAACATATATGGCCCTGTGTGAAAACGTAATTATGCTTATTAAAACAATTTAACTGTTGTTTATCAAACCTGATTTTAATTTCTCTCTCCACACCCAGGCTTGATTACTGCCACACCTGTTCTCAATCAATAAATCACTTAAGTAGGACCTGCCTGACAAAATGAAGCAGACCAAAAGATCCTCAGAACATGGACATCATGTTGACATCCAAACAAATAAGAAATTAGGTAATTGAGATCTATCAGTATTAAAAAGGTTAAAGCAATCACTAAAACTTTGGGACCCTAGCGAACCACAGTGAGAGCCATTAACCAAAAATAGACAAAACATGTAACAGTGGTGAACCTTCCCAGGAGTGGCCGGCCAATCAAAATGACGATTCATCCAAGAGGTCACAGAAGACCCCACAACAACATCCAAAAAACTGCAGGCCTCACTTACCTCAGTTAAAGCGAGTGTTCATGACTTCACCATCAGAGACTAAAGGGCAAAACTGTCCTGAGTTGGAAGACCAAGACCCAAACCACTGCTGAACAAAACATGAGGGCTCATCTCACTTTTGCCAAAACATCTTGATGATCCGTAAGACTTTGGGGAAAAAAACTCTGGTCTGATGAGACAAAAGTTTAACTTTTTGGAAGGTACGTGTCCCATTACATCTGGTGTAGAAGTAACAGTGCCAACAGTAAAAGCTAGTGATTATAGTGTGATGTTCTGGGGCTGTTTTGCTGCTTCAAGACCTTGAAGGCATGCTATGATAAATGGAACTGTAAATTCTGCTGTCTACCAAAAAATCCTGAATTAGAATGGACAGCCTTCCTTCTGCAGCAAGACAATGATCTAAAACACACCAGTTAAGTCCACATCTGAATGAAGTCCTGTGAGATTGAGATGATGTAGCAGTTCAAACCCTCCAATGTGGCAGAATTACAACAATAATTCAAAGATTATTGGACCAAAATTCCTCCAGAGTAACAAGTTATCACAACCACTTTGCAGTTTTTGCTGCTCAGGGTGACCCAACCAATTAAGCCTAGGAGGCAATTACTTTTTCAAACAGGGACATGTAGGTTTGGATTTTTATTTATCTTTTAAATAATAGAAACCTTAGTTTAAAAACATTTTCTGTTGTCTTCGACTAATACTTACATTTGATCAAATGAAATATGAACATACTGTATGACAAACAAAAAAAAACAAGAAATCAGTTCCTCACACAACTGTGCGTGTGTGTGTGTGTGTGTGTGTGTGTGTATATATATATATATATATATATATATATATATATATATATATATATATATATATATATATATATATATATATATATATATATATATATATATATATATGTAAATATTTTTTACAGATATGCACATTGAGTCTTATTTTTAAGGAGGTGAATGAGTATTTTGGATGTAGTAATTAAACATATTGACTTTTTTTACATCAATGTGTATAACTCTAAGTCTCCATTAGTTGACTTCAGCAGATTTCTCTGCGCATATTTGTGTCCATACATGTTCAGCTTTGTCCCCAATGGTAGTCCCATGACCGCTGACACTGTTGTTGTGTTTCACAAAGACACACATGGACCACCCATGGTTAGACAGTTGAACATTTCCTCTATTACTGGCCCTATTTCACATGTCGCTACCTTCGCCAGCCTGGTCCACCCACAAAAGGGGGCCAGTTCCTATTCAGCAGTTAACGAGGACGACAAACTGGACGAACCATTGTCCTTGCCCCTCAGCCCCTGTCACAAAGCTTATTGTTGCCGTCATTCAACATAACTGCCCATTTCCACTCCAAGCTAACCCCTTCCATCCTCACCCGGCCCGTGGCTACTTAGATACTAAAAGGTTTCACTCAATGATAGAATGGTCCTCCAGATATTAAGTGGAGGAAGTCGCCGTCACAAAGTCAAGAGCTCTTCACTTTCAGGAGAACCAGAGAGTCAGCAAGCCAAGTTTTCATTCAAAGTAATACTGAGGTTTTTGGGTTGTTTTTTTTTTTTTTTTTTTTGGAGGGGGGTTAAGGCCACATTCTGACTCTAAAAATCACCTGGCAGCCTTCACAGGCAAAAGATCATTAAAACCATAAGATATAGTAAAACTCAGAATATCTAAAAAAAAAAAAAATAAATAAAAAATTGCATATATTTTGGTACATTCAGGTCTTTGTGAGGTGATTCACTTCAACCTCAGTTATTCTGGCAACTTAGTCTGTTAAAGTTCCCTAAAATGACTTTGCTTCCCAAAAAACAAATCAACAAACATCAAACTGAAATGACCCTTGTATATGTAATGCTTTAAAACAATGAACCTGGTAAAAGAACATCTTAAAAAAACATTAACACCATGACTCTGTAGTTTAATTATTTTTTGTTCAATTATGTTCCAGAACTCTAAATCCTCAGATATTCACAAACTGTTCTATGCATCAATTGTGTGAATGGAAAACTCAGAACTTCATAATTAAATGACAGTTATCCAAAAAGGAAATATGGAAAACAAGAAGGGGATAAACTATTGGAATAAAATGTGAAAATAACCAGACATCTGCTACACTGGTGTATCCTTTCTCCAAATATGTGACTAATTATACTAAACAAAACAAAAAAAAATGCTGGAGAGCACAACAGTAATTGCAACACTGCCATCCAAGACATCGGTATAAACGATAGGTAAAAAAGTCTAACAGCTACTCATCTTCCAGTCACTTCCCTGCCACTGTTTAAGCTACAAGTTGATTAGACCTTTGGTTCCACTCAACTGCCTCAGAATAACCACAGGTCATTAGACTAATTACCTTCCACTGACATTTTATTGGGGAACACACACAGAGACAGAGGGAAGGAGAGTGAGAACAAGGAACAGAACAAAACCTGAAAAGTGCCAGACACTAAATCATTATTTCAACAAAAGATTCCCATTTTGGGGGGTTTTAGGGGATTTGCCTGAGCTGTACCTTTTTACAAAGCAGCTTTTTCCTTTGGATGTTGTAGATGCTGCTGAAAACAGCTCTGCAGATTGCAATGTGCTGACTGAGGTACAGTACAGATAGCACATAGGAAAGTGCACAGGAGTGGGAGAGGGAGGATTGTGGTGTGAGCTTCCTTTTATCCTGGTTCAATGGCTCAGAGAAAAGGGTGATTAGTTTGTCCCATCTCAAAAGTGCTGCCGCGTCTTTGGTTACAGAGATAAAAGCCCTGCCTTACGTCGAAAAGAGCTGCCATTGTCACGCAAAAAAGAAGACCAAAACCCCCTGTCCGCTTAAGTGAGGGTAGACATTAGGCAGCACAGAGGAATGTCTTTTTAAGACATTAGTTCTTGAGTGTTTTAAAACAAACCAGACTTGTTGAAGAGCAGACGGAGTAATTTTTCCTTGTATAATATAATACTGTAACGTTCTTCCTAGAAACAAAGAACTCTTTGAAGGGACCATAGATGCCATAATAAGACACTGATGACAGGCACATCCAGTGGATCCTCTCCTGCTCCCTATCCCAGCCACTTCCCATTACAGGACTATCCCACAGAGTATTGTGCTTATGGTGCTCAGGGTGTGAGGACTGGGCATTAAGCACATGCTTTGGTTCCAGGCAGGGCACAGAGAGCAGAGAAGTGGGAACTTTCTTGTCATGACAGGGGACAAACTATTTACAGGGAGGCTGTGCCAAGGTCTGTCTATGGTATGCAGGCTATGCGATGTGGATCAGTCACTGTAAAATCCCATCAAAGGAGGCTTCTTGGTCTCAGTGGTGTGAAGCTAAGCTTATCCACAAGGAGATGAGCTGCTGGCAGAGCACCCAACTACTTTTCCATAAATGGTCCCATGGATTTGGAAAAAAGGAGGAGATATTCATGTTTGATTTTTTAGGAAATGCCAAACTAAGAGCTCATGCACATTGGTTCTGTTTTTGAAGTTCATAAGTGTAATGACTATATGGATATGAGCCAAGACTTTCATATGAGCAGCTATGCCTATCATTTTCAGAGTGGTATCGTACAATGTTAATACTATAACCAAAGCCAGCCCCATTCTTTGACTTCACACTAGACAAGTCTGACCAGAATCGTTGTCCTGGAATGGGTTAGAAGTCAGTTTCATTTGTGTTCCTTTAAAAAAATAATAATAATTTTGCAAGAGTGAAGCTAAGAGTATAGGGACAAATTGGGAAGTGAATCCTGGCATTAAAATGTAAAAATGACAAATACCACAAAGAACAACTAGAATGGAAAATCTAAATGTTAAAACTTGCCATGTTCAGTTGTAAGAGGCTGTTGCTCCTGCTTCATGAAGGCATGCAGACAGTCAAAGGAGAAAACGAAGTGAATAAACCGGGCAGATTTATTCCAAGAGAAAACTCCCACTGAATCAAACTATCAGTGCTAACGTAGCATCAGGCCAGGTTCTTAAACTACAGGATTACCGCACATCTCATGTGTCATGACCTGAGCCAGAATTTAAACATCTCTCTGAGGCAGTAAAGTGACTTTTTTTTGCTAAGTGTAGATAAAGATACTTCAACACAAATCCAATTGAAGAGCAAATGTCAACACTTAAGTTATTTCACTGCTTGAGAATTTTTTTTTTTTCCCCAGAATTCAGATCTAAACCTTTTGGACACAGACACTGCAGACATGGCACTGACTGATAACATCTGCTGAGGAGTCTGCATGGGCAGAGGGCTTCGTGACCCTTTTGACCTTTGTCTTAAAACCGTTCATTCAGAGGTCTGTACCAAGGGAGAGGTTATATTTGAAGCAACCTTCCTCCTGCTGAGTCAATAATAGACACACTCATTTAAATAAATATACTAACCTCTATTACACCCACTCCACAACACAGAAAAAGTACACG
Organism: Siphamia tubifer; assembly: GCA_020466265.1. NCBI lineage: Eukaryota > Metazoa > Chordata > Actinopteri > Kurtiformes > Apogonidae > Siphamia > Siphamia tubifer. Next base: position 28,204,111 of record CM035787.1, on the reverse strand, counting down.
TAAGGCATAAGGATACTTACGATATAGACATCCTGCTTCTCCATTTAGTTGGGACCATCCAGGGCAACACTTGTGCACTGTCTGATAATCCTGTCTGTACACTTGTCTGTATGCTGTGTAGTACGCCGTCCTGACAATATGAGAGGATTTCTAGTCAGTCCTCGTGGGAAAATAATGTAATAATAACAAGAAAAAAACAAGAACATTCATATATTTGCCTAAAGCTGAACATTATTAAATGTTGGTTATGAATATTGATTGAGGATGAACTGAAGGCAAAGGGTTTCAGCCAAAAGTAATGGGTAAAGCAAATAACGCATAACTTAAAGTAAGCTAATGCATGGCAAGTGATAGATAGATAGATAGATAGATAGATAGATAGATAGATAGATAGATAGATAGATAGATAGATAGATAGATAGATAGATAGATAGATACTTTATTCATCCCCTCAGGGAAATTCAGTTGCCACATAGCTCACACCACATCATATTCATACAATAGATGAATAAATAAATACGTAAAAAGGTTAGGAATAAAAGTGAGCTAAAGTGCTAAAAAACATCTTAAAACGGTTTAAAACTTAGGACAGAAGAACACGGTAGTATGCACACAAACACACGAGGACATTCAGAAAATGCAAGATTGAGAATTTTTGCGTTTCATGTGGCTCATTCAGAGTAGATTAAATCAAATAAACAAGTTCTGCTCAAATGACTTCCACTTCTTTCACGCATGATTCAGAATATTGTTGAGCGAACATTTTCCCAATGTTTCCCAGCACTTCTTTTAAAGTGTGAGACTGGCAGATTACTTCAGAGGACATGGCTTATCCCTGTACTTTGGTACCCTTTCATTGCTCCACAGTCATTACACATTGTGGTAACATGTTTTGTTTACGAGTAATTGTGGCCTTGACTGCCTTCAAAGCAGCCTTTGACTTCGTAACAGGGTAAATAACACGGAGAAAGCGAGTGTGAGTGGCACAACTAGAAACTCCTGTAACTTATTCTGTGACAGGCTAAAATGTTAGCACAGAGACTACACCTTCAAAGAATGTTGGCTGCAGAAATGTCTGTGGGGCAAATTGCTGGTAACGCCACTGAAGTGGGGTTACACCTTACACTTAACTGTATGAGAGGCTCAGTGTTGTGATTATAGCACCAGAGCAAGAGAGATAAAGAGGTAGAGCTCATATAGTTTAATACTGTCTGTGGATGCTATTAAGTTAAGGATCATGTCCTCTCTGAACTTCTTGGTTGCATGACTCATGGATGCTTCACACAACCATTAATTAAGGCTTTGGTCTAGCTAGAGATTAATCAGCAAGGTGCTGAATACCGTGCAGGTGTGGATGGATGTGTTTGTTTAAGGATAGCATCGGAGGCTTTAACTGCACAGAGGAAAGAGGGTTCATCAGAAGACAGACAACAAACGCATGCATTACTCACCTCCTCTCATATCCCATGCACCATGACTGGCCCACACAGCCTTGCTTCCAGACTTTAACCATGCGTGTGAAGGCCTGCACACATGGCTGCCTCTGGGCAACTAGGGTCACCTCCCTCTCCATACACACATTGGGCCTAGGAACAAAAACAGGGTTTAAAAAAAAAATACTCAGCATGTCAAAATGTTTTGCAGTGTTTGACAGCTGTACAGATGGCAGCAGAACGATTTATGAGTTCTGTGGGAAATTCTACTGCAAAGGTCGATGGACAAAACATGCAAAAGGTGTTGTTAGTTGTCAACAACGTAGCACATGTAAAGGCATTACCTGTGCTATGGTGTACTGTAAAGCTGCTTGTGATGCCTGGCGTTGGTATTTTTAAGACTTAAGGGGAATTCCTTGTGCCTCAACTTTCTGAACAAGCTGCATAGTACAAGATGCTACCTGCAGTCCAACCTTAACCCTGTACTCATCTGAACTGTGTCAGCAGGACGTTGTTTTTAAGAATGGGATGTACAGTAAAGTAGCAGTGATTTCCTTTTTGATATCTTCCTCTTCCAAATATCTATAAAGAAAAGAAAATCCAAACCGGACAAGATGAAAATGGTTCAGATCTGTGCCAGGTTTGCTGGGAAACAAAAAGCATATGAAGTCCAATCTCTGCAACCACTTACCAGTTTATATTTTCAAAATAAATGACTAAAACAAAAACATGCAACAATTTTCCAGACAGACGTGACATAAAACATTTACGCTGTAAGTACTAGTGTAGTAGATCATGAATCTTTTTTTTTCTTTTTTTCTTAGCATGTCAGTGAGACTGTTGTCAGCAGTAAGAAGAGACAGTTAACGTGTTCAGCCTAAGGTAAAAAAAAGCCTTTAACTGTGATGTCTTGTCCACCCCCCCTTACACAAACTCTGTCTGGGTTAAAAGACACTGATGTCTTGACACCACTCGGTGTACAGCACAGGTGATTCTCAGCCAAAAAGTGCAACTTGATCTTTGAAACATTTAGTCCTTTGGTAAAGATCCAGGACAGACAGGAAGGCTCAGCATATGGAGATCAACAGGGATCTTCAGACAGCATCCAGCTGCTCATCTTATAAACAGCAGTAATCATGATCACCTCAAGCTGTACACATAACTACATATGAAAGACCTTATTGTTAGACATAGACCCCCCCCAAAAAAAAAGATGTTTACTAGCCCCCGTTTTTTACTTGCCAAATGGACTTTACATTTAAATCCTTTTAAGGAACAACTTCTGACAGAGGAAGGAATGCAGCAGAGATGATCAACTCATATAATATAGAATCATGTAAATTACAGTAATACTCTGTATGGAGGCCAATATAGTTCATGATGAAAGTACACAACAACAACAACAAAGTGACTCTATCAGCATCTATAAGAGAGCCGTTCTCTTCCTAGATGTATTTGATCACCTTAAAACAAGACAGGAAAACTTCAAAGTCTCCGTTAGTCTGAGTTTTTGGCACAAGTTTATGCATGTACAGGTGAGTAGTTTTCCCATGGACACAGTTTCAACGCACTGCTGTGAAACATCTAAAGGACAAACTGAGCTAATTATCATTTCCAATGTGTAATGTATATACAAATAATAAAGCAATAAAAGTAAATGAACCAAGGTACTCACATATAAGACTGAAGACTGTTGGCGTTTCCATAACGAAGTGCATAAACTTCGTCAATAAATAGTAGAAAAAATGAAAAAACAAAACTATCCATTTTTCTTCTTGGGTTATTTTAAAAAATGTGAAGCACTTGCGCAGTCATTCATCAGTCTGAGAGTTCAAGAAGCAAAACCAAAATGATATTAAAAAAAAAAAAACAGAGCAATCCACTTGGAATAGATTAGAAAGTGCGTGAAAGTTATACCGCGTGAAAATGGGCATTAATTTGCAAAAATGACAACATCGTGCTCCAGGTTGTATTCTGTGGGAACAGGCAGGACAGTGCAGCTCAGACACACTGTGCTTCTGCAGATGTTGGACTGACTGCGCTCTGACTCCCTCCATTGATTTGGTAATGATGGTTTGGGGGAGGATGCACACAGGCTGCCGTTTATTATTCACAGTTCAGCCTCTCAAACACACACCAGACACCCCGCAGTTATCAAAGTTCACAGCCAAAGTGAGGAGCTTTTCTGTTCACTGGATTATACTATACTAACCATGTAGAAGACCTGTGTCCACTGGAGACACAAACACGAGCCTTTATTCCGACACTTAAAAATAGATTACTACAAAGAGTTCAACGATCCAAACCTGTTACGCAAAAGTATGGAAGTACTATCAGAAAGTTGTAGCTTATTTTATCTATGTTAACAGTTAAATGGTCCTCATCAGTGTTTTAGATTCTGATACATTCATGTAACCTTTGAATTTTACCTTTAAGTCTGAGCTACATTTAGTAACTTACATATAGTTTGCTGGATAGTTCATTTTGCAGCATATTGGCATAATCTATGGAATCAAATGTGTCAGGTTTTAACAAGGGTATTAAAATAGTTCATTTAGCTTAAGAAGTAGGAAGATTATTAACTCATACAGGAACACTTAGTGCTGTAGCTTTTTCCAGAGTCAACACGTGGTAATCGGTTGTTTTTACAAAAAAAAAAAACATATATATATAGTCAACAAATAAACCAGAAGCTATGTCATGGCTAACTTTCTCAATACAAGAATTTTCAAAGCATTTGATTAAGTTTCAAAGCTATAAAATGAGAAAATGTAAGCACTTTTGGCAACTTTTCAATAAAATGTCTCAATGTTTTTATCTTAATCTTAATCCTAGAATATCAGTTGATAGAATACACTCGTGGATCACTGATTTTCAGATAAAATATTTAAAATCTTAAGATTGGCAAATACTGGAAGTGTATTGTCTCTGAGAATTGAGGGGGGGGGGATACAGGAAAAAAACCCATCTGTTTTTTTCCTGTATATACCCATATATATATATATATATATATATATATATATATATATATATATATATATATATATATATATATATATATATATATATATATATATATATATAAATATAAAGTGATTTAATACATGTATTACATCCCTTTTAAAAACTCATTTATTCAAGATTGCTTTTAATGTTTGATTACTTTTATTCTGTCTGCTTTAATTTGTGATTGCTCTGTTTTCTATTGTTTGTTTTTATTGTTGTTGGACTCTTATTGTTCTGTTTTTACTGCATCTTTGAGTGCCATGAAAAGCGTTATACAAATAAAATGTATTATTATTATTATTATTATTATTATTATTATTATTATTATTATTATTATTATTATTATTATTATTATTATATAGATTCAATGTTACTTTATTAGTACGCATGGGTATATTTGTTTTGCAGTCAGGCTGAATATTTAATACTAACAAACAACGCACAAGACATATCATAGCTGTGTGTGTGTGTGTGTATTCATTTATTCATTTCTTTTGCACTTTAAAACATAATATCTACTTTAATCTGAGGTGAAAAGGGGTAAGGAAAGTTTAGGGACATCATACTTAAGTATTGCTCTGAATACAAGTCCTCAACAGGACACACAGCAGGTATGACCATCTAGGAAACTATCACCAGTGGAGCAATAGAGGATGTTTGGGAAGGAGACAGGGGCGGTTGCGGTGACTCTGCGGGGCAAACAGCTGATGGAGCGGTCAAAGGGTCACTCTACCACAACTGACTACTGCTGCTCTCCAAACAAAGGCTTCATTGCATTCATGTGTGTTAATGACCCTAAGAAGTCCTGGGTCACCACCGTGCCTGCCACCTCTGAAGATCACCCCAAATATCATGCTGTTTTAATTAGTCCACGAGCCTTTAGAAAGATATCAGAGCTTATAAAGACTCATAAATGTGAAAAGCACAAGTGGTTAAACAGAGATAAACACCGCATAAATTATTCAGCATTTTATTTTTTTTGCATTTTTTCATGTATCATACAAGGTCCTCATTAAATTATTTATGTTTGTAGGAGTTCATGGTTAGATTGGCCTAATTGAGTTCCCTGGGTAGACATCTGCTATTGGGCTCCTGCGCTGACCCAAACACACAGACTAAGCTTTAGCTACTCTCTTGTCATTTCCAATATGAATCAAATCCTGAACACAGATGTCTATCCATGACGACTACCAGTACAACTTCAAAGATACACTTCTTTGAGAATTATAATTAAAAATGTGCACATATACAAAATAAGCATATATAAAATAAAACTCTTACAATCAGATAAGATACCCCCCCCCCCCAAAAAAAGGAAAAACAATAAGACATTATCCAACATGACCCGACACCAGTGGCACTGACTTCTCATATCATGAAGACTTTAGAGCGGGGGTCCTTCCAAAATACCTGATGGTCATTATCAGTCTTCTGCAGAGCTTCATGATAGGCTGATCATTTGAATCAGGTGTGTTGGAAAAGGGGTACATCTAAAACATGCAGGAGAGTAGATATTGAGGACTCATTCTATCTCTGCTGCCCCCCCCCCCCCCCCCCCCCCCTCCAGTTCACCTGGACCACCAGTGAGCACTGCAAGGGTCTTTTTTTTTTTTTTTTTTTTTTTTACTTCACCACTGCATTCAATACCATCAGGCTGACCCTCCTGGGTGAGAAGATGACAGTGGTGCATGTGGATGCCTCCCTCGTATTACCTGCAGACCTGTGTGTTGCACAGGGTGGTCAACAACACTACTGCACCACAAGGAAGTGTACACAGTAAATTTTGCAGTGTTAAATCAACACTTAGAGAGTTTATTTAACTTCTTCTAGAGTGTATTTGGTCCCATTGTCTCCAAATTAACACTGCAAAATGTACAGTGTACTCTTTCCTTTCCTCTTCACCCTCTACATCTACCACCTTCAGACATTTTCTGATGACTTAGCAGTAGATGGAAACATCAGCGGGGGGGTGGAGTCGGAGTACTGGACTGATGTGGACTCCATGTGGTGTGAGCAGAACCAGTAAGAATAATTTCCCCCTGGAGAACTAATACAGTATTCTCATTAATATTCCTACTTATATCTATTACTAATCACCTTGTAACACGCTCAATGATTACAGTTACACTTTATCAGAAATAAATCATTGGCACAATCATGAGAAGAGGCAAAAATATTGAATTCCAACTGGATGACATTGTATTAATATTCTATGTCAGGAAGCAAAAGAAGTCTTTCACATCATTTATGTGGTGAGCATCGCATTGCTTTTACTGAGGCGAGTTATATCAGACCAACCAATATGCCCTAATCCTTGACCAGACGGTCTATTTAGGTGGAACTTCCATTCGCTCACAACATCAAGATGACTTCAGAATAAACACTGAAATAACTTATATTCTTTTATTTGTCAACAGTGCATTCAAGACAAGACAGGTTGTATTTAATTTTAAAAGCTGTTTCAAGTGGCTCCACATAACTGGTTATTAAATCAGGTGTTAATAAACCAGTTTTCATACACTTTACTCAATAGATCTAAGTATATTGTACAACAGCAACTTAAGTGACTCAAACCTAATTGGGTTACTTTCTATTTATGTATGAAGCCTACATTAAACTTAAGCGATATGGTTAAGCACAGCAAATGAACCCAATATAATACTAATGGATTAGATTTCTATAGCACTTTTCTAGGCACCCAAAGCACTTTACATTATTGGTTCATTATTCATTCACTCACACACTCTCTCTCTGGTGGTGGTTAACTACATTTGAATACACAGCTGTCCTGGGGAAGAGGGAATTGAGCGGGGCTGCCAATGTACCCCTCCAATCACTATCATCATTAACATACACTAGTGTGAGTGGCACTGGAATGTGAAGTGTCTTGCACACAATAAACTGACGACAGAGTGGGACTTCAACCACCAACCCTACCAAGTGAGCCATAGCCACTACATTAAAGCAATATGGGGTTATTGAGTAAATGTAACAGGATAAAGTTAGGCTGTACACTTAACCTGACTCACATCATCTGGCTGCATTTAGCTACGCTCACACAACCATTTGAGTACTGTGAGGATCACCAAAATCTAATAATTTCCAGATCTCCCCATTACCAACATACCCTGAAAATTTCATTCAAATCTGTCCATAAGTTTTTGAGTTATCTTGTACACAAACAAACATCCAAACAAACCAATGAATGCAAAAACATAACCTCCTTGGTGAGAGTAACAAGTATTCTGAGAATTCCTAATCTCAAGTTTCTATGACGACCCATTCTTGAATGACAGCCATTTTGTTTTGATCAATGTTACTTGTCATTGGAATAGAAACGACAGATGTAACAGTGGAGCACATTCTTGATCAATTTTAAAAATTGGGGATTTGCTCCCACCTTGTGGTTGAATACAAAACGAACATGGAACATACACATTAAAGGCTTTTAAATCTGGTCTTCAAAATGTACTATCCTGCATGTTTTAGACATATCCCTCTTCCAGCATTATCATTATCAGGTTATATGATAGGTATGCAATGTGTTGTGTATTTGATATTTGTCAGAATATGAATCAAAAAGTTATGAGTTCACTGTCTTCAGTACGTATATGAATTTCTCACAAATCACCACAAATCACAAATATATCATTATACACACACACACACACACACACACACACACACACACACACACACACACACACACACACACACACACACACACACACACACACACACACATATACATATATATATATATATATATATATATATATATATATATATATATATATATATATATATATATATATATATATATACATATATATCAGGGGTGTCAAACTCATTTCAGTTCAGGGGCTGCATTAAACCAACTTCGATCTACAGAGGGCCGGATTAGTAAAATAATAATATTAAAATAATGTGAACTCCAAACTTTCCTCTATGTTTTAGAACGAAAAAAGTAAAGTTATGTCATGAAAATGTTTAAATCCTTTTAAAACAATGTGAATAACATGAACAACCTGACATTTCTTAAGAAAACTATGTGCAGTTTTGACAAGATTATGTCTTAATTTATCATTTACACATGTACATTACAACTTACAGGTTGTAGATCAACAAAACATAATAAAAAAAAACCATTTAATAACAGGCAGAATATTGGTAAACCTGTCCTTCAGACATTTCATTCTCTCTCACACACACTCCATATCGGTAGGTGGCGGTAATGCTTCCAATAAGTTGTTTGTCAACCGCCAATAAATAATAAGAAGTAGATTACCCAGGTCTGCAATATTAAAGACGTGGTCATAAATATATCCAGGTCTGCAGTACACAGAACCATGTCGTCTGAAGCTAAGAAGCCAATTACTTTACTGGGAACCATGACGTTCGGTGGAGAAGTTAACACCAAGCAAAGCCACAGTATGGTGGAGGTGTTCCTGGGCAGAGGCTACCACCATATGGACACAGCCTTTATGTATACGGAGGGAAAGTCGGAGACAATCATTGGAGGCATGAATCTTCCAAAAACAGGTATTCCCGAACCACTGACAGTTTGTCAAATATTTTATTGTCAAGAAATAAACCAGAAGCTGCATCATGACTAACTTTTTTTTCAGAATTTTCAAAGCATTTGATAAACTTTTAAAGTTATACAATGAGAAAATATAAACACTTTTGGCAACTTTTCATAAATATCTCAATGTTTTGACTCCTGAAAAAAAATAATCGTACTCCTAGAATACTAAAGGTTTAATTAATTGATATAGGGACAAATGTTTTCTCAGGGTATCCATTAGTTTAACGTGTATTACAGGTGGGTACATTAATATTTAACCCACTTTGTCCATATCAGAGTTGACAAAATGTACTCGGAGTTCACTGATTTAAAAAGTCTTAATATTGGCAAATACTGGAAGTGTAAAATATTGTCTCTGAGAATTGGAAAAAAAATATAGGGGAAAAAAGTTTTTTTTTTTTTTAAACATTTGTCTAAACTCGAAATGTACCTGCAATTCTGAAATGGCCCATATGAATAACCTAACCTGAGGGTAATTTAATCAGTTAATTTTTGCTCATAGTTGTGAGTTGTAGAAGAATGACAAGTTAAATTTCTTTTCAGGTGTCATCTATGAAAATGTACTTCAACTGGTTGTTTTGAATATAAACTTAGTAATTGATCCCATAATTTGTTTGTTGTATAGTTTGTAAACACAATTGTTCTTTTGGAGCAAACCTGCAGATCTTATGTTTTTATTAATTTATTGCTTTTGCATGACAGCAAGCATCGCTACCAAAGCCAATCCGTGGGAAGGGAAGACATTGAAGCCAGAAAGTGTACGCTCCCAACTAGAAACCTCTCTTCAACGGCTGCAGACTGACTGCGTGGATCTTTTCTACCTCCATGCTCCTGACCACCAAAACCCCATAGAGGACACCCTCAGAGCCTGCAACGACCTCCACAAAGAGGTAAAGAAACTGCAAAAGTGTCATTGAAACGTATCTTGTGCAACACAGCAAATGTATGCACTTCAAAATTAGTTAGAATATATGTATATCAATTATAAAATGCCTCATTTGTTATTTAAATTAGATTTTTGTGTCAACTGTAACCCACAGGGAAAATTTAAGGAGTTTGGCCTGTCAAACTATGCATCATGGGAAGTGGCTGAAATTGTTTGCATCTGCAGACACAACAACTGGATTGTTCCTACTGTATATCAGGTATTTAAGCATTGCATGCATTTGCAAATCATACCTTAGCTATCAAAGCCAAGGTGGCCCCAGTCTTTTGGGTTTTTGTTCTTACGCACCATACTTTAACTTCAATCTTTTCTCTTTCATTTTAGTTTAACTCTAACTTAAACATCTTCCATAGGGAATGTACAATGCCACTACAAGGCAGGTAGAGACAGAGTTGCTGCCCTGTCTGAGAAACTATGGAATAAAATTCTATGCATATAATCCTCTGGCAGGTAATGCACATAGATTTTTTGTATAAAGTTATTTTAAGATTTAAGAAGTTCTGGTAGGTTAATTTAATACTTTTAAGTACTGAAAGAAATCCTTAATTTTCAGCATAGTAAAGCCTTAGATGACACTGTCATTGCTTTTCCCACCAGGTGGCCTTCTGACAGGAAAATATCATTATGAAGATAAAGATGTTTCTAAGCCTGAAGGACGATTTTTTGGTAACAGCCGGGCTGCAGCATACAGAGACAGGTAAGCTAAAGTAAACAACTGGACAATTTTACAATAAGTCAGCCATTGTGGATTACTCATACACTACTGATCAAAGTCCTTGACTGTCTGGTATTTTCTGTTAGATACTGGAAGCAGAGTCATTTTCAAGCCATAGACTTGGTTCTTAAGGCTTTGGAGACGGTGTATGGCTCAAACAAACCTACACTGACTTCTGCTGCTATGCGCTGGATGTACAATCATTCCCATCTCAAGGTACCTACATAAGTATCTCAATTGTATGAGATACTATGAAAGTCTTTCATATGGAAGATTACTGTATGGGATTATTTTAACATTAACTTGTCATGGTTTGTAACTACGAAGAAACAGTAAATGTTGTCCACCTTAAACACATCCTCAATAATAGTCATGATTGCATGGCATCATTTGTCTGACTTATGCTCATTGCTCTTTCAGGGTGATCTGGGTGATGGAGTCATCATTGGCATGTCAAACATGGAGCAACTTCAGCAAAATCTATCTGCTGCTGAGGAGGGGCCTTTGGATGACCAAGTGGTTGCCGCCTTCCATGAAGCCTGGAATATTGTTGCTCATGAGTGTCCAAATTACTTCCGTTGAGGACCCTTGTACTGTATGGCTAAATCATAATTGTGGAGTGAACCATTTTATGTGTTTAATTGAACACCCTAATGATTCTGTTACTACTAGGCCTACTAGAACAGTCACTTTGAAATGTGGTTGTCAAGATTTAAATGATAAATGTTATAGTCTTATGTTGTAATGATAGTTTTCAATTGAAAACTGTAATTGTATGAGTGAACCCAGAACTGGTTCACTTTACCCTGATAATTTCTCTGGTCTGGTCACTGGACCAGAGAAGTTATCCTGAATCTGGTCACTTGACCACTTTTTTTTTTTTTTTTAAACAATTGTATTTTTATCGTATTTTGTCCTGAATTCCTTCTGATCATTTTCATTGTTGGACAACACCCTGAGTTACTGGAAAATGTGTCAACTTTATAGATATATAATTTTAACTTGCCTAGAGGGGGAGAAATGTAAAAAGTGTCTCACATTACCCCCAGTCTCCCCTACTTAGATATGTGCGCGTTTTATAAAACTTTTCACACATTGACCGTGCAATGAAATATGAAAAAAACAGACATGGCTGCAATGTTTAACACTTATATTTTTAACAAAGGATATGGCTACTGTACTTATACTGTAATTATACTGACCTATTGGGAGTTACACAACTCTCACTGCACTGTCTCGATTATGATATTATGCACAAATAAATTTATACTAGCATTGGAGTCCATTTATCATCAGCTGGCAAGTTTTAGTGGAATTTGGCTTATCTGGAAGGTAAGCTGCGGAGAAACATACTTGACATGGTAGGGAAAACAACGGACTGCAATTTTGGAACATGCATGCCAATTTTAGTTTTAATCCACATAAAAATCTAACTGAATTTTTTTCAAGTTGTTCCCCGATGTTTGTTTTTTTCTTCAAATCAAAAAGAGCAGAAAATACAGTCATTCTGTTTTGTATGTTATTCTGCTATTTGGCTATAGTTCATATTTCTCTGTATGTGGAACCTGAACTAAATCCTTTGGGCCGACCGCATTTGGCCCCTGGGCCACATATTTGACACTCCTGGTCTCAAACATGCATGATAGTAGAACTGGGACAGGGTTAGTGACCTCTGCTCTACAAAATATGATGCAACAACGAGAGATCATGCCATATTATGACAAACATTAACAGGAAATTGTCACAAAAGCGGATTTCGTCTTGTTCTGACCTGAGCCAAGCATTAGGGCATAAAGTCGTTCTTCAAATTAAGTCACTTTTCGTTTTCACTTGGCTCGGTAATTTTACGACGATCCCTACAGACCGACCTTTACCCTGACGTTCTCTGACTTCACGTAGCCTATAGAATGCTTCGGCTAGTGAACGCAGGGCTGTGTATGCTACAGCAGAGCCACAATATTAAAGACGTGCTCATAAATATATCCAGGTCTACAGTACACAGAACCATGTCGTCTGAAGCTAAGAAGCCAATTACCTTACTGGGAACTATGGCGTTCGGTGGACAAGCTAGCACCGAGCAAAGCCACGGTATGGTGGAGGTGTTCCTGGGCAGAGGCTACCACCATATAGACACGGCCTTCATGTATACGGATGGAAAGTCGGAGACAATCATTGGAGGCATGAATCTTCCCAAAACAGGTATTCCCGAAGCGCTGACAGTTTGTGGTAGATTTATGCTAACGTTCACGTATGTGGGTCATTTCAGAATTGCGGGAACATTTGGTGTCCCACCAAAAACCCTT